>CM024248.1:17020086-17699332 GCA_013421045.1 Propylea japonica
TGACTATTCAGGAAAAGTTTTCCGTCAATAGGGATGTTGACTATTTTTTGGAATTCATTTTATTTTGTAGATAAACCCTATACAAACACGAAAATATTACTTTTTTCTTAAAATATAGTATTTGCCAATAAAAAATACGTTGAAGAAAAGAGAATTAATTTTCCCGCGGGGAAACGGCACGTTATGATGATTACGTCAATAGTCGGTAGACATCATAGACTAACTAAATTTTTAGTTTGTCCGTTTGTCTATGGTAAACATACTTTGACTTCTGTCAAAGCGAACTGATTTGCCTGATTCCTTGTGGAAAAGTTCAATTTAAGCCTTCAAAATGAATATGTCGGTATTATAAAGCTGAATGAGGTGTTCTCTTTATTTGTAATAATAAATATGAGTTAAAAGTCTGCTACTTACAAAGACAATTTCACGTTTTTAAGCTCCGCTGCACAAAAATCCTTGTTTTCAGCAAAGAAACTTGCGACCATAAGGGAATTTATCTTCGGTAAGTTACTACTATTACACTTGATGAATCCTATCTCCATTATAAAGAAAATTGTAGAGTATCGTTCTTGTAACGAACTAGGTATTCTGTTCTCTTTCAGCCTTCAACTTCGTAAGTTCGAATCATAGATATGATATATTATATATTTACTATGGTTCAAGACACAGAACCGTGGGTTTCACAAAGCTTGATTGGCCATCAAATCGTTTATATTGAAGTAAGTCGATGGTTTATGTCAAAAATGAACTGAAAATTGCAGAGAAATGATGACATTTCAATAATCAAGGTGATTGGAGTTTTGTGGAACCCGGCCTATGAATGTATTTTGTTGATCTGAGCACCGAACATTCGAATTTGCAATGACAATACGGATAGTTTGACGTCACTATACGGATTACCTCTGATTGGCGTTCGCAGTCACGTGATAGTTGATAATAAATAACATAATTTAAATCAGCTTTATTTAATTCAACGAGAATAATAAGATCACTAAAATGGTTTTTTAGGATTGCAAAAATTTCCTTCTATGAGGAAACCTCAATTTATATGAATTCGAAACATGAGTCAACATCCCTATTCAAACAGTGATGGTGGACAACGAAGCTGCAATTGAACTGAGTCAGAAACTGGAATTTCACAGACTCACTAAGTATATTCATATTCAATCCGTGTATAAATATTACAATAATACCCTAATATTTCTGTAATCACTACATAGTATAAAACAAAGTCGCTTTCTCTGTCCCTATGTCCCTTTGTATGCTTAAATCTTTGAAACTACGCAACGGATTTTGATGCGTTTTTTTTAATAGATAGAGTGATTCAAGAGGAAGGTTTATATGTATAATAACATCCATTAAATAGTGGGGAAGTACTGTTATTTTTGAGGTTTCTAATGTGATGTCCGTGCGAAGCCGGGGCGGGTCGCTAGTAATTCTATACGTGTACTGCAGGTTCCCTACCATACTGCGATAAGAGAGAGACAAGACTATATTATTGCAATTCATTCAGTTACAGCACGTGATTACCTCGACTATTCATCTGTACAAACTGGACGGAAGAATTCTCTATCTGATGCATTGTATATCGCATGTTTTCGATGTGAATTTCCAAATCTGTATATGTAGTATGTTCATTCACATGGCTCTTCTCTTATTGAATATAAATCATTTTAATAAAGGTATCATACCCAGGGTTCATGGTTATGAATACTGTACAGGTTGGATCCAAAGTTATTTCAGTGCCTTCGAATACGAATTTCTTCAGTTTGGCTGCTACAGCCATCTGAATGCTGAGTATTTGCTGAGCGACGACTGAGAGTACTTCCAACTCTATTCTATTAAATTCGTCGAAACAAGCCCAAGCGCCTGCTTGAGCTAAGCCCTGAAATTGAAGGGTTAATTGATAAACGCCTTAAGCGATAGGTGTAATACTCTTTCGAGTAAGACAAAACTGAATTAGCAAAGAGAAAAAGAAAAAATAGATTTGCCATCGGACTATTACACTGCGCAAAAAAATTAACGCACATTCTGATAATCTCTATTTTAATGAAAAACTCTACATTGACTTTATAACTTATTTTTTATGTTCTCTCTCGGGATGGTTTTTAACGAAAAAAGACACATTAAATGGAAGAAAAACTCAGAATTTCACCGAATCTTATGTGAAAGAAGAGAAATATACAATTTTCAAATTACTGGAATGCTGATAAGTGAGTTAATAATTGGTATTTCCACCCCTTGCATTAATTACAGCTCGGCAACGACGGTTCATACTCAAAATAAGTGATCTTAAAATGTTCTGATCTAATCCTTTCCAGATTTCTCTGAGTTGGATTCCTAAGTCAAGCTGGATTACTTTCTGAATTTCTCAGCCTTCTATTGAGATTGTCCCGAACCTGCTCAATAGGATTGAGATCTGGACTTCTTGCTGGCTATTCCATTCGAGAGACTTCAACCTCTTCAAGGTACTCCTGAACGATGCGTCTGGCATTATCGTCCATAAAAATGAAATTTTCACCAATGTATCGGGCAAATGGCACTACATGCTCTTCAAGAATGTCCTTAAATACCTATCAGCATTCATAGCTTTATTATCAACGACCACTAGGTCTGTGCGAGCAGTCAAAGATATTCCACCTCATACCATAATCGATCCTCCCCCCAAATCAGTAGTATTCAGGAAATTGCACTGAGCATATCTTTCATGTGGACGTCTGTATACAAGGGAACGTCGATAATAATGGTAGAGGCAGAATCTAGATTCATTTATGAAGAGAAACTCTTCCCAATCAGCCTCTTCCCAATGGATATGCTCTCTCGCAAAATTCAAACGCGCCCTTCGATGGGCTGGGTTAAAAGCCGGGCCTCTTGCCGCGACACGAGGCCTTAAATCATATTATCTGAGGCTATTTCTTATTGTCTGAGTGGTGATTTGCACCCCATGAGTTTGCTCAAGCGGATTTTGAAGGTGGCGAGCGGTTGCAAACCGTTGTCTCAACGAAGAAACTCCCAAGTAACGTTCTTGAATGGCAGTTGTTACCCGTGGTCTACCCTGTCCTGGTCTTCGGACATCCATGCCTGTCTCCCTAAATCGCTGCAACATTCTGGACACACTTGTATGGCAAACTTATTCCTGCTGGGAAAAAACATCTGTATTGAAGAAAAACGTTGAAAGTGGATAACATATGCATGCATAATTCTGATAAAAAATAATTATCATTGAAAAACCTTCAGTTGTAGAATAAATTTGAGATTTCCATAATGTGCGTTAATTTTTTTGCGCAGTGTGAGTTAGGTTTTCGCAAGGATCCTCAGAGATGGCGTTGTTGTGGTATATTACCTGGAATAATACGCCAAATCGTAAATTAAAGGGTCCTAGATTGCCTGATATCACTCAGAGCTATTCTCCATATTGATGAGCCCTGATAGGGGTGTATATGGACGCTTCGAATGACATTTGCTCGTTGTACGAGTATGTTCTTTGAACGTTATAGAGACTATAGTCCGTTCACGAAAGGTTGAGCCGTCGGTTGGCCATGATAATTTGACAAATTCCACTGTGTATATTAAAATTTTAGGTTATGATGTTTATTCTCTTGTCAGATTGATACACAATGTTGTCAATATTGCATAGAGTTGTCTGATAACTCCATAGACTTATAAAATATTATATATTATAAAATTAATGCCCGATTGCACCGTTCGTCTAAGCAACGTTTAAGCCCTGAAATGACGTTTCATCAATGGAATAAACGTCACTTAAGGGCTTAAACGTTGCTTAAACGAACGGTGCAATCGGACATTAGGCTCTGAAAAGGGGAGTATACCAGACAGCCATGCTGGGTCCAACCACCGACTCGAAAATTACAGAACAATTCGAATGAAATGAAATCTGTAATCGAATAAATGCTTATGCTTACCTGTCTAGTCTCCAACTTTATTGTTTTGAATAAAAAATCAATACTTTCTATTAACTATTCTTCAAAAAAAGCACGCAACTAACAATAGAGCACAATAACTGAGAAATTGACATTACCATCTGTAATTTTCGAGTCTATGGTTGGACCCAGTCAGCTGTCTGGCATACCTATCTTTCTAGTGCTCTAATAAAATATTATTTATATGTCTATGGATAACTCGCAGGCTCGTCGGACGAGGCGGGGACATTCGGCAACATTGAATTTTTTTACGTTATGGCAGCAAATACTGCCAACTTCAGATAAATAAAGAAACGCCTACTATGTGCTCAACCTTTCATGAACGGACTATAGTAGTAGACGAAGTATGAATTATAAACGGTGATTTTACTTCGAGTATGCAATCAAACGAACAATACAATGAACCAAAGAATGTTTACCTTGAAAAATTTCCCTAGTGCTTTGTAGTCCAAACCATCCGAACAATTGAAAACTACGCATTTCTTGGCTACAGCTTTTGCTAAATCCTTACACGTCTCAGTTTTACCAGTACCTGCAGGTCCTTCTGGGGCACCACCTAAATTGAGCTTGAGGGCACCCATCAGTGTCCTATGAAAACAGATGTGGATTAAATGTATAAACTTCAAATCAAAATTTCAGAAAAACGTACCGGTAACATCTGTCTGTCAAAGGTGTTACCACTAGTCTTCCGAAGTTGCCGAGGTACTCGAAACCATACATAACCTCAGTTGTTATCATGCATACGCTCACTATCATATCTTTCCAATAGTATCTTAACTGGGAAATCCAGCTGAAGTCAGCCGTTGTTTCGACTTCCTTTCGGCGAGTTCTTTCACGATGTCGCGAGCTGCAAAAAAATATTTTGGAATGTTACATTTACGCCTATTCTTTGTATGACAAACTCGGTTCGAGAAGAACCCAAGTCATATATTCGACACTTTGACTTGAGCGCATGTTTCAACTCAATGAAGTAGACGAGAGTAAACGACGAGAGTAAACAATGGAAACTATTAGGCTAACATACAAGCCTCCTACTGGCCCAGAACCATTCTGTACTATATACACCAACAAGAAAGAGTTTTTAAAGAAGCAGGAAAATGAGAGAGAAGCACTCTGGAGGAATCTTCAGGGAATGGATCATTCCAAAAGATCGTTCAAAACTTTGAAAGTGTAAGATGAAAAACGTATTTGGATCTCAGCAAGAATAAATAAGCCTCCTCGCTGGCTTTCTTAAGGGTTTACCAATAAGAGGTGTTATTTTGATATTCAAAGAAAAATGCCATTTTTCAATATGAATGATCAGATGTTCATTTCATTATAAAGAAGAAGCTATGCCGTTAATAGTGGAAAATAACATCAGGCAAATGACCACGATGACAACGCTTACAGGACCATAACCTTTTAATGAAAAGTGGCAAAGTGGCTGGCTGCCCTATGTCTTCGATAGCCTCACGAATTCCATCTTTGAGGTCTTGAATCGACGCAGGGCTATTGACGTAGACCTTCTCTTTCACGTGGTCCCAAAGGAAGAAGTCGCAAGGTGTTAAATCACAAGATCTCGGTGGCCAATTGTGATCACCTCTTCGAGAGATAACACGGTCCGGAAACTTTTCCCGCAAAAGATTCGGCCGAATTTCGGCCATAAAAAATCATTTATCATCTCTCGATAGCGCAATCCATTCATCGTAACTGTTGCTCCGCCCTCATTTTCGAAAAAGTAAGGTCCAATGGCTCCGCCGGACCATAAACCACACCAAACAGTCAGACGTTGAGGATAGAGAGGCTCTTCCACAATAACTCTTGGGGTTCCGAGCCCCAGATGCGACAATTTTGCTTGTTTACGAAGCCACCGAGGTGAAAATGGGCTTCATCACTCAAGATGATTATTCAATGGAATTCCGCATCATTTTCACGCATTTCAACGACCCAATCAGCAAAGACACGACGTTGTTGATAATCGGCCGGCTTGAGTTCTTGTGTTAACTGAACTTTATAAGACTTTAATACCCAAATCTTTATGCAAAATAGGGTGTAATGACGTTTGTGGAACGCCTAATTCCAAAGAACGACGAGGAATGGACAACCTGGGGTTTCTTCAACTTTTCGGGTACAGCAGCAATATTCTCGGCTGTTCTTGAGCGACGTGAACGGGTTTCATTCTTCACATCACTAACTTGTCCAAACAGCTCGAATTTTTCCACCGATTTCTTTACGGCGGTCCGACAAGGTCTCTGCCAATGCGTTCTTGGAGCGTGTATCGTTCCATTTTCATTAATGGCGTAGTTTCTACTTGTCAAATGTAAAAAAATGACAGCTTCAAACGTAACATCTAGCAAAATAGTGGGCTATTCAAAATATATAACACCTCTTATTGGAAAACCCTTTAGCAGGACATTGTCACCTTGGGAAGTACATGATGAGATTTGGCCTAACAGAAACTGATGAGTATAGATTCTGTGAGGAAGAGGATGGAACTCATGTTTACTCAGTTACAGAACGCCTTGCCATTGCGAGTCTGAGCAAAAAATGCCTTGGACAGGTGAATTATAGGAGAAAAGCAGATGTAGCCTCCTTGAAGCCTTTTCAGATACTGGAGGCCATTAAAGCTCTGGAACTGGGGGGCGAGCTGTAGCGCAGTTGGGAAAATAATCTGATCGCAGTGGAATCAATCTACAATCTAAACACTTGTCTTACTCATATGTTTCCTCACCGTGGACATCGATGACAATCAGGGCCTCAACTGTGATTCTGTTCCCTTCTTCGAGTCTCCCCTGTACCATTTTGACGCTTTGCTCGATTTGTTCTGTGCACCTTTCGATCTGTTCGTCCAAGTGACTCTTCATTATTGAGTCTGTCACGTCACCGGTCCACATTATTGAGTTGACACATTGAACTATCTATAAAGATGATCATAGTTATCGAAAAGTCATTATACATACAGATTTGGAAATTCACATCGAAAACATACGATATACAATGCATCAGAGAATTTTTCCCTCCAGTTGAACAGATGAATAGTCGAGATAATGAAGTGCTTTAACTGAATGAATTCCGTTGTCTTATTACAATAATCTAGTCTTGTCTCTCTCTTATCGCAGTATGGTGGGGAACCTGCAGTACACGTATAGAATTATTTAATTTGTCAGGCTGCATGTAATAATCGATTCAAGTATTTATAGTCCATTCACGAAAGGTTGAGCCGTCGGTTGGCCATGGAAATTTGGCATATTCCACTGTGTCTATTAAAATTTTAGGTTATGTTCTTTTATTTCCTGTCAGATTGATACGCAATGTTGTCAATATTGCATAGAGATGTCTGATAACTCGAAAGCTCGTAGGACGACGCGGGTACATTCGGCAACGTTGACTTTATTTTACGTTATGTCAGCAAATACTGCCAACTTCAGATAAATAAAGAAACACCTACTATGTGCTCAACCTTTCCTGAACATACTATACTGTTGCCTACCATACTGAATGAATTACGTTCCTCTCAACGATTAGAGGGAGACAAGACTAGAATATTACAATAAGACAACGGAATTCATTCAGTTACAGCACTACATTATCTCGACTATTCATCTGTGCAACTGGACGGAAGAATTCTGTCTGCGTTGTATATCGTATGTTTCAGATTTGAATTTCCAAACCTGTTTATTAAAAGAATATATTCATCACAATGAAAAGAAGGTCAACATTGAAGTTAGAAACTTCATAAAAAATTATTTCAATAAATACCTGGCCAGGCCAAGAAATGATCCATTCTGGTCTATCCATAGCCGCGTATGCAAGAGGGCATCTCTTGTGATATCCTTAAGTGATTGAATCATAAGAGCCTCTACTTGCACCAACCATTTTTCCACCATTCCCTGAAAAACAAACCAAGACCTTATGAGAATCCTGAAGACCTCAGGCGAATATTTGCCAAAACGTTTATTTCAAACACCCGTATTGATTGAAAAGCCCCCAACACCAATACTATACACCAGTGGCGGCTCCTCAGGGGAGGCAGAGGAGGCCGGGCTCCCCTAATTTCACTCCCATTTATTCAATTTGAAATTCAAGTTCAAATGAAAAATAATAACGTTTCTATATCTGTATTATATCCATCATTCTATATACTATCCAAATCTCAAATTAATAAACATTTGTTTATTATTCAGCGATCTTAAACATTCATATATTATCCGCAACACAAAATACGTATTATACGTATTTTGTGTTGCGGTTTGCCCGCTATATACGTAACCTCTTAGCGGAGGAGGCTCGCCTCCACGAGTCCAGATTCGTTAGCCTGTAACATTTCAAACTTCTTCAAGTGAACGGTGCGGGAACCACTCAAATTCAAGCTGTAGGTCACGTGACCGGAGGCCCGACTCCGCAGCTTTCTTTTCGCTTCTAGGCGAACGAGCTTAGCCGAAAGTGAACGTCCGATCGGCCCGAATCAACCCCGATCATCATGGATGGAAATCAGCTGTTGTTTTGATTTCCTCCCTTTTTATCTTTTTACAGTGGGTTTTATAAAGCTTGATCGGGCAATCAAATCGTTGATTTTGAATTAAGCCGATGGTTTACCTCAAAAATGAACTGAAAATTGCACAGAAATAATGACATTTCATTTATCACCGTGATCGGAGTTTTATGAAACCCGGCTTTAGCGTGTGGTTTGTAGTTTTATGACATTTTTCGGAAAAGTATGTAGGGGTAAGATTCCAATATTTCAGCAAGAAAGATGGAAACGGAAAGAAGAAGTGAGAATAATAATGCAAGTAGTGAACGCAAGATCCTGTAGATTTTATTTTGAATAATAAATTCAGTAGAATGCCTGACGATGATAAAATTTTCATAACTCAAGTAATTAATATACCTCGACCAGCAATGTTAAATTTAATTATTAATTCTGTTCATAATCGTTCGTTTTGCGTAGAATGGTATATTACATGCCATTGGCTGACAGGAAGCCCAATTCGAAATAAATTATTTTGTTGGTTGCGTGGTCTTGGGCCTCCTCTGATTGAAATCTCACGAGCCGCCACTGCTATACACTTCTGCAAAACTCACCTTGGCTTCTGCAGGTATAATTTTTCCACTTAGAGGAACAATTTCCTTCTCCGCACTTATCATACCAACTACCTCTTCTTCCAATGTGAAGTCCAAAAGATAGATACCCTCGAAGCACTTCTTCAGATGAGGTTGAACTCTCAGTGGATCCTTGGTCTCAGATAGTATCTCTAGCAGCTCATCGTTGGACAAGAAGAAAAACCTTGAATTGAAGAGGTTATCGGTGAAGATCTATACATGGTTGAAAAGTTAGCGTAATATAGCAATACTGAGTAAACCTATAAGAAAACACAATGAAGTATAGTCCGTTCACAAAAGTTTATGAGAGCATAGTTGATAGTTGATAGTTTACAGAGGGGTACAGTCCACTGCGACCTTAAGGTCTATTGTGCCCCCTTACAGAGCTGTTCTGGCCAAAAACCTTCACAGCTCGCCTTCCAGTTCCAGAGCATGAGAGCATAGTAGGCGTTTGTTTATTATTATAACTGAAGTTGGCAGTATTTACTGTCACAACGTAAAATGAAATCAACGTTTCCGAATGTACCCGGCCTCGTCCGACGAGCTTCCGAGTTATCAGAGAACTCTATGCAATATTGACAATATTGCGTATCAATCTGACAAGAAAACAAACAACATAACCTATAATTTTAATATACACAGTAGAATAGGCCAAAGTTCCATGACCAACCGACAGCTCAAACTTTCGTGAACGGACTATAGGCAAGAACAAGGTGCAGTCTGGGTTTCTGGTCACTCAGGAACCGAAGGAAACGAAGAGGTTTACACACTAGCCAGGAAGGCTGCACAAACGCCACTTACTGGCCCAGAACCTTTCTATGGTATAGGCAAATTCACCTATGGGAAGAGTTTTTGGAGAAGGAAGGAACTGAAAGAGAAGCACTCTAGAGAAATCTACCGAATTCCAAAAATTTCTTTCGGAACTTGAAAACTGCAAGGTCCAAAAAGTATTTGGATTTCAGTAAGAATAAGTTACGCCTCCTCACTGACTATCTAAAGGCGTTTTCGGAAACTTACTCAGGGTTATTCACTCGATCCATTTGGCCACGTGACGGATCTACTCGGATCACGGACCCGGGTTCTGAGTATACGAACATATTAGGTTTAGGATTTGATATTTCTTCTAATTTCTGGTGTGCCCTTCCATGTTTAATGTTATTTTTGGTACCTATGTTGAAGATAAAAAGTAAAGAATTCGTTTTTTTCAGTCCCAGTTTATTTTCGAATTGTCTCTAGCTTTGTTTGCATTTATTGGCTTTTGTGAAATCTTTCTTATAATTTCTGGTGTGCCTTCTCATGTTTAATGTTATTGTAACGTGGTTTTCTCGGTGAAACTCTCTCTAATCGTTGAGAGGAGCGTAATTCATTCAGTATGGTAGGCAACAGTAAATACTTGAATCGAGTATTACAGGCAGCCTGACAAATTAAATAATTCTATACGTGTACTGCAGGTTCCCCACCATACCGCGATAAGAGAGAGACAAGACTAGATTATTGTAATAAGACAACGGAATTCATTCAGTTACAGCACTTCATTATCTCGACTATTCATCTGTTCAACTGGAGGGAAAAATTCTCTGTCTGATGCATTGTATATCGTATGTTTTCGATGTGAATTTCCAAATCTGTATGTATAATGACTTTTCGATAACTGTGATCATCTTTATAGATAGTTCAATGTGTCAACTCCATAATGTGGACCGGTGACGTGACAGACTCAATAATGAAGAGTCACTTGGACGAACAGATCGAAAGGTGCACAGAACAAATCGAGCAAAGCGTCAAAATGGTACAGGGGAGACTCGAAGAAGGGAACAGAATCACAGTTGAGGCTCTGATTGTCATCGATGTCCACGGTGAGGAAACATATTGTAACGTGGTTTTCTCGGTGAAACTTACCTCGAGCGCCAGCTATTCTTTTTTCTTATAAGGGAGAATAGCAAACCTACCAGGGCAGCTGCTAGTCAGAGACAGAGTTCTTCGTTATCTAAGATATTAGCGATAACAGAGAAAATCAGAAATAGAGTAATTTACACAATTTATTCAAATAGCGAAAATAGTTATACAAAAATACAGTAAATAAGGCGCTATATGAAATAAATACAAAATAAAAGATGGTCAGTTTTGTCTGACCGCGAGCACTTTCATATGAAACAAATATTTTCCCGGTACGAGTCAGCCAGAATAGAAAGTAGGTTAAATTAAACGGTGAATTCAAATATATGATAATATCAGGAAAACAGGGATAAAAGGGGTCAGTATAAGAGCGCACAACGATATTCTTTCAGTCCTAAAATTCACCACGTTGTCTACCACTTGGCTTGTTTCTCGTCTAAACAGGTTGGGTTTGGCCAGGTGAAATTAGAGGGTTGAACAGGATATGTCGAACGTGCTACAGCATTGGTTCGGTTATGCCTTCCGGTCTGACCATGGGTATACACGCCATGAAGGACAGACTAACTACAGGCACTAAGGATCGGGATAGAGCAGGACTGTTATCGGTTGAACGTACTATAGCATTGGTTTGCATCAGCCTTCCGGTCTGACCATGGGTATACACGCCATGAAGGACAGACTAACTACAAGCACCGGTTGTACGGGGACAAACGTACTATAGCAGTGGTTCGTTTGGGCCCTCCGGTCTGACCATGGGTATACACACCATAGACTAACTAAACGGAGAATAGATGAGACACTAGTAGAACAAGCTGCAACGACATTTTTTTGGATTACATTACTAATTCGTGAAAAAAGCTCAATTGAAAAAGGAATCTGTATCGTAAAGCTGCCTCAAAAAGAATTCTGTAGTGCACCTTTTGAATAGGTAGGTACAACCATATACAAGGTGCAAAAAGTTTTTTGAAATTCAATTTCCAAAAGGAAATCAGAAATGGATTCGTGCAAGTTATCGATGAGTGAGGAAATTTATTCTCATGAAAATAATACCTGCAACGAACTTTCATCTGATTTTCTTTTGGAATCGAGAAGTGAGGATCAATAATCAAATTCTGGATAGAATAAAAATTTATTAACTGAAATAGATATCTATTGAAAATACAGATTCATTTCATAAATATCTAATCAATAAACTAATAATTGCATTGAAAACATTCTTAAAAAACTAACAATAATGAATTCAATAATACAAAATATGAGTATTTACCTACTAAACTTATTCAATACATGAAAAACTTTTTTGAAAACTATCTTAATTCTTATAGGTGACAGAATATATATATATATACATATTTTGAAATTACCTTTTTGCATCTCGATTTTCACATCCAATAACACAACACATCTTCACTCTTGCAGGCATATCGAAATTCGTGATATTTCAAAAAGAACGTGTCAAACCACTCCTTGTGTCAGTTGACAATTCAAAGGTTTTTTGATAATAACGATTTTACATACTTACGATTTTCTCGATAGGATTTCCATGAATGCATCAACGACATCTAACTATCAAATTGAGAATAATTTTTTCGTGTATTAGTACCCTCCTCCGACAGGTGGCGCGACATATACGAGTGGCTCATCTATTATTTTAGTTTGTCTATGATACACCATGAAGGACAGACTAACTACGGGCACCTGGACAAACTAGGAAAGGTATTGTTACGGAATCTGACGGAACAGCTATTTAGGTAGACTCAACGAGGATTAAAAATAGGACTGCAATAAATCGGCTCGGTACTTACAATTCGCTTGCACTAGCACTCACTTTAAAAAGGTAGCAAAAATCAGAAAATTCGGAAGCTTAGAAAAATCTAGAAACGTTTAGAGCAGAAAATAATTCGGAACTAATTACCGATGGAGGGAAACCCCGCCTTTTATAATCTTCCGGAGGGGGTGGAAAAGGTAGGCGCAGAAACGTTAAAAATTGCAGGAGAGTACCTCGGTAAAAACATCTTCAAACTGGCTTATCGTACGTATATGCAAAAAACGGCGTTATCTGCGATCGGCGTTGTTCTTGCGGACGGTTCTATTATGTTTTCTGTATGAAAAACGAAATCAATCGCAGAATGTTCGGTTTTTTCGATTGTTGTGAATTAATTCTGAACGGAATAAAAATTCACGAATTTAAAATGGAAACTCGGATAAATTATTTTAAAATGAAGATCAATTTCTCAGTTATGAAATTGAACTTCATTACATTATCTTTGAGTAACTATGTTAGAGATGTAAAGAAAGCTGTAGCTTAGCACAGAAAAATCTGATTACAAAGTTATGAAAAGGTGGTTTCACATTATTTTCTTGGCTCATGGAACCACACATTTTACATTGAGCCAAATTCTCTCCTCTTTCAATAATTTTTAGGAATATAAAATATGAAATTACTAGAAAAAGAGTAGAAGACTAATTCCCGCCTCTTTCAAATACAAAATTCAATTGCAGTGCGCATGCGGTGACTGTACAACCTGCTCTCGTGTAGGGTTACGATAGATAAACCTGAGTAAGTAATTGAGTTAATAGCACCGTACTTTCCGAACACGGATTGGATGTTCGGGTTAGGTAAACGAACGTGAAGGTTAGGGATCGAGTTAACCCGAGTAAGTATCCAAAAAGGCCTTAACAGGACATTGTCGCCTCAGGAAGCATATGGAAGAATTGGCTTACAGAAACTGACTAGTGTAGGTTCTGTAGAAAAAAGAGAGAAAACTCCTGTTCCCTCAGTTGCCTCGCCGTAGCGAGCCTGCGCAAAGAATGTCTTGAACATGGCCAGCAGATTTGAAGGAGACTTAAAGAGGACTTGTCACTGGACAGGACCTCGTCATGACACTTAAGAGCGTTCAGCTCTGAAGCCATCAAATGAGCTTATAGAATTTACATTATTCTGATTGCTTGTAATTACTATTATAATGAAAAAACATGAGAATTATAGGAGAAATACGGATTTAGCCGTCTTGAAGACCTCTCAGATACTTAAGTTGATTAAAGCTCTAGAACTGTTGTGTAGTTACTAAAACAGATCTGATGGTAGGCACAATAGACCTCAAGGTCGCAGTGAAATGATTCACTCATTCAATATTTTGCCTACCTTGGAAAGAACAGTCTTTTCTTCTCCAAGTAATCATTCAATCCCTTCTGTATCTCGTCCAACAAACGATTGTTCTCTCTCAAAATGACCAATAAACTCTTGTAGTCCGTAGCTACCAACACCCTGGTATCTTGAATTGTATTGATCATTACTGCTCTCCACATCTTGTCTACCGTCTTGAAGTTTCTTGCTTCGGTCGGCATTTGTCTCATTATGTCTTCAGAACTGAATATTGGCTCTAGGTACATCCATGTAGCTTGGTTCTATTATAAGAGGAAGAATTTGTGGAAATTATGATGGTAATATAATTCCTCATTCATGATGCGATAATTATATGATATGAAAGGTACCCAAAACCGATTAGAATGTTCAAGATAGGTATACTCCGTTCACGAAAGGTTGAGCACATAGTAGGCGTATGTTTATTTATCTAAAGTTGGCAGTATTTGTTGTCATAACGTAAAATAAATTCAATGTTGCCGAATGTACCCGGCCTCGTCCGACGAGCTTGCGAGTTATAAGACAACTCTATGCAATATTGACAACATTGCGTATCAATCTGACAAGAAAGTAAATCATAACCTGAAATTTTAATATACACAGTGGAATATGTCAAATTATCATGGCCAACCGACGGCTCAACCTTTCGTGAACGGACTATAAAAAGCACCTCAGTTACATTCAAAGTGCCAAAAATGTGTTAAGAAGGTGGGACATTAAGTTAAGTTACTTCATGATGTGTGTAATGATCAAGGAAGTAAGCACTGAGAGAAAATTTCAGGACATTGCTAAGTAAAAGGGAGGAATGGGAACGGAATACACCGACTATAACCTCAAAGAAAATACCGAAAATGGTATACAGAAGTTTCCAAAACTTCTACAGGAGCTGGCGCTGGGATATACGGGCCAAGTACCAAGTGTGCACTGTTGCTAGGCTCATAAATGAGCGTCTTTCAAGCGGAAATCTTAGCTATATATAAATCTAGAAAGAAACTATCAGAAGTGCGATATAGCCATACACTCAGATAGTCAAAGTTAAAGCACTGAGCTTCTAAGTCATAGACTCAAAGATGATCTGGGAGTGTCGGAACAAACTCAATGAGGTAGGCAAGAAAAATAACGTCTTTTTAATCTGGGTTCCCGGCCATTCGGTAATCAAAGGAAAAGAAGAGACCAATACACTTGCCAAAGAGGGCGCACGAATGTCACTCATTGGTCCAGAACCCTTCTGTGGTATAGGTAAATGTACTTATAAGGAGTTTCTTGAGAAGAAGAAAGCCGAGAGGGAAAACTCTAGCGAAATCTCCCAGGCATGGATCTTTCCACTAAGTTCCTTCGGAACTTTGAAACAGCAAGATCCAAAAGATATTTTGATCTTGGTAAAAAAAAACAATTACACCTCCTCACTGGCTTCCTATAAGGACACTGTCGCCTTAGGAAGCACTTGTTGAGGATAGGATTATCGGACACTGCCGAATGTAGGTTCTATGGGGAGGAGAAAGAAACCCCCATTCACCTAGTCACGGAATGCTTTGGTATTGCGAGCCTAAGGATAGAATGCAATGGGCGAGAAACTTGTAAGACTGAGGAATTAGCCTCGTTGAAGGCTTCACAGATATTAGATTTCATTAGACCACTGGAACTGGAAGGCGAGCTGTGGAGGATGTGGCCAGAACAGCTCTGTAAGGGGCACAATAGACCTCGAGGTCGCAGTGAACTGCAACCCCTTTTAAACTAAACAAAAAACTAAACTACTACATGATGAAAAGTATAGAAACTCACCTGTAACCAAGCTTCGAGAATATCCTGCATGGATAGTAATTTTTCTTCCAAGCTTGCATCTCGTGTTCAAAAGCCTTAACGTATGGTGATCCACGCATGGTCTGAGCTTTCAGGATGTGGTCATCCATGAGAACCTGTATGTCGTCGACAGCTGACAGTATATGAACTCCAGTTTCTCTGTGGGGGTGTAAAAAATGAATGCACAAACTTTTTTTGAAATAGAATAATGATTAACTAGGCAACTAACATTTCTTATTCATTATATTTCTCAACCATACTGATAATGCTAGTTAAAATCCACTATTTCAAGAACTGACCAAACAATGAAACAATGTCTACCAACCTAGAGAACTAGGAATAGCTATGGTTTACTGAATATGTTATCCTAGACATGGATCTAACAGTTACCAACATGGAAAAATTTTCTCTACCACTATCGATTGATTGATCAGATTCGATCGATTGACACAGTGACTAACTTTCTGCACTGCAACCAATGGGGTCTTTTTTTGGCCAACTAGAACTAGATAATTGTTCTTCGCCAGGGTTTTTGGGGATTGTTAACAGCTCCAAATGGTGTTTGATTTACAATCAACGGCTTGAAACTATCAGAAGTGCGATATAGCCATACACTCAGATAGTCAGCTGCTATTAAAGCACTGAGCTCCTAAGACTCAAAAAAGATCTGGTAGTGCCGGAACAAACTAAATGAGGTGGCAAGAAAAATAAGGTCTTTTTAATCAGGGTCCCCGGCCATTCGAGAATCAAAGAAAACGAAGAGGCCAATATACATGCTAAAGAGGGCACACGAATGTCACTCATTGGTCCAAGACCCTTCTGTGGTATAGGTAAATGTACCTAAAAGGAGGAGTTTCTGGAGAAGGATAAAGCCGACAGGGAAAAACTCTGGCGGAATCTCCCAGGGATGGATCATTCCATTAAGTTCCTACGGAACTTTGAAACACCAAAATCCAAAAGATATCTGGATCTTGGTAAGAAACAATTTAACCTCCTCACTGGCTTTCTTACAGGACACTGTCGGCTTAGGAAGCACCTGCTGAGGATGGGATTGACGGACACTGACGAGTGCAGTTCTGTGGGGAGGAGGGAGAAACCCTCATTCACCTAGTCACGGAATGCTTTGGCATTGCGAGCCTAAGGAGATAATGCCTTGGGCGAGAAACTTGTGAGAGTAAGGAACTAGCCTCGTTGAAGCCTTCACAGAAACTGTATTTCATCAGATCTCTGGAACTGAAAAGCGAGCTGGTCAGAAGAGCTTTGTAAGAGGGCACAATAGACCTTGAGGTCGCAGTGAACTCTTTTAAACTAGCACTACAATCAATGACCATCGGCTACCTTAGAGCACCTACTATAGCTAAAATGCATACCTATAGGGGACGCAGTCGAATCTGATATCCGTCCATTCCTCTTTCATCTTCTTCAGATTCTTCTCCAAGGCGTATTCTTTTGTAGCAGCAGCACTTATTTCCTCGAGTTTAGCGGAGAATTTGGGCAACCCAGCTTCTATCATTTCATTCAATGTTGATTCCGTAGTTATCGTCAAGGGAACTCCAACAATCTCACTGATCTGAAGAGAATCATCACAGTTTCATACAACCTCAATAATAGTACGTTATGCAACGAGGGTATAATGATAGCTATTGTGCACGAGATGAGGTTTAGGCTACGAGCCGTAGGCGTGTG
Source organism: Propylea japonica (assembly GCA_013421045.1). Lineage (NCBI taxonomy): Eukaryota > Metazoa > Arthropoda > Insecta > Coleoptera > Coccinellidae > Propylea > Propylea japonica. The sequence continues at coordinate 17,037,634 of CM024248.1, forward strand.
GCCTAAATCACCGAGTGAATATAATAGCCACTATAAGCGAGTAGAATACTATACTTTATCTACTACTACTGAATATTTTTCTTGAAGTTTTTAACATTTAGGGACCATTATATGTCCCTTATATTACTAGTGTGAAAAAAATCGAGTTGACATATGAATAATTTTTTTATGATGAACTTGTCATTGTACATTCTGTAATGAAAGTCTATTATACATGTACAAAATAGATTTGACCATCGATTCAAAAGGTTTTTCCCTTATATATTATTCGTTTTGAAGAGTTTCGAGCTCCCAAGCTGTACCAGTGCTTGTGCGCAGCCAATGGCAAGCCGTATTTCGAGCTTTTGAGTTACTCAGGAGCAGGAAACTCTTCAGAACGAATAGGCTATTAGAGTAAGAAATAAACATAGAGATGCCCCTAAGCGTGAATAGTACCGCATTGCAATTAACCAAGCATTAGAGTGAGATGGAAAGCATTTCACTGCAGCACTGGGGTAAAGTAAATAATGAGTTAGATTCTCATTCCTACAATTCCTGAATATGAAACAAAATTTTCGTAATTTTGACTTAGCTATAATTTCCAAAATACTCTTAAGCAACAATAAACTGCCACCAAATCAGTAAAATAATTCAGTTTATGAACGTCAAATCGAAATGAAAATGTAAACACAATCGCATCGCGAAACTAAACACTAACAGACGATGTTGCCAAACTGACAGAATTGTCTGTAACAGACGCAAGCCGTTAGTATCAAAGTAGGGGAGCGGTAGACCAATTATCCCAATACGGAATAAAGATACGGCATGAGTTCGCAACGCCGGAATATTGTTCGCGTAAATAAACAGATTCTACTTGGCTGCATAACAAATGCGTGAAGGCATCTCTAGGTTTACTTTTTACGTTTTCCCACTCATAATTGTGAGTTAGGGAATTCTTAAACATTGAATAGATATCTGTTTTAACAATATAATATTAAAGCTAAATCCATTAAGCTTCTGACAGCAGTGAATAATGACTCAATTATATAATACTTGTGATTAATGGGTATTATCATGGTCCAAGCAAACAGACAGATGATACAATAGTCATGGACAAAATAATTCTCCTCTTTGCCGCAAGTATAACCGCAGAACAAGTATAAACTCACCATATCCCAATGTCGTTTCTGCAGACCCTTGTTGCATACAGTTGTCAGCACTGGTAGGAATTGTCTGAACTTTTCAACCTTCGCTCTGACGATTTCTGCAACTCTTTTAGCTCCTGGATTGTCACTCAAAGCTTTGGCTAGCTTGTAGAGGACCCTCCAAGTGTTCTCGACATATTCTGATACTTCGTCTGCGTCCAAACCCATGAAAGGTCCATAATACCTATTTAGAGATATAAAACATTTAAGATATCTCACAGATTAATCGTAATTGGTGAATACTCACCACAAGTCGTATTTAACATGGAAATCGTATACAGTGTGCCATAGTTTGTCGTATGGTTCGATGATGTTGATCATTTTGTGTAGATTCATAAATGGAGATGGGTCGAAGTCAAGAAGTTGCTCTTCTTCGTTGATATTCTCTGCTTCTTTTTTGTCCTCCTAAATATTGAATAATTTATATTGAAATCTGAAAAATCTTGTCCTCAAAACGGATAAAAACTTTCAACGACTGTCACCGGCTATACCTACCACAAGACCTAAAGCGTTTGTATAATATATATGCGCTCAGAAGTGTATTGAAATGAAATTCAAGATGGCACATGTCTACATCATCAAGGACAGACCGTCCACACTGAGATCCCTGGAATCGCACTACCAGGGGTCTCTGCTGACCTGGGAGTGCCGTAATACCATGAAGCAATTGGCAAGAGGTATTAAAGTGCTCAAATATGGATACCAGGGCCTTGTGGTGTTGAAGGAAATGGAAAAGCCGATGAACTTGCGAAACGTGCATCAAGTTTACCACCTGCTGCATTTGAACCTTTCTGTGGGCTTGGAAAAGACAAATATGAGGCAGCGGTCCATCAATGAGAGTTGTGCAACACTCTGGAGACTCAAAGATGATCTGGGAGTGCCGAAACAAACTCAATGAGGTAGGCAAGAAAAATAACGTCTTTTTAATCTGGGTCCCGGCCATTCAGGAATCAAAGGGAACGAAGAGGCCAATACACTTGCCAAAGAGGGCGCACGAATGTCACTCATTGGCCCAGAACCTTTCTGTGGTATAGGTAAATGTACCTATAAGAAGAAAATTTCTGCAGAAGGAGAAAGCCGAGAGGGAAAAACTCTGGCGGAATCTCCCAGGGGTGGATCATTCCACTAAGTTCCTTCAGAACTTTGAAACAGCAATATCCAAAAGATATCTGGATCTTGGTAAGAAACAATTACACCTCCTCACTGGCTTCTTACAGGACACTGTCGCCTTAGGAAGCAACTGTTGAGGATGGGATTGTCAGACACTGGCGAGTGTAGGTTCTGTGGGGAAGAGGAAGAAACCCATTCACCTAGTCACGGAATGTCTTGGCATTGCGAGCCTATGGAGAGAATGCCTTGGGCTAGAAACTTGTAAGAGTGAGGAACTAGCCTCGTTGAAGCCATCACAGATACTGGATTTCATCAGATCTCTGGAACTGAAGGCGAGCTGTAAAGGGTGTGGTCAGAACAGCTCTGTAAGGGGACACAATAGACCTGAGGTCACAGTGTATCTGTAACCCCTTTTAAACTATCAACTATCAACTACCTGTGTAGGGGTCATCTATAGAGAAATTTCACCTTCAATAAAATAACCAAATTCTGCCTGTCGCGGGATATTGCTCCATAAGTGACTTCTTACGTAAGTTACTTCTTACAAGAGTAAAAACAGCCTACCTGAAGTTTTTCCACGATTTCCTCCACCAGTTTAGCGTTTTCTTCCATTTCCTCGAGCGTAAGGATCGCCGGATTCTTTCTTCCTGAAGGCGTGAACCAGCTTTTCGTGCTTGAGCAGCTTATTGTCGAAAACTGCGCGCTTGCTCTTGAGCGCCACATCCGCTTGGTCCCTCTTCATGTTCACCCTCTGTATGGCTAGCTCAATAACCACTTCCATGTCTTTCGGCCACAGGAAAGTCCTGCAGTTCAGGTGGATTTCTTCCACTGAAAGGTTTTACTCGATTCGTGAAATATTCTTGTGCTCTCTACATCTATATTATTATCTACAGCGTGCCAAAAAATAATTCTTCATACAAGAATTATAAGCGTGTTACGTTACTTTTTTGGCACGATGTATATTAATTGTTAAGATAAATCCATGGCTATGTTGTACGTATAGTCCGTTCACGAAAGTTTGAGCGCATAGTAGGCGTTTGTTTATTTATCTGAAGTTGGCAGTATTTGCTGTCATATAGTAAAATAAATCAATGTTGCCGAATGTACCCGACCTCGTCCGACGGCTTCCGAGTTATCAAAGAACTCTATGTTATATTGACAACATTAGGCGTTTTCGGAAACTTACTCAGGGTTATTAACTCGATCCATTTGGTCACGTATGTATCTACTAGGATCACGGACCCGGGTTCTGAGTATACGAACACATCAGGTTTAGGATTTGAAGTGTCAGACATAACCAAATATTATGAATTTATTTTTTCAGTCCCAGTCTATTTTCGGATTGTCTCTAGCTTTTCTTGCATTTATTGGCTTTTGTGAAATCTTTCTTATAATTTCTAGTAGTGTGCCATTTCATGTTAATGTTATTTTTGAGTACCTATGTTAAAGACGTGAAGAATTTGTTTTTTAGTCCCAGTTTATTTCTGGTTTGTCTCTAGCTCTTGCATTTATTGGCTTTTGTGAAATCTTCCTTTAATTTCTGGTGTGCCCTCCCCATGTTCAATGTTATCTTGAGTAACTATGTTAAAGAAGTAAAGTAAGCTGTAGCTTAGCACAGAAAAATCAGTAAAGGTACTAAGTTATGAAGAAGTTGATTCACATTATTCTTGGCCCATGAAACCAATTTTACATTGAGCAATTGAGCCAAATTCTATTCTCTTTCCATAATTTTTAGGATTAGAATATATGAAAACTAGCGACCCGCTCCGGTTTCGCACGTAATTCCTACGTCCCGCAGTTTTTAAACCTGTAATGTCTTCGAAAATATTCACTTAAATCATACGGTGTAAAGGGCCATATAGATCTATATTAAGTGAACAATGTATTCAAGGTATTAATTGGTTAAGGATTAATGCTGTATTGGTTAAAATCGCTTCGAAAATTAGCCATTATTTGTCGTAAAAAGTAAATGACAAAAAAGTTATTATTGTGGTTTATCCATAGAGATAGACATATACCATCACGGACTTTTCTGTAGACCTTTTCAATGTGTACAATACTTAGTACATTATTTTGATAAAACTCGTAGGTTCAGCCTGCGTTTGCAATGTAAGCGGAAAAAATGAAATTATTTACGACATCACATTAGAAACCTCAAAAATAACAGTACTTCTCCACTATTTATGGATGTTATTATACATAATATATAAACCTTCTCTTGAATCACTCTATCTATTAAAAAAAACGCATCAAAATCCGTTGCGTAGTTTCAAAGATTTAAGCATACAAAGGGACAAAGGGACATAGGACAGAGAAAGCGACTTTGTTTTATACTATATTGTAGTGATACTAAGAAAAGAGTAGAAGACTAATTCCCGCCTCTTTCAAATACAAAATTAAACTGCAGTGCGCATGCGGTGACTGTATAACCCTGCTCTCGAGTAGGGTTACGATAAATCAACCTGGGTCAGTGATCGAGTAATAGAACCGAACTTTCCGAACACGGGTTGGATGTTCGGGTTAGTTAAACGATCCCCAACCCACTCCTAACAACTCCTTCTAGACAGAAAAGGTCTTAAAGGACCAGGGTGCACGGATAGCTAATATCATTGTTAGCTATCAACACGCGTACCAAGGCCCTCCAGTGATCTATGCCTGTAGGCCAAGCAATATAGATAATTCCTTGACAAAAATACTACCTGGAAGCCACCTGTGCCATTCCGAGCAGGACAGTCCGTAGTTTATTCCCACCATGTTTTAAACACGAAAATGCCATTTTTTTATTTGTTATTAACAAAAAACACAAAAATACGCGTTCTTTTTTGTTTTTTCGTTGCAAAATGGAAACTATTGATGCAGTGATAACGTTGCAATGGGATGAATTGTAGAGAATTACATTGTGAAGAGAATGATGGGTCAAACGATCCGATCGAATAATTAAAACTGGAGAAAAGCGGAAAAAACCGGAAAATTGCTTGTTTGTTCTTTTAACTCATACTCTGCCATTTTGCAATATTAGGAACTGAAACTTCACACGATAGTAGCTATTGACGTGCAATTCATGTGTGCCAAAATTGGATTCGGTCGGATAAATAGTTTTCACATAATTCTCATTTGAATTTTTTTTGGACATATTTTCGCGCAGAGCTGGATGCGTTTGAGGTCGTCCGATTGAAATTAAAAAAATTGATTTGGAAAGAAGACGTGATCAGTAACAAAACGTCTATTCTGATTTTTCAATAAAACGCGTTTAAGTGTGTTAAAAACTAGTGAGAACATGAGGGAAAACGACCGACCAAGCGAGAGGGGTCGAGTGGTGGGGGAATGAGCGAATCGAGAGGAAACGTCGCGGAAGCCAACGGTCGCCGAGTTTAAGAATTGTTGCGCGGACAGCGCACCAAATTTGTACACATATACGTTTCCCCTCGATTCACTTATTTCCTCTCCACTCGACCGCTCTCGCTCGGTCGGCCGTTTTCCCATGTTCTCACTAGTTTTTAACACACTTAAACGTGTTTTATTGAAAAATCAGAATAGACGTTTTGTTACTGATCACGTCTTCTTTCCAAATCAATTTTTTTAATTTCAATCGGACGACCTCAAACGCATCCAGCTCTCCGCGAAAATATGTCCAAAAAAAATTCAAATGGGAATTATGTGAAAACTATTTATCCGACCGAATCCAATTTTGGCACACATGAATTGCACGTCAATAGCTACTATCGTGTGAAGTTTCAGTTCTTAATATTTCAAAATGGCAGAGTTAGAGTTAAAAGAAAAAAAAACACGCAATTTTCCGGTTTTTTCCGCTTTTCTCCAGTTTTAATTATTCGATCGGATCGTTTGACCCATCATTCTCTCACAATGTAATTCTCTACAATTCATCCCATTGCAAAGTTATCACTGCATCAATAGTTTCCATTTTGCAACGAAAAAACTAAAAAGAACGCGTATTTTTGTTGTTTTCTGTAATAACAAATAAAAAATGGCATTTTCGTGTTTAAAACATGGTGGGAATAAACTACGGACTGTCCTGCACGGAATGGCACAGGTGGCGTCCAGGTAGTATTTTTGTCAAAAAACTAATCATTTGTAGCTCTGTTGCTTGGCGTACTGTTGTTGTAGTTCCGTGAAGTAAGCCAGGTGAAATTTCGGAACGATGGTCAACTGCAGTCTCGCAAGTCCTCACAATGCGAGAAAGTGGCGGGACCTAGCACGATCGAAAACTCTCCTCCTATCACCCTACAAATCCAAGGGGAGGAGATACTGATCAGCGCGGCTGATGAATTCCATCGTTCTGGAAACCCAGCAGGCCCACACAACAAAGTGCAATAGTTGGAGTGGGTGTCCTCCCACTCCGATATTGCACTAGAGGAGGGGGTTTTAGTGGATGAAAGCTCCACACGAACTGACAGCATTGCACTGCCCGCTGTCAGGAAGTCTGTCAAGAACAAGAGGTAAACGAACGCGAAGGTTAGGGATCGAGTTAACCCGAGTAAGTATCCGAAAAGGCATATGCGTATCAATCTGACAAGAAAATAAACAACATAATCTAAAATTTCAATATACACAGTGGAATATGCCAATTTCCATGCCAACCGATGGCTCAACCTTTCATGAATGGACTATAGCTTTTCAAGGCATACTTACTGGGTAAATGGGCATGGTCCATCAGAAACATTATGTTCTCTACGGAATTTCGGATCTGTTCTCTAAGATATACATAGTGACATCTCTTGATTCGATTATGTAATTCTGCAGAGCCACCAGTTCTGCAACCGTACTCGTCTGAACACTGACGTTAGTTGACATCTCGTCAAATTTATCGCATATTCTGAAACATCAAATCTTTCGTCAGCCACCAAAATCAGAGGAGATAAATTGAAGTGAACTCTTAGACAAAAGAACGAACTTAACCGAGCCATTTAGAAACCGAACTCACCCTGAAAAACCTCAAGTCTCTAGGACAATCCATTTGCAACTTATCGTGCTAACGGAAGGACAGAGGGCCCCACAGACAGAATTGAATTTGACCACGAATTCGTCATTAGGTAGTTGAACCTATCGTTTGAAACCGTTTTCGGCTCAAAGTTCGAAAGTTACAGACATTTGGGCAAAACGATATAGAACTCGTTTAAGTAGAATGAGCGCTCAAAAACATACGGCTCTTTTGGTATACGGATCTATACCATGTTACAAACGAAATGTATTAGGTTTATACCATTGTGAACGTATGTGAGAATCAAAATTATTTTAAAATGAAAATATCATTAGGTTGAATATTTGTGTGGCAACGATCCCTTTTTAATTCAATTAATCCATATAGGTAAGCTTATGTCGGTATAAAATATTAATTTCAAATCTTTCGACTACTCGACGCCACTGGTAGTTGTTCGATTTACGCGGTCGAAGTATCTGCATTGTTGCCAAGTCAGATGGAGTTGATTTAGCTGTCCTTGTTCTACTCATGGGAAATAGTTTTGGATGTTGGCTTCAACTATTCCTGAATTTATTAATGACATGCCGCGTCTCTTCTTTCTTTTGTCTAAGAGAGAACTGTTTCTTCACGAACCACCCTTTTTGTTACACCGATATGGAAATTTACGTGATACGTTTTTGACGAATGAATGAATGATCAACTGAGAATAATGAAGTTGGCTTACTCGAATATAGTAATCCGTATTGATAGTGCAAGATACTCACCTTCTGTTGGTGTTGTGAGTTTCATCGATGAAATATTTCACGATGTGTGCCCTCAAAGTATCAACTATGTGTTGTAAAGAGTTTCATTGAGATTACTACAATCCAGATTAACCAAATTCAAAGGAATATTTCTTCGTAAGTCGATAATTTCGTTCTTTGTCTTTTCGTAGGCACGAATCTTTTTCGAAAAATCCTGAAATTGTTCAAAAAAATTATATAACTTTAGAAAACTTTTTCCATGAGATAATTGCCAAAAGAGTAAGTAAAATAGTGGCTAGCGACAAACAATATTATTGGAGCACCCTGTATAAAATGCAGAGACTCACTTTCAAGTAGGGGAAAGGATCCATGGCAAAAAAATTCTTCCAATTCTCTTTCAGCATCACCATCCAAAATATAGAGGAAATCGTCGTACAACTTCAAATATTGAATTGGTCCGGCAGTGTTGGCATCAAATATTTCCATGGCTTGATTGAGGATATCAAGGACAACTTCGTCGTCTTCATGGATTGCTATGAGATACGTTTTTTGGCTGGCAAATTCTGCAAGGGTTCAAATTTGAAGAATAAAAATATTATCACTCCCGGCTACTCATGACTACTTATGGCTACTCACGACTACTCAAGGCTTCAAATTTCTAGAATAAAAAATATTATTACTCCCGGCTACTCATGACTACTTATGGCTACTCACGACTACTCAAGGCTACTCACGACACAAGGCTTCAAATTTGAAGAATAAAAATATTATTACTCCCGGCTACTCATGACTACTTATGGCTACTCACGACTACTCAGGGCTACTCACGACTACTCAAGGCTACTCACGACTACTCAAGGTTTCAAATTTGAAGAATAAAAATATTATTACTCCGGCTACTCATGACTACTCACGACTATTCAAGGCTACTCACGACTTTTCACGAATACTCGAAGCTACTCACGGCTACTCACAGCTACTCCTGACTAATCAAAATGCTTATGGCTATACACGACCATGTGTGGCTACTCATGAATATTGTAAACTACCCAGGGCTACTTATAGGTACTCACGACTACTCAAGGCTTCTAAACCGTGTTCCGTATATCGCCGAGAAATTCATAGCGGTTACTTTATTCATATTTTATTCAAAATAAAAAATTGCCTAGTTTTAACTGACTGTATTGAAAAACAATGTACTACGCAAGTTTGGCAAGTCTTGTCAAAAGTTGTCTCATTCAGTAAGGATTCCAAAATGGTATAATACTTGGTAAATTGTAGCTGCCGTAGTTCATCACAAAAAAATTCTACAGAGAAAATTTTACAAAAAGAAATTTTACAGAAAAAATTTTTACAGAAAAAATTTTACAGAAAAAACTTTCACAGAAAAAAATCTTTCAGGAAAAAATTTTACATAAAATATTTTCAGAAAAAAATTTACAGAAAAAAATTCTACAGAAAAAATTTTACAGAAAAAAATTTAAAAGAAAAATTTTTACAGAAAAAAATTTACAGAAAAAATTCTACAGAAGAAAATTTTCACAGAAAAAAATTTTACAGACAAAATTCTACAGAAAAAACTTTTACAGGAAAAATTTTCACAGAAAAAATCTCACAAAAACACTTACTGAAAAATTTCTACAGAATAAAATTCTACAGAAAAAATTCATGGACAAAAAAATTCTACAGAAAAAAATTTACAGAAAAAATTTCAACAGAAAAAAATTTACGGAAAGACCTACAAAAAAATTACAGAAAAAATTCTACAGAAAAAAATTTTACAGAATGGAAATTCTACAGAAAAAATTTTACAGAAAAAAATTCTACAGAAAAAATTTTACAGCAAAACTTTCCGCAGAAAAAATTTTACAGAAAAAATTCACAGACAAAAATTTTTACAGAAACATTTCTACAAAAAAATTTACAGAAAGACTTTCACAGAAAAAAAATTTTACAGAAAAATTTTTACAGAAAATAATTTCACAGAGAAAAAATTCTACAGAAAAAAATTTACAGAAAAAATTCTACAGAAAAAATTTTACAGAAAAAAATTTTACAGAAAAAAATTTACAGAAAAAATTTTGGAATCCTCACTGAATGAGCCAACTTTTGACAAAACTTGCCAAACTTGCGTAGTACATTTTTTTTCAATACAGTCAGTTGAAACTTGGCAATTTTTATTTTGAATTTTTTTCTAAGAAGTTAGTTAGCCCTATTGTCATGAAGCCTAGAGCAGCTGGTATCAAAATTTTGATTACAGTTTAGACAAGCATTATTCTAGGTTACACAGCAAAAAAAAGTTGTAAAAAGTTGATATTTGTGGCAACAGGAGTGAAAAGACTGTCACAGGGTGTGAATTTTGCGTGTTTTTTAAATGCCTATAATTTCGAAATAATGCAACGACTATTAATTCGAAGTTGTCCACGGCTACTCACTACTAGTTAAGACTACTAACGACCACTCACAGCTACTCAGGACTACTCACGGCTTCTCACCACCGCTCACTGATACTCACAACTGCTCACGTTTATTTACAGCTTTTCACGAGTACTCACCTGGAAACATTATGTTTTCAATCCTCAAAATGTCCTTATTAACAGCGACCATTTTTAGAAAAGCACTTCTAATGATTTCTCTCAATTCAGGCAGCGAAGGTTCCAAAAATATTTCACTGGTACCTAAACGCCCCATGGCTTTCACACTAATGATGGGCATATGTATGAGTGCCAAGTCATGGTATTCTGCCCCGTAGTCATTTCCATCCTGAAAAATGATGTATAATATATTTGAACCGAACCCAAATCGTAGTTAGACTAAGGAAGAGGAAGACAATTTTTTTTCTAAAAAACTTTTTAGGTTTTCACTTCCAGTCTTTGAAACAGAAATAATTAATTAATATAAGTGCTCTTGCGAAAATCTTTGCACTAACTTGTCAGGAGCAAATTGGTTTTGAAAAAATTGTTGCCTAACAGTATAACTAAAAAAGGAAAAAAATGAAAAGGATAATGTAACGTTTCGGTGTTTATATCAGACTCCTTTTTCAGACAAAGTTGTAAAATCTTCGGAATTGTGTGTTTTTTCCATTTGCAGTCTAATAGACAACTTTCAATGTCAATTAGACTGTAAATGAAAAAATACATAATTCCGAAGATTTTACAAGTTTTTCTGAAAAAGGTGTCTGATATAGACACCGAAACGTTACATTATCCATTTCATTTATTTCCTTTTTTAGTTTTACTGTTAGGCAACTTTTTTTTCAAAACCAGTTGCTCCTGACGAATTAGTGCAAACATTTTCACTTCATCTTAATTGAATTTTCTAATCATTTCTGTTTCGAAGACTGGAAGTGAAAACCTAAAAAGTTTTTTAGAAATGCTGAATCCTCCCAGATTATATTTCAATCGATATCTAAGGAAGACAATGCTCGCCCACACGTTTCATCGCCCATACGTTTCATCGCCCATGAACACGTATAAAAATCTCACGGCAGATTTTCCTTTGATATTTTACCCCTTCCGTAAAAAATTGTTGAATTTAGGAATTTTTATCATTATTAGAACTAGGGTTTTATGGCTAGGTTTGCTCCTAGGAACTGCGACCATATAAGTATTTTGTTTTCTACCCTACTCTTTCATGGAAACCCAAGGAGGTCGTCAATGGTGTTGATAAAACCGACAACCTCGATAAGAACCTTGGTGTTACCTCTTGGGTATGCAAGAGCTGTTTTCCCATATGAATTGTTCTTAAGCCAGTCAGCTCTGAACACTTGCATGCCATGTGTTCAGCTATTTCGCTTCCAAATCACAGAGCCTGCAAATCTCATCTGCTGACTTTCCCATACGGTAAAATAACATTTCTACTGACAGTGCCTCGTCAGCAGTCCCACCATCACCCGAAGCTCAGCTCGTGACATCTTCAGGAGCTTTCTGGTACAGGTAAGTTCATCACAAATTTTGGCCTGAGTAGGCCCAGAAGTGTTTCTAGAGGATAATTCTGTTATTAGGATTAGCAGAGATCAGAAACTGTCCGTGGTGATAGTTGACATGGGACCCCTTGAGGTCCATTTTAAGAAGCCAGGATCTCTAGTCTGTAAAATAAAGGCCTCACCTCCTGAATTTGGCAAACAACGAATTTCCAACTCTCTCGACTTCTGATCCTAATTTCAATTGATGAAAGTAGAATAGCTAATCTCTTCCTCGTACAAAGTTAATACAAGGAGGTGATATCAAACAGAAAATAGATAGCTATTTCGTCTAATCAGGGCTTATCAATATGTAGAATAGCTCTGAATGATACGATGCATTCTAAGACCTATAGTCCGTTCACGAAAGTTTGAGCGCATAGTAGGCGTTTGTTATTTATCTGAAGTTGGCAGCATTTGCTGTCATAACGTAAAAGAAAGTCAACGTTGCGGAATGCACCCGGCCTCGTCCGACGAGCTTGCGAATTATCAGATAACTCTATGTTATATTGACAACATTGCGTATCAATCAGACAAGAAAAATAACAACATAACCTAAAAATTTTGATATACACAGTGGAATATGTCATGGTCAACCGACGGCTCAACCTTTCGTGAACGGGCTATAAACTAAGATCTCTGGCACATCCTTCGGGGTATTATTTGGCTATGTATAGTCCGTTCACGAGAGGTTGAGCCGTTGGTTGGCCATGGAAATTTGGCATATTTCACTGTGTACATTAAAATTTTAGGTTATGTTGTTTATTTTCTTGTCAGATTGATACGCAATGTTGTCAATATTGCATAGAGTTCTCTGATGATTCGAAAGCTCGTCAGACAAGGCCGGGTACATTCGGCAACGTTGACCTTATTTTACGTTTTGACAGCAAATATGCCAACTGCCACTTCAGATAAATAAACAAACGCCTACTATGAGCTCAAACTTTCGTGAACGGACTAAACGTATTAATCTCATTTGTTCAATAATTATAATGTGGAAGTATATCATCCTATACCCCCTATAAAATGCTCGCTTACCTTATACTGTACGATGTAGTTCAAAAAGTACTTCAAGCTCTTGACGACCATATGTCTGATGAACATCGAGAGCAAGTTATTGATACAGATGAAGAACCTCTCACCAGCTCAACGGATTCGACCGGCCTTTCGGAATGTACTGCTTCCAGGCCCATTTGTACTCGAGGAAGATGTCCGCACAAGAGGTGATCAGATCGCCCTCTATCCTGTCTCTGACCCTCTGACATAACATGTCTATGGTCTGCTCGAAGACGCTGGGCTCCAGGGGAAATTTTGGGTTTCTTGTAAAGAGTCCGTGGTTACTATGCACATGTCTTCGAATCTGGGGAATTTTGAAATAATGAATAAAAATTCTAATAATACACTGCGCGAAGAAATTAACGCACATTCTAAAAATCTCAATTTTAATGAAAGTTAACTCTACATTGACTTTATAACTTATTTTTTTATAGTTAAATGATGGTAGCGGGAATTTGGACAAGTTTTCTTATTTGTTCTCTATCCTTTTATACATCGTCAACGTTTCGAACCTTTGTGGTTCTTCTCAGGCTCGTATTTTTTTCGGAAAGAAATTTAGTCAAAATCGATAAAATCTGGTGGTGGTAGATTTTATCGATTTTGACTAAATTTCTTTCCGAAAAAAATACGAGCCTTGAGAAAGAACCACAAAGGGTTCGAAACGTTGGCGATGTATAAATAGGATAGAGAACAAATAAAGAAAATTTGTCCGAATTCCCGCTACCATCATTTAACTATTTACATCAGGACGCTACCAAAACCAATGCTTATTTTTTATGTTCTCTCGGGAAGGTTTGAACGAAACAAAGACATTAAATTGAAGAAAAATTCAGGATTTCACCGAATCTTATGTGAAAGAAGAGAAATAAACAATTTTAATTACAGCTCGGCAACGACAGTTCATACTCAAAATGAGTGATCTTAAAATGTTCTGATCTAATCCTTCCCAGATTTCTCTGAGTTGGATTTCTAAGTCATTAAGAGTAGTTGGATGATTTGCTGAACTTCTCAGCCTTCTATTGAGGTTGTCCCAAACCTGCTCAATCGGATTGAGATCTGGACTTCTTACTGGCCATTCCATTTGAGAGACTTCAACCTACTCCTGAACGATGCACGCACGATGGGATCTGCATTATCGTCCATAAAAATGAAATTTTCACCAATGTATGGGGCGAATGGCACTAGATGCTCTTCAAGAATGTTCCTTATACACCTATCGGCACATTATCAACAACCACTAGGTCTGTGCGAGCAGTCAAAGATATTCCACCCCATACTCTAATCGAAACCAGTAGTATTCAGGAAATTTCACTGAGCATATCTTTCATATGGACGTCTGTATACAAGGGAACGTCGATCACAATGGTTAGGCAGAATCTAAACTCATCTGTGAGAGAGAACTCTTCCCAATCAGCCTCTTCCCAATGATATGCTCTCTCGCTAAATCCAAACACGCCCTTCGATGGGTGGGGTAAGAGCTGGGCCTGTTGCTGCGACACGAGGCCTTAAATCATATTCTCTGAGGCGATTTCTTATTGTCTGAGTGCTAATTTGCACCCCATGAGTTGTCTCAACGAAGAAAACCTGTCCTGGTCTTCGGACATTCATACCTGTCTCCCTGAATCGCTGCAACATTCTGGGCACACTCGTATGGGAAACTCCAAACCTTTCTGCAATTCTTGTGTATGTCCACCCTTCTTCTCGCAAAACTACCGGTTGGGCACCTTCCTCTTGGTCAACTTGCGTGTTCGCATAGCGATCGGGTGTAGAAAATCAAACGAAAGAAAAACTATTGATCACTAGAATTGATCGAGAACAACTGATTTCAGAATGGATCCAATACATTCAAAATCAGATAATCCCATCTTTTTTATTTCTGCTGGGAAAAATATCTAATTGAGAAAACGTTGTTTGAAAGTGGATAACATATGCGTGCATAATTCTGATAAAAATAATTATCATTGAGAACACCTTCAGTTGTAGAATAAATTTGAGATTTCCATAATGTGCGTTAATTTTTTGCGCAGTGTAGTTGAAGAAGTTCCTGAAGTACAGTCAAGAGCTTTACGCTCTTAGGAAAACTATAATTCGAATATAAATAATCATAGTTTCTCTTCTATTCATTTATGAATTCATCTTTCCTGTCCCGTTTTGGAGAAAAAAATTGATAGCGCCGCGACGACTGGCATCTGAATCCTTTCCTCCTACTTTATGCACATCTCAAGTCAACATTGACTCACTTGTACCAAATACCGTCAACAGAATAAAAAAATATTCATCCCTTTTCGAGAAGAATTAGGTTACCAAGATAAGTGAATCACCCTGTACTTAGTCAGAAAAGACCATGATCTCTGACTTTTAATTCTCTCATCATATTTTCTCTAGATAATCTATTACATTTCAGCGATTTTTTTTTCAAGTCTGATCGAATCGGCTCAAAATTGGAAAGTTACAAACATTTAGACGAAATATGGCACGCTGTTCTCCAAAGAACAAGCGCGCAAAAAACACCAACCCTTACCTTTCAAACCACAAATTCCTGACTTTGATAGCGATAATATTCCCCAAGTAAAAATGCGTGTCCATCATGTGCTGAGCCAGAACTTTATTTGTGTGCCAAGGTATAGGTCCTCTAATGTGCAACGTAGGCCAGAAGGAAGGAAAAGTGTATATCCCCAATCTCTTGTGTTCTGCAGGATCTTTCAGGATGAATCTCAACAAATTCAACCTCATGTGTTCGTCGTAGCCCTTACGATCTCGTTTTTGTGTCCTTCAACTATCGATCTATATTCTTTCAGTTGTTTGTAACGTTGTGGTATTCTTTCTATGGCAACTTCGATGTATTCCATTTTGAATTTTGATATTACTTTGGAATCCATTCCCTGAAATATCGATATAACTATAGATTTTATATGGAAATACTTTCGATGAAACTTGAGGAAATATGCAAAAACGAGAAATATTTATAGTCCGTTCACGAAAGTTTGAGCGCATAGTAGGCGTTTGTTTATTTATCTGAAGTTGGCAGTATTTGCTGTCATAACGTAAAATAAAGTCAACCTTGCCGAATGTACCCGGCCTCGTCCGACGAGTTCGCGAGTATTCAGAGAACTCTATGCAATATTGACAACATTGCGTATCAATCTGACAAGAAAATAAACAACTTAACCTAAAATTTTAATATACACAGTGGAATATGCCAGAATTCCATGGCCTAACGACAGCTCAAAGTTTCGTGAACGGACTATAGGTTTCTTTTAGGAAAGTCATCACCAAGAAAGTAGGGAAAGGGAAGCTCGACCTGGCAAAAACTATATCATCTGGTATACAGGTGGGTTTCTAAGGAATCAAGATCAAAAAAGGCATACATAGTCCTAAATAAAGGAAATGAAAGCCTTTGGAAACACTAACAAAAAAGCTCCAAACTAAAACTGTGGAGTGCTCAAGTCTGTCTGTCTAGATTAGAGTGTACAAACGAGCTAAAGTTTGCATTGCATCTGATATGCTATAGATAACTCTATAGCTACTGATGATCATTCATTGTAAATCAAGGACCATTGAAAAATAACTCACAATACTGGTGAAGAGCAACAAACTAGATTTACTTGTTGACCAGAGCGTTGAGGGTGAGGAGAATCTTCGCGTTACGCGTTTCAAGTTTCCTCCACAGATGTCGCACCAAACTCAGCTTTGAAGTTATCTATCGCATAGCTCCTATTTATTTTGAGCCATACTGAAGAGTTTATTTGTTTGTTTAAAAAAAGGGGTTACAGTTCAATGTATTGTGCCTCCTTACAGAGCTGTTCTGGCCACACCCTTCACAGCTCGCCTTCCAGTTCCAAAGATCTAATGAAATCTAATATATGTGAAGGCTTCAACGAGGCTAGTTCCTCACTCTTACAAGTTTCTCGCCCAAAGCATTCTCTCCTTAGGCTCGCATTGCCAAGGCATTCTGTGACAAGGTGCGGTCTTGGAGTAGCTGAGTTTTTCGAAAAACTCAAGCAATCAAGCCGGTAAACTGACGTAGAGAATAATAATGCTGAAGATATTGCCAATAAAAGTGGACCAATCAGTGCTCACGAAACCCCATCTATTCCAAAGCATTCAATGGTACCTAATTCTTTTCGAAGCAAAATAATAGGAATAATAATAGAAAAATGCATTTTTATACAGGAAAAAGAAAGCGAGATAGAGTCAATAATTCCGATTCGGAAAAAGTTGCTCAGATAAAACAAGAAGAGCTTACATTGCAAGTAGAATATCTAAGGTTGAAGAACCATAAAACTGAACTGGAAATTGTAAAATTAGAACAAGAGCTCCAACTGCCCATGTCAGAGTTCACGGCATCGTTACCACAATATAAAGAAGATGAAATGGCTGCTGCTTTTTCAATTTGTGATAGTAGTTGGGTACAATCCCTTTATAAGGAACATATAATTACTCAGTTGTGATTTTTTGTTAATTTTTGCAAATACATTAAGATGTGTTGTATTTACCTAGAGTTGGAGCTATGTAAAACATTATCTACACTTGTAGAAAATTCCGTGACACGATTATACAAGTGTGAACTTTATGTTACAGAAAAGTTTACATATGTAGAGATTTTGACGTAATTACTAGTCCGTACTTGTAATTACAAGATGGTTTGTGTTATGAAACAGTTACAAGTGTAGAATATATTCTTACAATTGTAGGACTTGTAGTGCTTGTGTTACAGGCCCCTGGTCGAAGGCAAGCAAAGAGACTGATTGCACCTTTGTAAGAGAAGGCTAAACCAGCTCTATCGTTGTCAAAAAATCAGTTGAGTCTACTTACTGGACTCCTAACAATTCATTGTTTCGAGAGGTATTACCTGCACAAAATCGATAAGAAAAATTCCGATATCTGTAGGTTATGTGAATCGTCCGCAGAAACCACTGACCACTTATTATGTTATTGCAATGTATTGGCAAAACTAAATGTATAGTCCATTCACGAAAGTTTGAGCCGTCGGTTGGCCATGGAAATTTGGCATATTCCAATGTGTGTATTAAAATTAAGGTTATATTGGTTATTTTCTTGTCAGATTGATACGCAATGTTGTCAATATTGCATAGAGTTCTCTGACAACTAGCAATCTCGTCGGACGAGGTCGGGTACATTCGGCAACGTTGACTTTATTTTACGGTATGACAGCAAATACTGCCAACTTCAGATAAATAAACAAACGCCTACTATGCGCTCAAACTTTCGTGAACGGACAATATCCTATTGGGTGGTGTTACAGGAATTTTAATAAATCTAAATGTGCATCTACATCTGTCAAATAATATATAATTCTCTTCATACAAGATGGAAGAACCATTTTACGGGAGTCTGTTTCGGCCAAACTTAAAAGATATGCCTTTTGTTCATCAGGATGCATCGGCAAAGCCGCCTGCATTTTCGCCAGTTGTCTGAAAATTGAAAAATCAGTTGTTTAAAAAGTTTTTTCAATAAAAACTGATCGACAGTTGGAAAAACTTCCAGGAAGAAAGTAGTTATTTTAGGAATCAGCATTCCATTACGGAATAAATTTCGAATAAACATCGAATTTGAAAAAACACGTAAAACTTACGTAGATTCATCAGGAAAGAATTCCGCCTTTTCCAAAGCCTTCAGTTTCAGTCTCATAGCCTTCTCCTTTTCCCTTTTTTCCTGTTTTTCTTTTCTCTTCTTCCAATATCTTCCAGATAGGAGTTCTTCTACGTTTACCAACTTCGAACCCTTATCCTTCTTTTCTTTAATTTTTCTTTGTTCCTCTTCTTGTTCGTATTTCGACTTTTTGGGGGGATATTGTAATTTACCTGAAGATCAAATGGATGCACTTTATTTCTCGAATAACAATTTCATAGAATCTGGAGTCCCTAGCCAAATGGTTAGGGTAGGTTTTCACACCTATAGGTGTGAAAACCTCAGACAGAAATTGATTTATTCATTATCAAAATGGTCCTTTTATAACGGCTATATTATTTGTTTTTTCGAGGAAAAAGTTAAAGACTCTTTCTCAAATAAATATAATAATTACCATCTGCACCAAGGGGGTTTTCCTGTACTTTTTTCTGTTTTCTCTTCAGATCTTGAATCCTCAAGTCCTGTAGTTGTGGATTTATGGCAGCACCTGCAAATTTTATCGATTTTATATCATTCACATATTATTGAGCGCAAAGTAGGCGTTGTTTATTTATATGAGATTGGCAGTATTTGCTGTCATAACGATGAACAAAGTCAACGTTGCCGAATGTACCCGGCGTCATCCGACGAACTTCCCAGTTATCAGAGAACTCTATGTTATGTTGACAACATTGCGTATCGATCTGACAAGAAAAAAAACAACATATGTAACCTGAAATTTTAATATACATAGTGGAATATGCCAAATTGTCCTGGCCAACCGACGCGACGCTCAATTTTCCGTGAACGGACTATATAAAAAAGTTTTTGGCGAAGGATCATTCTAAAATGTTTCTTCTGAACTTCAGGACGCATATTATGAGGATTTCTTAACATAAACTGACGAGTGAAGATTCTTTGTGGAAGAGAAAGAAACTCCTGTTCACTTAGTTACAAAATGCCTCGCCATTGCGAGTCTGCACAAAGAAAATCTTGGAAAGGGTAACTATAGGAGAAACTCGAATCTAGCACCCTTGAAACCCTCTCAGATTCTGTAGCGCCATTGAGAAAACTTTTTTGATGGGGGGCACAATACATTTTAAGGTCGCAGTGGAATGTATCCCTGTAACATTGTACCGGTTTTTCACTATAATTTGACCCCCCCTTTAACTTTGTTACTGAAGGAGATACAAAAAAATGTTTCGTATAAAAGTTTCACGAAATCAACTGAGGTTTTTTGATATGAGTCAGAAACTGAAATATATACAGGGTGACCAACATATTGATGGCAACTTCATTTTTTCAAATGGAACACCCTGTATATTTTTCCATATTTGGTTTGCTCTTTTCCCCTTATTTCGAATATGTAACATATGTTGGCCTATCTTTCTTATTCTGAGCACCACAGAGTTTCAAATTTCAATAACCATCTGGCATAGCGTTTTGGAAGTTCGTGAATATTTAAGTGGCCAATTTGATCTTTGGATTGGTAATGTCGCACCTATTTTATGGCCATCAAATAGTCCCGATTTAACACTGTTGGACACGTTTTTTTAGCCGTTACTGAAAGAAAAAATTTACTTCAGCAATAATGACAATCAATGAAAGCGGAAATAATATTAATGATATAAAATCAACCAATATTAAACCCATAATTCGGAACTAATCCTTCAAACCACAGAGAATAATGATAATATTTCAATGATTAGAAACAAATTTTGAAGCTTTAATTTCTGACTTGATTCAGAGCCATAATAATGCTATCAAAAATAGTCTAAACAACTTGAGACAACTATGTGAACTATGTGTATTGAATGAAGGTGGTCATTTTGAGCAATTTCTTTAGTTGATGTTATTCTTACCATACTACCATAGTTTATCATTTTTCATTGGTAAAGTAATTGTTAAGTATTTATTCTAAAATGATACTTTTAAGTAGATTGTTTGGATATAAAGAATTTCGTAGGTATTTCACATATTTTTTATTCGGTGTCATCATTTCAAAACTTTGAAACTCTAAAAATTGAAGAGACACATCCACATACACATTTATATTCGAGATCAGGAAGGTAACAGACTATCAAAAAAAATATGAATATACAGGATAGGGTGTCCCATTTGGAAAAATATAGTTGCATTCAATATTGTTCACCCTGTATATCTTCCCATTGACGTTATTATAACTCCAAAATGAGCATTTTCAGTAAACGCACTCTGTCACTTGAAAAATGATAACAGATCTTAGCAGGTGGTTCTTACAATTTGAAACTCTGTGGTTCTCAGAATAAAAGAGATAAACCAACACATGTTACATATTCGAAATCAGGGGAAAAAGAGCTAGCCAATTATGGAAAAATATACAGGGTGTTCTATTTGAAAAAATGAAGTTGCCATCAATATGTTGGCCACCCTGTATATATTTCAGTTCTGCACTCATATCAAAAAACTCAGTTGATTTCGTTAAACTTTTATACGAAACATTTTTTTGTATCTCCTTTAGTAACAAAGTTAAAGGGGGGGGTCAAATTATAGTGAAAAACCCGGTACATTCACCTTCAGTTTTGGACAATATTTTAGCAACCACAAACGCGAAACTCTGACGCGAATCCATTTAAAACATAGAGATAGGATAGTATACCGACTTTTCTATTTGAAGCTGCATCACTCCAAACAAATGCAAAATCAGTAACGCAGCGTTCCTATTGATCGATCGGCGGCCGAAGTGAAGTTAATCAGTCAAATAGAAAGTCCCGATAGAGTTGCCATCATTGAAATAAAGTGGTATCAGATGCGCCATATTACTACCACCTAACGTAAAATTTGACAATTTGTTTTTAATTTTCTGGAGGAAGGAAGTGATTCTTGCGCCTGTTTCTAGTTAAATTTTGATTTTTTTGCTAATAATATACAATAAAATGGTATCGTGCACTGTAAGGCTTTCTTCATGCAGAGAAGAGACAGATAAGAAGAAAATTAGAGGAAAAACATATCACAGGTAGGGATGAGTACTGAACAGATCCGCATTCGAATTTTTTGCTAGTCTGTCTTGGTAATCTGATATTTTTTTTTATGTGTGTATTATCGCCCGAAAAAAATTGTTTATTTGATATTCAATTGACCTTATTTGAACACGATTCTAAAAGACTCAATACGTCGTACTTTTTGGGTGAATTTGTAAACAAAAAAAACTGGCAACCTAATTCAACCCTGAACTTTCCGCCATATGGTCCCCGACTTCGCCCCACCCTGTGGTACTATTTTTCCTTACTCAATTGTATCTTCTCTATTATATCCCGAAGCTCAGAATCAAGTCTCTATTTCGAGTCACAAGCCGCCTCTGATAAACATTTATACACCACGCCATCTTTTCCTTTCAACTCAAAACAAAACATACAACTGTCAACCGTCTGTCAAACAAAACCCGCAGTTTCCAGATGAAGACGCAGAGCAGATGAAGCGATGAAGTTTAAAGCTCGAAGAACAAGTAAAACAACTCACCGATAGTCTCAGTCGGCTTATAATACTGCTGCGTGTCTTTCTGCGGCACGCTTATGGTCCAGGACCTTGTCGCGAACAGCGGAGATACTGAGACCCCCGACCCTGCCCACGAACCTGGAGGGCTCAGATTCCCATTCCGGACCTGCGACGGGATCCAGGGCATCGGGGTTAATCGCCTTTTGGCCATACATTGTTGTTGGCCCCGTCCGAGGTACAAGTTTATCTCCGGAATACATTTTCAGACCTCAAATTGTACAAATAAGTCGAGATATTTCTGTGTTTTAAACGTTCCTAATAAAATGACATTAGAGTATGCTTTGTTTTTGTATGGCGACGGAGGTTTCCATGGTTGATGGGAAATTTTTTTGATTTTAAAGAAAAAAGTTTGAGAAGAGCTGGATAGCTCTTTTCCTGCAAAAATGCACACTGGATACCATGATGAAGTAGACATTTTTGTATTCATATAAAGTTAGAAGGCAATCCTATCCTATAAGGTTGTCCTTCTAGGTAGGTCTAAAGTTGTGCACTGTCGCTAGGCTCCATTATGAGCGTCTTTCAAGCGAAAGCTTAGCTATTCAAAGATGTCTAGATATAAATCTAGAAATAAACTATACTAGTGTGATATAGCCTTTTACACTCAGTTAGTCAGCTGCTATTAAAGCACTGAGCTCCTACGTTATCGCCTCAAGAGATCTGGGGAGGACGGCGGAACAAACTCAATGAGGCAGGAACAACAAAAAAAGGTCCTTTTATCGGGGTCCCGGCCATTCGGAATCAAGGGAAAACGAAGAGGCCCTACACTTGCCCAAAGAGGGGCGCGCACGAATTGTCACTCATTGGCCAGAACCCTTCTGTGGTATATAAAGGGTGTCCCGTAAATACCACGCGAAAGTGACACTGGAGATAGATTGGCATTAGGTCTATCAGATAGCATCAACATGACCTCAGTAAAAGTCCGCTGGTTTTCGAGATATCACCACTTTTGCAAACAAAAAATGAAAGAGAAAGTGAGATTAAAAGAGAAAGAAGAGCAAAAATGATGGTGTTTGAAACGGGTTAGCGAGGAAAGAATATCAAGCAACATGTAATTTGGCAACAGGTGATATGTGCATTTTTCCAATTTTTAGTTATTTCGGATTAAACACATCTCTCGCGAAACAAATTATAATTTCAAGGTTTGACTTCAAAAAATTGGTAGTGTTGTATCATTTTGAAAAGTGCAGGAAATGACCAGTTTTTACGATTATTGGTCAATTCAGTCTGATATAATTTTTTTTCACATCAGTCAGTCAACCTAAGTTAACGTTTTATCTGTCATAAAATTACAACAAGTTAGACATTTTTGAAGTATTTTGTTCTAGTTCTCGGTGAAGTTATACTTCATTGTTTAAAGGCAACTATTCAGATAGCCTAGGTGAAAAAAAAAAATGAGTTTGAAGACCGAAAGTGGAGAATTTTAAAAAATACACAAAAGTGGTGATATCTCGAAAACCAGCGGACTTTTACTGAGGTCATGGTTGATGCTATCTGATAGACCTAATGCCAATCTATCTCAGTGTCACTTTCGCGTAGTATTTACGGGAACCTGTATGTAAATGTACCTATAAGAAGGGTTCTGGAGAAGGAGAAAGGCCGAGAGGGAAAAGCTCTGGCGGAATCTCCCAGGGATGGATATCCACTGAGTTCCTTCGGACTTTGAGACAGCGGGATCCAAAAGATATTGGATCTTGGTAAGAAGCAATTACACATGCTCACTGGCTTTCTTACAGGACACTGTCGCCTCAGGAAGTACTGTTGAGGATGGACTTATCGGACACTGACGAGTGCAGGTCTGTGGGGAGTAGGAAGAAACCCCAATTCACCACGTCATGCCTTGGGCGAGAAACTCGTAAGAGTGAGGGACTAGCCTCGTTGAAGCATTCACAGTTATAAGATCATTAGATCTCTGGAACTGGAGGCGAGCTGGGAAGGGTTTGGCCAGAACAGCTCTGTTAGGGGGCACAATAGACCTTGAAGTCGCGGTGAACTGTAACCCCTTTTAAACTAAACTAAACTTGATAGGTCTACCTTAAGACTAGCAAAAAAACACAATTTTTTGGACAGAAATAATTTAAACAGAATACGGAAATTCTGAAGAAAACAGAACCGGAACAAAGATTATGGACTAAGCAAAAATTCCTTACACTTGATGATGTAATATCGAGTGATAAAACAAGATGATCCCCTTCTATCCTCGACATTTTTATCAAACGTTAGGTAGTGATATCAATATCCATCATTCCGACTAAACAAACAGATTTATTATTACTTTATCTATCGATGAAAAAGTTCGTGAGTCAGAAAATGTCTGTGTTTTAGTCTGAATTTAAAGGTATTACATAATTTTCCGCTTGTTCCTGGAAGAACAGCGTGTCATAGTTTTGTTCAAATGATTTTTGAGCCAGGAGTGTTCTCAAATGAGCGGTTGTACTCAATCCTGTTCGTCCGTAAATACTCTAACTTTCGAACAAAAATCAAGAGCTAACATAATACAATACATGAAAAAAAACAAAAATCCCTAACTGGGGTTAGTAATAAACCTGGTACCATACTATTTTTTCGTATGATACCAGAGCTCAGGGAACAACCTCAGTAGAAAAAACGCTGTCTCTTCGTTCCAACAAAAATAATCCTTAAAACTCTTTGAATATTGAAGTATTTCTTTTTTATTGAGTTCAACCGATAACCCTCTCCAAGATGCATTCGAAATTCTGAATCTGAAACGTAAAAGTCGAAGCAGAAAAAAGAAACAGAAAAGAATGATTGAAACTCTCTCAAATCGATTCAAAATTAACAAACCAATTCAAAAACGACTCTGTAATTTTCATGTGTAGCCCTAAAGCCATCCTGAAATTTAAACATTAGACAATTATTTATCAGATGTTCTATTGTCTCCTCTGCTTCTCCGCATTCGCAACTAGGACTCTCAACTAAATGCCACTTGAAAAGCATACTATTACAACGGCCTGTTCTTATACGATTAAGAACAGTCCAAATTTACCCTGGAAGATCAAATCCAGGAACTTTATTGGAGGGATCAGTAATTAAATCTTTGTTTTGACTATTTCATGTGTTCCACTAGCATTGCCATATTGCTTTATCGCTTTCATTCGAGGTCAGAAAATAATTGGGCCAAAATAGTTTACGTGATTTTAATCGTGGAATCTTATTATCTGGAATGTAGGAAAGAATTTGATATGAATTTGTATAGAAGAATTAAATTTATTCCAAATTTTCAAAGTTAGGGCCTGCCTGCGCATATGTGGAGGAGCGATGTTTGAAAGAACTGGTAACCATGGTGTTGGTGTTGATTTTATTGTTCCAGTTAAGGATGAATAACTTCGAAATTTTCATTGATAACTTATCAAAACCTAAAGACACATTGCGTGTATATTTATTTCTGAATAATTAGCAACTTGAACTAGTAACCCTCCTGATAGATACCAATGAGAACAAATCAACCTTTTAATTTTCTCAATTGCACTTAATGAAACGAGATATTCGATGATCGAATACCATCATATCGAATTACTTCATTAATCCAAATCGCTAATATGCTCAATCAATTGCAGTCAATTTAAACTATATTGAATGTCTTATATTCTGCAAATTGGTAAAACAATGGGCATGTGATTTCCAGAAAAATAATTTTAGAAATAATTGACCCTCACAAAACCATAGCGATTATCTGTTTTTTTGTTTCGTTTTCAGGTTTTTGAGAAGAAAATTATTGAAATCTTTTAAATAATCTAGCGATTAGAATTGGTGTGACGTAAGCGTTAGCATTCATTTCATTGGTTGAATGTTGAATGACAGTTTACAACGGTGAAAACTGGTCTCTCTGTCGTGAATCGTCATCTCCACTCATTATGCTTGCTTGTACGTCATCATGGCGCGAAGTTTGAACAAACCTTAGACTAAGACTAACCTAACCAGTATAGAAATGCCATTTTACAATATCTAACCAAAAGTTAATTACTTTAAATTTCAAGTGAATAATTGGATCTGTATGTACAGGGTGTCTCAATAACTCGACCAACGAATCGGTATTTGTGAAAACACTCAGACAGGTCGATAGGGAGACATGAATTTCAAGCGGATAAATCTTGTAATCAACTCGGTTATTAATCGAGCGACTAATGGTCTCGAACTATTAACGCGTTCGCTTCGCTCACGCCTTAAAATATCTTGACCATTAGTCGCTATTTTAATAAACTAGTTGATTGAATGACTATTAATCAGTTCAATGTTCCTTTTAAAATGATATAAATCAATATCAAGTGGATAACGGGTTATCATTTTGGTTAACCAATTGCATTCAAGCGGTTTTGCTTATTTTTGGTTCAAAGTAATGACGTCATGAATTAGCCCTTCGACGTCATTGATTTGAACCGCAAATGACCAGACTCAAGAGCTGGGTTAAACTTCTGGTTATTAGAAAAGTAGGGTTGTACGCGGCAAATTACAAAAGTTGTTGATTGACGAAGCATAATTGAGCTAAGCCACGTTTTATATTGAGAAAACTATTTCAACAATTTCAATTATCGGCTTAGTTTCATTCATTCAAGAATTAAACTTATCTATTGAAATCTCTTAGTTAGGTTCGCAAAATTAACGCATCCAAAAGCTTGTGACTTTAAAATAGAATTGTCCGAAGTTCTTAAAGATTGCTTGTTTGAGTATAACAAAACATTCTTTTTTACTTGTATAATGGAAAAAGCTTTGTGTTACAATTAATTAGCTCTCGACTGTTAGAAAAATTATGAATTTGTGTTTCAGTTCCAAAAAAAGTTCTATTAATAGCAAACTTTATTGTGACGTGTGAAATGTAGCCAAATACCACAACGATATCAATACATGTGAATTTAAATCTATTGGATAGAGTCCTCATGTATATTTTTCGGTAATATTTTCTCTTCGAATCATTTCTGTCAGAACAAAAAAACTTTTTGAAATTGATTATGAATATTAAGGCTCTAAAAAGGGGAGTATACCAGACAGCCATGCTGGGTCCAACCACAGACTCGAAAATTACAGATCAATTCGAATGAAATGAAATCTGTAATCGAATAAATGAAATCTGTAATCAAATGAGGTTTTAATCCTGTATGTTGGTGCATAACTCCGATAGATGGCAATGAAAATTTGCGAGTGATCTGTAATTTTCGAGTCTATGGTTGGACCCAGTCAGCCTGTCTTGCATACCTATCTTTCTAGTGCTCTATGAATATTCACTTTATAGAACACGAACTGCAGGTTCATAGAAATTTGAAGCCATGCATATATTTGTGCAGTGGCGGCTGCTCAGAGGAGGCAGACGAGGCTGGGCCTGCCCTAATTTCACTACATTTTATTCAATTTTAAATTCAAGTTCAAATAAAAAAAATCACATTTCTATATCTGTATTATTTCCATCATTCTACCTACTATCCAAATCTCAAAGTAATAAACATACGTTTATTGCTCAGCGACCTAAAACATTCATACATTATCCGCAACACAAAATACAGCGTAACGGATAGCAGGCAAACCGCTTAGCGAAGGAGGATCGTCTCCACGAGCCGAGATTCGTTAGAATGTAACATTTCAAACTTTTTTCATTTCAAAAAAATGAACGTTGCGAGAACCACTCAAAATTTAAGCAGTAGATCACGTGTCGGAGTCCCGGATCCGCGGCATTATCTCCGCTTCTAATGTCCGATCGGCCCGAATCAACCCCGGCGATCGTGGATGGAGATCAGCTGTTGTTTTGATAATTTGATTCCCTTCCTTTTCATTAAAGAAGTATGAATCCTCTCAGTATGCGGTTGTGTTTTTGTGACATTTTCGGAAAATATTGTAGGTATAATTTAAATATTTCAGAAAGAAATATGGAAACGGAAACAAGAAGAGTGAATTATGATGCAAGTAGTGAACTTGAAGAAAGGCAAAATCATGTAGATTTTATTTTGAATAACAAATTCATTAGAATTCCTTACGATGAAAAAATTTTAATAACTCAAGTAATTAAGACACATCTACTAGCAATGCCAAATTTAATTATTGATTCTGTTCATAATCGTTCGTTTTGCGTAGAATGGTTTAATAATTGTCAGTGGCTGACAGGAAGCCTAGTTCGAAATGAATTATTTTGTTGGTTGAGTGGTCTCGGACCTTCTCTCATTGAAATCTCACGAGCCGCCATTGCATTTGTGCTACAAAACTACCCACTTTCCCTAATCAAATTCCTGATATGGTTGCAATAACCCTCTCCAAGGGGTTGCTAGTAGAAAAATGTTATGAATCCAAGATCACGTCATGAGGAAGAAACCCCCGTTCACCTAAACACGGAATGCTTTGGCATTGCGAGCCTAAGGAGAGAATGCCTTGGGCGAGAAACTTGTAAGAGTGAGGAACAATCCTCGTTGAAGCCTTCAAAGATGTTGGATTTCATCATATCTCTGGAACTGGAAAGCGAGCTGTGAAAGATATGGTTAGAATAGTTAGAACGGCTCTGCAAAGCCGGCCATAGACATCTTTATTTTTCATCCGTTTCCCTCGCCACGATTCGAACCGCCGAGTCGTATCGCCGAACTGTTTTGCCCACACACTTCGGTAAATTCTGACAATTATTTTGATGTCATTCGCGATTTAGCACGTCATGAAGATGAAACATCTCTAGCAGTGGCGGCCGCAGTTTCGGTTCTGAGTAAAAAAGAAACGAGACTTATACTACGCTAATGGCAAATAACCGCCGATTCTCGATGAAATCCCCACACATAGTCGGTATGGCACGACAACCGATGGACCGTCGTTCCAAAAATCAAGCATCGGTAGATATTCGGACCGACGATACGTACCGACGGTTTTTCGCCACATACATCGGTTTTCGGCGCCTTTGCCGGGACGGTTCTTATCGCCGCGATACGAACGGATGAAAAATAACCATGTCTATGGCCGGCTTAACGGGGCACAATAGACCTTGAGGTCGTAGTGAACTGTAACCACTTTTTAAACTATCTAACTAAGATCATGTCACCCTGTCATAAAAAATCGAGAGTTTTCACCAATTCTGATTCGTTACTTGAATTATTGAGGGTGGACATTATTAAATGCGACACCCTATATATTTATGTTCTGTGCCCTATATTTTAGGGTGACCAGACGTCAGTCATTGCGAAGGACAGTCCGTCATTGATAAGCGTCCGTCAAAACTCAAAATCTGACACTTTGTGTCAGTTGCAGGAACGTCCATTAAAATTTAAAGGTCCATTATTACAAGGAACTAATGGAGGATTAAGGTTTAATGGACCTTTAAATTTTAATGGACGTTCCTGCAACTGAGCAAAAATCAGATTAAATTTCTTTTTCCATCGATCTCAGAATGAGAAGTGATATGTAATAGTTATTTAATCAACTAGGTTATTAAAGACAGCGACTAATGGTCAAGATATTTTAAAGCGTGAGCGGAGCGAACGCTTTAATAGTTCGAGACCATTAGTCGCTCGATTAATAACCGAGTTGATTACAAGATTTTTCCGACGATCTCAATATGCATTGTGTATGAATTCTTGATTGAAATACATTTTCATTTTGCACAAGACATACATTTGTCAGAGTGAAATTTCTATGTGTCTATGTTCCAGTAGAGTTTTGACATTTCTCTCAGGGCTTCTGAATACTTTGTGTATGGTTGCCATGAGGATTGCACATTAAAATGGCTAAAAAATTGAGCATTAAAATGAGTCATTAATGCTCAATTTTGTACACATTAAAATCACCTTTTATTTCGAGATCAGCGGAAAACGAAATTAATCATGAATGACCCAATTTAATGCTCAATTTCTGCTATTTAAATGTGCAATCCTCATGGCAACCGTACCCGTACACAAAGTGTACTTATTTACAACGTATTCAGAGGCAGAGGCTTATTTCAAACAAGAAGTTATACAAAATTCATGTAAGTGGTGGACCTAAAAAAAAAGGTCATCAATATCAACGAATTCTTTTTTTTTCGGTTGTCCGTCATCGAACAACGCTTGATCTGGTCAGCCTACTATATTTAACCCTACTCTTCAATGCTATCGAATGAAGAAGTCCTATATTTTAACAAACTGGAAATGCCCATAGTTTTCGATCTCTGATTCTCCAACAGAGTTGTTTAAGTCAACTACCGGCTCAAAATTCGAAAACTACAGACATTTGGGCAACCCTATAGCACGCTGTTCCCCAAAGATATTCTACAACAAAGATATTCTACAGTAGTATAGTTGTAGAATATCTTTGCTGTTCCCTAAGGAAGAAATGCGCAAAAATACTGGCCGCCAGTGTCGTCACATGTCCATTAGTTTTATCAATGTTATCAAGCAACCGTCAATAAGTGGTCCTCATAATATCGTAAGTAATACAACAAAATGATGGGACCAAATATACTCAAGGTCTAGCAATAGAAGTCGAGTTGATTAAAGGAGACTCAAGATTGCTAGGGACAGAACTAGATACCGAATACGCTGTAAGGTTTCTTTTTAGTTCGCGAGTTGATCAAAGTGCACGAACTTATAATTTGATAATAAGTTGAACACTTTTAGAATAATAGGGTGATAGTTTAGGGTTCTCGTGCTAATTTCTTGATGGTCTACATATTTATATCGGTGTTTGGAGTTTGATTAGCTCAATTTGCTGTTATCTTGAAACGGTAAGCGATAGTGTTCATTTATTCTTTTAATCAATGGTGTTTTATTCATATTGTTCGTCCAATCGTAAAGATTATACAAGGTGATTATGAATTGGGTATAGCCGAATTTTTGAGAGCGCTCTGATAGCAATTGATGAGAGTTAGATATAATACAGGGTGTCTCATTTAAAAGTGTCCACCCTCGACTCAACTCAACAACGAATCAGAATTTATGAGAACACTCAGATAGCAGGAGCACTTCATCTTAAATTACATTTTTTTAATTTCGGTACAACTTCCCGATAACGTAAGCGCAAAATCCGCAAAAAAAGTTCGTTATAAAGAAATTTCGTTGAACAGAAAATTTGTTCTATAGTCGGCAATGTCGCGGTAGACTTCACTGATAAATTTGAGTTTATCATTCAAACTTAAGCACTTCCTTTTACACATTTTCGCACAACTTTCACACTAGCGTAATGGTTTGAAACCAAACAGCCGGGGGTGTATTTAAAACTGTTTCAGAAGAATCTGTCTGCCCGCCGTAATGATTTAGTTTGAGGGGATTTTTTACGTACGTCCGGAAAAAACCCACCCTTATACTTTCTTACCAATGCCCATTCAAAGAGTGATGTTCTTTCAATATTTCGTTTTAGAGAGAATTTACTTCGTTTTAGAGGGTCTTTTCAACATGGAATTTGGATTCAAGGTGCAAAATGTCTTGTACGAAATTCGTTATACAGACGTTCGTTGTAGGGAAGTTCCACTGTATTTCTGTTTCAGAGGCTGGGAGTGAAAACCTAAAAAACTTTTTTGAAAAGCTCGATTTTTTATGACAGGGGGACGTGATCTGGGATACAAAGCTTTTTTCTACTAGCAACCCCCTGGAGAGGGTTACAATATTATCAGGAATTTGAATAGGAAAAGTGGATAGTTTCGTAGCACAAATGTATGCATGGATTCACAAATTTGAATGAACCTACAGTTTGTGTTCTATGAATTGAATATTTACAAAGTTACAGGGTGTTTTTTATGGAATTATGGTACTAATAAAACTAAATTAAACACAAACTGCAGGTTCATACAAATTTGAATCCACGCATACATTTGTATAGTCCGTTCAACTATGAGAAGAAGTTTCTGGAGAAGGAGCAAGCAGAGAGGGAAAAACTCTGGCAGAATCTCACAGGGATGAATCATTCCACTAAGTTCCTTCGGAACTTTGAGACAGCAAGATCCAAAAGATATCTGGATCTTAGTAAGAAACAATTACACCTCCTCACTGGCTTTCTTACGAGACGCAGTCGCCTCAGGAAGCACCTGTTGAAGATGGAATCATTGGACACTGACGAGAGAGTAGGTTCTGTGGGGAGGTGGAAGAAACCCCTATTCACCAAGTCACGGAATGCCTTGGTATTGCAAGCCTAAGGAAAAATGCCTTGGGCGAGACACTTGTAAAAGTGAGAAACTCTCCTCGTTGATGCCTTCACAGATATTAGATTTCATTAGATCTCTGGAACTGGAAGGCGAGCTGTGAAGGGTTTGGCTAGAACAGCTCTGTAAGGGGGCACAATAGACCTTAAGGTCGCAGTGAACTGTAACCCCTTTTTTTACTAAAGTATACTATAAGACTGCCCACTTTTCTTATTCAAATTTCTAATGGGGTTGTAATGTTGATAGTAGAAACAAGCTTTGTATCAAAGATCATGTCCCACTGTCATCAAAAAAAGTATTGAGGGTGAGCACTTTCAAATGAGGCACCCTGTATAACGCTGAAATTTTGACTGTACATAAGAAGAGTCTAGGTTTACATAAACTGAATCCTCCAGCTTGTATGCAAAAAATAAGTACGATCGTTCACCCATCCGGGTATCAAACTTGTCAGGTGATATTGGGGAGTTTTCTCGAAAATGTCAGTTCCTACTCATTTGTAAATATTTTTACCGTTGATTATTATGCAAAAAGCCCTCAAGGCCACATCAAATACCTAAATAAACGTGAAATAAAGAAAGTTTTCGATAAAGTTGTCTAAAAAGACATCTTATTCTCGATTATCGATATCGACAGATTGACTTGTCGTCATATCCCTGATTGGGTAAAGTAACACTGACAGCTATCGCTGTTGATCATATGTTCTTGACAGTTCATTGTTTTTGTTTATTATTATGGAATTAATTTAATAAAACAACAATAAATTTCAATTTTCTATTCAGCAACGAAATGATTAAGTGAAAAATGAATGAATTTGTGTGTGATACTTTGGAATTGTGTAGTGAAGATTCAATTGTTAACAAGTAACCTTCAGTTTCATTTGATTGTACCATTTATGATAGTTTATTCTTTCAGATATGTTTCAAAGCCTGGACGTCAAGCAAATTTTCTTCTACAGATATTACAAAGAAACTCCTACAGAAAAGGATTGTGAAAAACCTAAATCGAGGTATGTCAAAGCTAAAGGGTTTTCCAATAAGAGGTGTTATTTTGATATTCAAAGAAAAATGCCATTTTTCAATAAAAAATCAGATGTTTATTTCATTATAAAGAAGAAGCTATGCCGTTTATAGTGGAAAATAACATCAGGCAAATTACCACCTCGACCCCGCTTACAGGACCATATCCTTTTAATGAAATTTTCCATAACCAAATCGCAAAGTGGCTACCCTATGTCCTTGATAGCCTCACGAATTCTATCTTCGAGGTCTTCAATCGACTCTGGGCTATTGGCTTAGACCTTTCTTTCACGTGAGTAATGAAGAAGTCGCAAGGTGTTAAATCACAAGATCTCGGTGGCCAATTGTGATCAACTCTTCGAGAAATAACACATTTCACCGACCCAATCAGCAAAGACACGACGTTGTTGATGATCGGCTGGCTTGAGTTCTTGTGTTAACTGAACTTTATAAGTCTTAAGACCCAAATCTTTATGCAAAATACGGTTAATGATGTTTGTGGAATGCTTAATTCCAAAAAAACGACGACCTGGGTCCTCTTCAACACTTTCGGCTACAGCAGCAATTTTCTCGGCTGTTCTTGAGCGACGTGCACGGATTTATTCCTCACATCACTAACTTGTCCCAACAGCTTGAATCTTTCCACCGATTTCTTTATTGCGTTCCGACAATGTGCTTCACGACAACCCAAAAATGTTGGAGTATTACGAACCGTCTCTGCCAAATTTTCACCATTTCTATAGTGAATTTTAATAATTTAAATGCGTTCTTGAAGCCTGTACCAGTCCATTTTTATTAATGGCGTAGTCTCTACTTGTCAATTGTCAAAAAATGACAGCTTCAGACGTGACATCTACCGAAATAACGGGCTATTCAAAATAACACCTCTTATTGGAAAACCCTGTAAATATCATTGATTGTTGTGTATTCGCAGCAACAAACAACATCATTTATGTTGTGGCTGATTCGATTAGTGCAAAGTTTAGCCTTACATTTTAACTACCTAAAGGGAAAATCAACCTGAAGTTTATTCAACATAAGTTCAAAGTAAATTACTTTATGTCAGGAATTTTCATTGTTTAACCAAGCAATATTAATCCAATGAAGACTCGTTATCTGGATATCTTCATAAGCTATGTGTTATCGTTAAGATTCCGATGATCTGCCCTATAAGCCTCTTGAATTTCTTGTTTCAATAGAACGATTTAAGTTATTGTGTTTATTGACAGGATAAAATGGAAGAATCCCCGAGCACCGCCAAATCAAGCGTACCTGCCAACTTACGTAGAACAGATAGCAAATGTAATAACCCATGCGATATGGGTTATTCCCAGTATTATTGCAACTATAGAGCTCTTCCGTCCGAGATCCTACAGTGAAGCACAGAGTTTGTCAGCTCTGATCTATGGATCACCCTCATCTTCCTATTTGTTGTATCTACCTCATTCCATTCTGTGTTTTCTTCTATAGAAAAAATAGGTGAGAAGATTTTCTTTTTTTCTTTTCTGTTGTTCGTTCATTTGGTCATGACACTCTGAGAAAAATGGTACTAGAATATCTCAGTTTCACACAGAGTTCCTTGTAATATTTCAATATTATAATCAATTTCAAGCGGATAACCAATAATAACTGTAGTTATCATTGGTTCAGCCCTTGGTTATTCCTTTTTTGTCCTAGAACGAATAAC
The DNA here is from genome assembly GCA_013421045.1 of Propylea japonica. NCBI lineage: Eukaryota > Metazoa > Arthropoda > Insecta > Coleoptera > Coccinellidae > Propylea > Propylea japonica. The sequence continues at coordinate 17,072,582 of CM024248.1, forward strand.
GGCTCTCATCATATGAATGCGGCTTCTGGTTATTTGTCAATAAGTTATATTTATATTTTATTATGTTTCATGCAATAAATAAAAAATTCGATTAGTAAATGTAAATTATTATGCTTCATGTTCAACTCCATGCATCCCAAAATATTAATGTTTGAAACGTGGATTCAATGTAACGATGAACATGTTTTTACGAATATTCCGCTTGGCAAAAAAAAAGTTTTTTTTCTGACAGCAATGATTCAAAGAGAAAATATTACCGAAAAATATACAGGAGGACACTACCCAATCGATTTAAATTCACATGTATTGATATTGCTGTGGTATTTGGCTACATCTCAGACGTCACAGTAAAGTTTGCTATTAATAAAACTTTTTTGGGAACTTAAACATTCATAATTTTTTCTAACAGTCGAAAGCTATTAATTGTAACACAAAGCTTTTCCCATTATCCAAGTAAAGAAAGAATGTTTTGTTATACTCAAACAATATCAGCAATCTTCAAGAACTTCGGACAATTCTATTTTGAATAATATTAACAAGTGAGAAGCTTTTGGATGCGTTAATTTCCGAAACTAATTTAAAGATTTCAATAGATAAGTTTAATTCCTAAATGAATGAAACTAAGCCTATGATTTAAATTGTTGAAATAGTTTTCTCAATATAAATCGTAAAGTGGCTAAGCTCATGAATACATATCTTCCTCAAATATGCTTCGTCAGTCAAAAACTTTTGAAATATGCCGCGTACAACCCTTCTTTTCTAATAACCAGAAGTTTAACCCAGCTCTTGAGTCTGGTCATTTGCGGTTCAAATCAATGACGTCGAAGGGCTAATTCATGACGTCATTACTTTGAACCAAAAATAACCAAAACCGCTTGAATGCAATTGGTTAACCAAAATGATAAACGGTTATCCGCTTGAAATTGATACATGTATCATCTGTCAATTCAGTGATACAGAAAACTGTTTTGCCAACCAACATTTTGGAAGCTCTCAGAAGGAATCGTCTTTCTTGATTTAAATACCGATCAAATCCCTGGAAATTCATGTTAATATTTTATTTAAATTTCAGGTTATTAGTGAATTTCCTTCATCGATGTGACAGGGCAGTTATCTACATCTTCATAGCAGGTTCTTATTTCCCATGGCTAACCGTACATGCTCTGAAGACCAACATGGCTTCTGGCATGAAATTGTACGTTTGGATACTGGCCCTGTTGGGAATCATCTACCAACAAGTCTTTCATGAAAAGTACAAAACGCTCGAGATAATGCTGTATTTAGCGATGGGTGTTGTACCTGCTACAGCCATCTGTATGGCAGTAAGTATTATTATTTTTATTAGAACTGGGGTCGTTATGGCTACGTTAGCCTTCCGGGAACTGCGATCATGTGAGTCTTTCGTTCTCTACCCTACTCATTCATGGAAACTCAAGGAGAACGTCAATGTCGTTGATAAAACCGACCACTTCTTCAGAAGCCTTGGCTGTTACCTCTTGGGTGTTCAGGACCGATATAATTTCAAGAAAAAAAATCCATATAAACATGGATCCGCAAAAGCTTCGTTACGGAGCTACAGGGTGTTGAAATTTCCAAAAAAAAATTGTTTTTTTCTTCATAACTCCTGCAGTTTTTGAGATTTTCAGTCAAAATTTGGAATGCGAGCTCTTTTCAACAGTCTCCATCATTGCACGTCCTGAATCTTAACTAGAATCTTTTTTCTTTTCCGGAGCCATGTCTCCTTTTTCCCTCTGAAACTTTATTGCGGTACGCCACTGATCAGCGTAAAATCAATTTTTGATATATCGTTCAATTTAGAAACTTTTTTGACCCCTGTATTTTTTTCTTATCTCTAACCGTTTTCCAGTAAAAAATTATTGAACGAATTTGTTTGATATTGAATAAGCTTAAGTTGAGTCTCAGATGACGAGCTATCAAAATAAAAAAAATAAAAATCAAAAAAATTGATTTTACGATAACCAGTGGAGTACTGCAAAAAAGTTTGAGAGGAAAAAAGGAGACGTTGCTTCTGAAAGGCAAACACCCTGTAGATTCTAGTTAAGATTCAGGACGTGCAATGATGGAGACTGTTGAAAATAGTTCACATTCCAAATTTGGACTTAATATCTCAAAAACTGCAGGAGTTATGAAGAAAAAAACAATTTTTTTTTTATTTCAACACCCTGTAGCTCCGTAACGAAGCTTTTGCGGACCCATGTTTATATGGACTTTTTTTCTTAAAATTACATGAAGATTCACCCCCTCAAGTTATTACATACTATTATGTATCACCCTGTATAAATAAAATACTAGATCACGAAATTGTTGTGAAAAACTGATTATACAGGGTGTCCCGGAAAATGTGGGAAATCTCTCGGATTCAGATAAAACATAATGAATGAACATGACAAGTTACCATAATTTATTTTCTAGCGGCCTCCCTACGAAGATACGACCTCCTAAATGACGCCACTGGAAATCCATTTTAGTAGAATAAGTTTCAAACTACTCGATATAACTTGATGAAAATTGGATATGATTAATAGTATTAAGGACCTCTTAAATCACCGCACTCAAATTTCAATTAGTTTGTTCGGTTTACCAGAGGCGGACTGGGTTGTACATTTTAATGCTTACATTTTTAACACCCAATATGATAAGGTGTTAAAAAAAAATTTGGATACCTTGAACATTAAGCTAAAGAAAGGGTACTCTTGTTCAGTATCGATAAAATATACCGTTTTAAAAAAAAATAATAATGAAAGAAGTAAGTACTTGAAATTTATTCCACTAAAATGAATTTCCAGTGGCGTCATTTAGGAGGTGGTATCTTCGTAGGGAGGGCCGCTAGGAAAAAAAATTATGGGAACTTGTCATCTTATTTTTTTATGTTCTATCTGAATAGGAGAGATTTCCCACGTTTTCCGGGACACCCTGTATGTGCGCTGCGTTTTCTCAACAATTATCTTTGTTAACAGATGTGTATTCAAAACTATCGATCAATTTTCAGGAGACCCTGCCCGCAGTGGAAGAACTGTTTCTAGGCGGTGTACTTTACGTAACAGGAGTGATATTTTTCAAATGTGATGGTATTATACCTTTTGCTCACGCCATATGGCATATGTTTGTGGCATTTGCGGCTATGACCCACTATTACGCCATTTTGAATTACCTTTTTCCTAGCAGAGACGCTGTGGAAATTACTGCCGACAGTATTAAGTAAAAAAAATTGTCTTCTATAAATAGCCAAATTTACAATGCAGTCTTTAATGTTCATGTTGGAATAAGGATGAAAACGTTTGATAATATACTGACATTATTATTTGATGGGGTAATATTACCTCGAAAATTCATGACTTTTTGTTTTTTAGTTTAATTAGCAAATTATAGCCCTTGGCATTCCAGTGATTCAAGTTTACACATTCTTTCTTATCGAACTCTCTTTACCTTGGAAACCTCTTTCAAATTACCAAGGTATATATTATTACCTGTGATTTTGGTTGGTATTTTTATCTAACTTAATTTTACCCGTTGTAAATATAGAGTGTTACCAGTAATTTTAGTTCACAAATTCTGCCTCTAATATCCTCTTTCAAATTACTAAGGTTTATGAAGGGTTTTCCAATAGGAGGTGTTAATTTGATATTCGCAGAAAAATGCCATTTTTCAATATAAATGATCGGATGTTTATTTCATTATAAAGAAGAAGCTATGCCGTTAATAGTGGAAAGTAACATCAGGCATATGACCACAACCACTCTTACAGGGCCGTATCCTTTTAATGAAATTTTCCATAACCAAATCGCAAAGTGGTTGTCCTATTCCTCTATAGCCTCACGAACTCCATCTTTGAGGTCTTGAATCGACGCTGGGCTATTGGCGTAGACTTTATCTTTCACGTGACCCCAAAGGAAGAAGTAGCATGGTGTTAAATCACAAGATCTCGGTGGCCAATTGTGATCACCTCTTCGAGAGATAACACAGTTCGGAAACTTTTCTAGCAAAAGATCAATGGTTTCGTTGCTTGTGTGGCACGTAGCGCCGTCTTGTTGAAAGTAAACGTTGTCCAGATCAATACTATCCAATTTCGGTCATAAAAAATCATCAATCATCTCTCGATACCGCAATCCATTCACCGTAACTGTTGCTCCAGCCTTCGAAAAAGTAAAGTCCATCACTAACTTGTCCTAACAGCTCGAATTTTTCAACCAATTTCTTTATTGCGGTCCGACAAGGTGCTTCATGACGACCCAAAAACGTTCTAGTTTTACGAACCGTCTCTGCCAAATTTTCACCATTTTTATAGTGAATTTTAATAATTTCAATGCGTTCTTGAAGCGTGTATCGTTCCATTTTTAATAATGGCGTAGTTTCTACTTGCCAAATGTCAAAAAATGGCAGCTTCGAACGTAACATCTACCGAAATAGCCGGCTATTCAAAATAACACCTCTTATTGGAAAACCCTTTATTACCTGTGACTGAGAGGCGAATTTTGGCGAGCTGTGGTTACAGCTCACCATAATTACATAGTTACGTGAGTTGACAGAAAATATGTGTATTAACTGTCAATTACACGTAACTATGTAACTGTGGTAAGCTGTGGTTATATCGCCAAAATTCGCCTTTAGTTCGCATCCCATCGTCTAATTTAACCTGTTATAAATATAAAGAAACGTGTTCCCAATGATTTTAGTTTACGCATTCTGTCTTATCAAGCTCTCTTTGCATTAAAACGATCTTTTAAATTTCCAAGGAATATGTATATTGGTATTGGTTATTTATCTAACTTAATTTTATCCGTAAATATAAAGTGGTACCAGTGATTTTAATTCACACATTCTGCCTCATCAATATCTTTTTGCCTCTCATGACCTCTTTCAAATGACTAAGGTTTATATTACCTGTGACTTCAGTTCGCATCCCATTGTCTAATGTAACCTGTTATAAATATATGTAATACATAGCTATTATTCACGAGGTGAAGTCAAGGCTATGAGCCGTAGAAGAGTTACCCAAATCATTGAGTGAATAACAGCCATTATACGAGAGTAGAATACTATACTTTATCCACGACTACTGAATATATTTTGTAATTAAAATTGCTTTGATTAATATGAAAAAAAAGTATATTTAGCCCTCCATTGACAAGGTATACCCTATTTGTTAGTTGGAGTACCTTAAAAAATCAAAGAAATATTTAAAGAATATTATATTAAGCATCTGACAGCAGAATAACTCATTATTCACTTGTGATTAATGGGTTTCATTATGACCGAGAAAACAGACGTATAATTGGAGGATTATACAATAGTCGTGGATAAACCAATTTTTTTCTATTCAAGTCTGTACATTTTTGTGTATACGGTATCTCTTTATTCTAATTTAATATGTTGAAAACGTATATTTGAGAATATTTTTATAAACAAAAATGTTTCCAACACAAAATAATTTTCCAGTATTATTTAGTCTAGATTTAGGCGATATTACATAATATATATTATATATATTCTTTTGAAATTGAGAGCTAACACAATACAATACACAAACAAAAATAAAAATCCCTAACTACCTATTACATAATAATAAATAAATAGTTATTAATTCATAATAAAAATAAACATACTCATCCTTATTCCAACAGGTAATTAATTGTGATATGATTGATTATATATATAAATCCATTAATATATAGAAATGGTTCCTCAGAAAAATATGATCTGTACACTAGACAATGTATAATTGTAAGAAATATGTTTATTGTATTACTAATGTGTAAGAATTGCCTACAAGCTCAGAAAGTTTTAATTATTAATATTGTAAAGTACCGAATTTTCTGCTGTGTATTATCCAGATGATTTAAAATTTTGACACTTGTGAAACTAATATTAATGGGTTATGGTTAGTAGGTGTATGTATATAATCTCTTGAAAGTAACTTGTTAAACTTATATACTCCACAAAAATGGACCAAGAGAGGGCATCTTGCTCAAAATAGTTCAATGTATTGAAACTAGGTGCCAAAGAATTCTATTTGATTCTAAAAACTATTTGTTCAGTTCGCATTTCATTTGGCAGGTGCAAAATATGTTCCATATTACAATTTTTAATTCAGTGAATTATTGATTCTAATTTTTAATTTCAGTTCAGTTATTGCCCATGTCAATAAAATCAACACATATTGATGTTACATCAAGTTTTTTATATGTTCGTTTGATTGAAATGAATTAATTCAATGTTTTTATTTGAACTGCGGTTGAATTTTTCATGTTCAACTATATTGTTTTAGAGGTTCGAACAGCTAATATAATTACGAAAAGATTACTAAAATTCGTTGCTCCTTGTTATGTATATACTGACCTGTAACAAGGCCAAAAACAATTATAAATATTCATGAGGAATGTACCGGGTGTCCTGAATTCGTTGTCTAGTGAGAGGATCTCAGAAAGCCGATAAGCTAGAACAAAATGAGTGGCACATTTTAGGGCTAGATTTCTGAGAGAATTCTTTTAGTGAAAACCGCAACCTTCTAATACAAGCCGTTTTCGAGCTATTAGAGAAAATTGGAGAATGGCGTCAAGTGAAAAGTTCTCATAACTTCTTTATTACTGAAGTTATAAACATGAAACTATAACATTATACAAGCACTTTTTTCAGTAGAATTCATTGAAGTAATACATTTTTCTTTATTACATTTTGTTCTAGCTCATTGGGTTTCTGAGATCCCCTCACTAGACAACGAATTTAGGATACCCGGTACAACTGAACTATGATTCATTACATACAGGGTTGGAATAAAGTTTGGCACCAAATTAATATATTTAAACCGGAACGGACGATAATTTTGAAATTTGGCAGCTGAGTGTAATGGACCACAATGCATTTGATGAGCATATTTTCATTAATGAGATACTTCCGATTTAACCGGAAATGCCATCAACTTCTTTAATTTAAATGGGACACCCTGTATATTTCTGCAGATTCTGAAAGAGCACCTTGTTTCGGATCTGTCCATACCAGGTACCATGTAAAAATTATCTGTAAAAAGAAGAATTGAGACAACGGATTCTTGATGAATGTGCATTAATACATGGAGAAATCTTGAGAAAAGTTACTCAAGAATTTGTTAATAGACGCATATTGTCAGGAGGTGAATGGCAACCACTTCAAACATTTAAAATGATTTTTTTGAAAATTATTTTTAATAAATTTTTTTACTAGTAAAGCCTATTTAAGTGTATTTCTTCTTTTTATAGATTTTCAAGAAAAATACGTCATGAAAAGCAGAAAGAGTTATCTACTACAAAGTAGTTCGTTTTATTTCTCACTATTGATACAAATAACAACGATTTATTTATTTGAATGGATTTTTTTCAAATGTACAGAAAGACTGAATTTCTTTTTTTTACAGAGAATTTTTACATCTAACAAGATATGGACAGATCCCAAACAAGGTGCACTTTCAGAATCTGCAGAAATATACAGGTTGTTCCATTTAAATAAAAAAAAATTTGGTCATTTCCGGTTAAACCGGAAGTATCTCATTAATGAAAATATGCTCATCAGATGCATAGTGGTCCATTACACTCAGCTGCCAAATTTCAAAAATATCGCCCGTTTTGTTTTAAAGATATTAATTTGGTGCCAAACTTTATCCCAACCCTGTATATTTTGAAATAGGTTGGAACCACGACACTCACACCGGTATACCAGATTCGGAGTCTAAACTCGTCCGTCGCGCTCATCTACGTCATTGAGGAGCAGAGATAAAAGTGGAGTTATATTATTATTGTTATAATACCTGCATTCATGCCTAATTACGCAGTTTTTGACTGTAAGAATTACAGAAGAGTTAAAAGGGAACCGAAATAAGATACTTTTGCTTTCCGAAGTCGGAAGTATCCCGTCAGTGCTTCATTATCTGAGGAAAAAATATTATACGTACAGATTCCATTGGATGTTATTCTTTGCTTGAGCACAATCCGTACCAACTTAAGACAGGGATCTAAATAAGAAGATCAGTTTTCAGAATATGAAGAAAAAAGTGGACAAAAAACTTTTCAGATTCACGAATTATAAGTGAAATTCATTGAAATTTCCCTAAAAATGATAAAAATATTTTCATTTATTCGAAGTTTTTTAATGAACCTTCAGTAATTTATTCTGTATTAACAAATAAATACTTTTAACTTACATCCATATTTATACAATTTCATTGATATATTTTAGAATCAACAAACTAAGACATCGGAGAAATTTCGTTTGAAATTGTTAGTTAATTGCATTTTCAATGAAACTTGCGATTAATTACATTATTCCAATCCATCATTCTCTGGAGCATAGACAAACTACTACTACTACTAGTTTATCTATGCTCTGGAGTTCTAACACTTCCATCCCGCAAATGCAATGGAAATGCTCCGCAGTGACGTCACATACCAGTGTAAGTGTATCGTGGTTGGAACATAATGTAATAGTCTTTTTATGTAGAGAAAGGGAGATAACAATATTTCCTTCTTGCTATTGGAGGAAACTGAATAACAAAAATAACTGAATTAATTCAGTAACTGCTTTTGGGTTGAACCATTGAGTTTATGAATATTTTTAAACTCAATGGTTAAACTAAAAAATACTATTACAAACAATGAATCATTCATTCTCCATAATAAAAGGAAATGTAAAATGGATAAAGAAAAACTATATTTTCTCATTATACATTAATAAATGTTCTTCCATTGAATTGTACAAATTTAATAAAAGAATTGGAATGATTAAAGTGACTCAGTTTCTTTCATAACCTAATTGTAAGGGCGCTTCATCTGGCATGATCAATGAAAAAACATTTATCCACGACTATTGTATAATCCGCCCATTATAAGTCTGTTTGCTTGGCCGTAATAATGCCCATTAATCACAAGTGAATAATGAGTTATTATTCACTGCTGTCGGATGCTTCATAGATTCAGCTTATTGCAATATATTCTTTAAATCGATATTTCTTCAGTATTAAGTACCCCAACTAACAAATATGGGTATACCTTGTCAATCCAGGTCCAAATCTACTTTTATTACATCAATTAAAAGCAATTTTTATTACAAAATATACAATGACAAGTTCTCCAAAAATTTCTTGTGTCAACTTGACTTTTTCTCTACTCTTGTCATAGAAGGGTCTTTTCGCGGTCGCAAAATGTTAGAATCTTCAAGAAATATATTCAGTAGCCTTAGATAAAGCATAGAATGCTACTGGCGTATAATGGCTGTTATTCACTCAGTGATTTAGGCCACTCGCCTACAGCTAATAGCCCAAACTTCACCTCATGAATAATAGCTATCATTATACGCTCATTGCATAATATACGATTTTACAACTATCAATTTTTTTGCTATTTGGTTTCATTGGATTCATGCCAGTTTGATATTATGTTGTTGAAAAATTTGAGATAAAATTACCACTTTTTTTAGTCTATGGGAAATGATACTCAATTTTATGGGTCTGTAGAGTTTCCTACAAACCTAGGGTTCTGAAATATTATCCCTGGTTTTATAAACCCTCTTGGTTATAGTGCAACTTCGTTCAAATTCCACTGAAATTTATAGGACCTGAGATCTTATTCAACTGTAGTTTGTGGCACAGAAATTATATTCATTTTACTTAAGACTTTCTCTTGGTTTCTAAGTTCATGTGTTGTGTTTCAGCCAAGCATATAAAAGAAAGAATCAGTCCCAATCGAAAAGAGGCTGATAATGAATTCAAAGCACTGTGAAGTTTTTTTACTCAAGTGTCTGTTATTTATACTTCCTTTAAAGAAAACCTGCTTATTGAACAATCAAAAACAGTACTCACTTCTTTTACACCAACATATGAACTCGATATTAGCAACCAATCCAAGCAAGTCTTCATCTGTCACTCTCTCCATCTGAATAATAAACATCCAAATTCTTCCTTATATTATCTGAACTACTCAAAACCTACAAAACGAGCATACAAAATTTAGATCACCCCACAACAGTTATAAAATTAAAATGAATAAACGCAAGTACCTGTTAATTGTGAAAACTGCTTTCTAAAATTTTCACAAGTTTTCTAGAGACGATGTTTGACACTTTTCATTTTCACCGATGAATTGTAGAGAAGAAATATCTTTGAAATGCAGCGCAGGGGAGTTTTATTTGGTCACCATGTACATCTTGCAGGAACCAAATTTTCCTGCCGATATACTGAAAAAGGTTATACACTGAGGATACAAGGATAACGCACTATGAAAAGATCAATTAAGAAGTTTCATATTATATTATATTTTGATATGTATATACAATTTTACAGAACACAAGTGCTTTTAATATAATGTATAAAAATAATTAAAAAGCTACCGAAAACGATGTAAATAATAGATTTTCTAGTACAAATGCAAATATTGAATCATTAACATACTGTTAAGTCTAATAATAATGATAAATCACTCAAGAGGTTTTGAACCGATTCAAAAATTAAATGATTACAAGTTGAATTGCGGTCAATTCCTTATCCGACTTGAGTGATTTATCCGAAAGGACTTCTGAGTACTAGGAACAGAGCATTAATTGGGTTTATTAGTTTTCAATCTAACCTATTATAATTTCGGAAAATATTTGAATTTCGGTGACCAGCAGATGTCAGCCAGATTTTGGTGTCATTGTATTCATTGAGTCTTCCTTAACAACATTAGTGAAACCAACAGGTGGCGGTATGTCTTGGTTTAGAAAATATGGACCCCCAAAGTTCCAAAAATGTTCCATCTTAAGATCACTTTTTTCACTATAAAAACACAAATTCACTGCTCCAATTTAGTCCATAAATCACCTTCGAACATTCAAATAACTTTTCGTTTAGTTTTATTTCAGGTATATTCAATAATTTATGCAGAAACATCGAAAATCTACAGGTACCACATATCCACAAATTCTAAGGAAAGCCCGCCGTTCTTCATGGTAAGTTTGGCACCACTGCTCCGTCCTTGGGCGAGTGACATATCAAATGATGGCGAGAATTACGGTAAGGCATCGTATCATATTCGCGCGAAAGAATCTGCGGCAGTGCCCAATCTACCGTTAAAAACGACGGGTTTTCCTTAGAATTTGTGGTTCCTCTAGAATTTCTATGTTTCTGCATTAATTATTAAATATACCTGAAATGAAACTAATCGAATAGTTATTTGGATGTTCAAAGGTGATTTATGGACTAAATTGGAGCAGTGAATTTGTCTTTTTATAGTGAAAAAAGTGACGTGAAGATAGAACATTTTTGGAACTTTGGGAGCCCACATTTTCTATACTAAGACAGATTGCCACCGGTTGCCTTCACTAATGTTCTTCAGGAAGACTCCATGAATACAATGACACCAAAATCTGGTCAATATCTGCTGATCTAATTCAAATATTTACCCTAATCTCATTTAAAGTACTTATATTAGTAACTGGAATGTTTAAACGCTAACATTCACATAAAATATCCAATATAAGTCAACTTATGTGATAATTTACAAATAATACTTAAAAATACAAAAAGATATAGAACCACATAGTACTTACAACAAAGTACTACAACTTATTCCTGTTGAGCTAACTTTTGGTATGAAAATACAACTTTTTGAGGGGTGCATCCTCCACTTCCTCCATTTTATTCAAAACTTCATGTAGTAATTTCTGATGAACTTCTTCGATTGTACCAGCAGCATTCATTACTTTCCAATTATCTTCAGTATCTGCAAAGTTTTGGAAAACTTCCTTGACAGCTTTCTGTATGCTTAAATCTTCATATCGTTCTTCCCCAAATCCTGGTCTTTTTAACATTTCTTCATCTGATAATGTCAGTAGTAAGACTAAATCGGGCTTTAGAAGGCCGACTTCTGGCTGTTTACACCAATTCACGTCCATGTCTAAAAGATCAATGAAATCAATTCCTAAATAGATGCATACATACATATCCAATTATTTTTGCTTTTTCTAAGGTAAAGTAAGCTTATACTAATACTACTCAGTCTTCTTACTTTTTTTGATAGAAGAAAATGCAATGCCGGAGTAAGAATACCTATCAACAATCAGAGTGCAACCTTGGTTCAATAAATCCTTCATTTTATCGTAACTTTCCCATCTGTTTGCAGAAAATAGAAGATGAATAGCTTTATCATTTAATGAGCAATTATTGTCAGTGAGATATTTGTTAATCAAACCACCTGTGTGTGTGGTTCTATCAGGAAAATTTATGAGTTTTGCACTAATTCCTTTGCTCTGCAATGAATTTACCAATTTTCTGCACTGAGTCGACTTTCCAGAACGATCCACACCCTCAATTACTATAAGTGCACCTCTTTTAAAACTCATATTGAATGATATTGATACTTATTTTAATAATTGCAATATAATTAAATGACGAATTTTTGCCAAATATTCATCAAATTTCGCGGTAATTTTGTTGATTCATAACCTCAATTAATTCACATAGAATATTATTATTGATATTGTCATAATGACAATATGATATTGTTTTAATCGTAATTTTGTAAAAATAAACCAATACAATAATTTAATGATTTAATTGATTTCAAAAATAACAATGTTACATTAGAATATATCATTAATTTTTTATCCACTTCATCTTCATATATTTTGAGGAAAATATGTCTAGCTAAGTGCCTAAAAAAAGAAAAAAACCTGACTTTCCTGTCACAAAAAAAAGGAATTTTCTTTATTTTCTGTGATTTAACCTGTTTTCTTCACGAAAACAAATATAATAATAAAACTATAAAATAAAATTAATTACTTAATAATTGAAGCTTCATAATGAGTAAATATGCAAGATATGTTGATCTCACCAAATTAACTACTGAATACGCAAGGAGAATGAAAAGACTCAGCGATAGAATTTTCACAGAAGTTGCTCGACCAACAAATTCTAAATCCATGAAAGTAGTTAGATTATTCAGTGAAAAACCAGTTAATCTAAGAAAAGAAGTGCACGGTTATTATCCTAGACATCCTGAAACTGGTAAATTAATGCTTATGCTCAGATTTTATGGTTTATACAGAGATGAGCATGAAGATTTCCGTGAGGAGATGAAAAGAATGAGAGCACTGAGAGGTAAGGTAGAACCCGAAAGAAAATCCAGGAAAACTTTCACCAATATCTATGAAGGAAGGAGCAGAAGAGTTAATGAACCAAAAGCTGAAGAATCGTAGATCAAGAATTATAATTTATGCCCAAAATATACGAGTAGGCAAATTTACTCAAAATTCTTGTATATCTTGAATAATGTGTAAATAAAGTAGTTAAGTTAGTTAATTAATTACTTCATTCCTTGGAATTCTACTGTACAATTCAACTTTGAATACCATTTGTTGCTGAAAAGTGAATTTCATGGGTTACCATAAAATTCAAGATCTAAATTTTGGTGGATTCTAGGGTGATTAAAATAAATGGTATTTCTTCACTTTGAATCAATATATATTTTACAAAAAAAATTATTCGAAAATTTTACATCCACGATATGAACTATAATTCACTCTTTTCTTTCTTTTGTTTTTTGCTTTTTTTGTCTCCTTTGTCACCTTTTAGTTCTTCATATAAACATTTTGCGTTTTCATGATTGAGTACCATGTCTTCACACAAATATTTTCTCAACGGCACTTTTCCTTGATGGTGGAAATACCAGTCTTCAATGTTACCTTCGTGTTGTTCAAGTAAAGATTCGCACTAAAATTAAATTTTGTATCAAAACAAGAGTTCTCCTGATAGTCTGTCATTTAGAAAAATTACAGAAATAAATCAACCCTACCTGAGTTTTCATATTTGTAACCTCCGCAGAAGGTTTATCCCACAATTCATAAGGAATACCTAAATCAACTTTGACTCCCTTATCAACCAATCCGTGAAGGGTTCTGAACGTCTCGCTCATTCCTTTGGCAAACCTTGTACTATCCTTACGTTCCTTGTGGATATTATAGTTTAATATACGCTCACATATTCCATCTAGGGTCTCTATCAGCCTTAGTTCAGATTTTTTGTATTCTTTCTTGATCTTTGGCTTTACATCGTCTACAGCATACCCTGTCTCAATGACATCGCTATTTTTTCCTGTTTCATCTATTTAGATTCTAGTTCGATTGATAATATCTTACAAACTGAAACAAGTCGATATGGTCAATTGGATGAAAACAGAAATCAATTGATTGTATTTTTTTTACCTTCGCATCTATTTGCATAAATTACACCCTCATCTTCTTCGGTAACTGCTGCTAAATATCCTATAACGCTAAAATAGATAAATGCCACTATAAGTCTTGTGTATACCATTTTGGCTTATTGGGTTGTTCACATAATTTCTTGGAATGGCTGTTTTGATTACTGGCTCATTGTTGTATTGAAGTTGGAAAATATGTATATATAGGTATTTTCGTGCAATCGAAGAAGTCGTGGTAAATTCCTATAGGTCGATAATGATAAGAAAATCACATCAATGCAAAATGCACCAATCTTCTTCTTCTCTTCAATAACTTCCAACAGCGGGCCACAATCAGTCCCCTTGCCAGTCACCGCTGCGGGAAATGGGCTCAGCAATAATGCTATGTACCCAAAATCTGTGTACTTGGATTCAGCTATAGTGACCTCCTCATTGAGTGGGATGATTCCCGGGACTGTGGAGTCTAGGATGAACCTATATCATCCCACATATCAGTTTAGTCATTATTAAACAAATTCAACCGCAATTAGCAATAGCAGTGCAGGATCAAAAACACAGGGCAAGAAAAACATTGGGATATATACATGCTGACTATTGATCAAAAATTCTGTCAAAGCAAGCTACTGTCTATCAAAGCACGCTACTGTCTATAAAAGCAAGCTACTGTCCATCAAAGGGCAGCTAAAAGAAAAAAAAAAAAAAAAAAAAAAAAAAAAAAAAAACAACTGCATTAGCATCCAACCTCCATCTCAAACTTTAATCCCGCAGGAAGTCAAAAATGAAAAAATAATATCGTACGCGGCCAAGTTATTAGAGAATATAACTTCAAAAATATTAATGGGCAAGGCAAATTTCATCTGAGAAAGACCCTCGTAAAGCTGACAGGATTTCACCAAATTATTCTTGCATGAAAAGAACATATGAAAAAAGTCGAAGTTTTCACCACAGCCACACAATGGGGAATCCAGTATTCTAAGTCTATATAAATGACTTGGGACAGTGCAGTGTCCCGACCTCAGTCTACAAAAGGTTGAAATGAACCTTCTGGGGCGGTCCACCCCTCTAAACCAATTATGAGTCACATATGGATCAAAATTAATACCCTGAGCATATATTCTTCCCTTGTCCTCACTCACCCTACGAAACTCTAAAACCCATTGTTTCTTAAGCTTTAACTTATATGCAGGCCAGAGTTGGTTCGGACCTGCTCTCAATCCCATGTGCCTCAATAGCATCCTTCCCTCATTTGCCAATTTGTCAGCCATATCATTCCCTCGAATGTGCGAATGACTGGGCACCCAAATGCAGGCGACTCTCAGTCCTAGGTTCCTTGCCACAAGAAATTCTCCAGCATTTTTACAGTGATGATGTCAACACCTGAATCAAATTTTTTAAATTTAATAAAATCTAAGGCACTCTTAAGCCGGGTTTCACAAAAACCCCGATCACGTTGATTGAGGAAGTGTCATTATTTCTGTGCTAATTTCAGTTCATTTTTGACGTAAACCATCGAACTTTTCTCAAAATCAACGATTTGATTGCCAATCAAGCTTTGTGAAACCCGCGGTAAGAGTCAGAAATAATGAGCGATCTCTCGATTTTGTTTGATATTATGAAATTAAGCGCTTCACTAATGGCATAAACTTCGGCTAGGTAGATGGACCAATGATTAGGCAATTTTCCGGCCAATTTCAAAGAACGTTCAGGGCAAAAAACGCCGTACCCCACTGAAGGATTGTCTCTCGTTTTCGAGGCATCTGTGAAAATGCAGATATAATCAGGGAACTTTGAGTGAACCAACTCTCGAAAAAGGGAGTCATTATTCAGAGAGGCCTTAGGAAGTCCCGATGTAAAGACTGGAATGGGGTTAGTTCTAACTGGTACGGTCAACCTAAAAAACGGTAGATAAGGTCCACGCCATATAAGGTCGCTACAAGCATCCAAACTGAGGAATGCCTCAATATATGGTGGTATTGTTCCATTGAACCATAAGTCGTTCCATGACTCTATATCCTCCATCAGTGATATTGTTGGATGGTCAACAATACGCATAACCTTCGATATGAATTTATATGCTAGCCATTTCCTCCTCGCCTGGAGGGGTAACTCACCACTTTCTGAAAGGAGAACATTGGTAGGAGTTGAGCGCATCATTCCCAGAACAAGCCTGAGCGACGCATATTGTACCCTGTCAAGTTCTGCAAGGGTAGCCCTTGCACATCTCCCATAAACCAAAGACGCATAATCCAAATGTGGACGGACAATAGCCTTATAGAGGAGCATCAGTACGCTAGTGTGTGAACCCCAATAAATTCCTGTAACAAATTTAATTACATTAAGTGCCTTCACCGCCTTTGCACAAGCAGACTCTATCTGAGGCTTCCATTTCAGTTTTGAATCGATGATAACGCCCAAATACCTTACATTACATCTCCACGGAATCACCACATCGTTCAGCATTAAGGGTTCCGGGAACTGTGGAACTCTAGATTTGGCCAGAATCATAGCCGTAGATTTTTCTGGGGAAATATGGAGATTTCTCTCATTAAGCCATTGAGACAAGTTAGTCAAGGCAGTGTTAAGTGATAACCTCATCAGTTCCACATTCACACCTATTATTAAAATGACGATATCATCGGCAAATTGGATACAGACAACATTAACTGGGAAGAGATATCCTGGAAGCCGAACATAAACGTTAAACAAAATGGGACTAAGGACTGATCCCTGCGGGAGACCTCCACAAGGCCTGTGCGGGCCCAGCAGTTTACCTGAAATAGAACTAGAAATAAAAAGCTCTCTCCTAGAGAAAAGTTCGCAGATAACTTTAATAATCTGAGGGGGAAAAGAGCAAGATTCCATATCTTGTTTAAGAATATCAAGCCTGACATGATCATAGGCAGACCTTACGTCAAGAAACACAGCCATCACCATTTTTTTTTCATGAAACGCCTTATACACTAAGGATGTGAAAGTCGTGATGGCATCATACACTGATCTGCCCTTCCGGAAGCCAAACATCATTTTATTACCCAACTTATTTTCAATGAGAGGTTCAATTCTGTTCTTAATCAATCTTTCAAGGATTTTCGTTAAACAAGGGGCCAGTGATATAGGCCGATAACTAGACGCAAGATCCATGGGTTTATTCTGCTTAAGAAAAGGTATAATTCTGTACTTAATAAACTCCCTAGGTATACACCCAGTTTTTAAAACATTATTAAGGATACCTAAAAGTTTGTCTTTAAAAGAAGGTGGAAGATTTCTATACAGGGGGTAACCCAATCCATCAAGACCTGGAGCCGAATTTTTGAGAGATCCCAAAACAAGTTCTAACTCACCCAGAGAAAACTCCACCGTTGGAACGCAAGTTGGTAGATCGAGGCAGCATGGAGGCTGCTGAAAACTGCCAATAATATCAAGTGACAATTCATCTGAAATAGGAGGTGTGTTAGAAGTCTGAGCTCTGCCGGAGATCTTCTTGATAAATCTCCACGAGTTCTGTGTGTTAGAAAAATTCAGATTCTGGCAGAAGGTTCTGAAGGAATCCTTTCTTGTTCTTCTAATCCTGTTCCTAGCAACAGCCCTGAGGCGATTAGCCTCCATCCAATTCTCCATTGTAGGGTATCTAATGTACCTTTTAACAGCCTCCCTCCTCAACTTTACAACCTCAGCAATTTCCTTGTTCCACCAATGAACTCTAAACCTGCTTGAATTCGCTTTAGAAGTTTGGGGAATTGCATCCTCGGCCCCTTCCACCATTGCCTCAATTAAGTCACTTGCTGTAATGAGTTCCCTTCTCCTAGACTGAACAAGGAGATTTGTCTGATATCTGGTCCAATCGGCCTTTTTCAGATTGAACCTATGAGAAGAAAAAACATAAGGTTTAGGAAAATTAAGACTATTATCATTAACCTTAACCACAATAGGAAAGTGATCACTAAAACCTGGATCAGAATGAACTTCCCAGGTGCATTTCACAGCAATACCAGGTGACGCAATAGAAAGGTCTGGGGCACTGCGATTTTGATTAGGACCTGTGAGTCTAGTGGGGCTAGATGTATTTAATATAACCAGATCATTCTCACACAGAAAATTACTGAAAGTGATACCTCTCAAGTTGGATGCCTGAGAGCCCCACATTGTATGCTGCGCATTGAAATCCCCCAACCATAGTGTTCGTCCACCCAAAAACGGCAAGAAACAATCCCACAGGGAACCCTGAATAGCAACATCAGGCGGAAAATAACTAAGAATTATAGATATCTTACCCCCAACAGTAATTCCCAAGGTTTGGCAACGATCAGGAAGAAGGGACGAGTTAATGGACAAGGCTTCAGCTGGAAGATAGGATTTGATAGCAATGGCTATGCCTCCATAACCATCGGTCCTTTCCTCGCGAACAATTCTGTAACCAGGAATATGAAACCCTTGTTCGAATCGAAGGAATGTCTCCGATAATGTAATAATATCAGGGTCCGTTTCTCTAATGATAACCTTCAAATTACAAAAGTTAGATTTAACAGATCTTATGTTCCATTGAACAATAGTGAGATGGCTAATGTTGTACTGACTCATAGATAAAAGGCACAGAAAAAGAAAAATTAGAAATCAGAGGAAGAAAGGACACACTCGTCCTCCTCCATAGATTCCCCTTCCGTTCTATCATGATTTGCATGTGTGACTTTTAGGCTAAGTGGTGTGAACAGACTATTTGCGCTGTGGTGAATTTCGGCCGATGTGGCTAATTTTTTTGGAGGTGATAGATCCTCCAAAGATATTTGAGAGGGTTGAGAGAATAATTGGGAAGAAGAAGCACAAACTGTATCAAAAGAAGGTTTATAGTTGACTAAACATTCTTTATGAGCCTCAAAGTCATATCCCGGTCGGACAGGAACCTTCCTCTTCTGAATATCCGGTTTCGAAGACTTAGACTGGGTGAACGTTCTGGAAGAAGAAAAACTTTTACCTAACACCGATGAAAAGGATTTTTGGTACCATTATTGATTGGGACAGGTTTTGGCGTCAGTAGAAGCTCCTCTAAGAGCTGGGAAGTCAGTGGGGGTTGGTGCCGCCGGATTTTTAGAACTTTTATCCGCTTCAAAAAACGACATATTATATATAGCCATACATTCTCTGATTCTTTTCTGTCGGGCATATTCTTTACAACATCTATCATTTGCAAAGTGAGGTTCTGAACAATAAAGACAATTGGCAGGGCCATCACATGCCATTCCATTGGAATGTGATTCCCCACACTTGTGACACCTGAAATTTCCCCTACAAAGTGCTTTGACATGTCCATACCTTAGACACTTCATGCACTGGATTACAGGTTGTATGTACATAGCAACTGGAGACCTGGTATTGAACAGAATTAGTTCCTTCGGGAGGGAATTGCCCTCAAATGTTACAACACATGTTGTAGTAGGAACATATGAAACTACATCATTAATTTTTACCCTTCTATTCAATCTACGCATCTTACTAACCTTACAAGAAGGATTCAATCCCTTACCATATTCTATTAGATCATCCTCATCAATGTCCAACCCAACATCCCTAACAACACCCATAGTCGATATCATTCTCAATGGAATATATACTAAATATTTATTTTTATCTAAGCCATTATTGTTCTTAAAATTATTAGCATTATCAGCAGAGTCAAAATAAACTCCAACCCTTTTTAACCCTTTTCGGCATATGTTGGTTATTTTGAAATCGACTCTAGTGGGGGAAGAATATAACAACTTTCCTAGACTAATAGGGTTGAGATTCCCAATGTTTTTATCTTTAGATTCTACCAGGACAAGGAATGGACCTTTATCAGTAGTCTTATAGTTGTTTTTAACAAATCTCTCATAATAGCTAAACTCAAATTTTTCTTGTACCACTTTCATAAAATTCGTGCACTCTTCAATCAACAATGAGTCGTTCTCAGAAGAAGCATTATTTATGATTGCCTTAATTTCATCTTTAATTAACGTAAAGTCCAATTTATTATTCAGTGAATTTATCAGAATTTTTTCAATAGCTCGCTGAGATCTAGGAGATAATAGTATATTATTCAATGAGCGGTAATGCAGGTCAAAACGCACACGCAGATGAATTTTGCACCAGAGCCGTCAGGCGAGTGTGTAAGTCATCAAGTGTGTTTTGAGCATTACCGCGAATTGAATACTATCTTTATCCACGACTTCTTCAGTGAAATTCGAATTAATCTGCATTTAAAAAAATTTGAACAGTTGTCAAAAGCATTGACAACATTTCGTCAAACCTCTGTACTCTGTGGTCGGAATCAAATCAGAGTCTCTAATCAAATTGATACGTTCGCAACTTTAAAAATTTACGTTTTCCAAAAATAAATCTGGAATAAATCGCTAGAACGTTATCTTGATGCTGAAATAGATTTCCCGGATCGATCCTACTTTTTATTCATTTTTTTTGTAAGCAATTTCATTCTTCCTAGGTATTTTTATTAGCGGTGTTATGGCGGGTGTTATTATAACACCCGCTTTTCGGTTCATAGACATGTCTACGGTTGTGTTATGACTACCATTACACATAGAAATTAGTTTAATGGAGTGGATAAAAGATCAAACACCCGGGGTGAAACCCCGGGGCTGTTGATACTCATATCAACCAAATTCCAGCGTCGTACTCGTACACGTTGTCAACAAGCAGCAAAAAACTATCAACAAACGAGCAGAAAAAAGAGGAGAAAAAAATCAAGATAAGGTGAACGCTAATGCAGCGAATGAGAACTAACAAATTCTTTTAAACCAAAAATTAACTTGGTCAATGAACAAGATAATCTCAAAAAACACCGTCAGCAAGTATATTTAATCACACTCACCAACCAGGAATACAGAACACACAGGGAATGATGGAAAAACACCGCTCACTATTTGCTCTGTCAAAATCTCGATGCGGAATCAATCAAATGCACCAATCAATTTACGACTTTGTTTGTACACATAACCTCAATTGAAACCATAGAAATACTAACGGTCAAAGAATAAGATTTAGTTGAAAGGTGAAGAAGTGCTATGCGTTTGACATTGGAAATGGGGGAACAATTTGAATTTGAATTTTAGAAAATTTTTAAAATTGTTTTGAAGTTAATAGTGAAATATTAGGATTCAAATGAATCCTGTTAGTTCTTAATGAACAGTTCCATAGTATCTGCATTGTAAGATAAGGTACATTGGGTTTTCTTCCGAAAAAAAAGGAATAAAATAATTCAAATATCATCTCATATGGATTTTTAATATCTATAAACCTTTAAGAAAGACATTCATATGTATGCTCAGATATTAATACCTATGGTTAACTGCCTATTTATCTCACTGAATGTTATGTTACCCTCATTAATATTGCATTTGGAGTCCTGAAAACAATGCATGGTAGCAGCAGTAAACTAGTGGAATTATGGTCACATTAAATATAAACAAATATAAGAACCACAATCAAATAAAAGTGATGATCTATATAAACTGCAAAAACATTTCTGATTTGTTTACCTTCAACTGCATAACCTCACTTTTCATTAAAATATCCAAATCTTCGTAGAAACCTTTTCCTTGAATTATTTCAACATTATTTCTCAGACTTACCGTGTATAAAATACATTATATTCACAGATAGCATGGAAAATTTAGCCGCAATTCAAAGTTTATCAATTATTATCCTATTAGAAAATTTGAAAAATAGCGGTAAATGACGTTGACAGCACCTTCAGACCTTTCGACCAATCGGAGTGAGATGTCAGGTGTGTTAAAGTCGGACTCATTCCAATCATGGCTGTCAGTATAAATTTGAACGTCGAGCAATGGAGTGCCCTCCTGTTATAACGAAAAATATTAACATATTTTCATCAAATTCGCCACAAGATTTCTGAAAATCGATATGAAGTGTTATAAAATGAATTTTAATGTTGACTGACTCCAAAGTGTGAATTTTTACGCAAAAATCGTATTGAAAGGTATTTAAAATTGGTATAAATATATTTGAAAAGTGGAGTCCCCATATATTTCAATGTGGACTGTTGAATTGTTATTTATATTGGATGTAATATTTTCAAACTACACTACACGAAGCGAATTAATTGTTAATTATTGTTGAAAATATTATTTTTTATTGATTTAACCCTTTTTCTTGTGAGCATATGGGGGTTCTATTTAATCATTTTTGAATGACAGTTCCCATTTATTGATTTTTGTATTTTTTCAGATTCGAAAATTTTAATAATATAAAAATGACATCTAGTAGGTGAGTAAATATAAACAAAATTTTGTGAATGCTTCTTTCTGCTGTAGATTAATTTTTGGTTATGTTCTTCATTCAATAAAACAATTGTCTTTATCATTTATTCTGTTTTATTCAATGAATGAAATGCAAGAGCGATAGTGAACTGGAAAGAGCATTAGATAACGCAGTATGATAATTTTCCTAGAATCCTTTCAATTAAAGTTGGAAAATAAGGTTTGATATAATGTTAATCGTGGTTCTGATAGAATTGCAATAGTTTATAACTGATATGTTCAATTGATTTCGTATAATGTATGTGTGAATATGAATGAAAGAGTTTAATTGTCAGTAATTTCTGGGGGTATTTTTCTGATTGCAGTACCTGATATAATCGATTTTAGATTTGAAAAATAATATTTGATCTCATGAATGAACTTCAATTTTCAAACCATATAATAAATTTAAAAGATGAGTTATTGACTAGCAATGTAATCTGTCCCATGAAATTCCTTGCAAGTAGTGTTCTTATTTAAGTTCATTTAACACCAAAGTGAAGTTATTTTTCTCGTTTTAATAGGTTAGACAGGCTTTTCATTCTGCTCGAGACCGGCAGTTCAGCCGTGACGAGGTCAGCAGCAGCAAAACAACTTGGGGAGGTCCAAAAATTGCATCCTCATGAATTGAACACTTTGTTAGTGCGAACTGCCAAGTATTTGAAATCAAACTCGTGGGAAACAAGAATAGCTGCTGCAGAGGCTGTAAGAGCCATCGTAAGCAATGTACCCCAGTGGGATCCTCATCCCAATGATGATATACCAGGTGAGAGAACTTTGGCTGGTTTTGAGATTTGTAGGAATTTTTCTCTGTCTTTGTCCTTTTTTTTTTGGGAATGTTTATAAATATACTCATGATACTAATTGACGCAAAATTTACCTAAATTAGATTAGATAGTGGTCGATCGGCACGTTGATTACCCTTCTGCACTGCGACCAATAAGGTCTTTTGTGCGTTACCATACTAAAACTACGTTTTTCCCAGGAATCTAACCTCCTTAGCAAAGCTGGTTACTTCCTTAGGAGACTTTGCTCTTATGTCGGCTGGCGTTAATAACGCGCCACCTAGTAGGGTAAGTCTGGTTTGCGCCAGCGCAGTGCATTGGCATAGTATGTGTTCGGTGGTTTCAGTGGCCGATTCACATAACCTACAAATGTCGGAGTTTTCTTTACCGATCTTGTGTAGGTGATATCTCACGGGACAATGCCCTGTGAGAAGGCCGATTAGCAGCCTTAACTCGTTTTTTGACAACGATAGAGCTTGTTGAGCCTTCTCTTTGGAAGGTTCGATTAGTCTCTTTGCTTGTCTTTGACTGGATGTGTTTATCCAGTAAAGGCCGTATGACATTATGTAGTTTATCATATCGTTTTCTGTATAGTTTTTAATGTTGACAAAAACTGTATAGTGTCATACAAGCATGTAGTTTTCGATATCGAAAACTGTACAGAAATGCCATTCCGTATCATATTTCTGTACAGTTTCTGCGCAAAAGATCGAATATCGTGTCGTGTTTATGTTTAGCCTAACCTTAACTCATTCCTTGGTTAGTTGAAATCAGAGGTTGAAATTATTTTATTTGGTTTCCTATTATAATGGAGTTAAACGAAATGGCTGCAGGTGTTGCGGCTGTAGTTGGATATACAATGATATTCCAAAGTATATGCAAACGTAATTATCGGAAAAAGGCAAAATGAAATTGAATTAGGCCGTGGATTCAAAGGAGAACAATTCGTTCGACTTCGAATGTGTTAACTTTGTTGAACAATGAACAACAACAATGAGAAGATCCATTAGCATATAGAAACTTTTTAAGCATGTCCCAGACACAATTTGATTATTTATATTATTTGGTGAAACAAGAAATTGAGAAATCTGATACTCATTTTCGGGAAGCTATTCCAGGACGAAACAGGTTATATGTTTATTTTGAAAAAAATTCACGCTTAGGGGCAGCTACTTTCATCCAAGACATAGTTTTAAAATGGAAACGAAATCAATTAAATGAGTCAAGTCGTAAATACTAATATCAATATAAACACAGAACGGTGATATCGTTTGACATTGACTTGACAGCTCTACCACCAATCAGAGGCGTTATTTATGTTAATTTCAATATCGAAAACCTACATAGTGTCATACACAATTTAATGGACATAAAGTTTCCTGTATAGGAAACTGTACAGTTTTTGTCGACATTGACGACTGTACAGAAAATGATATCATAAACTACATAATGTCATACGGCCTTAAGAGTGTTTCTCCCTTTTTTCCCAAACGCTTACCTCTGTCCTAATCAGTGTAGGTGATACCCAACAGGAGGGCACGGGTCCGGTGAAGGGTGTGTTTGCTCCTCTTTTTGCAAGGGCATCAGCTCTTTCATTTCCCTCAATGTTCTGGTGGGCAGGTACCCAAGCTAAAACTAGCTTGTTGTACTTCGCCAGTGTTTTGAGGGACTGTTTGCAGCTCCAAATGGTCCTTGATCTACAATCAACGGCCATAAGCTGCCTCTGACTATTAGAGGCAATACAAATTCTGGCTCCCTTGTACTGTCTGGACAGACAGACTTGGGCGCATCTTTCTATGGCCAGAATTTCAGTTTGAAGCGTTGTTATTGGCTTTCCCAAAGGCTCCGATTCCCTGTATTTGGGACCGTATATGCCTATGCCTGCTCCTCGTTCCCTTAGGGACCCATCTGTGTACCAGATAGATGATTTTTACGAAGTCGAGACAAACCTTCCACACTTTCTTGGCGATCACCTATGATCACTTCGTAGTTGGCGTCAAGGTCATACTCGATTGGCATGGAATCCCTCGGTAGCAAAGGGAGGTCACCACCGAGTGATCTTAAAATTTACCTAAATGGTTGACATGAAATTTCTGATTTATTTTTCCAAAATACAGTGGAACTGCTTTATAGCGAACGTCTGTATAACAAATTTCTCTGTATAAAGAATTTCGTTCAAGACATTGCAGTATTGCACCTTGAATCCAAATTCCATGTTAAAAACACCCTCTACAACGAAGTGAATTCTTTCTATAACGAAATATTCCAAGAACAAGAACATCACTCTTTGAATGGGAATTGGTAAAAGGGTATAAGGGTGGTTTTTTTCCATAATTATGCCAGGCGTAGGTAATAAATCCCAACCATAAACTAAACCATTACGGCGGGCGGATAGATCCTTCTGAAACGTTGGATTCAGCTGGAATTGTTGATAATGACAGTTACTTTGAATGATTTCGTTAACGTTGATGTAAAAATTGTAATAAATGAACTTCAAATTGAAAAGGACATGTTAAACAGTGTCAAATGCGGTGTTCGAGATCAATACGGTAGCAGTGACGATACCGACCGCGTTGATTTAGAGGGGCTACTGGCCGAAAAACCAAATCGTGAAGAGGTACTTCAAGCCTTTAAAACCTGTCTTCCCGCTTTCCGGTCTATTGAAGTGGTTCCGGAAAATATTTTTGAATCTTTGAGAAAATGCTAAGTTTTTTTAT
Organism: Propylea japonica; assembly: GCA_013421045.1. Classification (NCBI taxonomy): domain Eukaryota; kingdom Metazoa; phylum Arthropoda; class Insecta; order Coleoptera; family Coccinellidae; genus Propylea; species Propylea japonica. The sequence continues at coordinate 17,098,606 of CM024248.1, forward strand.
GGGAATAAAATGTTTTTTAATTGTACCACTCGGAAAAAATTACGAAGTATTTGACAAATAATCGTGAATATATTCAATTGTATACATACTTACTTAAAATGCCTATAAGCTATTTGTTGCGGTAACTCTGAATTTGGAGAGAGAAATGGACTGTATTTATAATAAAAATGAATTAATGAAAGTGGTGATCAAAATAAGAAAGAAACAAAAAAAAAACAATGTGCACTAGAAAACTCACCGGGAGGCCTTCTTCCACACACCTGAGAGCTCTCGTGTTGGTGGGAATTTTCCTGCCGCGGAATCTTCTTTCTTCTATCACAAGAGTCCTTTCTCGTCAAAATAAGACGAGATAAAATAGGCGTTTTCGAAATAAATCGATCAACAAGCGAAAGTAGCGTTTTATGCGTTTTCCACATATTCCCTAAATTTTCTTACTAACTGATTGAAAATCACACTCACAATGTGTTCACTTGACATCTTGAATCTGCCTTGTAACTGGCGATCTTCGGAGTAGTCCAGTGCACATGACATGAGTATTCGAAAATTATTTAAAATTAAACTATATTCAAAATTACGGCAACACTTACACTTACGCTCCTTTTGTGTGCGTATATGAATTCACAATAAAAATGCAATCACTTGTTTAAATACTTGACACTTTAAAGAATTTTTTTTAAAACGGAATTTCTGTATAATGAAATTTTTTGCGAATTTAGCGATTTTCCACTGTATAATATTTTTGAATACACAAATCGTACAACTTATCATGCTAAGAATAGCAGAAAGATAAACAGGGCAAGAAAATTTGAATTTTACAGAAAAAATGCTCTTTTTGAAGACCATATAAAGAAAAATTAAGAACTTCAAGAATTCAACTATAGTCCGTTCACGAAAGTTTGAGCCGTCGGTTGGCCATGGAAATTTGGCATATTCCACTGTGCACATTAAAGTTTTAGGTTATGTTGTTTATTTTCTTATCAGATTGATGCGCAATGTTGTCAATATTGCATATTGAGTTCTCTGATAACTCGAAAGCTCGTCGGACGAGGCCGGCTACCTACATTCGGCAACATTGACTTTATTTTACGTTATGACAGCAAATATTGCCCACTTCAGATAAATAAAGAAACGCCTACTATGCGCTCAAACTTTCTTGAGCGGACTGTATAGGCGTTTTCGGAAACTTACTCAGGGTTACTAACTCGATCCATCGGGTCACGTGACGGATCTACTCGGGTCTCTGACCCGGGTTCAGTGTTTACGAACACATCAGGTTTAGGATTTGAAGTGACAGTCGTATCAATAACATAACCAAACAAATTAATGAATTTATTTTTTCGATCCCAATCTATTCTCGGATTGTCTCTAGATATGCTTGCATTTATGAGCTTCTGTTGATATTTTCTTTTATTTCTCGTGTGCCCTTCCATGTTTAATTACATTTTTGACTACCTATGCTTAAGAAATAGAGAATTTATTTTTTCAGTTCCAATTTATTCACTTATTTCCTTTAGCTTTGCAGGATTTATTGGCTTCTGTAACATATTTCTTATAATTTTCTGTGTGCCCTCACATGTTCAATGTTATCTTCGAGTACCTATATTAAAGAAGTAATAAGACTTCAGCTTTTACGCAGAAAGGCATACAAAGTTATGAAGAAGTTGTTGCACATTATTTTCTCGGCTCAAGGAACCACTCATTTTACAATGAGCCAAATTCTCTTCTCTTTCCATAATTTTTTAGGAATAGAATATATGAAATTATTTATAGCGTTTTCTTTTGGGAAAACTGGTGCGCACCAGAATTGCCCCAGTGCGATCTGAGTGCAAATTTACATGAGCATTTCATTGTTCTTTGTACCAATAGAACACGAAAAATTGCACTGGGGCAATTCTGCTGCGCACCATTTTCCCAAAAGAAAACGCTATTAAAAGGAGTAGAAGACTTATTCCCGCTTTTTTCAAATACAAAATTGAACTGCAGTGCGCATGCGGTGCCTCCAGAACCCTACTCTCGAGTAGGGTTACGATAAATCAACCTGGGTCAGTGATCGAGTTAATAACCCCGTACTTTCCGAACACGGGTTGGATGTTCGGGGTAGGTAAACGAACGCCAAGGTTAGGGATCGAGTTAACCCGAGTAAGTATCCGAAAACGCGGTATGTATGTAATGTGCACAAATTCTTGCCTGGTGTGATAATGAATGATTATTTCTGTTTTCATTGGAATAGTTTCGGTGCACTTTATATGTGTTGTCTTAATTATACCACATTATTGACCTCATTCAACTTGAATAACAGCCTGTATATCACAGAATGAACCTTCACCTCAGATCAATAAATAGAATATATTGATTTGAGACCTACACTATTTATTCAAACATCATAGCAGAATAATTCGAACAATCAATATTTAATTTCAAGTTGAAGCTGAAGAATTTTGTCTTAAACAACCAAATCTTTTCAGAATCCGAGCAAACCGAATCTTCATCTTCAGTAGGTAGACTAAGATTTTCTCAGTTCAGTATAATGAAAGTTTTGGAAAATAGTAAGTCACTTATGGCTTCAGAGGGGACTGAATTTGACATGGAGGAAGACACAACAGGTAAGTTGTCAAGATTTAATTTGAATTGATAAATTTATTAACGTTCATAATATAAAATTTCAATTTTATACAGGGTGTGTGGGCGATTGACTTAAATAAATTATTTTTGGATTCCTCAGATCTGTGGCTATCCAAAAAATACCCCATATAAGGGTGTTTCATCATAAACTGGACAAACATATATTTTCGTGTAGAGGACATCGGGAGAATTATTTTTGCCTTATACAATATATCCCGTTTTCGAAGCATAAGCGAGATACAGTGTGTCAAACGTCATTTTTGAGCAAGATTCTTATGAGTGTGGTCAGTTATGTATAACACTTGGTGTAACGGTTTTTGGTCAAATCTCAGTATTTTTGGGTCCTCTATTCAGAAAAGTTGACGAACTCCGAAAAAAATTTACAAAATGGCGGAAAACGTGCAATGTTCCAATTTTTTTTTGCGGTTGTCAAATTGACTTTTTTCTACAAACGTCAAAAAATGACAAGGTTCGCGCATTGACAAGAATATGCGAAGGACCCTTTTTTTCATTTTCCTTTGTTACTATGACAACGTGCGCGAAGTAGTGTGCGAAATACTTACTTCGCACACTGCATGTAAACTATATGGGATTTTTATATTTTAACTTGGTGAATTTCTTGAAATCCACGTTTTCTTTAACATTGAGTGTTGCTTTCAACATAGAATATATTGCCCATAGTTATAATACCTAATTACTTGATTTGGAAAAACAGTTCAAACCAGTTCAATATTTTTTTCATATTAAGCCAAGCGTTTGTAGAAAAAATGTTGTTTGCATCTCATGCGCGAAATACTTTGGTGATCTCGACTATTTCTTTTAACTCGGCTGCGCCACGTTAAAAAAATCAGTTCTCGATCACCAAAGTAGCATTTCGCGCACTAGATACAAAAATAACTATTGTTTTCTGAATGAACACAATTTTCTTAGAATTTCTGTGAAAAAATTTTCTCAAAAATCGAACACAAATTTTTTTTACATGTCTACAGCGATGAAAAAAATTCACTCGAAATTGATGAAATTTTGTACAATTGTACTTCTTGAATATCAATCACGAATATGAAAACAGAATTGTAAAATATCGAACTGTTTCGTTACTACAGTCATTCAAATGTTTCGTTCGGACCTCTGAAATATTGAAATAAAATTGTTTTGGGTTCTAGAATCAAAATAATTAAATTATTGGCATGTTTAAACATTCTAGATGAATTTATAAAAAAAAATCAGTGAAACTTAGTTGGGACTCGAAACGACGTAGGTATTAAATAGGGAAATGGCACTGTTCTAAGGATAATAATATTCGTTGCCAGGCAACGGTAGTTCGTAGTTCATAGAGTTTGACTACTGGCTAAAATATATTCACTGAAATTCAAATACTAGTCCAACTCTATGAACTACGAACTACTGTTGCCTGGCAACGAATATTAATATCCTTAGAACAGTGCCATTTCCCTATTTAATACCTATACGTCGTTTCGAGTCCCAACTAAGTTTCACTGATTTTTTTCTTATAAATTCATCTAGAATGTTTAAACATGCCAATAATTTAATTATTTTGTTTCTAGAACCCAAAACAATTTTATTTTCAATATTTCAGAGGTCTGAACGAAACATTTGAATGACTGTAGTAACGAAACCGTTCGATATTTCACAATTCTGTTTTCATATTCGTGATTGATAATTCAAGAAGTACAATTGTGCAAAATTTCCTCCATTTCGAGTGAATTTTTTCATCGCTGTAGACATGTAAAAAAAAAATTTTGTTCATTCAGAAAATAAAAGTCAATTTGACAACCGCAAAAAAAAATTTGGAACATTGCAGGTCTTCCGCCATTTCGTAAATTTTTTTCGGAGTTCGTCAACTTTTCTGAATAGAAGACCCAAAATATTGAGATTTGACCAAAAACCATTACACCAAGTGTTATACATAACTGACCACACTCATAAGAATCTGCTCAAAAAATGACGTTTGACACCCTGTATCTCGCTTATGCTTCGAAAACGGGATATATTGTATAAGGCAAAAATGATTCTCCCGATGTCCTCTACACAAAATATATGTTTGTCCAGTTTATGATGATGAAACACCCTGTATGTAATGCGATTTTTTGTAGTTCTTGAGTTATGATTTTGTGAGTGTTTTTTCAATGTATTTTGCCAGCTAGGTTTGAAAAATTCATATCTTCATATGCAGTAAGTATTTTGGAGTTTTTATTTTTTTAACATGGTCGTCCTGAATGTTGCTTCAATAAAAAAAAATGTTCAGCTTCCAGAAATCACTGCAAGCTACCCAAAAAAGGCTTGAAAGCTAGAACTTCAGTTTTCAGTAGGATGTACTAAACCATTCATTTTCGATTCAGAAATAAAAAAGGGGTTTTTTAACTTTTGAAGTTGAATTGTATAAATTACACAAGCTACATTATATGTTTCACAGGAATTTCCATTAAAACCAATTTAAAATCCCATTTTCGAGTTTTAATGATTTTCAGCCTATTCGTCTTCCAAGGCTGATTACAGCAAAATAGTCCGATCAAGTACCTTTTTTTCCTATGACTTCTTAGCTTAGGACTCCGCAAAATTTTTAAACTCAGCCAAAAGCTAAAAAACCTCTTTTTTTATTTCTGAATCGAAAATGAATGTTTAGGTACATCCTACTGAAAACTGAAGTTCTAGCTTTCAAGCCTTTTTGGAAGCTTGCAGTGATTTCAGGAAGCTGAATATTTTTTTTATTGAAGCAACATTCAAGACGACCAAAAATAAAAACTGCAAAATACTTATTGTATAGGAAGATATGAATTTTTCAAACCTAGCTGGCAAAATAAATTGAAAAAACACTCAAAAAATCATAACTCGAGAACTACAAAAAATCGCATTACATATAGTCCGTTCACGAAAGTTTGAGCGCATAGTAGGCGTTTGTTTATTTATCCGAAGTTGGCAGTATTTGCTATCATAACGTAAAATAAAGTCAACGTTGCCGAATGTACCCGGCCTCGTCTGACGAGCTTGCGAGTTATCAAAGAACTCTATGCAATATTGATAACATTGCATATCAGTCTGACAAGAAAATAATTAACATATTCTTAAATTTTAATATACACAGTGGAATATGCCAAATTGTCATGGCCAACCGACGGCCCAAACTTTCGTGAACGGACTATACATGGGGTATTTCTGGATAGCCACTACAGGTCTGAGAAATCTAAAAATAATTTATTGTCGTCAATCGCCTGGACACACTGTTTACATTAGAAACTTCGATTCAATTAATAGTGAATGATGCGTCCACAAATTCATTTCAAAGTTGTCAAGTCCTTATTGGAAAACCGTATACAATAGAAGCGCTGTCCATTGGGAGAACTAGTGCGCACCGAGTGCATTTTTTGTGTGCAATGATCTAAAAAACCATTGTAGTAGAGATGTGTAACTCAGTGAATTCTTGTGCGCCAACACAGTGACTCAAGCACAGCTCCCCGTGTCAACTCATTGAGTTAACTCAAAATTGCGCTATAGCGCAGCAATAACCCGCGGGCATCCGGCACTCGGCAGTGACAAAATATGACTCACTCCAGATCATTATAGAATTGGGCCCGGGCAGGGGTACTGGGTAGTTCCTGGAGATCGTTTGCATAATATTGGCCAAGAAATTTGGGTAAATTTATTTTTTATAGTCTTTTTTGGCAGATTTTAGCATATTATACAATTTTGGAATCTACAACAAGGTTGCCCCATAAAAATGAGTTACAATGTTACCTGTTATTCACAGACCATGTCTCACACCATTAGGCTATTCATTCTGTTCACCAGTGACAATTTTTTTTATTGAACCCAAACTATTGGAAGTTCTGAAGAAAGCCGTTTTGTTCAGATATAATTAATTTATAGAGTATACAATAGGTTTGTTCCAACTCAAGAATTGACCGTACAATGATCGTCAGGATTCTGGCAATAGATAAAAATGTGTTCCAACTGAAAATGTATCTTTGGAAACGGTTTCGTTTTTGTTCCATCCTGCTTCGGGACCGTGAGTGGAACGGTTTTGTGATCGTCATTTCGATCCCTGGTCTGAGCAGTACTGTTTTGACGGTTCTTGTACGGTCAAAGTTTAGACATGCGCATAAGATCGATTACTAACAGTTTCGTGACCGTCAAATTACCGTACAAAAGTCAGCTGTTGGAACAAACCTAATATCATTAATTCTTTAATATAATGGAGAAATTGAAAGTGCTAAAAGCAATAGACTATTACCATTTTCGTTGAAATTAAATGATCCAGTTCAACTCGAACTTTGTATGTAGTGTATTTGCCGAGTTATGATACCGTATTCGTTAGGAACACACTGATACCTTAGCGCTGAGCGCTTCATTGAGTTGAGATGCGCCATGAGTCGATGGATCCGAACAATGTGAGTTGACACACTCAACACAGTTAACTGAGTTGGCGCAATTGCGCGGCGTAACGCTGTGTTACACATCTCTACATTGTAGTGTCTGCAACACTACTGCAAAACTGGTGCTCCTGATAGAAAACGATAATACTCATCGCTTGAAGTTCACAATTATATTTCAGGTGGCGACATGAAAGAAAAACTGGCAAGACAGCGACAAATCTTAAACGCTAGGTTAGGTCTAGCAGAAGCAGCCAAAATAGGAATAGACGTCTCCGGCCTCTTCTCAAACGAAGACTTAGTGGTCAAAATGGAACCACTGAAAGTAACCGATAACAGAAAACCACTTCACGAGTTTATAACAACAGTCAACGACACCCTAAGTTGTCGAGAGAGAAACAGGGCCAAGAGAAAAGCTCGACAAGCTGTGAGCAAAAGAACCAGGGAAGTCGGGGAAGAATCTGTTAGCAATGGAGAAGAATCTGAGACTAAGAAAATCAAGAGAGAGGTATCGGAGGATGCTAGCGAGGTGGGTTCTTTGCCGGACACAGCAGATTCCATGGATTGGCCTTTGGAGTGGTTCTGTGACCAGATGAGTCAAGATCTGTTCAGTTCGAGCTGGGAGTGTCGACATGGAGCTGCTACAGCTCTGAGGGAAATCATAGCGGTCCATGGTAGGGGAGCAGGGAAGTCTATGAATCTTACTTCTAAGCAGGTAGGTTGATTTGATCTTATTCTAGGAATTTTCCACCTTCAGGTCTACTATAAAAACACTGAATTATGTTTATAAATCCTCTTTGAACACTTACACTCCGTTCACGAAAGTTTGAGCCAACGGTTGGCCATGACAATTTGGCATATTTCACTATGTATATTGAAATTTTAGGTTATGTTGTTTATTTTCTTGTCAGATTGATACGCATTGTTGTCAATATTGCATAGAGTTCTCTGATAACCCGCAAGCTCGTCGGACGAGGCCGAGTACATTCGGAAACGTTGACTTTATTTTACGTTATAACAGCAAATACCGCCAACTTCTGATGAATAAACAAACGCCTACTAAGCGCTCAAACTTTCGTAAACGGACTAAACATAAAGATTCGATGTGATTTATTTCAGATATATTCGATAATACAATAATTATCGAATATATCTGAACCGAAATTCCAAAGCCATCACATAACTTCAAATACTAGGGAAAGCTGGCTGTTCTTCATGGTAAGTTTGGCAACATCTTCAGCTAGTGACATATGAAGTGATGGCGGGAATTACGGGTAGGTATCGTATCATATTCGCGCGGAATGAATGTGCGGTGTTGCCAAACTTACCATGAATAACGGTGAGCTTTTCCTCGAATTTGTGGTTATATGGTGGCTCTAGAATTTTGATGTTTTTGAAATAATTATTGGTTATACCTGAAACGAAATGTATTAATGGTGGTATTCTGCTTTTCATCTGTAAGTTACGATACTGTAGTGTACGATTGATCTATAACTGGCCGACTTACAAATTCGTAAATAATGCAATTCTGAAATGGTTCCTGTAACTATCTAAGTCACAGTGGTTCTGTTGAACTACTTATCGATTAACATAACCTTCAATAGTAAGATTTGATCATGGAACTTTATGTATTATGAGAAAATTGTTTCGATTTGAATTTGAAAATACATTTATCTGAATGTAGTTTGCCTTCGTTTCTTTCATCTAATAAATTGAAAACAGGAAAGAAAAAAATGGCTTGATTAAAATTGCTGTAGAGCATTTATTAACTTTATACTCTTAGTACATTGGTTCTTCAATCTGAACATGTTCACAAACTAGGCATTCAGCATTTCTTCAATCTGAACATTTTCTAGGCATCCGCCATTTAAAATAGATTCATTTGATCACGCAACCTTTTCCTTCCAATTCATATAAAGTGCCTACTTTAAAAAAGAATGTTTTTTAGGTCATATTATTGAACAATGTTTTACCTGTTATGTTCTTCTGATAACAATCCAATAAACAAAGCCATATTAATTTTATTCATCATGAATTTCTTATATAAAACGTTGGTGTTCGTCCTAAAATAAACAAACCATTCAAGGTGACCTCACAATATGTCATTCGATAATGCTTCCGATCACCCGTCGAGTACCTTAAAAAGGTCCAGAATTGCAATTTTCCTGTAAGCTTATGAAAGTTACAGATTGGCTTACAGATTAAGGCAGAATACCACCATTAGCATCACTTTTTTATACTCTACCAAATCATCTCTTTCCCGAACCACAGAACATAAATTGACATTTACATTAAAGACGAGCGACCTCTAGTGGCTGAACTCTACACTAATCTGACTTATGTTTACAACATCAGGTGTTCGGAATTAGTCTGATTTACCATTGAATTATCTCCTTATTTCTTCTTCCAGATTTTCGAATCTCATCAGATATGGTTGGAAGATATGGCGATAAGACTTCTGTGCGTACTGGCGCTGGACAGATTTGGTGACTTCGTATCAGACGCTGTAGTCGCTCCTGTTCGAGAAACCTGCGCTCAAACGCTTTCGGCTATCCTGAAACTGATGTCGACGGAAAGTTGCTTGGAAGCGTTGAAGTTACTGCTGCAGCTTCTGGATTACAAGGAATGGGAAGCTCGACATGGGGGTCTGCTCGGGCTGAAGTATCTGTTGGCTGTGAAAGAAGGTATAGTAGGCTGAAATCCGTTTTTCATAAGGGTACAAGACCAATACTTCTGGTTTCGAGGTCAAATAAAGTGCTATTATTATTATTATTGTTTTGTTCAGATGTCTGTCGGCTCAATTTTGAGATTAATAGTCCTAAACGCCAGATTAAGGGATAATCTATACGTTTCAATAATTCTTAGTGTTGGGAATAATCGAGTACTTTCAATAACCGAGTACTCGATGATCGAGCGATCCAAATAATCGAGCGATAATCGAGCGGTTTTTTCGCTTGATACCCACCGAGCGATTTTCGCCTGATCCCCACCCTCGATTATATTCGTAATCGGCCGAGTTGCAAGCGAATAAGCGATCATGCATTGCTAACCGCTCACCGCTCATTCAGCGCTGTACGGCCTCTACATTCATTGCGTTGTGACTGCGATTTTGTTTATATCTTCTGTCCTCGAAATTGAAGCTCGCGTCACGCGTGTATCGTATTGATAATTATTAATTATCATGGGATCAAAACAGAAGTCCGCTGTATGGAATTATTTCCATAAAAATAATGATAAAAAATTTGCGACTTGCAATATTTGTAGAAAAGTTTTGTCTTATTATGGCAGTACTACAAATTTGAAGCAGCATTTCCGTTATAGAGATGATGATAAGATGTTTTTCAGTAAAAATTTTAATTTTGTTGATTTTTTTAGTTTTATAAACGAATACCTTAAAACATCTCTACATTTTATTGAGTTCAGACAATACTCGACAACCTCACATTCTCCAGTCATCACCCATTCACCAACTAATTTCTGTCTAATAAGAACTATCGGATGAGAATTCACTCAAAGATCGCGATTTTATATGGTTAATGCCGGGCGAAAACACCGAATATCGGGCTTGTACTCAACCATTCAAATAACCGACACAGTCCGATTATCAAGATATCACTCGTCGCTCGAGAAATCGGATTGAATAACACATGACTCATGTCGATTTCGAGTAGTTTCGATTATTTGAATAATCGAGTACTCGAGTGATTTTCTACTCGAGTGGTCCCAACACTAATAATTCTTAACTCGTACAGTGATAATTTAAGTTTTCAAATGTTTTGACAAGAGATAATATATTTCTACGCCCATGTTTACCTGAAATTAATTAATAGTGGTATTATGCTTTCATCTGTAAGCCAATCTGTAACTTTTCATAAGCTTACAGGAAAATTGCAATTCTGGACCTCTTTAAGAGATCTTTAGCCTACAGAAATAGTTAAAAATTTATGAGTACTCGACAGATGATCGGAAGCATTATCGAATGACATATTGTGAGTTTACGTTGAATGGTTTGTTCATTTTAGGACGAACACCAACGTTTTAATATAAGAAATTCATGATTCATGAATAAAAATAATTTGGCTTTGTTTATTGGATTGTTATCAGAAGAAAATCAACAGGTAAAACATTGTTCATTAATATACACGACCTGAAAAGCATTCTTTTTTAATGTAGGAACTTTATGAGAATTGAAAAGAAAAGATTGCGTGTTCAAATGAATCCCTTTGAAATGCCGGATGCCCAGAAAATGTTCAGATTGAAGAAATGCCGAATGCCCACTTTGTGAACATGTTCAGATCAAAGAACCAGTGTACTATAAACTTAAAAAATGCTCTTCAGCAATTTTAACCAAGAAATTTTTTTCTTTCCTGTTTTCAATTCATTAGATGAAAGAAACAAACGCAAACTACATTCAGATAAATGTATATTCAAATTTAAATCAAAACCATTTACTCATAATACATAAAATTCCATGATCAAATCTTACGATTGAAATTTATGTTTTTTGATTGAAATTTATGTTTTTTGACGCTGTAAATAAGAAAGTTACAGGAACCATTCCAGAATTGCATTATTTGCGAATCTGTAAATCGGCCAGTTACAGATCAATCGTACGCTACAGTATCGTAACTTACAGATGAAAAGCAGAATACCACCATAAATGAAACATTTACTTTATTAGAACACAGGTTCATATAAATTTGAATCCATGCATACATTCAAATTCCTGATTTTTGCAACCCTTTCCAGGGGGTGGCTGATAGAAACTAACCTTGTATCCCAGATCATGTCCCCCTGTAATAAAAAATCAACCCCTCTGAGTGTTTACACAAATTCTGATTCGTTATTGAGGTTGGACACCTTCAAATGAGACACCCTCTATGATGTAATATACTTCCTAATTCTGAATTCGGTTTCATCGATTTTCCTCTTTCAGATATCATTAATTTATTACTGCCACAATCATTTCCATATATTTTAAACGGTCTATCTGACCCAGTCGATGACGTGGGTGCTGTAGCTGCCTCATCTCTCATACCAGTGACGGAGAAGTTGATCGAATTGGTTCCCGCTTCTGTGCCACAAGTTGTCGATAAGTTATGGGAACTACTGGCCGAACAGGACGAACTGGCTGCTGCCTGTAACAGCTTTATGGGCTTGCTGGCTTCGATCTTGAATCTGCCCAAAGCTCAAGCGTTGCTGCCTCCGCAGAACTTGAATAATGTAAGTTGATAAAATGCATGTGTATTAAATGAATAGAGAGTTATCGAAACGCAAATAGAGGCCCAACTTACATAAAGTTTCCTTTATACGCCGGATTAGTGTGACGTCACAAGCTGTCATTGGGTTCCAAACAAACATTGGAATTTGAACTACCGATTGTTCTATGTACGATTTTCTCGTGTTGAAAACGTTCTTAAGATGAAAAAAGGCTTATTTTGTGGATTATGGTTCATTAAAACTACAAAATCGATGTATTGATATAAAGATAAACACATAACCTCAATGTTGTCAATATAACATAGAGTTTTCTGATAACTCGGAAGCTCGGGACGAGGCCGGGTACATTCGGCAACGTTGACTTTATTTTACGTTATGACAGCAAATACTGCCAACTTCAGATAAATAAACAACCGTCTACTATGCGCTCAACCTTTCGTGAACGGACTATAGTTAAAATTCCAGTGTAAGGCAAGGCGCAAAATGACCCGCAGCTTCGTGAGGTGGCGCAGCGTGAGTCACGGCGAGATCTTGTAAATCTAATAAATAAATACATCCGCGCATACACAATCGCAGTGGGACGTGACGCAGGTTTTGCTTAACGTGACCCTGCGAAACGCAGTGTCGATCCCGCAGTTTCTTGTATGTATTCACGGTGAGTCGTAGTAGAAATAGAAGAAAAATTAGTTGAAGCAGTGCGAATTCGGCATGTATTGTACGATACAAGCCATGTTGACTCTATGAGGACAAAACTAAAAACTGAATTGGTTACGTTTTAGCCGAAAAAAATTTTCAAATTGTCCGTCGTTAAATTCTCTGATTAAAGCAAATTCTCCTTGACTTTTTCCTCTTTTTAAGTATAAACTTCTCGATGCCTTTCTTTTAGTCAGTTGAGAGGTAAAAAATATCATTTCGGACACGAACTCACCTCCTAAATCAGATTCAGAATTTAAGTCAAACAAAAGAGCAGTAGATATTTCCATTTTGAGCGTGTAACCAACTGCGTTATAGCAATCACCAGCAAGTACTGCGATCCTATTTGCGCGGTTCCCGCGTTCGCAGCTCACCTCCTCAAAATTCCGCCGTGACTCACGCTGCGTCACCTCACGAAGCTGCGAGTCATTTTGCGCCTTGCCTAAATGAGGTTTGTTTGGAACCCTGTCTTCGACGTGTGACGTCACCACTAATGCGGCGTATTTTGACATCTGCTCATGCGCATCAAAGAAAGATTTCAAGGGGGCCTTAATAAAATAAAGGCCTTCCTTACTTAATTTAAATAAAGGACGACCGTATTTAAATAAGAAATCCCTTATTTAGACAGTTCTCTCATCCTTCTGGGTTATTTTATATCAGGTACCAGGTATGCGACCTACTAGTGCAATGATGAATTTGAAATTCGTTGGTAGTGGAGAATAAGTAGAACATTTGATATATTGTGAAAATTTTGGGAAAAAATTAATAGAGTATCTCTGAACCCTTTAGCGTCTACCATTATGTAGAAACAGGAATGAAATAATGTAAAATGCCTTCTTATTGTGAATGAAACTGTTTATTAGTGACTGCAAATAACTTGCCTGCTCGACTATTTAGATGGGTGGTTTCCCATCATTTTCAAGAGCCTAGTAACTAGACAACTGCAAAGAGAGAAAACAAAACAGATAATGAAAAACAATTGTCAATAAGAACAATAAACAACTGACGATGCAGCAGTCTAGCACAGTGGCGGCGCGGCAGACAAAACAACAAAACAAGACAGTGAACATGTTCACTGTCTGTTTTGTTGTTTTGTCTGCCGCGCCGCCACTGAGTAGACTGATGCGTTCGACCTTGATCCGTCAATTTTATGACTTCTGCAGCAGAATTGTGTCCGCATGCGTGTTGATGTTTGTTTTGTTGTTGTTTTGACATGTATAGTCCGTTCACGAAAGGTTGAGCACATAGTAGGCGTTTCTTTATTTATCTGAAGTTGGCAGTATGTACTGTCATAAAATAAAATAAAGTCAACGTTGCCGAATGTACCCGGCCTCGTCCGATGAGCTTGCGAATAACCAGAGAACTCTATGCAATATTGACAACATTGCGTATCAATCTGACAGGAAAATAAAGAACATAACCTGAAATTTCAATATACACAGTGGAATATGCCAAATTTCCATGGCCAACCGACGGCTCAACCTTTCGTGAACGGACTATAACTATTTAAATTTATATTTTATTATTTGACTTCGTAATTAGTACAATTTTTTGAAAACCAGACCATAAATGTGTCAAGGTCGATTCTTTGTCCCTGCTGGAGAACTGTTCTAGACTGCTGCATCGTGAGTTGTTTATTGTTCTTATTGACAATTGTTTTTCATTATCTGTTTTTTTTCTCTCTTTGCAGTTGTCTAGTTACTAGGCTCTTGAAAATGATGGGAAACACCCATCGAAACTAGTGGAGCAGGCAAGTTATTTACAGTCACTTATAAACAGTTTCACCAATAAGAAGGCATTTTACATTATTTCATTCCTGATTCTAAAAAATTAATAGCCAGATTGAAAATAATGGTGGTATTCTGCTTTCATCTGTGACCCATTCTGTAACTTTTCATGAGCTTACATGAAAATTGCAATTCTGGACCTCTTTAAGGGATCTGTAGCTTACAGAAATCGTTGAATATTTACGAGTACTCGACAGAAGATCGGAAGCATTATGGAATGACATATTGTGAGGTTACGTTGAATGGTTTGTTTATTATAGGACGAACACCAACGTTTTAATATAAGAAATTCATGACGAATAAAAATAATATGGCTTTGTTTATTGGATTGTTATTGGAAGAAAATCATAACAGGTAAAACATTGTTCAATGATGTATATGACCTGAAAATTATTATTTTTTTAAAGTAGGAATTTTATGAGAATTGGAATTAAAAGGTTGCGTAATCAAATGAATCCATTTGAAATGCCAGATGCCCAGAAAATGTTCAGATTGAAGAAATGCTGAATGCCCATTTTGTGAACATGTTCAGATTGAAGAACCAATGTACTATAAACTCAATAAATGCTCTACAGCAATTTTGACTACGAATTTTTTCTTTCCTGTTTCCAATTTATTAGATGAAAGAAACAAACGCAAACTGCCTTCAGATAAATGTATTTTCAAATTCAAATCAAAACCATTTACTCATAATACATAAAGTTCCATGATCAAATCTCACGATTGAATGTTATGTTTGTAAATGAGTAGTTCAAAAGCGACACTGTAAATAATGAAGTTACAGGAACCATACCAGTTTTGCATTATTTACAAATCTGTAAGTCGTACAGTTACAGATCAATCGTACGCTACAGTATCTTAACTTACAGATGAAAAAGCAGAATACTACCATTAATGTCTCAAATTCACTTATGGGACCTAGTAATATTATTGGGGAAAGTGTTGACGAAAAATTTCTTCATGTATACTGAAATGTGGGAATAAGTGAAAAATAGACAATTTCATTCAAAAAAGAATTATTTTTCGGCAGCCGCTCTTTTGCTTCAAGAAATTTGCGTACTTGGACTAGACCGGAAAGTATGATTTTGAAAAATCACATATGCTGTAAGTACAGTGGAACTTCCCTAAAACGAAAGCGCTTAATCCGCAAAAATATTCGTTATAAAGAAATTTCGTTATACAGAAAATTTGTTTCTATAGTCGGCAATGTCGCGGTCGACTTCACTGATAAATTCAAGTTTATCATTCAAACTTAAGCACTTCCTTTTAGACATTTTTGCACAACTTTTTACACTAGCGTAATGGTAAGATTGAAATCAAACAGCCAGGGGTGTATTTAAAACTGTTTCAGAAGGATCTCTCTGCCCGCCGTAATGATTTAGTTTAAGGTCGGGATTTATTACGTACGTCCGGAAAAATTTCGGAAAAAACCCACCCTTATACCTTCTTACCAATACCCATTCAAAGAGTGAAGACCTTTGAATATTTCTTTGTAGGGAGAATTTTCTTCGTTCAAGAGGGCGTTTTTAACATGGAATTTAATTCAAGGTGCAATGTCATGTACGAAATTCGTTATACAGACGTTCGTTATAGGGAAGTTCCACTGTAGTACAAGACTTTTGTACTACAATATGACCACTTGCAGGTCGTTCCAAGACTATGGCCATTTTTAAGCCACAGTACCTCATCAGTTCGAAAAGCCACTCTCCAAACCCTACGTACCCTAACCGAAACCACAGATGGCAAAACCATTCCCTGGGACGCTTTGCTACTGCAAGAAGCGCTTCGACACGTCTTTCAGAGGGTCCTAGTAGAACCTCTTTCCGACGTCAGAGAAGTTGCAGAAAAGGTTTGGTCGAACCTCGTGAGAAATTCAGGACTGGTAGAACTGTTACACGCAGCCTGTCCCTTCATCACGGTGTGGTTGGTGCTGAGCATGCAGGTCACCAAATTCCCGATCGATTGTGCCCTGCTGATTTTCGCTAGTAGCCATAGGAAAAAGAGCTCCATCGAGGGTTTGCATTCTTACGATAACAATACGGTGGTGCCTAAATGGTTTATTGGAGGTAGGTTGGTTATTTTTATACACTGCGCAAAAAAATTAACGCACATTCTGAAAATCTCTATTTTAATGAAAGTTAACTCTACATTGACTTTATAACCTATTTTTTATGTTCTCTCGGGAAGGTTTTGAACGAAACAAGAAACAATCAATGGAAGAAAAACTCAGGATTTCACCGAAGCTTATGTGAAAGAAGAGAAATAAACAATTCCAAAATACTGGAATGCTGATAAGTGATTTAATACTTGGTATTTCCATCCCTTGCGTTAATTACAGCTCAGCAACGACGGTTCATACTAAAAATGAGTGATCTTAAAATGTTCTGATCTAATCCTTCCCTGATTTCTCTGAGTTGGATTCCTAAGTCATTAAGAGTACCTGGATGATTTTCTGAACTTCTCAGCCTTCTATTGAGGTTGTCCCAAGCTGCTCAATCGGATTGAGATCTGAACTTCTTGCTGGCCATTCCATTCGAGAGACTTCAACCTCTTCAAGGTACTCCTGAACGATGCGCGCACGATGGGGTCTGGCTTTATCGTCCATAAAAATGAAATTTTCACCAATGTGTGGGGCAAATGGCACTATATGCTCTTCAAGAATGTTCCTTATATACCTATCAGCATTCATAGCTCCATTATCAACGACCACTAGGTCTGTGCGAGCAGTCAAAGATATTCCACCCCATACCATAATCGATCCTCCCCCGAAACCAGTAGTATTCAGGAAATTGCACTGAGCATATCTTTCATGTGGACGTCTGTATACAAGGGAACGTCGATCACAATGGTAGAGGCAGAATCTAGACTCATCTGTGAAGAGAACTCTTTCCCAATCAGCCTCTTGCTCTCTCGCAAAATCCAAACGCGCCCTTCGATGGGCTGGGGTAAGAGCTTGGCCTCTTGCCGCGACACGAGGCCTTAAATCTTATTCTCTGAAGCGATTTCTTATTGTCTGAGTGCTAAGTTGCACCCCATGAGTTTGCTCAAACTGATTTTGAAGGATCTGAGCAGATGCAAACCTTTGTCTCAACGAAGAAAACTCTCAAGTAACGTTCTTGAATGGCAGTTGTTACCTGTGATCTACCCTGTCCTGGTCTTCATGAATCGCTGCAACATTCTGGACACACTTGTATGGGAAACTCCAAATCTTTCTGTAATTCTTGTGTATGTCTACCCATCTTCACGCCAAACTATCGCTGGGGCACATTCCTCTTGGGTCAAATTGCGTGCGTTAATTTTTTTGCGTATATGCAGGTTTGGAAATTCACATCGGAAAGATACGATATTCAATGCATCAGACAGAGAATTTTGCAGACAAGTTGAGCAGATGTATTTTAGAAAGTTTCACGTGTTGTAACTGACCGAATCCGGCTGACTTATTGCAATGATGTAGTCTTGTCTCACTTATCGTTGGGAGGAGCTTAATTCAGACAATATGGTAGGCGACCGCAAGTACTTGAATCGAGTGTTACGGGCAGCCTGACACATTAAATAATTCGATTCGCGTACTAGACGTTCCCTACCATAAGAAAGAGATAACTATTCTCTGTCTGATGCATTGAATATCGCATCTTTCCAATGTGAATTTCCAAACCTGTATAATTCTACTGTATGGGTGTATGTTTATATAGGTTTTCGAGGAGCTGAATCAGAAAAAAATACTTTAGAATCTATATCTGCAAGCGTTTAGAATTGGTAGTTCGAATGACATTTTTTCCAAAACTCGATATTTCAAATTAAATATTTCCGTTTGAACAGCCGGAATCAAATACAGAATGCATATTCTTTTTCAGTCTGTAGTCCCCTTCAATACAAGCTCATAAAATGGTCATCTAAAATTCTAAAATTTTGGACGAAAAATGCGTAAGGGGTTGACCCCCCCAAAACGCTATATTTCAGCCTTTTGCAAAAATTCTGTAGTATCTACAGAAACGGTTATTACTGATAATGATAATTATTGAGCTCGATCTGATGAATTGATTGACGTAGAAAATACATCGATTTTTAGCGAACTACATTACGCAGACGCTCTCGAACGGAACTCGAAAATGAAAAATAAAAAATTTATAAATTGGATTCATTTGAAAAGTATGGCAGACATAAATGTTTTTGTTTTGTTTTTATATCTAAGCGTTTAGAATTTGGTCGTTCAAATGGCATTTTTTCAAAACTCGATATTTCAAACTTCCATTATTTCCGTTGGAACAGATGGAAGCAAATATAGATTGTAGAATATTTTTCAGACTGTAGTCGTCTTCAATATATCAATATAAGCTAATAAAATGCTTCAATGATGTAATACTGTATTAATTATCTCTTTAAACATTAATTTGTTATTGATACTTTCATACCCCTAAATACAAGTGAGATTCAGGTATTTGAATACTGCCATTGAAAATTTCAGGTTGCGAAACCACACCACTGAACGTCAGAGAAAAGAACGCAGTAGAAGTAAGGTGTATGTTGACGAGAATGTTGGGTTTGTTATCCTGCTACATCGTACAGAAGGCCCCAGGAGTCGACTACAGTCAAGGTATCGAGCAACCGATAGACTCATACGAAACGATTCTTTTATCACATTTAAACTCGAAATCTGCCATGCAGAGGATGGTGACAAGCATGGTTATCTCGGAATGGGCCAGACATTCCACTGAGACACCTGTGTGTCCTCAAAGACTGAAGGAAAGGCTTCAGGCCTGTTTAACAGAAGGTAAGGTTTCATGCGGTAGAACATTTGTGGCAGAAAACACGGTGTTTCAAATTGCGTGTGGGTGTTTTTTGAATAAATAAAATACATACTCCGTTCACATATTATTGAGTATGCGTTTGTTTATTTATCTGAGATTGGCAGTATTTGCTGTCATAACGATGAACAAAGTCTTTATAGACATGTAGTGAGCACTTTTCTCCGTTAGAGTCAATCGATGCTGGGGATAGAAAAAGTCTTTGGTTCTTGTCGGATATGTATGTGACAAAGTATTTTCTTCAAAAATTTTCGGATGTTTAAAGATGAAAATTAAGCATTCATAAATGTAAAGAGCACAGATGGTCATGAGGTTAGCTGTCTTGAATACTGTTCTGCAGGATTGATTATATCTCATGTTGTACATAAGTCTGATTGTTCTTTTTTGTATGATGAATAGTTTTTCGATGTTGTTATTTCTTCCCCGAAAGATGATTCCATATCTCGCCCCCGAATCAAATGTTGCTAGGTAAAGGACTCTTGTGTCGTTGCTGTGAAGATATTTTGATGTTACTCTAATTCCATAAGATATCTGACTCAGTTTGGTTGACAGGTGCTCAATGTGATCGGACCATGTCATAAATTCATCTATGTGAATACCCAAAAATTTAATGCTCTCGATGCGTATCAATCTGACAAGAAAATAAACTACATAACCTAAAATTTTAATATAAAGTCCATTCACGAAAGGTGAGCCGTCGGTTGGCCATGGAAATCTGACATATTCCACTGTGTATACTAAAATTTTAGGTTATGTTCTTTATTTTT
This sequence comes from Propylea japonica, assembly GCA_013421045.1. NCBI lineage: Eukaryota > Metazoa > Arthropoda > Insecta > Coleoptera > Coccinellidae > Propylea > Propylea japonica. Next base: position 17,118,888 of record CM024248.1, read on the forward strand.
CTGTCAGATTGATACGCAATGTTGTCAATATTGCATAGAGTTGTCTGATAACTCGCAAGTTCGTCGGACGAGGCCGGGTACATTCGGCAACGTTGACTTTATTTCACGTTATGACAGCAAATACATACTGCCAACTTCAGATAAATTAAGAAACGCCTACTATGTGCTCAACCTTTCGTGAACGGACTATACACAGTGGATATGCCAACCATGGCCAACTGACAGCTCATAGTTTCGTGAACGGACTAGTCCGTTCACGAAAGGTTGAGCCGTTGGTTGGTCATGACAATTTGGCATATTCCACTGTGTATATTAAAATTTTAGGTTAAGCTGTTATTTTTTTGTCAGATTGATACTCAATGTGTCAATATTGCATAGAGTTCTCTGATAACTCGGAAGCTCGTCGGACGAGGCTGAGTACATTCGGCAACGTTGACTTTATTTCACTATATGACAGCAAATACTGCCAACTTCAGATAAATAAACAAACGCCTACCATGCGCTCAAACTTTCGTGAACAGACTATATGTGTTTTATTCATTCCTAATAAAACCGCTCAGTTTGAAACATTCTTCATTATATCTCTCAATAAATAATAAACTATAAACATTCATGTTTTAACCTTTCAGCTATTTATTTCGATGAAATAGCCCTAAGTTTCACCAAATTGGTGCAAGAGACTAAAGACTTCATAGCGACACTGAAGCATTACAAGGTTCCCGTAAATGGGGACAACGAAGCCGTTCTGACCTTGAACAACATACACGAACTGACCGGTTCGAGCATGCAGGAACTTCTAGTCAAATTCAAGTTGAGAAGTAAGGTACAGGATAATTTGGAGGAGAGGCGTTTGAATATCCAGGGCACCGTTGTGCAGATCAGCAACGAACAGATGACTTTGAACATAAGCACTCTCGGTAAGTTGATTATTTGATTCAGGATCTTCAGTATACTCTGTTCACAAAATAGGCCTTGGTTTCATTATCTTAGGTTGGTAGTTTTGGGAATAATTCGCCACTTTCAATGCAACGTTTCCAGGCCTAACGTTAATGTAGCCCGAAGCCATCGTAAACTAACGTTTAGTTTACGATGGCTACGCGTAGCCTTACCGTTCGACGCGTTTTCGAGTCGAGAGTCCGAGAGAGTCGAACAACAAAAACCAACGACGGCTTAAAAACCCGATAGACCACACAAAACCTATGTTGGCCGCGAAAGTCTTGAACAATTCGTTAGAGGTTATCTTGTTTATAATTCACAACAATCATAACAATTCTTATCTATCGAGTACATGCATGTAGCTGTAGGTAGAGGTGCTTCCTTAAGTTAAATCAGGATATTTTGGAACCTACGATTCAGCACGTCGGATTGCCTCATCTACCCTCTTGGTGTCCACTGTGACGATGTTCGAGCAAGGGGTTCCTCCGTCAATTGCGCAACGTATTGTTCTCTCTACTCCTTACTCGCTTGTTCAGACTCTGGGGTGTAGTGGTGCACTTATGTTTCATCACAGGTGACAATGTGAGTGAGAAATTGGCCTCCTTGTTCCTGAGATCGTGCAAGAAGACGCCCACACACCTGAAACCATTGCAATTTCTAGTCAGCTGTGAGAAGGCAAGGAACCCAACTGGCGCAACCCTTACGGTACCCTTGCTCCTCTGTGAGAATGGAGTAGGTGCTTCCATAACTTATCCCGTGATAACTTGCAATTTCAGAAGTGGTACGATGTTTGTCGTCTTCAGTAAGCTGTCGAACACTACTGATGTTGTTCGCTGCGGTCATGGCTCTCATTTTCAACACAATCACGACCCTCCACGAACTGTTTATTCCATGCAAACACTCTGGCTCGGTGGCAGTGTCTCTTCTCCGAACATTAGTAGTCAATCTCCTCAAAATTTTGGCCAGTTTTACGCCTTCTGCGGCGAGAAACTTGATTACAACACGTTGCGCGATTGACGGAGGAACCTCTTGCTCAAACATCGTCAGAGTGGACACCGAGAGGGTCGATGAGGCAATCCGACGTGCTTCCCTTACTCCTGACAAACCCACCCATCAACAAAAAAATCAAGAATGTTCTCCCCCCACTATTGTGCCTGAAAATCGAAAGTCTCGTTTATATTTGAATTGCCCTCGTAGAAGGTCCTCGTATGAAACGATTTCTTGCTAATAAACACTCATAATAGATTTTTTTCTCTTCCAGCTGCCGTATCAGGCGCAGTAGTCACGTTCAACGCCCTTCCAGACAAACTAACCCCAGTGGTAAAACCCCTGATGGAAGCGATTCGTCGCGAAGAAAACGCGTGTCTCCAAAAACTGGCCTCAGCCAACCTGGCCATACTGGTCGACCAGTGCCGCAGCAGGACGCCCTGCCCCAGCGACAAGATCCTAGTCAACCTCTGCACCTTCCTGAGGTGCGACCCTGACTTCACGCCCGTGGTCCTGAAGTCGGGCTCGCACACCTCTACCCACCAGAATTACGGCGGGATCCTGACTCTGCTCAATCAGCAGAAAAATGCTGAAAGGGCGGCTTTCAGGAGGCAGAACAGCATGGGTAGGGGGCCTGGGAGACCTCCGGTGGCCGATGTGGGCCTTGAAGAGGTGTTGAAGGAGGAGGACGAGGCTCAGAAGGTTAACAGGACGCAGAGAAGGGGCGCCACTTTCGCGCTGACCTGTATTACTAGTCATTTCGGGGAGATGTTACCGGAGAAGTTGCCGAAACTTTGGGAGTTTATTGTCGGTGAGTTGGTGTTAGATTTTTTGTGAATATTTATTTATTTTCACTGTAAAAGGATGGACAGGGCGTCACGTGACTTTCAGACTAAGTTTCGTGTCCCCAACATAAGAGAGAGAGATACTGTGAAAGATGGAGTCATATTAGTGTAGAGCATAGACTAAACTAAACTAATATCACTCCACCCTTCACAGTATCTTTCTCTCTTAATGGAAAAATCACAGAACATAAAAATATCTAATGCGTAGATATCTACGATCCAATGTTTTCATTATATGTTATGTGCTTCGCACTAATATTATTCTATCCTTGTCTGCAGTCACTATTCTCTCTCACACGTCCTGTCCATACTTTTATAAGTCTATGTGTATAAGGCAGGAATTACGTGATACCCACAATTCAACTTCATAACGTTAGATACAGTTGTATTTGTTGACACTACTTCCAATAACACATCAGAGAAACAGTTATAGTCTGTCCAAAGTCACTTGACAAACTTGGTAATAAAGGGTTTTCCAATAAGAAGTGTTATTTTGAATAGCCCGCTATTTCGGTAGATGTCACGTTTGAAGCTGTCATTTTTTGACATTTGACAAGTAGAAACTACGCCATTAATAAAAATAGAACGATACACACTTCAAGAACGCATTGAAATTGTTAAAATTCACTATAAAAATGGTGAAAATTTGGCAGAGACGGTTCGTAAAACTCGAACATTTTTGGGTCGTCGTGAAGCACCTTGTCGGACCACGCTCCCTTTCTCCAAAGAGGTGACCGCGCGGGCACTAAGTTCTACTTCGACGAACCCTACAGGGTAATTGTTCCTGACAGAGACCTATGGTCTTCATCAAACAGGCTTCTTAGTCCTGATGGTCCCACCTGGTTCACTGATGGCTGTGTCACAGCAACAGGGTTTGGTGCCGGAATCGTGGGTCCTCACTTCAATCAGGCTATCCCTCTGGGGAAGGACTGTTCCATTGTGCAGGCTGAGCTATTTGCTTTGCGGTACTTGCATGCGCACTAGAAAATATTCGCAGGGGATACTCTGGCCAGCACATTTACATATGTTGCGACAGCCAGGGAACTCTGAAATCTCTATCCTATGTTAGAGTTGACTCTCTTTTGATAGAAGAATGCAGGAAAGCTCTGCGTAGGCTGGGCTCTGATAACTTTTTGAAAGTAATCTGGTGTCCGGCTCATGCGGATATACCTGGTAACGTCAAGGCAGATGAATTGGCTAGGCGGGGAGGCGGATTAGCATTTGTTGGTCCGGAGCCTGCGCTGCCAATCTGTCGCACATCTGTCAGAAGTTTCTTCAGGAAGGATGACGCTGAACAGGGAATTTTCCTCGGAATGGAGCGCAGGGGTGGGCCTGAGGTGGTCGAGGATTCTCATTGAGAGACCGTCCTCGCGATCTGAGGTCAAAAGACTTCTGTTGCTGGAGAGGAAACAACTCGGTCTGGTGACTGGTGCATGACTGGTCACCTGTTTAACAAGCATTGAAGAGAATGGGATTGACAAGCTGCTCCCTATGCCGGTGGTGCAGGAGTACTGATGAAACGGTTGAGCATATTTTGTTCAACTGGGGAACCTTACTGAGTTAAGGTCAACACACCTAGAAATCCAACACCTTCTATTCCTATGGGAGAGGGGACCAATCAGGCAGGCTCGCGACATTTCTGTCTTCGTGTCTGAGGAGCTGTGTCTCTATAGAACGATGCGGGTGAACAATGGGCCACTAGGCCTCAGTTCGGCCGGAAAGCACCGCACAGAGAAGAAAATTCACTATAAAAATGGTGAAAAATTGGCAGAGACGGTTCGTAAAACTCGAACATTTTTTGGTCGTCGTGAAGCACCTTGTCGGACCTCAACAAAGAAATTTGTGGAGAAATTCGAGCTGTTGGGACAATTTAGTAATGTGGAGAATAAAAACAATGCACGTCGCTCAAGAACAGCCGAGATATTGCTGCTGTAGCCGAATGTGTTGAAGAAACCCAGGTTTGTCCAGTCCTGGTTGTTCTTTGGAATTAGGCATTCCACAAAAATCATTACACAGTATTTTGCATAAAGATTTGGGTCTTAAGGCTTATAAAGTTCAGTTAACAGAAGAACTCAAGCCGGCCGATCATCAACAACTTCGTGTTTTTGCTGGTTGGGTCGTTGAAATACATGAAAATGATCCGGAATTCCATCGAAAAATCATCTTGAGTGATGAGGCCCATTTCCACCTCGGTGGCTTCGTCAACAAGCAAAATTGTCGCATCTGGGACTCGTAAAACCCAAGAGTTATTGTTGAAAAGCCTCTCTATTCTCAACGTGTAACTGTTTGGTGCGGTTTGTGGTCCGGCGGAGTCATTGGACCTTACTTTTTCGGAAAAGAGGCTGGAGCTACAGTAACGGTGAATGGATTGCGCTATCAAGAGATGATTAATGATTTTTTATGGCCGAAATTGGATAATATTGATCTGGACAACGTTTACTTTCAACAAAACGGCGCTAAGTGCCACACTAGCAACGAAACCATTGATCTTTTGCGGGAAAAGTTTCCGAAGCGAGTTATGTCTCGAAGAGGTGATCACAATTGGCCACCAAGATCTTGTGATTTAATACCTTGTGACTTTGCGATTTGGTTATGGAAAATTTCATTAAAAGGATATAGTCCTGTAAGCGTGGTCTTGGTGGTCATTTGTCTGATGCTGGTTCTTGTACTATTACGAATTTACTGATAAAATCAGTACATTTTTTCACTAAAATTTTTTGAAAGAATTTTTATGGCATTTTCAAGTTAAATGTTTTCATATTGTTCTACTTTAATGAAAGGTTGTAGTATCATCTTTCAAAAAACATTTTTTTCACATCTGTAGGACCTTTATGTCCAAAGAAATCGATATAATTTGGCAGGGCCGACGAAAATAAAAAAGTAAACTTCCCAATGTTTTTGTCTATAATATTAGGTATATTTGATGCCTTTAAATTATCGCTAAGCCATGACCAAACACACCGTATATTTTTCACATTCTCTTCACAGGCGACCTAGTAGACCGCATAGACCCATCCACCTTCGACCCAAAATCCGTATACGACAAAGACGAAGACGCCGAAAAGCTCGTAGCCTCCCTCCAAATACTCGAAGCGACCACGCCCAGCATCCACCCAGCGCTGCTACCCGACCTGATGCGACAGAGTCTCGCGAGACTCTGTCTCCTCCTGTCTCACCCCTACAGGGCGGTCAGGCACCTGTCGTCGAGATGCCTGGCGGTCTTCGCCAAGCTGGACTCGGTCAGAGTGATGGAAATAGTGATCGATCTGGTGCTGCCCAAGTTGGAATCTATGGATTCGGACATAGAGAGACAGGGAGCTGTCGAAGCTGTTGCTTGTATCGTGGAGGCGTTGCAGTATAACATTATACCGTACGTGGTGTTGTTGATTGTACCGCTTCTCGGAAGGATGTCGGATCAGAATAAGTCGGTGAGGTTGATGGGGACCAGCAGTTTTGCCACGCTTGTGCAGTTGATGCCGCTTGATGGAGGTAAGATATTGAAATATATTAGGTGTGTTACTAAGTTGCCGCTTCACCCTGCCTTTAAAGCCTTATAGTGGAGGAACTAATGCAGAGGCTAATAGTACTTGGCTTTGAATAGGCGTTCTCGGATACTTATGGCGGTATTCTGCTTTCATCTGTCAGCCAATCTGTAACTTTTCATGAGCTTACAGGAAAATTGTAATTCAGGACCTTTTTGAGGGATCTGTAGGTTACAGAAATCGTTAAATATTTACGAGTACTCGACGGGTGAGCGGAAAGCATTATCGAATGACATATTGTGAGGTTACATTGAATGATTTGTTTATTTTAGGACGAACACCAACGTTTTAATATAAGGAATATATGATGAATAAAAATAATATAGCTTTGTTTATTGGATTGTTATCGGAAGAAAATCATTACAGGTAAAACATTGTTCAATAATATGCATGACCTGAAAATCATTCTTTTTTAAAGTAGGAACTTAATGAGAATTGAAAGAAAAAGGTTGTGTGATCAAATGAATCCATTTGAAATGCCGGATGCCCAGAAAATGTTCAGATTGAAGAAATTCCGAATGCCCAGTTTGTGAACATGTTCAGATTGTAGAACCAGTGCACTATAAACTTAATGAATGCTATACAGCAATTTTAACCAAGGAAATTTTTTTCTTTCCTGTTTTCAATTCATTAGATGAAAGAAACAAACGCAAACTTAATTCAAATATACGAGTATGTACATATTTTGAAATTCGAATCAAAACCATTTACTCATAATACATAAAGTTACATGATCAAATCTTATGATTGAAGGATATGTTTTTCGATGAGTAGTTCAAAAGTGACACTGTAAATAAGAAAGTTACAGAAACCATTCCAGAATTGCATTATTTACGAATCTGTAAGTTGGCCAGTTACAGATCAACTGTTTGCTACAGTATGGTAACTTATAGATGAAAAGCAGAATACCACCATTACTAGGGTTAACTCGATTCCTAACCTTGATGTTCGTTTACCTAACCCGAACATCCGATTCGTGTCGGAAAGTACGGTGCTATTAACTCGATCACTGACTCAGGTTGATCTATCGTGACCCTACATGATAGCAGGGTCGTAGAGTCAGTCAATTCCTAAAAATTATTCAAAGAGAAGAGAATTTGGCCCGGTGCAAATTGTGTGGTTCCATGAGCCGAGAAAATAATGTGAAACAACTTCTTCATAACTTTGAATCCTCCTTCTGCGTTAAAGCTAAAGCCTTCTTTACTTCTTTAACATAGGTACTCAAAGATAACATTGAACATGCGAGGGCACACCAGAAATTATAAGAAAGATTTCACAAAAGCCAATAAATCCAAGCAAAGCTAGAGACAATCAGTAAATAAACTGGATCTGAAAATATAAATTCTCTATTTATTCGATATAGGTACTCAAAAATAACATTTAACATGGAAAGGCACACCGGAAATTATAAGAAATATTTTACAAAAGCAATAATGCAAGCAAAGCTAGGGACAATCCGAAAATAAACTGGGACTGAAAAAATAAATCCATAAAGATTTGATTATGTTATTGATACGACTGTCACTTCAAATCTAAACCTGATGTGTTCGAATACTCCGAACCCGGGTCCGTGATACGAGTAGATCCGTCACGTGACCAAAGGATCGAGTTTGTAACCTGAGTAAGGGTACGTTCAGATGATGAGCGCTCAACGCGCGTTTGCTAACGCGCGTTTACAACTAACATATTTTGTTTTAGGGACGTTCAGATGATGGGCGTTCAAAATGCATGTAGTTGTAAACGCGCGTTAGCAAAACGCGCGTTGAGCGGCTCATCATCTGAACGTACCCTTAGTTTCCGAAAACGCCTAATGTATAGGCTATAACATAACTGTATTGGCAATGCACCTTTACGAAAGAGTTTTTGGAAAGAAAATAAACTGAAAGATGCGCCACTCTGGAGGAATCTTCCAGGAATGGATTATTCCGAAAGTTCCTTCGGAACTTTAAAACTACCTGGTCCAAAAATTATTTGGATCCTAGTAAGAATATGTAAGTTACGCCACTTAGGAAGCATATGAAGAGGCTTCTTTGAACGTTCCAAATCTCAAGCGTATTTCTCTAATTAAATAATAAAAAATATTTCAATTATCAATAAAAAATAGTTAACACAAAAATAACAATTCCAGGTGTTCCCGAACCACCATCATTCGCAAAAAGTTCACTAAGAGACAGACGAATCAAGGAGAGGGAATTCCTAGAGCAACTCCTGACGCCATCTTGCATTCCCGACTACAAGATACCGATACCAATATCCGCCGAACTGAGGAGTTACCAACAAGCCGGAGTCAACTGGTTGGGATTCTTGAACAAGTACAAGCTACACGGTATTCTCTGCGACGACATGGGTCTCGGAAAGACCTTGCAGAGCATCTGCATACTGGCCAGCGATCACTACTTCAGGGAGCAGAAATATCAGTTGACCAAGTCTTCTGATTGCGCGCCGCTGCCTTCTTTGGTTATATGTCCACCGACGTGACTGGTAAGTTTACAGTATAGGCATCTGAAAATAAGAATGCAGCGCCACGGCGGGCATTTGTAGAACTATTAGCATGACATGGAAGGATTTGATCTATAGTGAATGAGTGTATACTTGTGTATATTATATTTTTATTTTCTGTGAAGACGGGGGTGTCATCATTTGTTTTAATTTATTTCAGCCATAGTGAAAGATGAATTAGGCTGTTCACAAAATTAAGGAAAACCATTTTGTTTGTTTTGAACAGTTGAATTAACTTTTTAAACATTTTATTATATATTTTTTACACATTTTATTATATTCAAACAGTACTTTTTCTCTTCACAAGAGCATTCTTTAGGGGTTTTTTCTTTGTTTAGACTTCCTTGTCTCAACCTTTCAGTTCTACTAATAGAACAAGAACATTCGGTTGTTCCTCTTTCTGGTAGTAAATCTTACAGGAAGATTTCTGGTAGGTAGGCACAGCGTTATTTTTCAAAGTTTTGTGTGATCCGTACTTATGTACTCCGTTCACGAAAGGTTGAGCCGTCGGTTGGCCATGGAAATTTGGCATATTCCACTGTGGATATTGAAATTTTAGGTTATGTTCTTTATTTCTTGTCAGATTGCTACGCAATGTTGTCAATATTGCATAGAGTTCTCTGATAAATAGCCAAGTCGTCGGACGAGGCGGGTACATTCGGCAACGTTGACTTTATTTAACTTATGACAGTAAATACTGCCAACTTCAGATAAATGAAGAAAAGAAACGTACTATGCGCTCAACCTTTCGTGACGGAACTATATATTCCGTTCACATATTGTGCACAATGTATGCAGAATTTACTGTCATAACGTAAAATAAAGTCAACGTTGCCGAATGTACCCGGCCTCGTACGACGAGCTTTCGAGTTTAGAACAGGAACTCCGCTATTATGACACTTTTTTGTGATATTGACAACATTGCTTATCAATCTGACAAAAAATATGATAATGAATATTAACTCTTATGGCTACTTCAAGAAATAGACGAATTGATGTCTGCAATCTGAAAATTTATTTTCTTTAGTTGTAAATACAACAAACAAACTCTGATAACTTAAAAGAATAGCTTACAAACCTGAAAAAAATCCAAAACAATGCTATTTCTTTGAGTCTCAATTCACAATATTTGAAATATAAAATGACATTAATTAACAACTGCCACATCAAGGCATTCTTTAAGTTAATATCAAATAACACATAGAAGGGAAAACAGAAAGTAGTTTTTGTAAACAAATTGACAAGTGTCATTTTTACAAAAATAAACAACAATAACTGAAATTTTAATATACACAGTGGAATATGCCGAATTTCCATGGACTATTTGTGCTCAATAAATGTGAATGGAGTTGTAGTTAGGGGTAGCTTTTATTGAAACATAAACAGTTTGACAAGGAACATCCCTCAGAGTTAGAAGTAAACATATAGTCCGTTCACGAATGTTTGAGCCGTCGGTTGGCCATGACAATCATATCAAAATGTCATTGCAAATTTGATCAAAAAAGTAATGTCTGTAGATCTGCAAGAGGAGGCCATTGGGCAGATATATTTTTTGTACATTAATATCATAACGATAATTCAATTAGCATGAAAAGTTTTTGAAAATAAATGCAAATTATGTGTTTTATTTATTCTAAATAAACGCTCAATTCAAAACACCCTTTAGAAAACTGTTATTTAAGTGTTGGTCATTATAACACATACTTTTTTTTTCTTCCAGGCCACTGGGTATACGAAGTAGAAAAATTCCTGTCCAAGAAACACCTCAAACCCCTCCAATACAACGGCACCCCTACCGAACGAGAAAAACTCCGCGTAAAATTCAAGCGCTACAACCTGATAGTCGCCTCCTACGACATAGTCCGCAAAGACATCAACTTCTTCAGCAACATCAAGTGGAACTACGTCATCCTGGACGAGGGTCACATCATCAAGAACGGCAAGACGAGAACCAGCCTAGCCATCAAGGCCCTGGTGGCCAATCACAGGCTCATACTGAGCGGCACGCCCATCCAGAACAACGTGCTGGAGCTGTGGAGTCTCTTCGACTTCCTGATGCCCGGGTTTTTGGGCACCGAGAAGCAGTTTACTGCGAGGTATTCGAGACCCATCTTGGCCAGCAACGATCCGAAGTGTTCGCCCAAGGACCAGGAGGCTGGGGTGTTGGCTATGGAAGCGTTGCATAGACAGGTGCTGCCGTTTTTGCTGAGGAGGATGAAGGAGGATGTGTTGGACGATCTGCCGCCTAAGATCACGCAGGATTATTATTGCGAGTTGAGTCCGCTGCAGGAGCAGTTGTACGAGGATTTCGCCAAGTCTCAGGCTCATCAGACTTTACAGGTAAGTTTCAGTAGCATTTACACACATCATTGATGATCTTGGCAACTTGGGAGTTGTAATGACCATAACCTAGGTTTCGAGGCGTGTTCTTACATAAATTGTCTCCAGATTGAAGCTTTCGTGTTATTTGTAGATTGCGGTATAGACTTCTCGATATTTGTCGTAATTTGCTCAGTCGAAACTTCACCAAAACGATTCTTCTTTTGGGTTCTTATATCAACAAAGTTGAATAATTACCACACCGAGTCAAAATGAAAGCATTATATGTTCAAAATTCAAAAATCTGACAGACTAATTGACATATTGAGGAAGAGAAGTTTTTATCCGATAAAAAAGGATGCACCTTTTTATCGATGTCAAAGTGACAATAACATTTCCAGGTCTATGATATTTAATATTGAAGTTAATTTATCCCTGTCACAAAAATGATTCTCTATGAAGCCGGGAAAAAAGTGCTCACTTTTTCCCGGAAAAAAAAGTAATTTCTTTCACTATTAAATCATCGTTTTTCCTGTCACAGAAAAAATAGAGTATTATACACGGGAAAAATATCAGATTTCAGCTCTCGGCTTTTTGTCTCAACATAACATAACCTCGAGCTAAAATCTAATACTTTTTCCCCTTGTATAATAAATAACTATTTTTTAAAGATAATTTTTGTAATCCTACATCTCAAAACACGTTCTACTTAGCGATCACAAGGCCCAAAATGCCTAATGTTTACATTCCACTGAACGACCGCAACGCTCACGCGAGTGTGTGTGAGACGTCATGGATTGACGTCATCAATTAAGCCCACGGAGACCCACGTCAGGACGATGATCGTTGTGAGCGTTTAGGGAGAACTGTCATCCGTTCCTCTTTAGAGGTTAATAAAATCAAAACATTTCCAACATTCAGGAGTTTGTCAACATGCAAACCTGTAAAATTATTCAGTAATTTGAGTAATTGCATATGCTTTTGCACAATTTTTGCATGCTGAATAAGGAATATGATGATTGAGATTATAAAGAGGTCGAAAATGCCGAAATAGATCGAAGTTATCTGGGTTCTACGGCTAAACTTTCGAGATAGATGTTACGTGGATATAGCGTTTATTTTATTGATATTTTTAGATTTTATTCTATTACAATTTCATACTGTTGGAACTATGAATAATATCTATAATTTGTAAACTCGATAAAATGGTATAAAAAGAAAATAAGTTCAATTTATACTTTCAAACGATTTTTTCAATTGAGATACAACATAATTATAATAAGTGATGTTAAAAACATATTCCACACCTGATTCTCTGAAGAATAAATCATACAAAAATATTCTATCTCAAGCTATTCAGACCTATGAGCGAATATGTGTAAGAGGTAAAATATCATAAACGGGTGCGAAAAACATGTTCAGATCTGGTAAAATAATTTTTACAGTTATAAGTTTCTTCCCGGCATTATCAGTGAGATTTATCATCATTAATGGTTAAATGATTCCCCAAATATCTTAAGGCAACTTTTCTGCGTAAAATTCAAAACACTAATTTGAATCTCATTCGACAACTGTCAACGCCCATAACGCTCAAACGACCGTTTCACATGCAAACCGTCAAAAACGTCCGCGGGTTTGTGATAAGCTAGTGGAACGGAAATGGGCGTGAGCGTGGTCGTTGTGATCGCTTAGTGGAACCTACTGTTAGCATGCTGGGGCGACTCGATAATGAGCAAAACCAAAAAAAATCTTAATAAAATTCTTGACGCTTAGATACTTCTAACTGTCATAAAAACGCTCCCTTCGACCGCCCTAAGAGACTGCCAGGATCGTACTCGGAACGGACTGTGGATGGTACTAGATAGAGAAAATCTTTTGACAAAGTTTATACAGGGTGGAACCTCCAAATGGAATAAATTCGATAAGAAATGAATGAGAGCGTGTATATATTTCACTAAGATGTGCTGCAAGAATTGCATTCGTATAATAATATTCAGTTAAAACTGAACGATTGTATGAAATCTCCTCGATTCGACTCTGTACGGAAAGTACCTATCCGAAGGCCCTCCTACTGCTCCACCAAACTTGTTGTTATTGCTCCTTCTTACATTTGAACAGACTATAGTACATTGTATACATTTCCGAGTTTGTCAAGTAGCTTCTGACAGACTATCACATGGTCTGAAGTCCCGGGCCTAACACATAGATGACGCTAGTTTTTTTGCAGTCATCTTTTTTCAGTTAATACTAACCTTCAAAAGAGCTGTTAAAATTTCATTATTTCATTCATTAGTTTGTGAGTTGTGCTAAGAGTTATTTTCCATTTTCATTTTCAAAACAATGAATCAAAAACAATTTCGTGTTTTAATTTTACACTGCTTCTTGATGGGAAAAAATAGCGTTCAAGCGGAGCAATGGCTTGAAAAGTGTTATGAGGACTCCGCTACATCAGATACAACAATAAAACGTTGGTTGCTGACTTCAAACGTGGTCGTAGAGACACCGATGATGCAGAACGCAGTGGACGTCCAAATGAGGCGGTAACAGAAAACATCAAAAAAATCCACAAAATCGTTTTGAATTATCGAAAAGTGGAGTTGTTCGAATTAGCTGACGTCGTAAAGATATCAAAAGAACGTATTGGCTTTATATTGCATGAGCATTTCAATACGAGAAAGCTCTGTTCAAAGTGGGTGCCGCTTTTGCACACTGTTGACCAAAAACAAGAAAGTTTCGATGCTTCTGAACAGTGCTTGGCCATGTTTAAACGTAACAAACCGGAATTTGTGCGTCGATATGTGACAATGGATGAAACATGGATCCACAGTTCACTCTTGAATCAAAACGACAGTCATCTGAGTGGACAGCAACTAGTGAACCTCGTCCAAAAGCGCCCGAAAGCACAACAATCGGCTGGAAAGGTTATGGCCTCGGTATTTTGGGATTTGCGTGGTGTAATATTCATCGACTATCTTGAGTAAGGAAATACCATCAACAGTGAATATTATATAGCGTTATTGCAGCGTTTGAAACCCTAAATTGCAAAACAACGACCTCATATGGCAAAGAAAAAATTTTGTTTCATCAAGACAACGCACAGTGTCACAAGTCAATCCAAACAATGGCAAAACTACGTGAATTGAACTTCGAATTGCTCCTACATCCACCTTATTCGCCAGATTTGGCTCTCGGTGATTACTGGCTGTTCACAGACCTGGAAAAAATTCTCGCCGGTAAGAAATTTCGCACGAATGAAGAGGTTATCGCTGAAACTGAGGCCTATTTTGAGGCAAAACATAAATCGTTTTACAAAAGTGGTATTGAAATGTTAGAGCGGCGCTGCTCTTGATGGAGATAACGTTGACGAATAAAGCTAATTTTGAACCAAACAAACCGTGTTTTCTTTGCTAGGCCCGGAACTTTTCAGCCCATGTGTTATATTAACTTTGTCACACAACAGTAGAGATGTTGACTTCATCATTTTGTCGTGGCATTCTTTTTTCTAGTCTTACCTTGAAAATATCAACATTGAAGTTTCAATAATAACTATTTCTTACAGGATTCTATCAGTACTGGATCCACAGCTGCATCTCTACAAGGCAACACTCACATATTCCAAGCCTTGAGATATCTTCAAAATGTCTGTAACCATCCAAAACTAGTTTTGAACCAAAGTCATCCGCAGTATCAGAATATTTTGTCAAAACTGCAACAAAGCCAATCAGAATTAGATGACATAAATCACTCTGCCAAACTACCTGCTCTAAAGTAAGTAAAAGAAGTGTACACATTATTGATGAACTATAAATATTTCTACTCCTCATTTCTTAATTCCATAAACTTTTCGATTTTTTCTCAATTATGGGTCGATTACATTCAGATACTACTGCTACTGAGCGAATTTAGAAGCGAGTGAATTAGCTTGTGAGATTGTGATGATTACACACAAAACTGTCTACTAGCTGAGTAGCTAACGATCTAGCGATCCACGTGAGGTTTATGTTTGTATCGTTGTCAAGGATCCAAGATAAATGTCATATCGTCGCCTTAATATGCAAATCACATAAGTACCAAAACCCAAAGTTTACAGGAGAGGAAAAAAAACTGTAAATTTGTGGATTTGCTTAAGTGATTTTTTTTATATTCTTAGATAACGTTGTTGTGGGTTTCGTCAGCTAGAAGATTTTTTTGGATTTGTGTGAATTTATGCACAGGTGCCCACGAAACTCCTTGACATAACTCAAATTTTCAAATTTGCCAAAAGTGGACTTATGTGATTTGCATATTAAGCCGACGATATACGTTTTCAAATTTAAGAACCAGGAACCACCGAGTAGATGAGAATTCACAGATTGTTTAGTAGCAACTGCGATTACGCACGGCTTGTTTACATGCCAACAAGCCAAAACGCCAGTGATTTAGCGTGTAAAGTAGCCCAGGTTTCAACTTTAGTCTCAGCTTTTTTACAATCAGATTATTGGCTTGTCAACACGATTACTCTGAGCGAATTTACAATCAGCTACTAAATTCGCTCATAGGCAGCTTGTGAAGTATCTCAATGTAATCGACCCATTACTGTCAAATAAATTCAAATTCTATGACTTGTCAGGGTCACACACCTCTAGTTTGGTGTTAACCATAGAAAATCTTATCATTTCTCAAAATTTTCGGATATTTCATGAAACTGATTATCTTATATCTCAAAAATGTCCTGTTATAATAATAATTATTTTCGATTTCAGGCAACTTCTACAAGACTGCGGTATAGGTTCCTCAGAATCGCAAACTTCAACGGAGCTAGTCATAAACCAACATAGAGCTTTAGTTTTCTGTCAGCTGAAAGCTATGTTAGATATTATAGAGAACGACCTATTTAAGAAGCACATGCCGAGCGTTACCTATTTGAGGTTAGATGGATCCATACCTCCTAGTCAGAGACATTCTGTTGTTCAGAGGTAAGGATATGTATGACTGTAGGAGTTCCTCAAGGCTCTGTCTTAGGACCAATTTAACTACGCCATTAATATAAATGGAACGATACACTCTTCAAGAAAGCATTGAAATTACTGAAATTCACTATAAAAATGGTGGAAATTTGACAGAGACAGATCGTTAAACTCGAACAATTTTGGGTCATTGTGAAGCACCTTGTCGGACTGCAATAAAGAAGTTAGTGGAAACATTCGAGCTGTTGGGACAAGTTAGTGATGTGAAGAATAAAACCCGTTCACATCGCTCAAGAACAGCCGAGAATATTGCTGCTGTAGCCGAAAGTGTTGAAGAAAACCCAGATTTGTCCATTCATCGTCGTTCTTTGGAATTAGGCATTCCACAAACGTCATTACAATACTGGACAACGTTTACTTTCAACACACGCAACGAAACCAATGATATTTTGCGGGAAAAGTTTTCGGACCGTGTTATCTCTCGAAGAGGTGATCACAATTGGCCACCGAGATCTTGTGATTTAACACCTTGCGACTTCTTCCTTTGGGGCCACGTGAAAGAGAAGGTCTACGCCAATAGCCCAGCGTCGATTCAAGACCTCAAAGATGGAATTCGTGAGGCTATCGAGGACATAGGGCAGCCACTTTGCGATTGGTTTATGGAAATTTAATTGAAAGGATATGGTCCTGTAAGCGTGGTCGTGGTGGTCATTTGCCTGATGTTATTTTCCACTATTAACGACATAGCTTCTTTTTTATAATGAAATTAACATCCGATCATTTATATTGAAAAATGGCATTTTTCTTTGGATATCGAAATAACACCTCTTATTGGAAAACCCTTTATATATTTTCCTGATTTTTAAACCGCCTACAAGCAATTTTTTTTTCGTTTCAGATTCAACAATGATCCTTCTATTGACGTTCTACTGTTAACGACACAAGTGGGAGGTTTAGGTTTGAATTTGACCGGTGCAGATACGGTGATATTTGTCGAGCATGATTGGAATCCAATGAAAGATCTGCAAGCAATGGATCGGGCCCATAGGATTGGACAGAGGAAAGTGGTGAATGTTTATAGGTTGATTACAAGAATGACTTTAGAGGAGAAGATAATGGGGTGAGTAGATGTTAATATTGCCTAAATGTCTGTAATTTTATAATTTTGTGATAGTGCATCTCAAAAAAGTCATTACTTGATTAGAAGAATCAACTCCTTTAGGACTCAACAGTTTTCTATATATCGGAGTTTTTCTTATTGATCTTGTTGACCCTCTCTTTTGAAGATGTAATAAATTTATTTACTTGCTTTTGGCCAGTTGTGTTAATCCAATAAGAGTGTTTCTCTTTTTTTGTCAATCATCAACTTCTGCATTCAGTAGTATGGGCGATAGCCACTTGAGGGCACGGTCCTGTGAAAGGAGTATTTGTTCTACTTTTTGCAAGACGTCAACTTTTTCATCCCTCCTTTTTCAAAGCCCTGCTGAGCAGGTACCCGATCTAAGATTATTTGTTGCTTATCAACACGGCTCCAAATTGGTTTACCGCTCCCCTACCCTGATACTAAAAGCTTGCGTCTGTCAGTTTGGCAACATTGTCTGTTAGTGTTTAGTTTCTTGATGCGATGTGTTTACATTTTCATTTCGATTTGATATTCATTAACAGAACTATTCAATGGTTTGGTGACAGTTCATTGTTGCTTAAGGCTATTCCGTTAATTATAGCTAGGGCAAAATTACGAAAATGTTGTATTATATTCAGGAATTGGAGAAATGCAAATCTAACCAATTTTTTACTTCACCCCAATTTGGCAGTGAAATGCTTTCCATCTCACTCTAGAGCTTGGTTAGTTATCATGCAGAACTATTCAAGCGTTGGGGCATCTCTATGTTTACTTCTTACTCTGAGGTTACTACAAATTCTGACTTCCTTGTTAGACGATACAAAACTTGACACATTTGAACGCCAGTTTAAGGCATTGTTAATGTTTTTTCAAGAGGCACTGATACCAGGAATGGTTTTTGCAAAGTGGATCGAAATTTCCTTCTATACTTTCTTGTAAATTTTTGTATTTGTTGTATAGGTAACTCGATTTCGAAACCTCACTTGCTCAATATTCTGGGTTACAAATTGACAGCAAATAAAGTTTATCTAATTCAATAGGTAGTTATAGTTTGAAAAGGGGCATTCTTCCCTTAGGCTCGCAATGCCAAAGCATTCCGTGATTAGGTTAATGGGGGTTTCTTCCTCCTTCCCACAAAACCTACACTCGTCAGTGTCCGATAATCCCATAATCAACAGGTGCTTCCTGAGGCGACAGTGTCCTGTAAGAGAGACAGTGAGGATGTGCAATTGTTTCTTAATAAGATCCAGATATCTTTTGGATCTTGCTGTTTCAAAGTTCCAAAGGAACTTAGTGGAGTGATCCATCCCTGGAAGATTCCGCCAGAGTTTTTCCCTCTCAGCTTTCTCCTTCTCCAGAAACTCCTTCTTATAGGTACATTTACCTATACCATAGAAGGGTTATGGGCCAGTCTATAAGTCAGCTGAGCTAGTGATCAAGTTCATTCTCAAAAAAACTTTCAAGATATTTCTGTTTCAATCTATTGTATTTACAGCTTTCTTCAGACCACATAGTTTAACTGAGTATTTCTCACTATGAATCATTTCTATTTTTCAGATAAATCTCAAAAGAACAAACAACTCGATTATGTAATATTTTGAATGAACGAGTTTCCATTTTTCTTTCAGATTACAAAAGTTCAAAGTACAAACCGCCAACACCATAATCAGCGGTGAGAACAGCAAACTGGAAACGATGGGTACAGAGCAGCTTCTCGATCTCTTCTCCCACAAGCCTTCCGCAGGTGGTGAGGGCTCGAACAGTTCTGCCTCGGGTTCCGGGGGCATGAAGGCCGTCCTGGAAAACCTACCGGACCTGTGGGATCTCAAGCAGTACGACGACGAATACGACATGTCTCAGTTTATGGCTAGGTTGAAGTGAGACGAAGTAAGGTGAGTGTTCTGTGGTCTATTTCTAGATATGTAGTGGTGACGGTTACATTTCTCTGGCGGTTGTTCGCCGAACTAAGGAATGACAGATATGTCCTTTTCTGACAGACTAATCTGGTATTCTGCTTTCATCTGTAAGCCAATCTGTAACTTTTCATGAGATAACAGGAAAATTGCAATTCTGGACCTCTTCAAGGGATATGTAGCTTACAGAAATCGTTAAATATTTACGAGTACTCGACGGGTGATCAGAAGCATTATCGAATGACATATTGTGAGGTTACGTTGAATAGTTTGTTTATTTTAGGACGAACACCAACGTTTTAATATGAGAAATTGATGATGAATATAAATTGATATTGCTTTGTTTATTGGATTGTATTCAAAAGAAAATCATAACAGATAAAACATTGTTCAATAATACAGGGTGTCCCATTACTCGACGTCAACCCGGAACCGGGTGAAAAGGCAAGTGATGCTGGTTGTCGGAAAAATATAAAAAAAATCTGAGTTGCATGATTTTAAAATAATGCGCATTTAAAAAAACACGCAAAATTCCACACCCTGTGACAGTCTTTTCGCTCCTGTTCCCACAAATATCAACTTTTTCCAATTTTTTTCGTTGCTGTGTAACCTTGAATAATGCTTGTCTAAACTGCAATCAAAATTTTGATATCAGCTGCTCTAGGTTTCATAAAAATAGGGCTTACTTCTCAGAAAAAAAATTCTAAATAAACAATTGCCTGACTGTATTGAAAAAAAAATGTACTACGTAGGTTTGGCATGTTTTTTTCAAAAGTTGGCGCATTTAGTAAGGATTCCAAAATGGTATAATACTTATTAAACTATAGCTGCCGTAGTTCAAATTTATTTTCGATTGCCTTAGAATACACATTTTCGTTAAAGCAGCCCAGTTAAAAAGTCCAATGGATTCAAGTCCGGTGAACGGGCCGGCCACGAGATTGGACCAGAACGTCTGATCCATCTTCCAGGAAAAAATGTTATCAGAAAAAAAAATTCCAGAAAAAATAATTTTTTCAAAAACAATTTTTCCGGAGAAATCCTCTGAAATTTTTTTTTCTGGTAACATTTTTTCCCGAAAGATGGATCGGACGTTCTGGTCCAATCTCGTGGCCGGCCCGTTCACCGGACTTGAATCCATTGGACTTTTTAACTGGGAAGCAGTTAACGAAAAAGTGTATTCAAAGGCAATCGAAAATAAATTTGAAGTACGGCAGCTACAATTAAACAAGTACATATATTACAATTTTGGAATCCTTACTAAATGCGCCAACTTTTGAAAAAACATGCCAAACCTACGTAGTACATTTTTTTTCAATACAGTCAGTTGAAAAACTAGGCAATTGTTTATTTAGAATTTTTTTTCTGAGAAGTAAAGGTTGACGCTCACTTGGGCGAGACGAGACGAAGAGAAGAGTTGTTTTCCGCAGGGCACGATTTGCACTGAATCAAATGGGTAGACGCTCACTTGGGAGGCGCGAAGCGAAGATCAGTTTCTAACTAACTAACTAACGCGTCGCTTCGTTTCGTCTCGTCTCGTCCAAGTGAGCGTCAGGCTTAAGCCCTATTTTTATGGAACCTAGAGCAGCTGGTGTCAAAATTTTGATTACAGTTTAGACAAGCATTATTCAAGGTTAAACAGCAAAGAAAAAAATTGGAAAAAAGTGATATTTGTGGCAACAGGAGCGAAAAGACTGTCACAGGGTGTGGAATTTTGCGTGTTTTTTTAAATGCGCATTATTTTAAAATCATGCAACTTAGATTTTTTTATATTTTTCTGACAACCAGCATTACTTGCCTTTTCACCCAGTTCCGGGTTGACGTCGAGTAATGGGACACCCTGTATACATGACCTGAAAATCGTTCTTTTTTGAAGTAGGAACTTTATGAGAATTGGAAGGAGAAGGTTGCGTGATCAAATGAATCATCTTGAAATGCCTGATGCCCAGAAAATGTTCAGATTGAAGAAATGCCAAATGCCCAGTTTGTGAACATGTTCAGACTGAGGAACCAGTGTACTTTAAACTTAATAAATGCTCTACAGCAATTTTAACCAAGAAATTTTTCCTTCTTGTTTTCAATTTATCAGATGAAAGAAACAAACGCAAACTACATTCATATAAATGTATTGTCAAATACAAATCAAAATCATTTACTCATAATACATAAAGTTCCATGATCAAATCTTACGATTGTAGTTTATGTTTATCGATAAATAGTTCAAAAGTGACACTGTAACTAAGATTTAGATAGGTACAGGAACCATTCCAGAATTGCATTATTTACAAATGTGAAAATCGGCCAATCGTACGCTACAGTATCGTACTTACAGATGAAAATCAGAGTTACCACCATTAGTTTAATTAATTTTGAAAAAATTTGATTTTTTATGGGCATTTCTAGTGACTTCCAAAAAATAATTTTAGAAATGATTGACCCCCAGAGAATCATAGCGATTATCTGCTTTTTGTTACGTTGTAATATTGACGGTTGAGTGTGACTCAATATCAATATTTGATTAAAAATTAATTGCTTGAAATTTTGAGTGAATAATTGGATAGGTGTATATTCAACGCTACTTTCAATGCTGTCAAATGAAAAAAAAACCCTGTGTCTCATTTAAAATTGTCCACCCTCAATAACACAACAACAAATCAGAATTTTTGAAAATACACAAACAGGTTGATTTTGGTTGCAATCCTCTGAAAAGGGTTGCAACCCCATCAGGAATTCCCATTGGTAACAAAATATAATACAGTGAAACTTCCCTTCAACGAACGTCTGTATAACGAATTTCGTACGAGACACTGCACCTTGAATCCAAATTCTATGTTAAATAAAAACACCCTCTAAAACGAAATAAATTCTCTCTATAACGAAATATTCAAAGAACGTCACTCTTTGAATGGGTATTGGTAAGAAGGTATAAGGGTGGGTTTTTTCCGAAATTTTCCCGGACGTACGTAATAAATCCCGACCTTAAACTAAATCATTATGGCGGGCAGAGAGATCCTTCTGAAACAGTTTTAAGTACACCCCTGGCTGTTTGGTTTCAATCTAACCATTACGCTAGTGTGAAAATTGGTGCGAAAATGTCTGAAAGAAAGTGCTTAAGTTTGAATGATAAACTTAAATTTATCAGTGAAGTCGACCGCGACATTGCCGACTATAGAAACAAATTTTCTGTTTAACGAAATTTCTTCATAACGATTTTTTTTTTGCTGATTTAGCGCTTTCGTTATAGAGAAGTTCCACTGTAATTTGAATCAATCAATTTTTCTATTGCTCAAAAACTTGTTACTTTTACGCTAGTGCCCTTCCGGAAATTTTCTTGAAAACTTCCTCCTGATATTATGAAATGTAATAAAATTTGAAATATTGATTTCTCTTACAGAGCCGTCCAAAATAGGTCATCGAGGTCATCTAGTTGCCTAAACTAGTTCATACATTGGCCTACATTTCGTGTTCCCATTTCGACCAAACGCCCTTGTGACCCAGTTTTAAGGGTCATTCTGTATTTAGTTCAAGGTTAACCTTAAACCTTCAAATAAATGTTTTGCGTCCAGTTAATTTCGATTTTTAATATAAAATATCGAATCTAGAAGTTCATATATTTTATTTCATTCAATACATCATTATTGTTAATTTCCGCTTCATTTTTCTATTACGATTTTCGTCATTGTATGTATCATAAAAACCAGTTAATCACATCATAAGAATGTATCATTTAATTTATTCAATGAACTGTTGATTTATTTAGAATGTGTTCTTTACGATTTTAAACCCATGTGATTCAAAGTATCGGAATTTGAGAATAAAAATAGCAATAAATTTTACAGGTTGTTTTATTGGCATTATCATAACCTATCTTGCAGATTTGATGACGAATTAATCAATTCAAAAGTTCGTTTTATAGGAAGTTATAATTTTCAATAAGTTTCAAAAGATTTCGTCTTCATTTTTGAAGGAAAATATTTCAGTACATGAATAAAACAGTTTTTTGCATTTCAAGGGTATATCCGATATGGCAGCGGCACTATGCAAACAATCAATGGTGCCATCCGACGCCATATTGGATTTTCATCTGAACAATCAATTCATTGTTTTATTTTGTTAGTACTGATCATTGAAAATTGCACTGCAAAATTCATTGAACTTGTTTTCTATAGTCCGTTCACGAAAGTTTGAGCCGTCGGTTGGCTATGCCAATTTGGCATCATATTCCACTGTGTATTATTATTACACCAGATAACAGAGTTGAGGTTACATAACCTAGAAACTCTTAACTTAAGATATACAAACACTACTGAAAAATGAGAGAAAAAAAATTGACACGAGTTATGTTATGTTGTTTATTTTCTTGTCAGATTGATACGCAATATTGTCAATATTGCTTAGAGTTCTCTGATAACTCAAAAGCTCGTCGGACGAGGCCGGGTACATTCGGTAACGTTGACTTTATTTTACGTTATGACAGCAAATACTTCCAACTTCAGATAAATAAACAAACGCCTACTATGAGCTCAAACTTTCGTGAACGGACTAAACTCATTTTGCCCTTTCAGTCCTGAACTTTTCTCATTTTATTCACAAGTAACCTTCTAGCAACTTCATCAAAAAGGATAAGGTAGTTCTTAGTACTTTCATTATTGGTATTAGAGAATAAAACATTCTTCAGCACTGGTGCCAAACTGTGCGTTTTTTCCTAATTTCATCTTAAATATTTACATCGTCAAAACATTATCTTGCTTTAACTTTTCTGAATTTTGTATTTAGTAAATTCACCATTTATTTTTTGAATAGATTGATCTTCAAAAACAATCATGATATTATGAAATATTCAGAAAAAGTGCATAAATAATTTGTTGCTTGTTTTATTTGTCACTAATTCAGCTACAAGCATTTTCTTAATAACTAACATGTCTTGAACATCTGCATCTTACAATTATATCACAAAAAATCTTTCCAGCTTCACATTTGACTTTTTCTAACTAAAATATAGTAGATTTGATAAGTAATCAGAAGATATTCTTTTTTCAGTTTATATAACTATTTTAAATTCACCTTATTCGAATCTAATTTTCGCTAGCATAAATATTCCTACAGTAGTCAAGCATTAGTTAAGTCTAATCAAATGCTACGATGAGTATGTATAAAAGTCTTATATAAAAATAATCGTGTATATGATGAAAATATATATTGCTCTTTTTAACAACATGAAATATAAGTCAATATATTTTGAACGATGAATAGAGTTCAATAATTTCCCACACTTTTTCTATCAATTCATTTCAATAAAATCCACAATTTAATTCGATGTTTTAAATTCGCAATGTATAATAATAAAAAGTATACAAAATTCTAATACATATAGTCCGTTCACGAAAGTTTGAGCCGTCGGTTGGCCATGACAATTTGGCATATTCCACATATTCCAATTTTCGGTTATGTTGCTTATTTTCTTGTCATTGATACGCAATGTTGTCAATATTGCATAGAGTTCTCTGATAACCCGACTCTGAGACCGGGTACATTTGGCATCGTTGACTTTATTTTACTTTATGACAGCAAATACTGCCAACTTCAGATCAATAAACAAACGCCTACTATGCGCTCAAACTTTCGTGAACGGACTATATGTAGTGTTTAAAATGAATAAATTGAAAAAGAGTTGAATGATTTCTTGAACAAACATATCTGATGTTCAGAATGATTATGTACTATAGCTTTTATAGTTATTTTGCTAAGCCTCAACTCGATACTATATTTTATGCATTACGAAAATAAACTATTGTTTGGAAAGATAAAACTGAAATATACCATTCTTTTACAAATTTAAACAGAGTTCAAACAAAAAGATTGCATAACGCTACATTTGACATATTTGAGGAACTTTTTCGAATACTTTACATCAGAAATTTTGAAGTTTCAACATAAAAATGTTTCA
This sequence comes from Propylea japonica, assembly GCA_013421045.1. Classification (NCBI taxonomy): domain Eukaryota; kingdom Metazoa; phylum Arthropoda; class Insecta; order Coleoptera; family Coccinellidae; genus Propylea; species Propylea japonica. The sequence goes on from CM024248.1 coordinate 17,143,942, forward strand.
AACCGGAAAGATGTGTCTTACACATTGTATAATAAATAATTCAAACTAGATATTTCCCAAACAATATTTTGCATTCGTTACAACATTAAAGCTCCTTCTAAAAAGGTCTATAAGCTTTAAATACTGATTTATAATTTTTCCACTTATTCCTATGCTTTTTGATTTCAACCGTATAGTATCTTAATTTTAATCGTCTATATCTAAACCAATTTTTGCCATTAGGTTCTTGAATAATTCAATTGAAAAAACGAATTAAATAAAAAAATATACCTTATGAGATAATATACTTATTATGATTATGCTTAAACATGGCAGTTATATTTAAAAGTCGAAGTTTCCATTACTCACCCTGTATGTATAAATAGTTGATATTTCGAATCACTCTCTAATACTTAAATTTGTTAATCACAAGCCGTTTTTCATCAAGTTTCAAAATAAGAAAATATCATCACTATTTTGTCAGGGTTTTGGGTGATTTTTATGGTGAAGTGAACTCTATTCTCTATATCTTACCTATTAGAATAACTGTAGATCTTTTGGCCTCAAGAAAGGTCAAAACCATTTAGTATTTCAAACAAACAAAAAACCTTAAAAAACATTGCAGATTAAGAGCAGAACTTTTGAAGTACCGCGCCGCTATGATTTTTTTTGAGGAAATCACTTACATGTAGTATTATCTTTATATATCTATTTTTTATTTAAAATCGATCGTTTCTTTAATACTATATTTTTTAAGTACTTAAGATCTTAATGATATTTTTCAGGAATTTAATGCTAATATTCTGAGACGTCTAATAAATTGAGTATTCACCTTTAATCAAAGTGGTATATATCTCTTCATCTAGACACTATACCAAATGTAACATTTTAAATAAAGAAAAACGAATATTTGATGAGAACAAGCTGAAATTTCTATTCCAAGAATCCTACTCGAAATTTTGCACTTGTATCGTTATTGAGCAACTAAATATAAAATTTCGTGTGAGAACAGCCGTACAAAATTATTTTTGACCTCGGATTCTTCATCAGTCCAACCAAGTCGTTTGAGACCACTCCCTGCTTAAAATAAAAAACTTACAGACATTTGGGCAAAACTATAGCATGCTTCTCACCTAGGAACATAAGCGCGATAAAAGAATTTTGTTTCATTTGATTATTAAGTTTGAACTTTCAAATTGTCCACCCATTATGACATTTTTGATGCGTTTTGAGAATGGAATCTCCAAAAAACGGTCGCAAATGAAGAAGAAAAAAGTGCTCTTTCACCAAGACAATGCACCGAGTCACAAATCATAGGCTATCTTAGTCAAATTGCACTCAATTGCTTCTACGAAAAGATAGCGAAATGTTAGAGCGACATTGAACTGATTATAATCAATTTCAAGCGGATAACCAATAATAACTGCGGTTATCATTGGTTCAGCCCTTGGTTATTTCCTTTTTGTCCTGGAACGAATAACCAGCCCTTGGCTCTCGTCACTTGAATGCGGTTTCTGGTTATTTGTCAATATAGGTTATATTTATTTTTTTTATGTTTTATGCAATAAATACAATATTCGATTTGCAAATGTACATTGTTATGCTTCAAGTTCAACTCCATGCATTCCAAAATATTTATGTTTGAAACGTGGATTCAACGATGAACATATGTTTTTCAGAACGTTTCACTTGACAAAAAAAGTGTTTTGGTTCTGACAGATATGATTCGAAGAGAAAATATTACCGAAAAATATACAGGAGGACACTATCCAATAGATTTAAATTCACATGTATTGATATCGCTGTGGTATTTGGCTACATCTCACACGTCACAGTAAAGTTTGCTAATGATAAAACTTTTTTGGGAACTTAAACACAAATTCATAACAGTCGAGAGCTATTAATTGTAACACAAAGCTTTTCCCATTATCCAAGTAAAGAAAGAATGTTTTGTTAAACTCAAACATCAGCAATCTTCAAGAACTTCGGACAATTCTATTTTAAATAATATTAACAAGTCAGAAGCTTTTGGATGCGTTAATTTCCGAACCTAACTTAGAGATTTCAATAATATATTTTAATCCTTAAATAATTGAAACTAAGCCGATAATTGAAATTGTTGAAATAATTTTCTCAATATAAATCGTAACGTGGCTAAGCTCACGAATACATATTTTCTTCAAGTATGCTTCGTCAGTCAACAACTTTTGAAATTTGCCGCGTACAGCCCTACTTTTCTAATAAGCAGAAATTCAACCCAGCTCTTGAGTCTGGCCATTTGCGGTTCAAATCAATGACGTCGAAGTGCTAATTCATGACGTCATTACTTTAAACCAAAAATAACCAAAACCGCTTGAATGCAATTGGTTAACCAAAATGATAACCCGTTATCCACTTGATATTGATTTATATCATTTTAAAAGGAACATTGAACTGATTAATAGTCATTTAATCAACTAGGTTATTAAAATAGCGACTAATGGTCAAGATATTTTAAGGCATGAGCGAAGCGAACGCGTTAATAGTTCGAGACCATTAGTCGCTCGATTAATAACCGAGTTGATTACAAGATTTTTCCGACGATCTCAATATTAATTGTGTATGAATTCTTGATAGAAATACATTCTCATTTTGCAGAAGACTTACATTTGACATAATAAAATTCCTATGTATCTATGTTCCTGTAGAGTTTTGACATTTCTCATTGTGCTTCCTGAACACTTTGTGAACGGTTGCCATGAGGATTGCATATTAAAACAGCATAAATTGAGCATAAGAACGGGTCATTAATGATCAATTTCGTACGCATTAAAATCACCTTTTATTTTGAGATCGACCAAAAATCATTTTAAAGGGAAACTATGTCGATGAATAAAATGACACTTTCGCATAGATTCCTGAAAAACATCGTTCAGATCATAAGGTAAGGTCCAGCCTTTTTACTGTGCGTTCCTTTATCGTGACACACGATATGTACAAGTTTAAGATTGTTCGAAGTGAACAGGTCGTTATAAATACCCTTAACGTCTATAAATACCTCTTTACCTAACAATACCGAACTGTTTTCACTCTCCAGGCTGCACTCCCGCTTCAAAGCCTCGCAAATGGCAGGAATAATGCTCCTGGACCTCTCCTTCACGTGGTCCAGGTTCCAGCACTGAAAAACTATCCGTTCCTCCCTGCTCTTGTAGGGGTTGATCTTGTGCGAGCTCTCGTACAAACACTTTTCCTTGTCCCAGCGCCCCTGGCAGAAAAAATTGCCTTCTCTATCGCACAGACTCTTTAAGATGTCGTCCTCGTCCCATTTTCTCCTGTCAAAATAGTGTCCGTTGTATTTAGAGTTCCTTAGCCTATCAGTCAATTCTAACAATAAATATTGCAGTTTATCTTGGGGTAGTTCGGTTCGTTTTCTCAGCTCTTCCCTTGTGCGGTAGAAGAAAGTTCTGATCCTGTCCTGTGCCTTTCGGAACATATAGTCCTCTTTTGTTTTTGCGCTTGTGTCTAACCCTGATGAGGGAAATAGTCTGATTGTAGGTTGGTCGAGGTGACTGTGTTTTGGGGGGGGGTGTCTCGTAAGTGTTTGAGGGGTTGGTTGTTTTACAGAGATATTTAAGTTTTGTTTTTGCGCTTTAGATTATTGAGGAATTCTGCGAACTATTGGTCACATTTTACTCATCCTTACTCCATAGAGTATTCAATGCATTGCCATTGCCGTAGAGAGTTTGCATTAATCTAATTGTATAGTCCGTTCAGGAAAGTTTGAGCGCATAGTAGGCGTTTGTTTATTTATCTGAAGTTGGCAGTATTTGTTGTTATAACGTAAAATAAAGTCAACGTTGCCGAATGTACCCGGCCTCATCCGACGAGCTTCCGAGTTATCAGAGAACTCTATGCAATATGGACAACATTGCGTATCAATCTGACAAAAAAATAAACAACATAAACTAAAATTTTAATATACACAGTGGAATATGTCAAATTTCCATGGCCAACCGACGGCTCGTGAACGGACTTATGTTGTTTATTTTCTTGTCAGATTGTTACTCAATGTTGTCAATATAACATAGAGTTCTCTGATAACTCGCAAGCTCGTCGGACGAGGCCGGGTACATTCGGCAACGTTGACTTTATTTTGCGTTATGACAGCAAATACTGCCAACCTCAGATAAATAAACAAACGCCTTCTATGCGCTCAAACTTTCGTGAACGGACTATAACTATATTCCTGAAGAAACCAATGATTTAACTGACATCATGAAATTGTCCAGTATTTTCCCTTCAATACAGGATATCTCATTTAAAATTGTCCACCCTCATTAACTCAACAACAAATTAGAATTCGTGAAATCTCCAGATAGGTCGATTTTTGATGACAGGGTGACATGATCTTGGAAACAAAGCATATTTCTACTAGCAACTCCCTGGAGAGGGTTGCAACCCCATCAGGAATTTGAATAGGAAAAGTGGGTAGTTTTTCAGCACAAATGTATGCATGGATTCATATTTGTATGAACCTGCAGTTTTTGTTCTATAAAGTGAATATTCACAAAGATACAGGATGTTTTTTATGGAATTATTATTCTGATAAAACTAAATGAAACATTTACTTCGAAGAACACAAACTGCAGGTTCCCACAAATTTGAACCCATGCATTTATTTTCGCTACAAAACTACCCACTTTCCCTTTTCAAATTCCCGATGGGGTTGAAACCCTCTCCAGGTGGTTGCTACTAGAAACAAGCTTTGTATCCCAGATCATGTCCCTCTATCATCAAAATCGACCTGTATATGTGTTTTCACAAATTTTGATTCGTTGTTGTGGTATGGGGGGTGGAAACTTTTAAATGAGACACCCTGTAGGTACAATTAAATATTTTTAATATTATATAACCAACCTTATTTTGTATCCATTATTATACAGGTTGTTCCATAATAGTACGTCACAACTTAAGGGGATGAATCTACGTATAATTTCAAGAAAAAAGTCCATATAAACATGGGTCCGCAAAAGCTTCGTTACGGTGCTACAGGGTGTTGAAATTTACAAAAAAAAATTTTTTTTTCTTCATAACTCCTGCAGTTTTTGATATGTTCAGTCCAAATTTGGAATGCGAGCTCTTTTCAACAGTCTCCATCATTGCATGTCCTGAATCTTAACTAGAATCTACAGGGTGTTTTCTTTTCCGGAGCCATGTCTCCTTTTTCCCTCTCAAACTTTTTTGCGGTACGCCACCGGTCAGCGTAAAATCAATTTTTGGTATCTCCAATTTAGAAACTTTTTTGACTCTTGTAATTTTTACGTATCTCTAACCGTTTTCGAGTAAAAAATTATTGAACTTTTTCAGTTTGATATTGAAAAAGATTAAGTTGAGTTTCAGATGACGAGCTATCAAAATAAAAGCAAATTTTGGGCATACCTATCGAGTATTCTATTATTTTTTTTAATTTAGCGAATAACATACATTCGTTCAATAATTTTTCACTCGAAAACGGTTAGAGATACGAAAAAATTACAGGAGTCAAAAAAGTTTTCAAATTGAACGAAGATAATTATTATTATTATTATTATTATACCAAAAATTGATTTTACGATGATCATTGGCGTACCGCAAAAAAGTTTGAGAGGGAAAAAGGAGACATGGCTACGGAAAACAAAAAACACCCTGTAGATTCTAGTTAAGATTCACGAAGTGGAATGATGGAGACTGTTGAAAATAGCTCGCATTCCAAATTTGGACTGAATATCTCTAAAACTGCAGGAGTTATGAAGAAAAAACCCTGTAGCTCCGTAACGAAGCTTTTACGGACCCATGTTTGTATAAGTCTTTCTTAAAATTACAAGAGGTAGTTATTATCAATTTTCTGACACGCAATTAAGAACTTTATGTTCATTATTGACGCGCATACGGGTAATGATTTCAATTTTTCTGGGAATTTTTTTTTTCGTATGGTGAGCTCTTTTTACGTAAAAAATTAAAACAACTTAACCTAGCGTCACTAGCATAAATGTGTTAAAATAACAACAAATAAGCGTCAAGATCTTTTATTTTTTTGCATAAAAGAGGCGCTCCATAAGAAAATGAGACAGGGGAGATTTTTCGTCATGAATTTAACCAAAGAATTCAAACATGATTTTGAAATATCTCAGTAGATTACCATTTTTTCAGTCAGTTTTACATCGACATGAAAATATGTAATTTTGCGCGCTTTTTCATATAGAAACATCGAGCTATCATTATGCCCAAATGTCTTCAATTTCCGAATATTTTTATTTCGAATACTATTGAAAATAACTTAAAAATTTCAAGGTCCTCTAAGAAACAATGGTTCTCCTAAATAGTAACCACCTCAGCGCCATCTTCTTGACTCACTACTTACGAGACACCCTGTAATATGATGACAATGAATATATTCTTGCTGTTCAGACAAATTCTTACCATCTAAAAACTCGGAAATCAAAGACATTCAGGCATAATAACAGCTTAACCATATCTAAGATTAACTGTGCAAAACAGCAAAAACATATTCATTGTCTCAAGTAAACAGTGTAAATGAACATCACAAAAACGAACACAACATATCGGTCACTTAGTCGTTAATCTTTCCGTAAGTTCCAATTAATATCGTAACATATTTTTCCATTTGGCAATGAAAAATAACCAGATAACAACAAATATTTACCCTCGAACCATTCCGGATGTTCACTCTTCAACGATATCTTCGACTTATTGTCATCGATACCCCTTAATAACTCGGCCAGCTTATAAACTTTGCTCTTCATATTTTCAGTGAAGAATTCCTGTACTTTTTCACCGGCAGTCAGGTACTCGTGGTTCACCTCCCTGATAGTTTTATACAAAATCTCCGCATCGGTCTGAGCTACTTCTCCTTGTTTCACCCAAATCAGCAACGTCTGGGATTTGAGGGTTTGGAGATATTCGTCGGTCTCTACAAAAGTACCATCTGCAAGCTGAAACTGCATCTCGGTTGGGGTCAATTTTAGTTTGAACTTTTGAATGGTTTTTTGCTTGAGTTCTTCCAAGTTTTTGGCTGCGACGCCCACTCTTGTTTTTCTCTCGGCATCTGTTATCTTGAACCCTTTTGATGTGGTCATGGTCTGCAAAAATTCAATCAAGTAAAATCTGCTGAAAATTCGTGAATTTCGTGATTTAATATGTTTTAACAGAGAATTAAATACTCTTGAAAAAGCAAACCCCAATTTAAGTGATCGTATTCATCATGTAAATTCTACAACTTTTTAAATTATGAGAAATGTCCTGTTCATTGGGACACTCTGTATGAATTGATATGTTCTGAATTTTTTCGTATAATTGACCAGAATACTTTCTTTTATTCAAAACAAGCAGTTTCTTATAGAATAATTGAAGGAATTCGCGTCAAAAATCAGTTAATTCTGAAAACATAAGAAGTTCGCAATATTGAATTAAACAATTTAAGTACTTACCATATTGTATGCTCCCAGTTTATTGGGAAATTAATACGTCAATAATACGTTGTATATCACACTATCCTGCATATAATTACTCGAATTTCATTTCAAGTTCAATTAAAAGCAACCTTTTCACTTTTCATCTTCATTGTTTACTTAACGCGTATCGAAGCTGACAGCTGTATTGTTATTGTTAGAAAAACTGATGTGCTGCAACCCTAAATTCACCGTTCACTATTCTTCGAATATGTCTGGTTGCAATCTGAGGGTAGTTTCCGAAAATCCGTCTATTTAAAAGATGTAAAGGTGCCTAGTGGGGGTAAAATGCAAAACAGGGACTTCAACTGAAAACGGGAAACGGAAATGGGTCAATGTCAATGCCGGACACCCTTCCTCTACTTCCGCTGTGGAAAATCGATCGGGAAAGCGCCGAGCTGCTCAGTACTTGGTTTTCCATAAGTTGTAACACACCTAACTTATGAATGGTAACATTTCGTAACATCACCCAAAACTGAACTGAAAGTCTGAAAGGGGAAGTGAACAGGGATTTTGCTCAGAGCTCAGCTCAGATCAATAAAAGTTATTTTATTGATCTGAGGTATTTTGAGAGTTGCAGACCTTTTTTTTTTGGTTCACCAAAGCTAATCAGTTTAATTTTGAGAGAAACATATAAAAAACGCATTTAAAGGCCTAAAACGCAAATTGTAACACATTTCGTCAAGTTTAGAATTGTACGTAACACCGTAACACACAAGGTCTGAAATGTAACACAAATGTTACAATTGTAACACCTGGAATATCACTCGCACAGTATCGAGCTTTCTGTGCCTCGGAGGCCGTTTCAAGGTACAGGTTGCCCTATTTTCTGTAACCTTGCTCTATTTCCCGAGCTGACAGTTTAGAGAACTAGATATTAAATGGGACAAGTTCGTATTAGTGGAATGATTGAGTTTCAGACTTCAGGCAACTTTAAGCTCTGCGATTAATCGGTTTACGAGGTCTGTGCGAAAGAAATGGTAGATTTTCTTCGAAAGTGTTTATTTATTTATTAATATCCATGTTGTCCCTTCAAAATAATCCTTCTCAGATAAAATGCAATTATATTCAGGAAAGAAAGGGTCTTAAAACACTTATAATTGTGGTACCTTTATTGGATCAACTTGATTACATGTTTCGGCGCATCCGCCATTACCAAACCAAAGATTCTGAAAAGTTGAAAACTTGAAAAGTATATAACAGAGACAACTCTGTTGTCTCTGGTTGTAAGTAGAAACAACATAAAAGGACCAATGCTATGTGAACTCTAGTTAAGTTAGAAGTAAATACTAATTTCATTATAATATACAATTGTAGATTTTGTTGTTTATGATGGTAAAATTTGTTGATAAACTTGCAATTTTTCGGGTCCAAAGTCATACATATTATGGTAAAAACATTATCTCAGGTCCGAAAACTTATGACTTAACTAGAGTTTGCATAATTTTATGTTGTTTTTACTTACAAAAGTAAACTTTTCAGAATATTTGGTTTGATAATGGCGGAAGCGCAGAATCATTTGTTGTCTAGTGAGGGGATCTCAGAAACCCGATGAGCTAGAACAAAATGTAATAAAGATTGATAACTTCAATGAATTCTACTGAAAAATGTACCTGTAAAATTTTTTTGTTTCATGTTTATAACTTCAGTAATAAAGAAGTTATGAGAACTTTTCATTTGATGCCATTTTATAATTTTCTCTAATATTTCGAAAACGGTGTGACTCAAAAGGTTGCGGTTTTCATCAAATGAATTCTCTCAAAAATCGAACCTGAAAATGTGCCACTCATTTTGCACGAGAAAATTCCAGATTCTTTTGAACAGACTTCGAATTTTGCTCACTTGTTAGAGCGGTATTGTTTCGCAAGGAGTGGTCTCAAACGACTCACTAGGACTGCTGAAGAATCCGATGTCAAATCTATTAAATTTTAACGTTTTCGGAAGTTATTGTGCTTACGGTAGCCAAAGTTTTCAATATTGAATTGATGATCCTGATGAAGTCAGAAGTTGTTAATATAAGAAGAACGATAGTTCAAAATTAGATATTCTGGGAACTATCAGCCTCAATATGAATTAAATTGTATCTTTTCGAGAACTTATTTAGAAAAAATTATGTTTTTGAGTGCAGCAAATATGCGAGATCTTGTGACGTCATAATTTGCCACGTTCAGGCATCGCCTAAAAACGCCTTCTTGTTTGTGATTTGTCACGGTGACATCTGTCAAATTTATTGGTTATATAATTGTGTATGTAAATACAAATTTGTTATTGGAAATAGCAATTTAAATGAAAATGTTACAACATTTTTGTAATGATATATATTCGGCGATTCTTTCAGTCCACTAATATTTTTATATTATGCTGTTTGTTACTGGCTCTTGCATTTTTATTCCAGTGTAGAGTTCTTTACCACGCATATCAAAAACGTTTACGTTTCAACGAGTATAACGAAATGGTAAGTGCGTTGTAGGCATTTAAATTTAATTTTTCAACATTGATTTTATACCAAAGATATGTAATGTAGTCCCCCATGTTTTTTTGCACGCAAGTTTATTGAAGAAGTTAATGTTGAAATCCTTGTATTGGTGAAAACATCATTATTATGATTTAAACTGATCGAATTACTCCCACGTTCCATTTTATGGTACAGACATTTTATTTCAAACTATTCTAGATTAACGAAATGACGCAAAATCTACACGTTATGCAGAACGTGGTCAACAAAACTGAGTACTTGATGAGAGCTCTGAAAAAGACAGTTAGAATGAAGCCGAGAAAACTCAGGAGATTCTACCCTCAACATAAATGACAGGAAAGAATTAGTTTTAGTTGTAACTGGCAATTTACGCATGGAAATAACTTTTTGCACAAATTATTCAGGCTTTAAAAGCTCTTTCGTAGATATGCTTTTAAGCCATTAAACTAATATAGGCAAATATAAGAAATATGTTACTGCCACAGTTTGACGTGGATTTAATACATACAATTTTTATAATTACACTTTGTCTCTTCGGGGAAGAGATTCTAGTCTAGAGTTGCCGAAGAATAACGTTAATGTTTTGTTGAATATGTTTTATAAGAAAGTTCATTGTGATTGTATATGTACAAAATGAGGAGTTTGTAACTTAATTGAGAAAAATCACAGTGAATGATTGGTTTAAAAAATAAGCCTAATTTTTGTGAACAGCGAATCAAACCATCCAAAACTTGTATACACTAGAAATAAATATGAATTATTGATTGAGGGACACAAAATGTTGGAGTGAAAGTTTCGGCAATATTTTGAATAACCTCAAATTTTATTTTATAATAATCTGAAGGCAGTTGAAAGAAACTAAAGGTGCAGCAGATTTTATACTTTTTTTATTCGAATATTATGGATTAAGTTAATGATTTATTCTGACTTTACCAGTGTTAATTTATGAATTTCGCAGCTTTCAGTCGAAAAATTCACGAATTTTAAAGGTAATATATTACCTTTTGAGTTTCAAGACATTAGGCGTTTTTGGAAACTTACTCAGGGTTACTAACTCGATCTATTGGGTCACGTGCCGGATCTACTCGGATCACGAACCCAGGTTCCAATTTTACGAACACATCAGGTTTAGGATTTGAAGTGACAGTCGTATCAATAACATAACCAAATATTTTATGGATTTATTTTTCCAGTCCCAGTTTATTTTTGGATTGTCTCTAGCTTTGCTTGCATTTATTGGCTTTTGTAAAATATTTCTTATAATTTCTGGTGTGCCCTTCCATGTTTAATGTTATTTTTGAGTACCTATGTTAAAGAAGTAGAGAATTTATTTTTTCAGTTTATTTACTGACTGTATCTAGCTTTGCTTGGATTAATTGGCTTCTGTAAAATCTTTCTTATAATTTCTGGTGTACCCTCCCATGTTATCTTTGAGTAACTATGTTGAAGAAGTAAAGAAGGCTGTAGCTCAGCGCAGAAAGATCTGCATACAAAGTTATGAAGAAGATGTTTCACATTATTCTCTTGGCGCATGGAACCACACTTTTTACACTGAGCCAAATTCTCTTCTCTTTCCTTAGGAAAAGAATAATATGAAATTACTAAGAAAAGAGTAGAAGACTTATTCCCGCCTTTTTCAAATACAAAATTGAACTCCAGTGCGCATGCGGTGACTCTACGACCCTGCTCTCGTGTAGGGTTACGATAGATCAACCTGAGTTAGTGATCGAGTTAATAGCACCGTACTTTCCGAACACAGGTTGGATGTTCGGGTTAGGTGAACGAACGCGAAGGTTAGGGATCGAGTTAACCCGAGTAAGTATCCGAAAACGCCTATTTGATGAGAAATCATCGGAAATGTTTTTTTTATGGACGGCTGATAATTTCACTTCATTGTTTGACTAAGGAGGGGAATCTAAAACTAACAGTATTAGTTATAGATTTGTATTATTTTCAGAAAGTTGAACTTTATTTTGTATTATTGCCAAGTATTGGTTGCACATAAAATTTGTTTAGTTCTTTGTTATACCCATGTGATATTTTAATTTTTTATATATGTAAATAATACCAGACAATAAATGATATATTTTTAGGAATAATTGTTTCATCTTGAAAATTTTTGGTCATGTTTTTCTGTATTTTCGATTTTTGTCTTTTAAAAATAATGGATCAGAGGATCTGTATTAATTTTGGCGTTTAAAATGGAATGAAGTGCTCCAAGGCACTTGAAATGTTGACTGTGGCTTAGTCCCAAAAAAGGAGTTTATAAGCGGTACAAGTGCTTTACAGAATGCCAAGAAGATGATGAGCGTCCTAGAGTTGGAACCACGTCAACAAACGAAGAAAGCATTAATCAGAAAAATGGGATTCAGTAGTTTTAAATCAGTAATTTTCACAATTAAGTTGGAGTTTCATCAAAAAAACAGGGGAACCTAATCGAATATATTAAGGACAATTTCAGCTCAAAATTTGAAACATTAGGACAAAATACAGTGGAACTTCCCTATAACGAAAGCGCGAAATCCCCAAAAAAAATTCGTTACAAAGAAATTTCGTTATACAGAAAATTTATTTCTATAGTCGGCAATGTCGCGGTCGACTTTACTGATAAAATTAAGTTTATCATTCGAACTTAAGCACTTACTTTAGACATTGTCGCATAACTTTTCACACTAGCGCAATGGTAAGATTGAAACCAAACAGCCAGGGGTGTATTTAAAACTGTTTCACAAGGATCTCTCTGCCCGCCGTAATGATTTAGTTTAAGGTCGAGATTTATCAAGTACGTTCAGAAAAACCCATCCTAATACCTTCTTACCCTTAGACAAAGGAAATAATAATGGAAATATAGAGATTCTCCTTTTCAATATTCCAATTGACTATTCTATGGTTCAGATGATCCGATGTTCTTGAAATTTTGCATGAACATTCAGTGTATTAGTCTTCATATAAAAAATAAATTTCACTCGAATCGTACATTTTCTTATGGAAATATAGAGATTTTTCCTTTCAATATTCCAATTTAATTTTCTATGGTTCTGTTAACAATTTTGTCTATATAAATGATAAGGAGCAACAAAAAACAGACGGCCCAACAGACAGAATTGAATTTGACCACGAATTCGTCTTCAGGTAGTCGACCCTATCGTTTGAAACCGTTTTCGGCTCAAAGTTCCAAAATTACAGACATTTGGGCAAAACGATATAGCACTCGTTTAAGTAGAACGAACGTACCCGGATCTATACCATGTTTACAAAGGAAATGTATTATGGTTTTATACCATAGTGAATGTATGTGAGAATCAAAGTTATTTTAAAATGAAAATATACTCAAGAGGTTAATATTTTTTGTGGCAACGATTCCCCATTTGATTAAATTAATCCATATAGGAAAGCTTATATCGGTATAAAATATTAATTTCTAATCTTTCGACAACTGCAACTCCACGCCACTGGTAGCTGTTCGATTTACGCGTTCGAAGTCTTTGCATTGTTGCCGAGCCCGTACCTGAATAAGGACAGCTATATCAAGCTGTCCTTGTTCTACTCATGGAAAATAGTTTTGGAATATTTTATGTTCTGTGGTTTTGGATGTTGGCTTCAACTATTCCTGAATTTATGAATGACATGCCACGTCTCCCCCTTCCTTTGTCTAAGTTCTTACCAATGCCCAATCAAAGAGAAGAATTAACTTCGTTTTAGAGCGTGTTTTCAAGATAGAATTTGGATTCAAGGTGCAATGTCTTGTACGAAATACGTAATATAGAGAAATTCGTGATACAGACGTTCGTTATAGAGAAGTTCCACTGTAATTCTCATTTAAATTGAAAGGTCTCAAAACGATGAACAAATCGAATTTTTTCAAAACTTTTATTGAATCATCTAATCTAGGCTATAAAAATAAATTGTGTCATTACTTACAGGATAAAAATCCACGTTTTTCTTATTCTAGTTTCTCGTAACAAATTCAATTCTCTAAAGACATACACTGAGGGTTATCCTTGAACGAACCTTTGTTTTCAAGAACCGCATGAGGTGCACAGATCCAAGGATCCCCAGTCACATTTTGCCACTGTACCAATTTGTACTTCAGATCCTTCAAGACAGATTTATAAGTGTCGTTGTATGCCAAGTTTGTTAGTTCTTCTGAGTCGTGCTTCAAATCGTAGAGTTCCCACTCCTTTCTGTAGTAGTAATCGTGTAAGGTTTTGTACCAGCGGAGGTCTTTATGGGCTCTGCTTCTGTTAAGTAACCCCTGAAATAAAACGCGATTTACGAGGGCAGTTCAAATATAAACGAGACTTTTTGATTTTCAGGCACAATAGTGTCGGGAGAACATTCCTGATTGTTTTGTTGTTGGGTAGGTTTGTCAGGAGAAGCACGTCGGATTGCCTCATCGACTCTCTCGGTGTCCACTGTGACGATGTTTGAGCAAGAGGTTCCTCCGTCAATTGCGCAACGTGTTGTAATCAAGTTTCTCGCCGCAGAAGGCGTAAAACTGGCCAAAATCTTGAGGAGATTGACTGCCCGTGTTCGAAGAGAGACACTGTCGCGAGCCAGAGTGTTTGCATGGCATAAACAGTTCGTGGAGGGTCGTGATTGTGTGGAAAATGAGAGCCATGACCGCAGCGAACAATATCAGTAGTGTTCGACAGCTTATTGAAGACGACAAACGTCGAACCATTTCTGAAATTGCAAGTTAGGTCGGAATAAGTTATGGGAGCACCTACTCCATACTCACAGATGAACAAGGGTACCGTAAGGGTTGCGCCAGGTGGTTTCCTCGCCTTCTCACAGCTGACCAGAAATTGCATCGTTTTCAGGTGTGTGGGCGTCTTCTTGCACGATCTCAGGAACAAGGAGACCAATTTCTCACTCACATTATCACCTGTAATGAAACATGGGTGCACCACTACACCCCAGAGTCTGAACGAGCGAGGAAGGAGTGGAGAGAACAATACGTTGCGCAATTGACGGAGGAACCTCTTGCTCAAACATCGTCACAGTGGACACCGAGAGGGTCGATGAGGCAATCCGACGTGCTTCCCTTACTCCTGACCTAACCTAACCTACCCAACAACAAAAAACTCAGGAATGTTCTCCCCCCACTATTGTGCCTGAAAATCGAAAATTCTCGTTTATATTTTAACTGCCCTTGTAGATCAGAAATATAGGATTTTACACATAGTGTTTTAAGTGTGAAGTGTTCTCTGTTGAAAAAAATGATATTTGATGCCCATCAAAAGTTGACCTGAATTCGCACTGCCAGGGTTCTCTGCTGATCTGGGAGTGCCGTAACACAATAAAATAACTGGCAAGAGGCAGTAAAGTGACTACTGTGGATACCAGGGCATTGTGATGTTAAAGGGAATTAAAAAGCTGATAATCTTGCAAAAAGTGCATCAAATGAGCGTAAAAAGGTATACAAATGGTTCCAAAACCTCTACAGGAGCTGGCGCTGGGATATACGGACCAAGTACCAAGTGTGCACTGTCGCTAGGCTCCTGAATGAGCGTCAATGAAGTTCGTATACGTTTTCGAATATCACTTCTCGAGAATACGGCACCAGAAAGCTTTTGAAAGATGTCTAGATATAAATTTAGAAAGAAACTATCAGAGTCGCTACATGGCCATACACTCAGATAGTCAAGCTCACAGAACATAAAATATGTCAAGCTGCTATTAAAGCACTTAGCTCCTACGTCATCGACTGATCGACTCAAAGATGATCTGGGAGTACCGGAACAAACTCAATGAGGTAGGCAAGAAAGATAAGGTGTTTTTAATCTGGGTTCCCGGCCATTCGGGAATCAAAGGAAACGAAGAGGGCGCACGAATTTCACTCATTGGCCCAGAACCCTTCTGTGGTATAGACAAATGTACCTATAAGAAGGAATTTCTGGAGAAGGAGAAAGCCGAGAGGGAAAAACTCTGGCGGAATCTCCCAGGAATGCTCATTCCACTAAGTTCCTTCGGAACTTTGAAACAGCAAGATCCAAAAGATATCTGGATCTTGGTAAGAAACAATTACACCTCCCCACTGGCTTTCTTACAAGACACTTTCGCCTCAGGAAGCACCTATTGAGGATGGGATTATCGGACACTGGCGAGTGTAGGTTCTGTGGGGAGGAGGAAGAAACCCCCATTCACCTAGTCACGGAATGCCTTGGCTTTGCGAGCCTAAGGAGAGAAAGACTTGGGCGAGAAACTTGTAAGAGTAAGGAACTAGCCTCGTTGAAGCCTTCACAGATATTGGATTTCATCAGATCTCTGGAACTGGAAGGCGAGCTGTGAAGGGTGTGGCCAGAACAGCTCTGTAAGGGACCACAATAGACCTTGAGGTCGCAGTGAACTGTAACCCCTTTTTAAACTAAACTAAAACTATACTACATACCTGGAACGTTGGTGATAGATAAGAATCTTGATCAATTGGAAAGGCACTGTTATAGTTCAAATTATGGATCAGTTTATACTTCTGAGTACGGACCATCCTCATTGGATAATACATTGTAACTTCGTGTAAATTGTGACTGCCAAAAATTGCTTCTTTCGTGAAGTCTGTTGGTTCTGTAAATGTAAAATACACTCAACTATATAGTTTAGTTTAGTTTAAAAAGGGGTTACAGTTTACTGCGACCTCAAGGTCTATTGTGCCCCCTTAGAGAGCAATTCTGGCCACACCCTTCACAGCTCACCTTCCAATTCCAGAAATCTGAGATGAAATCCAATATCTGTGAAGGCTTCAACGAGGCTAGTTCCTCATTCTTTGAAGTTCCTAGCCCAATGCATTCTCTCCTTAGGCTTGCAATGCCGAGGCATTCCGTGACTAGGTGAATGGGGGTTTCTTCCTACTCCTCACAGAACCTACACTCGTCAGTGTCCGACAATCCCATCCTCAACAGGTGCTTCCTGAGGCGACAGTGTCCTGTAAGAAAGCCAGTGAGGAGGTGTAATTGCTTCTTATCTTTTGGATCTCGCTGTCTCAAAGTTCCGAAGGAACTTTGTGGAATGATCCCTGGGAGATTCCAACAGTGTTTTTCCCTCTCGGCCAAAGATTAAAAAGAATCGACTCCTTATCTTTGCTCTCGGCTTTCTCCTTCTCCAGAAACTCCTTCTTATAGGTACATATACTATATCACAGAAGGCTTCTGGGCTAATGAGTGAGGTTTGTGAGCCCTCTTTGGCTAGTGTATTGGCCTCTTCGTTTCCTTTGATTCCCGAGTGGCCGGGAACCCAGATTAAAAAGACCTTATTTTTCTTGCCTACCTCATTGAGTTTGTTTCGGCACTCCCAGATCATCTTTGAGTCGATGACATAGGCGTTCAGTGCTTTAATAGCAGCTTGACTATCTGAGTGTATGGCTATTATTCACTTCTGATAGTTTCTTTCCAGATTTATATCAAGACATCTTCCAATAGCTAAGATCTACGCTTGAAAGACGCTCATACAGGAGACTAGCGACAGTGTAGACTTGGTACTTAGCCCTTATATCCAGGCGCCAGCTCCTGTAGAGGTTTTGGAATCATCTGTATGCCATTTTACGGTATTTTCTTTGATGTTATAGTCGGTGTATTCCCGTTTCCATTCCTCTCTTTTAGTTAGCTATATAGTTTCAGTTCAAATCGTAGCCATAATAAGAAAATAATGAACTTACCTTTCTCCAAGAGTGGCAACAATGTTTTTCCAGTGAGTTTACGCTTCCCAGTCGTATAAACTTTGTCGGATATATTGAACCAATCATAAATGGTGGGAGCAATATCTAAGAGACTGGTTAAAGAATTGGTAACTTGATGCCTTCTTTCAGTGTGAAATGGAGAAGATATGAACATCGGAATGGCAACACCGGAGTCGTACATATTCGTCCTTCCATTTGGGAACGGTATAGCGTTGTCCGAACTGAAGATGACTAGAGTATCGTTGAGATGACCTGCATTCTCCAATTCCTTCAGCAGCAGTCCAACACCTTGAAATGTGAAAAAAAATTGATAAAACACGGACTGTTTGTTTTGAAATTTGAATATACTCCGAATTATACATTACTAGCGGACCCATAGACGTTGTTCTGCATACACAAAAATTCATTCAATTCGATCCAGCAGGTTAGTTGCAGAATAGATGAATAACCCAGATAACGACTGCAGCGCCATCTGTTGATCTGATTTTTATCATAAACATACGGGCATCCGGCAATCCAAAATACATTCATACATCATAGGTTCAAAATTTGTAAAATATGGCATAAGTAAAAAATTGTTGCATAATATTTAAGTTCATACGTTATTTCTGATAAAATTCCAAATATTCGATTCACTCGATGTAACTTCACTTTTTGTCCAAATGTCAAAATTATTATACCTATAAATATGTATTCTATTAGTGCTTGATTGGTCGTAAGAAAAAGGAAAGGCTTTTATTTTTTCTGAACAATTTTTTTGGGAATATTTTGTTGTATAAACCTTGTCCTAGCAATTATGAACACAACAAAAAAAGAATTATCCAATTTGGTGCAGCCGTTTGAAAGATATTGCATTTTGACGGTAACCATAGATCCTGTTTTATTAATATAGAAGATTATTTGAACTGGGGTCGTTATGGCTAGTTTAGCCTTCTGGAACTGTTTCGTCTGCTTCATGGAAACCAAAGGAGGATGTCAATGGCGTTGATAAAACCGACAGCATTCTTAGGAGCCTTGGCGCTGGGATATACGGGCCAAGTACCAAGTGTGCACTGTCGCTAGGCTCTTGTATGGGCGTCTTTCTAGCGGAAATCTTAGCTATTGACAGATGTCTACACCATTTCCAATTGTATTTCAGAAATCGTCAATTGTATTTCAGAAAGCGTCAATTTTATTTCAGATTATATCATATGTATTGCAGAAACCGTCATTTTTAATTCAGAAAGTAGGAATATAATTTTAATTTCCAAATATCACAGTTATCTTCAGTGTGGTCTCGGGACTGAGGAGGATAAACCGTATTTAAAATAAACATTTCTGCAAAATGTAAATCTAGAAAGAAACTATCAGAAGTGCAATATAGCCATACACTCAGATAGTCAAGCTGCTATTAAAGCAGCTCCTACGTCATCGACTCAAAGATGATCTGGAAGTGCCGGAACAAACTCAATGAGGTAGGCAAGAAAAATAAGGTCTTTTAATCTGGGTTCCCGGCCACTCTGGAATCTAAGGAAACGAAGAGGCCAATACTCTTGCCAAAGAGGGCGCACGAATGTCACTCATTGGCCAAGAACACTTCTGTGGTATAGGTAAATGAACCTATAAGAAGGAGTTTGTGGAGAAGGAGAAAGCCAAAAAGGAAAAACTCTGACGGAATCTCCGAGGGATGGATCATTCCACTAAGTTCCTTCGGAACTTTGAAACAGCAAGATCCAAAAGATATCTGGATCTTAGTAAGAAACAATTACACCTGCTCACTGGCCTTCTTAAAGGACACTATCGCCTCAGGAAGCCCCTGTTGAGGATGGGATTATCGGACACTGACGAGTGTAGGTTCTATGGGGAGGAGGAAGAAACCCCCATTCACCTAGTCACGGAAGCTTTGGCATTACAAGCCTAAGGAGAGAATGCCTTGGGTGAGAAACTTGTAAGAGTGAGTAACTAGCCTCATTGAAGCCTTCACAGATATTAGATTTCATGAGATCTCTGGAACTGGAAGGTGAGCTGTGAAGGGTGTGGCCAGAACATATATTCAGTTTTCAAATCATTCCTTTTGGAAGTTATTATATCTACGTTAGGCTGTAAGATGTTTGTTGAAAACTAACCTTGATCGAGCCTGGACATTGTGGTAAACTGCGCTGCGAAATCTTCTCTCGCCTCCAAAGTATCTGGCACATAATAGGGTAATATAATTTCGTCAGGTTGGTAATAAATGCCAGTCCAGTCAGGTATACGCCCCATGCCTTCTTCGCCATTCCCAAATTTCTCGCAGAATTCACCATATTCTGGATTTGTATGTCCACACCTGTGTGGATCGTGGAATGCCACATACAGAAAGAAAGGTCTGGAAGAAGAAAAGATGTGATGTAGAGTGAAAACTGATCGCACATAGCATACAGGGTGTCACGGAAAATGTGGGAAATCTCTCGAATTCAGATAGAACATAAAAAAATAAGATGACAAGTTCCCATAATTTTTTTCCTAGTGGCCCTCCCTATGAAGATAGGACCTCCTAAATGACGCCACTGGAAATCCATTTAAGTGGAATGAGTTTCAAACTACTTGACATAATTTGATGGAAATTTGATATGATTAATAGTATTAAGGGCCTCTTAAATCACCGCACTCAAATTTCAATTTGTTTACCAGGGGCAGACTGGGTTGTACATTTTAATGCTTACATTTTTAACACCCTGTATGATAAGCTTCTAAAAAAACAAATTTGGATACCTTGAACATCAAGCTAAAGAAAAGGTACTCTTGTTCAGTGTCGATAAAATGAACCGTTTTCGAAAAAAAAACAATGGAAGAAGTAGGTAATTGAAATTTTTCTACAAGCGTGCACTTTCATTCTCTTTCCCGCACGTATTTCAATTCGTAAAGAGTCACATTGCCAAACAGTGTGGGAAAAACCCCTGCTATTCCATTACCTCACGCAAATGCGTGTGGTAATGGATTAGCATTAGCAGGGTTTTTCTCGCACGCTTTTTCTAAAGAATAAACTGAATAATGATATATCTCTATGCCACCGACGACGTTACTATGGAAACGGCATGTGAATAAGAATTAATACATTGTCATTATATTATGTGTATTTAGAATGATCAATTATTCACATTTGATCTGTGTGTTGAAATCGATCTCGTATAAGCGCTTGTAGAAAAAATATTGTTCCTAACTCGTGCGGAAAGTGTTTTTCCCGCACTCAACTGCTTACCCAAACTCCGCTTCGCGTCGTTTGGGTAACGGCAGTTTCGTGCGGGAAAATATCACTTTCCGCACTTGTTAGGAAAATAACTATTATTTCACTAAAATGAATTTCCAGTGGCGTCATTTAGGAGGTCGTATCTTCGTAGGGAGGGCCGCTAGGAAAAAAAATTATGAGAACTTGTCATCTCATTTTTTTATGTTCTATTTGAATCCGAGAGATCTCCCAAATTTTCCAGGACACCCTGTATAAAGGATCGATAAGAAGGCAGAATGAACTCACTGTGAAACATTGCTGAGAAATTCCCTCGCCAACAATTTAATATGAGTAATGTTCCTTCCAACTTGCAATATAGAATTATTCTCTTCAGTCTGTTCGTAATCAAATTTGTAAACTGATTTTGGACCAACGTGTTTTTTTCCAATAATTCCTACAAAATAAAATCCGGTTTTACTTCAGTACGTATATCCCTTGTTCATTAAATTTTATTAATTTATATAATTTGCTCTTTTCTTCCTTTCTATTTGAAATTATGGCAATGTATGAATTCATACGAATAAAATTATATTGTTATCCCTACCAGTAGCAATTCCCTGATTCTTCAGAACAACTGGTAGGCTCGAAATGTCATCGAATGAATTAAAATGATTTTCCGACTGATGTAATCCGTACATTCCATTCTCATGTGATGGTAGTCCTGTTAAAATAGCAGATCTACTTGGTGAACAGCTACTAACAGATGTATAAGCTTTGTTGAATATCAAACTCTTCCTGGCTAACGCATCTAAGTTTGGTGTTTGGCATATTTTCTCCAGGTATGTTCCCATTTGAAACCCTGCATCGTCAGCTGAAACCAATTACAGATTTTTATTGTTATTTCATATTATTAAACCATAAATATTCAAAATTTTGAAAATTTGATCCTTTTTTCCTGTAGGTTGGTAGCACTTCACTGAATTACCGTAGAGATGGAAATACATCATATAAAAATTCAAAGCACGTTGTATTTATTCGATTGTAATAAAAAATACCGAAAACACAGCAAATCTTCGACAGAAAATGTTCTCTTTTCGCATGTTTTCAAATGAAAATCTAAAAAAATGTATGTGTGAAAAAATCGATGTTTGGAATCCCAGCTGCTGCCAAGCACACGAAAAGAAGAAGAAGTGGAATCCCAGCTGACGTTTGTCAAATTTCGCATAACCTTAAATTTTCAAAAACACGAAAAATGTAAACAAATAATGAATTTTCTTGATGCCGATGACGTGTCTTAACATATTCAAATCGCTGACTTACCAATAATCAACAGCACATTCCGCTTCTCGGAATTTCCCTTAGAAAACCCAGATTCGGCCAAAAAAAGCAGCAGGACCCACCAAGCTCGACCCATATTCTCAAGTAACTGTTATTGTAACTGTAACAAAAAAATGGAGCCAAATTCAAATCGCAACACTTCGATCCTGTGTCTTTTTGATGTAGACGGAACTCTAACAAAACCCAGGAACCCAATAACCAAAGATATGGAGGAATTTCTATTGAACAAAATTAAACCATTATGTAAAATTGGTCTAGTTGGGGGTTCAGATTTCAAGAAAATTTCTGAACAAATGGGCGGAGATGATGTGGTACTGAAATATGACTATGTTTTTCCTGAGAATGGTTTGATTTCTTACATAAACGGACAGGAGACTTGCAGGCAGAGTATACAAAAACATATGGGTGAAGACTTGCTTCAAAAATTCATCAATTTTGTACTCAAATATCTTTCAACGATAACACTGCCAGTAAAAAGGGGCACATTTGTTGAATTTAGGAATGGTATGCTCAATTTGTCTCCTATTGGAAGATCGTGTACACAAGCTGAAAGGGAAGCATTTGAGCAATACGATAAAATACATAAGGTTCGGGAACAAATGATCGAAGCTTTGAAACAGGAGTTTCCCGATATTGGATTCACGTACAGTATTGGGGGCCAAATTAGTTTCGATGTTTTCCCCACGGGGTGGGATAAAACTTATTGTTTAAATCATTTGGAAAACCAGGGATTTAAAGAGATTCATTTCTTTGGAGACAAGACTGATTTAGGTGGAAATGATTATGAAATATTCCTAGATAGTAGAACAATTGGGCATACTGTTAAAAATCCTGAAGATACTAAAGAGGCTCTCATCAAGCTGTTCAATTTATAGTCTGTATCAGTTCCAATAAATTATATTTTTATGTACAGATTAATGTTACATATTTCATATTATATGGAATAAAATACATGTCAATATTTATTGTAGTTGAATGATTATTTTTGTAATCATAATGAGTATTTCATTCCGATTGGTTTCGTTTTGTCTGAAAGATTGAGGAACAAAAATTTTGGATAACCATATTTTATGGAACACCCGGTACGATTGGCTTGGTTAACAAACTTAAGCGCGGCATTTGGGAACCGAACTCACCCTTAAAATGTCAAGTCTCTAGGACAATCCCTTCGAAAGTTATCGTGCTAACGGACATAATTGAATTTGACCACGGATTCGTCATCAGGGAGTCGAACCCTATCGTTTGAAAACATTTTCCGCTCCCAATTCGAAAATTACAGACATTTGAGCCGAACTATACAGCACTCGTTTGAGTACAACGAGAACTAAAAAATTTTACTTCGCAATAATAAAAGATTGCGAATATATCCAATTAACAAATGTGAAATATAGGATTCTAGAGGTTGAATAATAATAAAAAAAATTAGCCAAGTTAGTAGGAAATTGTGTCATAGTTTTCTCAATATGTACAAGCGCGGTTATTTCTGTCTTTTTTAATTTAATACTATATTATAACGTTCAATTGATGTGGTATCGTACAAAATTTCTCTCGCCCAGATTATTTTCTTCTACATTAAAAATTGAACAAATATTTCTTACCGATAAAAACGATAATTATCTCAGAACTGTAAGGATTTTCTGAACTATCTTAATGTTTCATATATACTCTAGATTTTTAAATTGAGGTCATCAAACAACAAAATGGGAATATCGATAACTATCAAAATTGAGTAATTAGGAGAGAAACCGGTTGAAAAAAATTCTATATCGAATTTGGAACAATCAATTTACATAAAAACTTTACGTATAGATTATCTTCACAACTAAACTGTGAATATAGGAATAATATTGTTGTAATGAGAAATAATCAATGAAAAAAATGTCTCTATAGGTTTTGCGTGAGTTTTTCTCGTGAAAGGAATCATGATTAACATGATTTTTTACCTCCTCGAAGATAGGTATACGTACCACCACTGATCTATTCATAATCAAGGCATCATTACGCGTAAGCTGATAAAATTCAATAAACATTTACAAAAGTATTCATTCGTTGCGTTGTAATTGTTGATAAAAGTTAACATAACCTCAAAATATGAACAGTTTGAGAAGAATTATTCCCGAATTTGGGAAACTCGGGCACATTAAAAAAACTAAAAATCAGTTAAACCGTTTTTTGGCGACCGAAACAACGAAAAACGGAGAGTTACTTGTGGAAAATTTGGATGGAAAACACAGTGGCGTAACAGTGATCGGGATGAACAGGCCCGAGAGAAAAAATGCACTGGGTATGGATTTGGTGAATCAGATGGACCTAGAGCTTGATAGAATAAGATATGAGGCTAGTGCAAGAGTTTTAATCATTAGGAGTTTAGTTAAAGGAATTTTTTGTTCCGGTAAGCAATTTTTCTGTATAAAATACTGGGTTTTCTTTTTAATTGGACCTATTGGAGAACTAGTGAATATTATTTTGTTCTGAAATTTTAAGTGGAGTCTTGGGGATGGGAGAACTTTTCGCCTTAAATTTGTTTAAGTCTACAGTGTTGCCACATCTATCTTGAACGCAATATGTTCATCTACTTTAATTCTTATTTCAAATGGAACACCCTATATTTTTATTTGTGTATCGATTCGGACGATTCGATACCAATTTGAAGTATAACCTACTGTAAAATGGTTTTTCTAACACACGCAGATTATTAGTTTGATTAATCTCAGAGGTGTACCATTTTCGAGAATATATTCTTTTGAATTGAGAGCTAACCAAATAGGTACAATACATGAAACAAAAAAGTCCCATGCTGAGGTTGGTGCAAAAGGGGATCCATGCTATTCTGGCGTATGGTACCAGAGCACAGAGGGAAAAACCTCAGTAGAAAAATTTTTCTACTGAGGGTTCAAACCCAGCCTCGCCGTTTTTACAGAATAAAAACTTGAAAATATTCGAATAAATATCATAATATTCAGATACAAAATACTTAATAAGTCTTGCTCTCGGACCAGGAAGGGTGTTTTTAACCAGGTCTGACGTTCCAAGTGATGATTTTTCGAATCTCTCCTGTTTTTCTAAGACCGCTATACAGGACCCTACTAATAAAGGGTAATCATCCACCATAGTTTAAATAGTGGTATTTCATCCTGAATATCGAATTCAATTTCAGAATAATGATAAAAAAACGTGTGACAAACTTTATTTCAAAAAATTTTCAAGTAATACACCCTGTAATATTTTTTGTTTTTCTTATGATCCCCAGGTGCTGATTTGAAGGAGAGGCTAGGTATGACTATGAATGAAATGAGCCAATTTCTTTTTAAATTGAAATCGGTACTAAATAGGATACACACCCTTCCTATACCAGTCATAGCAGCTATGGATGGTGCAGCATTAGGTAAGATAAGGAAAATTAATAAAATTCAAAAGAAATGCTAACATTTCAATAAATTGTGAATATCAAAAGCCTTTTTCGGAAACTTACTCGGGTTAACTCGATCCCTAACCTTCGCGTTCGTGTACCTAACCCAAACATCCAACCCATGTTCGTAAAGTACGGTGCTATTAAATCTATCACTGATCCAGGTTGATCTATCGTAACCCTATACACGAAAGCAGGGTCGTAGAGTCACCGCATGCGCACTGCAGTTCAATTTTGTATTTGAAAAAAGGTGGGAATATGTCTTCGACTAGTAATTTTATATATTCTATTCCTAAATTTTATAGAAAGAGAAGGGAATTTAGCTCAATGTAAAATGTGTGGTTCCATGAGCCGAGAAAATGATGTGAAACAATTTCTTCATAACTTTGTATGCAGATCTTTCTGCGCTAAAGCTAAAGCCTTCTTTAACATAGGTACCCAAAGATAACATTGAATATGCGAGGGCACACCAGAAATTATAAGATTTTACAGAAGCCAATAAATCCAAGCAAAGCTAGAGACAATCCGTAAATAAACTGGAACTGAAAAAATAAATTCTCTATTTCTTCAACATTGGTACCTACTCAAAAATAACATTAAACATGGAAAGGCATGCCAGAAATTATAAGAAATATTTTACAAAAGCCAATAAATACAAGCAAAGCTAGAGGCAATCAGTAAATAAACTGTAATTGAAAAAATTAATTCTCTACTTCTTCAACATAGGTACTCAAAAATAACATTAAACATGAAAGGGCACACCAGAAATTATAAGAAATATTTTACAAAAGCCAATTAATGCAAGCGAAGCTAGAAGACAATCCGAAAATAAACTGGGACTGAAAAAATAAATCCATAAAATATTCGGTTATGTAATTGATACGACCGTCACTTCAAATCGTAAACCTGATGTGTTCGTAAACTTAGAACCCGGGTCTGTGATCCGAGTA
This sequence comes from Propylea japonica, assembly GCA_013421045.1. Taxonomy (NCBI): domain Eukaryota; kingdom Metazoa; phylum Arthropoda; class Insecta; order Coleoptera; family Coccinellidae; genus Propylea; species Propylea japonica. Next base: position 17,170,440 of record CM024248.1, read on the forward strand.
GAAGGTCCGTCACGTGACCCAATAGATCGAGTTAGTAACCCTGAGTAAGTTTCCGAAAACGCCTAAAGCAAAACTTAAGAACTTACCCTGAATACTACTTCATCAGGTGGTGGTTTGGAATTAGCCTTATCTTGTGACTTACGGGTTGCATCAAGCTGTGCCAAAATGGGATTGGTAGAAACTAAACACGCTATCATTCCTGGTGCTGGTGGAACTCAAAGATTACCACGACTAATTAATCCAGCTATAGCTAAGGAACTCATCTTCACAGCACGAGTGATAGATGGCAAAAAGGCACAAGAACTAGGTAAGAAGATTCATGTACCGGGTTTTTCACTATAATTTGACTCCCCCCCTTTAACTTTGTTACTGATAAATGAGATAAAAAAAATTTTTTCGTATAAAAGTTTCACGAAATCAACTGAGGTTTTTTGATATGAGTCCTGAAACTGAAATATATACAGGGTGACCAATATATTGATGGCAACTTCATTTTTTCAAATGGAACACCCTGTTTATTTTTCCATATTTGGTTAGCTCTTTTTCCCCCGATTTCGAATATGTAACATATGTTTTGTTCTATCTTTCTTATTCTGAGGACCACAGAGTTTCAAATTTCAATAACCATCTGGCATAGCGTTTCGGAAGTTCGTGAATATTTAAGTGGCCAATTCGATCTTTGGATTGGTAATGGCGCACCCATTTTATGGCCCCCAAATAGTCCTGATTTAACACCGTTGGACACGTTTTTATAGCCGTTCCTGAATGAAAAAATTTACTTCAGCAATAATGATAATCGATAAAAGCGGAGAATGATATTAATGATATAATATCAACCAATATTCAACCCATAATTCGGAACTAATCCCGTCTACGCACAAAGAATAATGATATATGTAATGATTTGAACCAAAATTTGGAGCTTTATTCTGACTTGAATCAGAGCCATAATAATGCTATCAAAAAATAGTCTAAACTTGAGACAACTATATATGAACTACGTGTATTGAATGAAGGTGGTCATTTTGAGCAATTTCTTTAGTTGATGTTATTCTTACCATATAAATTATCATTTTTCATTGGTTAAGTAATTGTTAAGTATTCATTCTAAAATAATACTTTTAAGTAGATTGTTTGGATATAAAGGATTTCGTAGGTATTTCACATATTTTTTATTCGGTGTCATTATTTCAAAACTTTGAAAATTGAAGAGGCACATCCACTTACGCATTTCTATTCGAGATCAGGAGATAATAGCCTATCAAAAAAAGGAAGAATATGCAGGACAGGGTGTCCCATTTGAAAAACTGTAGTTACATTCAATGTTGTTCACCCTGCATATCTTCCATGGACGTTATTATACAGAGTCTTATAAATGATTGTAACAGCGCAGTTGGCTTTGGATTGCAGAATATCAATCTCTAACCAATCAGAGCATAGCATGGTCACAGAATTCTGTGGTTTGCATAATCCAAAGCCAACTGCGCTGTTACAATCATTTAGAGGACCCTGTATAACGAATCTAAAATGAGCATTTTCAGTAAACGCACTCTGCCACTTGTAAAAAAAAATGATTACAGATCTTGGCAGGTGGTTCTTAAAATTTGAAACTCTGTGGTTCTCGGATAAAAGAGATTGACCAACATATGTTACATATTCGAAATCAGAGGAAAAAGAGCTAGCGAAACATGGAAAAATATACGGGCGGTGTTCCATTTGAAAAAATGAATAAGTTGCCATCAATATGTTGGTCAGCCTGTATATTATATTTCAGTTTCTGGACTCATATCAAAAAACTTCAGTTGATTTCGTGAAACTTTTATACGAAACATTTTTTTGTATCTCCTTTAGTAACAAAGTTAAAGGGGGGAGGGGGTCAAATTATAGTGGAAAAACCTGGTACATATTCCATGATATACCGGATGTTTCAAAAGTCTAGAAACGGTGAATTTATTTCATCGAATTTTCATTTCCTTCACCACTACAATACCCTGGCACCCTTAGTAGAGTGACTTTACTCAGTTGCTCACTCAGAGAAAGAAATAAACTTTACTTTCTTACTTCTTCCTCTGAGGTTGCGCACCTAATATTTAAAAAATGTCATTCTAAATTTGAATATTTCACAGGAATATTGAATCACGCAGTTGAACAAAACAATGAAGGAAATAGTTCTTATTTGAAGTCTTTAGAACTATGTGATGAGATCCTTCAGAATGGACCAGTTGCTTTGAAAATGGCAAAGTTAGCTATTAACAGCGGTCTGGAAACAGATACTAACACTGGTTTTGCTATTGAAGCAGCCTGTTATGCTCAGACAACACCAACTAAAGATAGGAGAGAAGCTTTGGAAGCATTCAGAGAAAAGAGGAAACCTAACTTCAAAGGAGAATAATTCATGTCAGTTTTGGAAACAACACCATCGAAAACACTCAAGATTTGTGAAAATATGATTTTATTTTGATTTATCGAAGTCTCTTTTTATTGCCTATCAATTTACAGATTTTTCCTGAGATCGAAAAAGCTATAAATGTTTCCAGAAAAAAATTATTGAAGTCAGCGAATTCAAACGATCAGAATTGGCGGTTGATTGTGACGTGCGCGTTAGCATTCATTTCATTTTGGTTGAATTATGCTTGCCCATACGTCATTATGGCGCCACGAGAATAAAAATAGCATGTTCAATATTCAATTGAAAATAATTACTTGAAATTTGAAGTGAATCATCGAATAAGTATACAGCGTGTCCCGGAAAATCTCTCGGATTCAGATAGAACATAAAAAATGAAGATGACAAGTTCCCATAATTTTTTTTCCTAGCGGCCCTCCCTACGAAAAAACGACCTCGTAAATGACGCCACTGGAAATTCATTTTAGTGGAATAAATTTCAATTACTTACTTCTTTCATTATTTTATTTCGAAAACGGTTCATTTTATCGACACTGAACAAGAGTACCTTTTCTTTAGCTTAATGTTCAAGGTATCAAAATTTGTTTTTTTAGCACCTTATCATACAGGGTGTTAAAAATGTAAGCATTAAAATGTACAACCCATCCGCCCCTGGTAAACTGAACAAGCTAATTGAAATTCAAGTGCGGTGATTTAAGAGTTCCTTAATACTATTAATCATATCAAATTTTCATCAAATAATATCGAGTAGTTTGAAACTTATTCCATTGAAATGGATTTCCAGTGGCGTCATTTAGGAGGTCTTATCTTCGTAGGGAGGGCCGCTGGGAAAAAAACATTATGGGAACTTGTCATCTTCATTTCTTATGTTCTATCAGAATCCGAGACATTTCCCACATTTTCCGGGACACCCTGTAGTTCCCCATTCCCCAAATATAACACTGGTTTTAACAAAGTCTCCTTTATTTTAAATCAACAAATAACATAAACAAAACTAACCGTTCGTGTATAAAAAAATTATTAGGCACATTTCTATCACAGTAGATACTCAAAAAGTTATTCGCTTCCTACAAAAACCTATATGTAAATCAAAAATAAATGTAACAAAAATAAAATGTAGATAAAAAATATCAATAATCAGTCTAATGTTCAAAACGATATAACAATTAATAACTTGAAAACAATCTTTCTTCTTCCCTGAAAACTTATTCAATACCCGTTTAATTTCAGACCATGTTAAATCACAGCTAAATTCATAATTACGAAGTCATATAATGCAACAATAAAAAAAGTATGCATAAAATTGACCAATATTCAATTCTCATAGATTAGAGACAAGAATAGTCTACCGAGTTTGTAAAATAAGACCTCGGATTCTTGAAATAATAATGCATTTTCAAATGCTGTTGAAAGTCGCATTTAAAGAAATCCATATAACATAAATGACACCTTATCTTATACATATGAGCCTGATTATATTTATAATCACAACCCTGAGCCAAAAATGACGTTATATTATTTATACTAGTCGCATAAGTTTCCGAGTTAAAATTGATCAAGTAATGATTATAATTTTGTTCCATTTCCAGCACGTTTCTCATTATTTCTTGTTCCTGGTGAAAATTTAGGTGATGTAAAAGGGGCATCTTCTGAATAAATTGCAAGTTACAAATATGGCAACAATATATCGGTACGTGGTGTTTCATATGTTCCGAATATTGTCGTTGCGTCTGGTAGTAAGTTCCGCAAGGCTTACAATTGTAATTATGGATTTTTCTGTGTTCTATCAGCTTGCTTTTTGTTCTATATCCATTTCCACAAACAGTACAATATAATTTTTTATCCAATATTGGATAAAATGAGTATTTTCCGTTATCCGAAGATGACTCAGTATCTGATGTTACCATTATAACATCATCTTTTTCTGGTTCAGGTTCCTCCTTTTGACTGCAATCGCAAATGTAGAATTCACCTGTTTTGTGGTCTAAAGATTTAAGATGATCTGGTCGAACAAATTCCAAACGAAACCTTCTGTAACGCTTCACAACTTTCTTAGTTTTCGTTACTTTTTTCTTCGGCTTGTTTTCTTTGGATTTTTCAGGAACTATCAGGAGTTTTTCATTTGGTTTCATCACTTCCAACATGCAGTTGGAGTTATTATCGTAGATCAAAGCTTTTACAGGGAATTTATCTTTTGAAGAGTATTCGTTGTTTTTTTCAGAATTACTCGGTACATCGTCAATAGTTAACTCTAACGATTCTTCATTATCACTACTTAATTCTATAAGTATTTCTTTGTTTCCGTAGCTGATATGTATGTTATCTTCGATATATAACTTCTCAACTTTCTGTGGATCTTTGTTATTGAATCTTGAAGCTTCTTTTAACTCGGTTTTCTTCAAGGTTTTCACCCAGCTAAAAGGGCGCACAGTACTTTGCGAAGAAGACTTTATTAATTGTTTTGTGATCCTCTGTTTCGAGTGATTTTTGAGATAGTGATGATTGAGTATTTTCAATGATGCGAATTTTAAAAAACATATTGTGCATCTTACTTGCTTTAAATGGTTTTTTAGATGGTGTTGCATCAGGGCTTTCTTTGATGGCAGTTTCAGTGAACAGATTTTGCACAGAACAGGCATTTTGGAATGTTAAATATTTCCTGTAATTTAACTTGGTGAGAAAATTGTTAAATTCTTTATTCAGTGAACTTTCTCATATTAATTCAGTATAAAAATTGTTTGTGCCTCTCACTACAAATTTTAGAAAAACTTACTAACCTTATTCTACATTAATTTTCTTGAAGTTTTGGGAATGCATTTGAAGGAAATAATTTTTCACATATGATAAAATGAGTGATGAAAAGAAAACAAACTAATCTTGTTTATTTACACATGAATAATGTGAAAAAACTAACTGAAGTAATCATAGAATAACTCACAGAATAAAAATTATGCGTTGAAAAACTTTAATACATCAGAAAGATCTTTGAAAATTCATTATTATTACAATTGAATTTTCTTCTTAGGAAAAGTTTATATATTGAGACGATAGTGCCTTAATTCATTTTAAATGCCTAGAATTCATAGGATTTGAGCTATGTAACTTTTTTTACGCACTTATTAGAGAAGCGTTTTTAATTTTTTTTCCAAATTTCTGTTATTTTCAAATGAATTTCTAGTACTTTCATTGAAAAAGTTTCGTATTTGTAGATATCTCCTCTTAGCGATGAGGAATAATGAATAATATTATTATAAAGAGGAAAGATTTGTATGTTTGATACGAGTTAACTCATAAGCTACTTGACCGATTTCAATAATTCTTTCACCCTTAGAATGCTACACTATCTCTGAGTAACATAGGCTATACTTTTCACCCGAGAAAATTAAGGAAACCTACTATAACTTCAATGATAATAAATATGAGTACCAAAATCAGCTATTTTCAGGTGCACTGCAAAAACTGTAAGACGTACCTACATGGAAACAATGTATGACGGAAATGCACCTCTTAAATAGTTCTAGAAAAAAGACCGCGATAGCATATATCTATCTTTCAAGGTTTACTCGGTATTACCTTTTAAAGGTATCCAAATGTTTCTCGAAATTATGTATTATTTGGGAGTATTTTGAATACGCTATTGATCCTTATCCAATTAAATACGTCGTTCATACCCAGTATTTATTAGGTGTACAACTAAGTTTCCGCGGTTTTCATTTGACCTCGTCATCCCTCTCGAATTTCTTTCCCTAGAACTATCTCTTCAAGTTTAGAATAGATAATAATCACTTGGGCTTGAATCTGCAGAATGTGGGGGATGAGGAAGCAATTCGAGGCGTAATTCTACCATTTTGCCACCGTCTTTATTGATTTGTGAGCTGCAGCATTGTCTTGGAGGAAGAACCCTTTTTTCTTTGATAAATTTGGGAGATGATTCCTCGATCAAAATAAGCAGCCTCAGCTGCAGTTTTTCACATTAAAGAAGTAAATCAAAAGTTCCCGCAAATGATGCTTATTCGGAATAAAACTTGACATTTTTGCACGAAAAAAATTACGTGATGCTGATACGGAATCACTAGTACTTTAAGGTTATGGTGTTGCCAGATGACTAAACTTGGATATTACGTTTTACATCTGACAATTTCTCCATAACCTTCTGGTGGGGCCATCTTTTGACAAACCGCGGAAACTTATTTGTACACCTAATAATTTAGAACCAAATTGCCTTTTACATCATTCAATTATGAAATTAAATCGCACCAAAATGCGTTTCCGAGGTAGGCACTAGGAGGGTAGGAGAAGGTACCGAAGTGTGAGGGATGTACGAATGTATTTTGGATTGCCTGATGCCCGTTTGTTTATGATCACAAATCAGATCAACAGATGGCGCTGTAGTCGTTATTTAGGTTATTCATCTACTCTGCAACTAAACGGCTGGATCGAATTGAATGAATTTTTGTGTATACAGAACAACGTCTGTTGGGTCTGCTAGTAATGAATAAATAAAAACGTTTTGACTTAATTTAGCTTTTATTCAATAAATAATTATAAAACTCAACAATGCACAAAAGTATAAAAATAATCACTGCAACGATACCTTCATGTTCTTAAATTTTTTTTTGGATCTCAGTGAAAAGTATATTTCAGATAGAATTCAATGATGGCATTTTATTGAAAAAAATATGAAGAAATATTGTAATAATTATACATACAAATCTGTTCAACATAAACTGAAACAAAAACAAATAATTCACACAAATAAAAATTTTCAGGATTGACTATTAAGCCAATTTTTTATTTTAATGAAAGTAGTTGCAAGTACGGAATTGCTCCTAAATATTTATTATACATGCCCAATATTTTTGATTCACCCTGTATTCAAATCAAAGTTATTTCATCACACAATATCGGTTTCTTTCCAGTAATACAATATGGATATTTTCAAATCAATTAAAGTTTTTTCTGCAAAATCTCATTATCAGTTTTTACTTGCAAACTATCTTGAAAATTTCATATTTATGGGACAGTATAAAAGCATTATCTATATTTCAAAATTTCGTATGACCTCGCAATTTTTTTATTTGGAATTTATTACTTTCGCGATAAGAAAGTCTATTAATTTTTTAAAATAGAATTTTTCCAACCAAATGATAATAATTTAAATTTTATAGTAATAGATAACGCATAGGAAAAGTTTTGAAGTAACTCCAACCAATATTTTTATATACAGGTTATTCAAAATAAGATGTTGATTGTAAAATGTGTGAATCCATTTTTGATTAGAGGAAGAAATATCTCTCAAAATCAGCATCTTATTCTGAATCCCTGTATACAGGTATGGAAATTCACATCTGAAACATACGATATACAATGCATCAGACAGAAAATTCTTCAGTCCAGTTGCACAGATGAATAGTCGAGACAAGCACGTGCTGTAACACACTGAATTCGGTTGTCTTATTGGAATATTCTAGTCTTGTCTTACTCTTATCGTTGAGAGCAGCGTAGTTCATTCAGTATGGTAGGCAAGAGTAAATACTTGAATCGAGTATTACGGGCAGCCTGACAAATTAAATAATTCTAATACATGTACTGCAGGTTCCCTACCATACTGCGATAAGAGAGAGACAAGACTAGATTATTGCAATAAGACAACGGAATTCATTCAGTTACAGCACGTTATTATCTCGACTATTCATCGGATGAATTCTCTGTCTGATGCATTGTAAATCGTATGTTTTCGATGTGACTTTCTAAATCTGTATATTTTATTGGTATTTGGAAAAACTTCGATTCAAATACATATACGAACTATTATAATATATATAATATACCACAATCAGTCCAAATATAAAACCTTTTATATCTCATACATAACCACCATATCGTATCAATCTATCACAATAAAGAAAAACCTTTTAAAAGCTACGAGCTATTAATTTTAAGCAGCTCGTCTAGCTGACTCTTATAAGCCTCCTTAGCCTCCAAAAGGTCTAACCTTAACTCCTCCACTTCATCAACTTTTTCTCCATACATCTGGCAAAGCAGATCGTACTGTTCTTGCAGTTCGTCGAATTTAACTTTAATCGACTTGTAGTCCGCTAAATCTTTGGTGAGATCGTCCACTTTACTGGTTAAAGATGTAAGTTCTGAGTTCATCAGATTCCTTTCTTGTTCTCTTCTGTTAAGTTCCCATTGCAACTGCTGTAATTCTCCTTCTCGTTGTTGAAGATTCGTTTGAAGCATTTGAATTTCGAACATGTTAGTGTATCGTGGAGCGTTACCAACATCGAAAGATTCAAGCTGGGACCATACTGAACTAACCATGGAATCGGCAACTGAGGCCTTTCCTACACTTAACGTAGGCGAATTACTTCTTGGATTAGAGTTTGTATCATCAGTGTTGAAGTCTACATCTTGCTTTATTGTAAGCTGGGATTGATCTTTGTTATCCAACTCTTCGACGGATTTTTTTAAGGAAGTTTTAAGCATCGTTATATCTTTGTTTAGTGTCTCAATTCTTTCGTTTTTTGTTTTGATGCTGGATTGTAATTCTTCTACTTTACTTCTAAATTCTTGCTCTAATATTAGTTTTTCTGTTTTTAATTGGTCTAGCTGGATTTCTAAAAGTTCTTTTTCATGTTTTATACCATTGAATTCTTCTTCTAAATTTGATAATTTTAAGGATAGTTTCATACATTCTTCTTTGGTTTCTTTTTCTTTATTTCCTGCGGACGTTAGGTGAAATTGAAGTTCGTTTATTTTAGAAGTCAACTCTTGTTCGATTTTCTCAAAATGTGCTACTTTCAAGTTGTGTGTGGCTTGTAGAGACTCCAATTGTCTCACTAACGGTTTGCTTACCTCCAACACGGACTGCGAGAGCTCTTCATTTCTACTTTCAGCATTCTCAAGCCTTAATAAAAGCTCATTATTTTCTTTTCTAAATTGTTGCTCTTTTTCCAGGTACCCACTTTCACATTCGTGTAGTTTCATCCTTAAATACTGCAGTTGGTTTATAACATCTTGACTTTGAGATTCAGCCATTTTCTTCTCGTTTTCAAGAACTTCCAACATTTGTTCCTTTGCTGACAACTGGTTTGTTATTTTATTTTTATCGTTCAATTCTTTTCGCGCTGCCTCCAATGATTTCTTCAAAGTTTCGTATTTTTGAACTTGATCGTCTAACTCACTTCGTAATTTCTCTGTTTCGTTCTCTAATTTCTTATTTTTAGACGTCAACTGGTTCACTGCTTCTATTTGTGTTCTTTCAACTTCTTCCTTTGCATTTACTGTTCGTTTTAACCTGTCGGTTTCTGATGTAAAATCTTCTACTCTTTCTTTTAGTTGTTTTATTGTAGTTTCGTTTTCTTTCTCTTTGGTTCTTAGTTTCTTTATTATGTTGGAATGTTGTAGCTGTTGTTTTGACAGTTTTTCGCCTTCTTCTCTTAGTTGTTTAATCATTTCATCTTTTTCGTTTACTATAGTTTCAAAATCCCCTTTGCTTAGTCTCGTTGAAGATTCTTGTTTGGCTTGATCTAATTCCTTTCGAAGGGTGTCTTTTTCTCGTATCGCTTGTTGAAATTTTTTCTCTAAAATAGACATTCTCTGAGCGTAGTCTTCAGTTACTTGATTCAAATCTTGAGATTCTAATTGTTTGGACAAAGCAGAATTCAAATGGGTTTTTAACTCCATATTTAATTCTTGTAACTCAAGATTTTTACGATTTATCTCGACAATTTTAGCTTCTCTAGATTCCAGAATCTCCGTTATTTCAGCAATTTTTCTAATCAATTTATCTACATCTGGGGAATGACAATCATCACTTATGCTAGAAGCTTCCGATAGTTCTCGATTGTGGCCTTTGGCGTTTTTCAAGGTCATTTTGCACAATAACGTGTCGACATTACCAGTGTCTTTACCTAATTTTCTATCCGCTTTTTTGAGGGGGCTATGACGACTTTGGGTACTACTGGAGTCTCCGTTTGGACTTGAAATAATTTCTATGTCGGAAGAAGTTGTCGTTTCAAGCTCATCACCTGAGGTGTGGCCGGAAGTGTGATCCGAACCTATTTTGACTAAATCTGATTTATCAGAGCTAAGAGGCGAGTAATCTCTAGGTGGCATCTCCAGTTGTATTATCGAAAGGTTTTCCGAAGAAACACTATCGTTTATTATAGAAATTGAATCGCTTTGTATACAAGCATTGCCAGATGTAGAATTTTTATCGGAAGTTGTATCAGATATAATAGATTGGATCAACGAAGTATCCTTCTCAATATCACTGCCTGAATCTTCGTTGTTTTCCGATCCTTTCATGGTTACGTCAGATTGTGAACCCTCATCTGTAGATAACTCTAAAACGTTCTCTGAACTGCTTTGGAAAGAATCGTCATCTATTGGTATGTCGATTATATTTGTGCTTCTAAGAATTTCTGGAATTTCTTGTTGGGTACTTTGAGGTTGGGTGCTTATTAATACCACATCGTTGATGTTTGACAATAAAAATTGGGTGTTTTTTCTGCTGGGCGGTACGGTAATAGCATCGGGTAAAGGTGCATTTTCCATTGATGGAGCCAAGGTAAGAATTTCATCATTTTTTATTTTTTCTTGGTTGATTTCTTTTTTGAGTTTGGGTTCTTGAGTTTCAACATTTAAATCAGAGGATGTTAGCTTACCTTTTGTGTCATTCTCTTGTAGATTATTTCTTTCATCAGAATCGGCACTTTCTAAAGAACTATCGTTTGGTGCACATTTCTCTTCGATATTATTACCTAGTTCTCTGTTATCTACAACAAAAGATGAATGAGTGATGATATTTTTGAATTTTCATCAAAGTAATGTATTACCTTTCTCTTCAAGAGCTTTATTCTCTAGATTTTGAGAACAACTACTTTCAGCAATGTTTTCAATTTTTTTCCCTTGGCTATTAACTAAACTCTCATTCAATAATTCCCCTTCTACAAGATTAGAATCTTTTACTGATGTTTCCTCATTTTTGTTAACCACACTATTATCAAAATCACCTATACTGTCAACCACAAGTTTACTCTGGCTGAAATGCTGCGAATTTATATCGGAAGAGTCATCTAAACCCTCTAACGATACACTCTTGTTATATTCTTTAGAGTGGTCGAAAAATGACCCAGTAAAGGAGCCCCATATACTGTTAACATTGTCTACGTTATCCTTAATTTCTTTTTTATTGTTAGGCTGCGATTCTACCCATGTTCCAAAGTAATCATCGTTATTTGTATCCACTGGAACGTTGTTTTCATTCAGACCATCCTCTTTGATATCGAGGGCTTTATCTATAGTACGTTGTGCTTCTTTGAGAGCTGATTTGGCAATATTCGCTAGACCTGCAGCATCAAACCAACTCATTGTAATTTATTGTAATAACTGCAGAATATTGTGTAAGCCCCACATTATATTTTACATAATTCGATCCAGTTATTGTAACGCTTTTATAATGATAAATTATAAATAATCTTCTACGATTTCAGTATTTTTGTTATCAATTTTGTTTTGTTGACGTTTTCAAGGTAAATCATCTGTTAGATGTCAAAACTGTCAAATGTACAAGCGAATGTCATGGAGCTGTCAAAAATCTATGGTCGGTATGTTCCATTACTGAACTCGGAATTGATAAAGTTTTTATTAAATATTAATGTATTCATTTACAAAATGTTCCACTTAATGGATATGAACTATCGCAAATTATGATGGAGATGAAAAACATATATCTCACTTTTAAATTAAAATTTTTTAAAATGAATCCGCATTATTGAACGTGGCCGGATATTACATCATCTGTCGTTTAATGACTTTTCTCTGTCCTTGTCCCTCTTCAAGGAATTATCAGAAATTTTCCAGAACGTACGATGAAAATAGATTTATTCCAGATGATTCCAAAGTAGTTCGGTTCTTGAAGAATACTTTCGGGAATTGTTTCCAGTTGTTTTGTGTTTTTGTGTACATTTTTGAGTTGGAAGTTCCCGTAATAATGACTTTTCGCAAATCTCCATTTGTAAGTTGTTTTTAACCTAATATTTGTTTGGGTTTCGATTCATTAACCTATCTCTTCTGATTTACGTGCTTACACTCAGGTATATCCTTATCGTCACCTAATTATTGAATTATAATATTATAATTTGAGCCAGTGTGAAGTCTATTATGTCAGTACAGCCTTCGTGAAAGAATGTTTGTACATTTAATTGTTGTATACAAAAGACGTTTATTTATAAATAATTCAAGTATTGAATGAATTTTTGGCTTTAGGCCAATATTAAATTCGCATGTCATCGTTACTGAATCGCAGATATACAGATAAACTTCAGAATGTCGCGTTTGTTGTGAAATTGGCAATTCTTTACTTCCACAGCTATGCCTCACAATGAAAATTTAATGGAATGTATTCCCACTTTAACTAAATATACCATATTTTCATTTCTTCAGATTGCAGATGAGTTTTGACAAATATTTCTGCGAACATAATGAAAAACTTATATATTAGTCTACCAACGAGGAACCATAATTCGTTGAAATCATAACTGATTCATAAGATCTCCGATGAACTGCTGCTATCAAAGTAATAACTTTAACATCACATAAGTACAAGAACTTCTTCGCTTCGCAAATTAAAATTCTGAGCATTCTTGATAAGCTTTTATTGTTAACATCCAATTTCTGTACTTTTCATGTTTTCTTTTATCAATATAAAGGGTGCTCTATTTGGGACCTGATATAATAAATGAAAGCTTTGCTATTAACATTAAATGCTTCAATCCACTCAGAAAGATTAACAAATAGTTATTTCTGAAAAAATGTGCAACAATATTAGATCATTTAAAGATAGTTATTATGAAATAATCGTAAGTGTAGTTCATATCATAAGGACAACGTCAAAAAGATAAAAGAATCTCTTTTATGTGTTTTCTGCTGACGACATCAAAATTTTTGTTCACTTAAAATATTAAATCATGTATGATCAATAAAATAGCTAATATTTTTTTGAGAGGAAGTGTGAATTTTGCATTGTTTTTTCACAGGTTTGCTGACTAACCAAGCTCACAGCTGTTTCTTCCAATTTGTGAGTAAACAAGCAGGTCTTGTTCGTGTAGTTTTTGGGGCCCTATAAGATCAAAACCTGGCTTTAACGTTATGGAATTATAAGATAGTATCAATATGACAATTCGAAAGAAACTGCTAGATGTAATTTTATAACAGCAAAGCCATAGGCATTTCAAAAAAGAATGAAAGTCAAAGTAGGACCTCGGATGGTCGAAAGACATAATCCTAAGATAACTTGACTCATTTTTTTTAGTTTTGTCATTGATCTTGTCAGGGAACTGTTATACGAGGGCAATTCAAATATAAACAAGACTTTTCGATTTTCAGGCACAATAGTGGGGGGAGAACATTCCTTATTTTTTGTTGTTGGGTAGGTTTGTCAGGAGTAAGGGAAGCATGTCGGTTTGCCTCATCGACCCTCTCGGTGTCCACTGTGACAATGTTTGAGCAAGAGGTTCCTCCGTCAATTGCGCAACGTATTGTTCTCTCCACTCCTTAATCGCTTGTTTAGGCTCTGGGGTGTAGTGGTGCACTTATGTTTCATCACAGGTGATAATGTGAGTGAGAAATTGGTCTCCTTGTTCCTGAGATCGTGCAAGAAGACGCCCACACACCTGAAAACGATGCAATTTCTGGTCAGCTGTGAGAAGGTGAGGAAACCACCTGGCGCAACCCTTACGGTACCCTTGCTCCTCTGTGAGTATGGAGTAGGTGCTCCCATAACTTATCCCGACCTAACGCAATTTCAGAACTGATACGACCTGTCGTCTTCAATAAGCTGTCGAACACTATTGATTTACTGTTTATGCCATGCAAACACTCTAGCTCGCAACAGTGTCTCTTCTCCGAACCTGGGCAGTCAATCTACTCAAGATTTTGGCCAGTTTTACGCGTTCTGCGGCGAGAAACCTGATTACAACACTTTTCACAATTGACAGAGGAACCTCTTACTCGAACACCGTCACAGTGGACACCGAGAGGGTCGATGAGGCAATCCGACGGGCTTCCCTCACTCCTGACAAACCTACCCATCACAAAAAAAAATTCAGGAATGTTCTCCCCCACTTTTGTGCCTGAAAATCGAAAAGACTCGTTTATATTTGAATTGCCCTCGTACATATGCACGTTTGGTTAATTTTGTGCATGATTTCTTTGGTTTTCTTTATTTAGAGTGGTATCATTTAAATTTAGTAGCGTTGACTAGAATTTATGCAGAGTTCAATGAAAATCAAAGCTCTGGTAGATTATGTATTGTAGGGTCTCACACCTCTACATCTAGTGAGTGATAGGGTAGCCCATGAGGCTATCCTCAGAATATCTAAGGAAGGTACAGGTAATGAGAGAATAAAGAATCAGAGAGTCTGGTCTTCTCTGAACAACTACATCTCATCTACGAACCTCCCTAGTGATGTAATGATCGAGAAAGTAAGCACTGAGAAAAACTTCAGGACATTGCTTGGTAAAAGAAAAGGAATGGGAACGGGAATACACCGACTATAACCTCAAAGAAAATACCGTAAAATGGTATACAGATGGTTCCAAAACCTCTACAGGAGCTGGCGCTAGGATATATGGGCCAAGTACCAAGTATGCACTGTCGCTAGGCTCTTGTATGAGCGTCTTTCAAGCGGAAATCTTAGCTATTGAAAGATGTCTAGATATAAATCTAGAAAGAAACTACCAGAAGTGCGATATAGCCATACACTCAGATAGTCAAGCTGCTATTAAAGCACTAAGCTCCTACGTCATCGACTCAAAGATGATCTGGCAGTGCCGGAACAAACTCAATGAGGTAGGCAAAAAAATAAGGTCTTTTTAACCTGGGTTCCCGGCCATTTGGGAATCAAAGGAAACGAAGAGGCCAATACATTTGCCAAAGAGGGCGCACAAATGTCACCCATTGACCCAGAACCCTCCTGTTGTATAGGTAAATGTACCTATAAGAAGGAGTTTCTGGAGAAGGAGAGAGCCGAGAGGGAAAAACTCTGGCGGAATCTCCCAGGGATGGATCGTTCCACTAAGTTCCTTTGGAACTTTGAAACAGCAAGATCCAAAATATATCTGGATCTTGGAAAGAAACAAATACACCTCCTCACTGGCTTTCTTACAGGACACTGTCGCCTTAGGAAGCACCTGTTGAGGATGGGATTGTCAGACACTGACAAGTGTAGGTTCTGTGGAGAGGAGGAAGAAACCCCCATTCACCTAGTCACGGAATGCTTTGCCATTCCGAGCCTAAGGAAAGAATGCCTTGGGCGAGAAACTTGTAAGAGTGAGGAACTAGCCTCGTTAAAGCCTTCACAGATACTGGATTTCATCAGAGCTCTGGAACTGGAAGGCGAGCTGTGAAGGGTGTGGTCAGAACAGCTCTGTAAGGGGCAAAATAGACCTTGAGGTCGCAGTGAACTGTAACCCCTTTCTAAACTAAACGGTTCACTTCAGTTTTAAATTATTTTCGGTTTCAAAGTCCACGAGGTAGGTCCATCACGCCAGTGAATTTTAGTTCATTGGGCACTCTGTATAGTACATGGTGGTCCAGATCGTAACCAAGAAATTTGAACCACGTATTCTACATCAAAAATAAGACCTAGTTCGTCATATATGTCGAGAAATGTTTCCTCTCCGAGATATGGGGTGTTAAAATTATATAAAAAAATGTTTTTTATTAATAACTTTTACACTGCTTGAAATATTTTTATTAAATTTAGGACATAGGTTTTGAGCGTCAAGAAGCACTTTTTGCATAATATCATTTTTTTCTATTCTACCAGTGGCGTCCGTATTGCAGCGAGACTGAATATTTTCAGTTAAAAAAATGATACGCCGCTGCTTTCCCCGACAATAAAAATTACTATTCAAATCCTTATTCAACTTGGATCCAATTCGGTCCCTTGACTTTTTGCTATACGAGGCACCGTTTCCGGTTAAAAAATAAAACACATTCTCATGCTTGAAGAAATCGCCAAAATTTGATGAGGTAGGTACATAATAATAATAAGACTATTTTTGTGAACGAAACGTGTAACTAATTTTGGCAATTTCTTCATGCATGAGAATTTGTTTCATTTTTTAACAGGAAACTGTGCCTCGTACAGCAAAAAGTCAAAAGACCGAATTTGCTCCAAATTACATAAGGATTTAAATAGTAATTTTTTATTGTCGGAAAACCCAATGGCGTGTCATTTTTTTATCTCAAAATATTCGGTCTCGCTGCAGTACGGACACCACTGGTAGAATAGAAAAGAAATGATATTATGCAAAAAGTGCTCCAATGTCCAATGTCTCAAATTTCATAAAAATATTTCAAGCAGTGTGAAAGTTATCAATAAAAAACATTTTTCTATATAATTTTAACACCCCATATCTCGGAGAGGAAACATTTCTCGACATATCGCACCTCCGGTGCGACACTGTCACTTATGCAAAAAATGCAAAATTGAGTTAAATATGTATTAGTGGTCCTAAAGCACCCCTTTACTTGGTGCAATAACGTTACTTCTGTAGTACGCATAGTTTCCTAAGGAGCTACAGTGTGTTTTGTGTTTTGGAGCGAAACACGGTTACGCTGGGAGCTACACTGTTACTAAGGTAATTGTGTCATAATATTTTCTCGATTCTGGAGCAATAGTGATCCAAGATGCAGTAGTTGTGACATTATTTCTCCGATATTTAAATATTTTTGAACTACATCAATGAAAAACTGTTAAAAAGTTTATGTTCATTTCGAAGAGTTTTTGATTATTTTATTAACAACTGTGCATTATTTGATTTGAAATAAAAGTCAGTAAACATTTTGTACTCGTTTTTTCATAACTCAGTGTGACACAACTACAGTTATAATTTTTCGATAGTGCCGAAACGTCACTTTTGAGAGGGTTGAAATGTTTAAATAATCGTATAGTAAATTTTTTACGGTATTTAGTGATCATTATTCAACCAAACGTGAAGTTGAAAGTTGACATTGTAGTAAAAGCTATTTGTCTCATCTCTATCTTCTATAGTTATTGTTTTGTGACGTGTCAAAGTTTAAAAAGCTTCTCCTGAGAAACTACATTTCTGCATAAGTGACAGTGTCGCACTGGGGGTGCGATATGTTTATATGACAAACTAGGTCTTATTTTTGATGTAGAATACGTGGTTAAAATTTCTTGGTTACGATCTGGACCACCCTGTATAATTTAAGTAGAGAAGAAACAAATATTTCATTTATCTCTTAATGATTAATAGCCTACCCGATTAATCACACGATTATCATGTAGTCGTCCAAATTTAGTTGCAGTGACCCGAATAAAATCCAATTCTCTTCGCTGAATCCGATATGACACACCTTCAATAGAGCGCCGTCACCCTATTATTGAACTACTACGTATACTTTAGTTGGACGGTATTTTTAACAGACAGAGTGATACGCTTTTGTGCTAGTTTTTCCATATAGAGCGAAATCGATGGGATATAAATTAAATAAACTCGCTTTTGAGATTCCAAGGGGTTTTGCAGTTGGTATGGCAGTAAAAATTGAAGAAATCTCTGACGAGACTTCAGAAGCTTACAAGCGCTTGTTTATATTGGAAAAACGATATTCAGGGTGTCCCGGAAAATGTGGGAAATCTCTCGGATTCAGATAGAACATAAAAGAATAAGATGACGAGTTCCCATAATTTTATTTCCTAGCGGCCCCCCTACGAAGATACGACCTCCTAAATGACGCCACTGGAAATTCATTTTAGTGGCTTAAATTTCTATTACTTACTCCTTTCTTTTTTTTCGAAAACGGTTCAATTTATTGACACTGAACAAGAGTACCTTATTTTCTTTAGCTTAATGTTCATGGTATCCAATTTGTTTTTTTTAGCACCTTATCATAAAGGGTGTTAAAAATGTAAGTATTGAAATGTACAACCCAGTCCGCCCCTGGTAAACTGAACAAGATAATTGAAATTTGAGTGCGGTGATTTAAGAGGTTCTTAATACTATTAATCATATAAAATTTTCATCAAATTATATCGAGTAGTTATTCCACTTAAATGGATTTCCAGTGGCGTCATTTAGGAGGTCGTATCTTCGTTAGGAGGATCGCTAGGAAAAAAATTATGGGAACTTGTCATCTTCATTTTTTATGTTCTATCTGAATCCGAGAGATTTCCCACATTTTCCGGGATATCTTGTATATAACTCGAATATTCTGAGAGCTATTGGTTTCATTAATGCATTCAACCATCTTATAAAAATATTGAATGTACCCCGCACATTTCTAGTTTCAACTGTACGGCAAAATACTCTCTGATGCATTGAACATTAATGACCTATTTTAATGTTCATTTTATGCTATTTTAATGTGCAATTTCCATGGGCAACTGAACACAAGGCATTCAGAAGTAATACGAGTAATGTCACAACTCTAGTGGAACATGGAAATTTCATTATGTCAAATGTATGTCTTGTGCATAATGAGAATGTATTTCAATTAAGAATTTATACACAATTCATGTTGAGGTGGTTGGAAAAATCTTGTAATCACTCAGATATTAATCTAGCGACTAATGGTCTAGAACTATTAACGCGTGCGCGGAGCGAAAATATCTTGACCATTAGTCGCTGTCTTCAATAACCTATAGTCCGTTCACGAAAGTTTGAGCCGTCGGTTGGCCATGACAGTTTTGCATATTCCACTGTGTATATTAAAATTTTAGGTTATGCTGTTTATTTACTTGTCAGATTGATACGCAATGTTGTCAATGTTGCATAGAGTTCTCTGATAACTCGCAAGCTCGTCGGAAGAAGCCGGGTACATTCGACAACGTTGATTTATATTACGTTATGACAGCAAATACTCCAACTTCAGATAAATAAACAAACGCCTACTATACGCTCAAACTTTTGTGAACGGACTATATGCACTCAAACTTTCCTGAACGGACTATATAAATAAATTTGTTCAAACAGGCGCTATCCTTTTCCCAAATGTCTGTTATTTTCGAATTTTGTTTCACTTCAATCAGATCATGAAAAAAAACGTTGTTGCGCCATATCATACATTTTTAGTATCGCAGTACCGAGTATTATGTGTGTCATTATATTGAATTTGACCTTGGCAGCGGCGGCGCCAGCTTCTGCAGGTCCACATTATATCCGGATCTCGAAAAGGTCGTTAATTAGGTACGGATCTCGATTTCAAGCAGTCGAAACTCGCGCAAATGCGTGCCGAATCCCCCAATTTAACGGAAAATAAGGAATATTCGGACCTTGGGCTCATGAATATTTTTTTTAATGGATACATGTTCGTGTTTCGCGTATGCGAGAACAGTGACGGCTCGTGGTATGTAGGTGTGTGTCGGCCAGTCCAAAGAAAACAGAAATAGAGAAGTCTTCAAGAATCAACGTAGAATCACCTTGCTCTAATGGTCTATTATGTCCCCGCATACCTTGAGATGTCTATGCAACTCGCCCTTTAGCTCGCTGTACAGTTTCCGGTTCTTGATGAGCCTTAGAAACTGAAGTAAACTCAGGAGTGAGATGATAAAGGGTTTCCTAATAAGAGGTGTTATTTTGAATAGCCCGTATTCGGTAGATGTCACGTTTTGAACTGTAATGACATTTGACAAGTAGAAACTACGCCATTAATAAAAATGAAACGATACACGCTTCAAGAACGCAATGAAATTTTCAAAATGCTCTATAAAAATTTGACAGAGACGGTTCGTAAAACTCGAACATTTTTGGGTCGTCGTGAAGCACCTTGTCGGACCGCAATAAAGAAAAATTCGAGCTGATGGGACAAGTTAGTGATGTGAAGAATAAAAACCGTGCTCGTCGCTCAAGAGCAGCCGAGAATATCTGCTGTAGCTGAAAGTGTTGAAGAAAACTCAGGTTTGTAAATTCCTTGTCGTTCTTTGAATTAGGCATTTTACAAACGTCATTACATCGTATTTTGCATAAAGATTTGGGTCTTAAGGCTTATAAAGTTCAGTTAACTCAAGAACTCAAGCCGGCCGATCATCAACAAAGTCGTGTCTTTGCTGGTTGGGTCGTGAAATGCATGAAAATGATCCGGAATTCCATCGAAAAATCATATTGAGTGATGAGGCCCATTTCCACCTCGGTGACTTCGTAAACAAGCAAAATTGTCGCATCTGGGGCTCGGAAATGCCTCCGTATCCTCAACGTGTGACTGTTTGGTGCGGTTTATGGTCCGGCGGAATCATGGGACCTTACTTTTTCGAAAATGAGGCCGAGCAACAGTTACGGTGAATAGATTGCGCTATCGAGAGATGTTTAATGATTTTTTTATGACCGAAATTAGATAGTATTGATCTGGACAACGTTTACTTTCAACAAGACGGCGCTACGTGTCACAAGAGCAACGAAACCATTGATCTTTCGCGGGAAAAGTCTCCGGACCGTGTTATCTCTCGAAAAGGCGATCACAATTGTCCACCGAGGTTCTTGTGATTTAACACCTGGCGACTTCTTTCTTTGGGGCCACGTGAAAGGGAAGGTCTACGCCAATAGGCCAGCGTCGATTCAAGACCTCAAAGATGGAATTCGTGAGACTATCGAGGACATATGGCAGCCACTTTTTTCGATTTGGTTATGGAAAATTTCATCAAAAGGATATGGTCCTGTAAGCGTGGTCGTGGTAGTCATTTGCCTGATGTTATTTTCCAATTAACGGCATAGTCTTCTTTATAATGAAATAAAGATCCGATCATTTATATTGAAAACTAGCATTTTTCTTTGAATATCAACATAACACCTCTTATTGGAAAACCCTTTATTACTCGATTATTTTCGGATCGGCCGGCCGACCCTGACGAGCCGCTACTGTTTTGGAGCCTGAGGAGACGGCTGGAATGGAAGGCAAATGCTGCGTATCTCGTTTTCTCCATATTAGGAAAAGTGGAAAAGTTACTACGGCCGTCGCGTTTGTAGGTAAACACTGGGTGACTCCGACAAGGTCGACACTATGTGTCGGCTCATGGTCGCGTGTCAATTTTTGGTTTATCGGACACGATGGGTTGATGGGGTTCTTGAATCTTGACTTGCCGGTTCAATATGGTGAGATCTCAGTTTTATGATTTTTGGGTAATGTTTTATCGTTTTGAGGAAACTTAGGCATCGATCACAAATTGTTTAGCAGTCGATCGGAATGGTCGCAGTGGTCGCAACCATAGATTTATAATACTAACTAGATGGCGAACCTGTCAAAAATTTTGAGGCAAACGGCGGCCATTTGCAGTTTGGGTTTTACTTGAGAGGTTTCATTTTTTCAAGAAAAAAATTCGAGCACAGATGGCATAGAACATCAAAATATTCGAGTTTCATCCCAAACTGCAAATGGCGGCCCTTGCTTCACTTTTTTCTACGTGACAGTTAGGAAGTTCGACGTCCAGTTAGTATTATAGGTCCATGGTCGCAAACACCGAAAGCAAAGATAAAGGAGAGAAAGATAGGAAACGGAGCGACTGCGATTATGTTAGCGCCATCTATGTGCCAGGATTAAGTACTAAAATTAAGGAGAATGGATATAATCGAATATTGTAGAGGCCATTTTGAGCAAAACAAGGACATTTGAAAACATTGCCATTATTGAACTTGGGTAACCTATTCGTGGCTTCATTTAGTTGTGTTTCGTATTGTGTTTGTGTTCTCCAAAAATTTCTTATGTGTCAACTTGACTTTTTCCACGCTAGTCATAGAAGGGTCTTGTCGCGGTCGCCAAATGTTTATCTTCAAGAAATATATTCAGTAATCGTGGATAAAGTATAGTATGCTACTCACGTATAAAGGCTGTTATTCATCTCGTGAATTAAAAGGGATTTCCAATAAGAGGTGTTATTTAGATATTCAAAGAAAAATGTAATTTTTCAATAAAAATGATCGGATGTTTATTTCATTATAAAGAAGGAGCTATGCCGTCAATAGTGGATAATTAACACCAGGCAAATGACCACCACGACCACTCTTACAGGACCGTATCCTTTTAATGAAATTTTCCATAACCAAATCACAAAGTGGCTGCCCTCTGTCCTCGATAGTCTCACGAATTCCATCTTTGAGGTATTGAATCGACTCTGGCCTATTGGCGTAGACCTTTTCTTTCACGTGGCCCCAAAGGAAGAAGTCGCAAGGTGTTAAATCACAAGATTTCGATGGCCAATTGTGATCACCTTTTCTAGAGATAACACGGTCCGGTAACTTTTCCCGTAAAAGATCAATGGTTTCGTTGTTGATGATCGGCCGGCTTTAGTTCTTGTGTTAACTGATCTTTATAAGCCTCAAGACCCAAATTTTTATGCAAAATATGGTATAATGACGTTTGTGGAATGCCTAATTCCAAAGAACGACGAGAAAAGGACAAACTTGGGTTTTCTTCAACACTTTCGGCTTCAGCAGCATTATTCTCGGCTGTTTTTGAGCGACGTGCACGGGTTTTATTCTTCACATTACTAACTTGTCCCAACAGCTCGAATTTTTCCCCCAATTTCTTTATTGCGGTCCGACAAGGTGCTTTACGATGACCCAAAACTGTTCGAGTTTTACGAACCGTCTATGCCAAATTTTCACCATTTTTATAGTGAATTTAAATAATTTCAATGCGTTCTTGAAGCGTGTATCGTTCGATTTTTATTAATGGCGTAGTTTCTTCACTTGTCAAATGTCAAAAAATGACAACTTCAACGTGACATCAACCGAAATAGCGGGCTATCAAAATAACCCTATTATTGGAAAACCCTTTAGCAATCATTATACGCTCGTTGCATAATATGTATATTATTATTGTTTGAAATTCACACAAAAGATAACTTTTTACATGACCCTGTATACATATCCGACGACATTATGTGGGAGTCGCAAAGATTTATTCGATTCTTGTTTTTATTATAACTAACCTACATATTCCTAGCATCTCATCGATTAAAAAATTAGCGAACGAACCGGTCTACCGTATTCTGGTGACTAGAGTTTCGAATATCTGCGAGATAAAAATAGAATTTGATGTAATGATTCACTGGAAATCGTTTCGTGTTTAAATCTTTGTATAAACAATAATGGGACACCTGTAGCGACGTCACTGTCAACAATTCGTTTCTAGTTGATATGTGCTTAGGCGGACGATGTTTGTTCGTTGTCTCAGCCTCTAGCTTGGATATTTCCAACAATTTCTTATCGGGAAATGGGAAATTCTCAGGTGGACTGTTTATGAAATTTATTTGAATGTAACGGTTGATCTTATCAGCGGAAAGTTGTCGTTATTATGGTTGTACAGGGTGATTCATTTATCTTGGTAACCTAATTTGAAATTGATACCAAATACAGTGGACTTCCCTATAAAAAAACGCTAAATCCACAAAAAAAAATTGTAATACAGAAAATTTGTTTCTAACTATAGCCGGCAGTGTCGCAGTTCGACTTCACTGATAAATTAAGTTTATCATTCAACTTAAGCTCTTCCTTTTAGACATTTTCGCACAAATTTTCAACTAGCGTGATGGTTAGATTGAAACCAAACAGCCTGGGTTTGCGTGAACTTATCCACACTTTTCCAGCCACGGTTTTTGACGTGTATACTGTCGATGTTGGGATAGAGGACAATCGTGCGTCATTAGCGACAGTGTTGCCAGATGTATCTCATGTATGATAATGAGATTAACTTACACATGGAAAAAACGAACGAGTGATTTGTTTTTTAATATCTAATTACCAATATCTAGAACTTTTTTAGTGTCCGTCGAAATATAAGGGAAAACTAAAAAACTGACCAGCCACGGTTTTAGCGATAACTGTGCAGGGGGTCCCGGGGGCGGTGCGTTCTCAACAAAAATTTTTTTGCATAGTATTTTTGACACAGATATCAAATCTATTGAGACATTCTTTGGGCGTCCGTCTAAGTACGAGAAAAAAATTAAAAACTGACCAGCCACGGTTTTAGCGATTACTGTGGGGGGGTTATCCGGGGGCGGTGCATTCTCAACAAAAATTTTTTTGAATGGTATTTCGGATACAGATATCAAATCTAGTGAGACATTTTTTTGGGCGTCCGTCGAAGTACGAGAAAAAAATTAAAAACTGACCAGCCACGGTTTTAGCGATACTGTGTGGGCGGTTATCCGGGGGCGGTGCATTCTCAACAAAAATTTTTTGAATAGTATTTCGAACACAGATATCAAATCTAGTTAGACATTTTTTTGGACGTCCGTCGAAGTACGAGAAAAAAATTAAAAACTGACCAGCCACGGTTTTAGCGATAACTCTGCGGGGGGTTATCCGGGGGCGGTGCATTCTCAACAAAAAGTTTTTTGAATAGTATTTCGAAAACAGATATCAAATCTAGTGAGACATTTTTTTGGGCGTCCGTCGAAGTAGAGAAAAAAATTAAAAACTGACCAGCCACGGTTTTAGCGATAACTCTGCAGGGGGTTATCCGGGGGCGGTGCATTCTCAAAAAAAATTTTTTTGCATAGTATTTTTGACACAGATATCAAATCTAATGACAGATTTTTTTGGGCGTCCGTCGAAGTACGGGAAAAAAATAAAAAACTGACCAGCCACGGTTTTAGCGATAACTCTGCGGGGGCTTATCCGGGGGCGGTGCATTCTCAACAAAAATTTTTTTGAATAGTATTTCGAACACAGATATCAAATCTAGTTAGACTTTATTTGGGCGTCCGTCGAAGTACGAGAAAAAAATAAAAAACTGACCAGCCACGGTTTTAGCGATAACTCTGCGGGGGCTTATCCGGGGGCGGGCATTCTCAACAAAAATTTTTTTGAATAGTATTTCGAACACAGATATATCAATCTAGTGAGACATTTTTGTGGCGGTCCGTCGAAGTACGAGAAAAAAATTAAAAACTGACCAGCCACGGTTTTAGCGATTACTGTGTGGGGGGTTATCCGGGGGCGGTGCATTCTCAACAAAAATTTTTTTGAATAGTATTTCGAACACAGATATCAAATCTAGTTAGACATTTTTTTGGGCGTCCGTCGAAGTACGAGAAAAAAATTAAAAACTGACCAGCCACGGTTTTTGCGATAACTCTGCGGGGGGTTATCCGGGGGCGGTGCATTCTCAAAAAAAATTTTTTTGCATAATATTTTTGACACAGATATCAAATCTAATGACAGATTT
This sequence comes from Propylea japonica, assembly GCA_013421045.1. NCBI lineage: Eukaryota > Metazoa > Arthropoda > Insecta > Coleoptera > Coccinellidae > Propylea > Propylea japonica. The sequence goes on from CM024248.1 coordinate 17,196,044, forward strand.
TTTTGGGCGTCCGTCCAAGTACGAGAAAAAAAAAAAAACTGACCAGCCACGGTTTTAGCGATAACTCTGCGGGGGCTTATCTGGGGGCGGTGCATTCTCAACAAAAATTTTTTTGAATAGTATTTCGAACACAGATATCAAATCTAGTGAGACATTTTTTTGGGCGTCCGTCGAAGTACGAGAGAAAAATTAAAAACTGACCAGCCACGGTTTTAGCGATTACTGTGTGGGGGGTTATCCGGGGGCGGTGCATTCTCACAACAAAAAATTTTTTGCATAGTATTTCGAATACAGATATCAAATCTAGTGAGACATTTTTTTTTGGGCGCCCGTCGAAGTACGAGAAAAAAATTAAAAACTGACCAGCCACGGTTTTAGCGATTATGTGTGGGGGGTTATCCGGAGGCGGTGCATTCTCAACAAAAATTTTTTTGAATAGTTTTTTTGACACAGATATCAAATCTAATGACAGATTTTTTTGGGCGTCCGTCGAAGTACGAGAAAAAAATAAAAAACTGACCAGCCACGTTTTTAGCGATTACTGTGTGGGGGGTTATCCGGGGGCGGTGCATTCTCACAAAAAATTTTTTTGAATAGTATTCGAACACAGATATCAAATCTAGTGAGACATTTTTTTGGGCGTCCGTCGAAGTACGAGAAAAAATTAAAAACTGACCAGCCACGGTTTTAGCCGATAACTCTGCGGGGGGTTATCCGGGGGCGGTGCTTTCTCAAAAAAATTTTTTTGCATAGTATTTTTGACACAGATATCAAATCTAATGACAGATTTTTTTGGGCGTCCGTCGAAGTACGAGAAAAAAATAAAAAACTGACCAGCCACGGTTTTAGCGATTACTGTGTGGGGGGCTATCCGGGGGCGGTGCATTCTCAACAAAAATTTTTTTGAATAGTATTTCGAACACAGATATCAAATCTAGTGGGACATTTTTTTGGGCGTCCGTCGAAGTACGAGAAAAAATTAAAAACTGACCAGCCACGGTTTCAGCGATAACTCTGCGGGGGGTTATCCGGGGCGGTGCGTTCTCAAAAAAAATTTTTTGCATAGTATTTTTTACACAGATATCAAATCTAATGACAGATTTTTTTGGGCGTCCGTCGAAGTACGAGAAAAAAATAAAAAACTGACCAGCCACGGTTTTAGCGATAACTCTGCGGGGGCTTATCCGGGGGCGGTGCATTCTCACACAAAATTTTTTTGAATAGTATTTCGAACACAGATATCAAATCTAGTTAGACATTTATTTGGGCGTCCGTCGAAGTACGAGAAAAAAATAAAAAACTGACCAGCCACGGTTTTAGCGATAACTCTGCGGGGGCTTATCCGGGGGGTGCATTCTCAACAAAAATTTTTTTTGAATAGTATTTCGAACACAGATATCAAATCTAGTGAGACTTTTTTTGGGCGTCCGTCGAAGTACGAGAAAAAAATAAAAAACTGACCAGCCACGGTTTTAGCGATAACTCTGCGGGGGCTTATCCGGGGGCGGTGCATTCTCAACAAAAATTTTTTTGAATAGTATTTCGAACACAGATATCAAATCTAGTGAGACATTTTTTTGGGCGTCCGTCGAAGTACGAGAAAAAAATTAAAAACTGACCAGCCACGGTTTTTCGATAACTCTGCGGGGGGTTATCCGGGGGCGGTGCATTCTCAAAAAAATTTTTTTGCATAGTATTTTTGACACAGATATCAAATCTAATGACAGATTTTTTTGGGCGTCCGTCGAAGTACGAGAAAAAAATAAAAAACTGACCAGCCACGGTTTTAGCGATTACTGTGTGGGGGGTTATCCGGGGGCGGTGCATTCTCAACAAAATTTTTTTGAATAGTATTTCGAACACAGATATCAAATCTAGTGAGACATTTTTTTGGGCGTCCGTCGAAGTACGAGAAAAAATTAAAAACTGACCAGCCACGGTTTTAGCCGATAACTCTGCGGGGGGTTATCCGGGGGCGGTGCATTCTCAAAAAAATTTTTTTGCATAGTATTTTTGACACAGATATCAAATCTAATGACAGATTTTTTTGGGCGTCCGTCGAAGTACGAGAAAAAAATAAAAACTGACCAGCCACGGTTTTAGCGATTACTGTGTGGGGGCTTATCCGGGGGCGGTGCATTCTCAACAAAAATTTTTTTTTATAGTATTTCGAACACAGATATCAAATCTAGTGAGACATTTTTTTGGGCGTCCGTCGAAGTACGAAAAAAAAAATTAAAAACTGACCAGCCACGGTTTTAGCGATTACTGTGTGGGGGGTTATCCGGGGGCGGTGCATTCTCAACAAAATTTTTTTGAATAGTATTTCGAATACAGATATCAAGTCTAGTGAGACATTTTTTTGGGCGTCCGTCGAAGTACGAGAAAAAATTAAAAACTGACCAGCCACGGTTTTAGCGATAACTCTGCGGGGTTATCCGGGGCGCGGTGCATTCTCAACAAAATTTTTTTTGCATAGTATTTTTGACACAGATATCAAATCTAATGACAGATTTTTTTGGGCGTCCGTCGAAGTACGAAAAAAAAATTTAAATGTCTCACTAGATTTGATATCTGTATTCGAAAAACCATTCAAAAAAATTTTTGTTGAGAATGCACCGCCCCGGATAAGCCCCCGCAGAGTTATCGCTAAAACCGTGGCTGGTCAGTTTTTTATTTTTTTCTCGTACTTCGACGGACGCCCAAAAAAATGTCTAACTAGATTTGATATCTGGGTTCGAAATACTATTCAAAAAAATTTTTGTTGAGAATGCACCGCCCCCGGATAACCCCCCACACAGTAATCGCTAAAACCGTGGCTGGTCAGTTTTTAATTTTTTTCTCGTACTTCGACGGACGCCCAAAAAAATGTCTCACTAGATTTGATATCTGTGTTCGAAATACTATTCAAAAAAATTTTTGTTGAGAATGCACCGCCCCTGGATAACCCCCCACACAGTAATCGCTAAAACCGTGGCTGGTCAGTTTTTAATTTTTTTCTCGTACTTCGACGGACGCCCAAAAAAATGTCTCACTAGATTTGATATCTGTGTTCGAAATACTATCAAAAAATTTTTGTTGAGAATGCACCGCCCCCGGATAACCCCCCACACAGTAATCGTTAAAACCGTGGCTGGTCAGTTTTTAATTTTTTTCTCGTACTTCGACGGACGCCCAAAAAATGTCTCACTAGATTTGATATCTGTGTTCGAAATACTATTCAAAAAAATTTTTGTTGAGAATGCACCGCCCCCGGATAAGCCCCCGCAGAGTTATCGCTAAAACCGTGGCTGGTCAGTTTTTAATTTTTTTCTCGTACTTCGACGGACGCCCAAAAAAATGTCTAACTAGATTGATATCTGTGTTCGAAATACTATTCAAAAAAATTTTTTTTGAGAATGCACCGCCCCCGGATAACTCCCCACCAGTAATCGCTAAAACCGTGGCTGGTCAGTTTTTAATTTTTTTCTCGTACTTCGACGGGCGCCCAAAAAAATGTCTCACTAGATTTGATATCTATGTTCGAAATACTATTTAAAAAATTTTTGTTGAGAATGCACCGCCCCCGGATAACCCCCCACACAGTAATCGCTAAAACCGTGGCTGGTCATTTTTAATTTTTTTCTCGTACTTCGACGGAAGCCCAAAAAAATGTCTCAATAGATTTGATATCTGTATTCGAAATACTATTCAAAAAAATTTTTGTTGAGAATGCACCGCCCCCGGATAAGCCCCCGCAGGGTTATCGCTAAACCGTGGCTGGTCAGTTTTTAATTTTTTTCTCGTACTTCAACGGACGCCCAAAAAATCTGTCATTAGATTTGATATCTGTGTCAAAAAAACTATTCAAAAAAATTTTTTTTGAGAATGCACCGCCCCCGGATAACCCCCCACACAGTAATCGCTAAAACCGTGGCTGGTCAGTTTTTAATTTTTTTCTCGTACTTCGACGGGCGCCCAAAAAAATGTCTCACTAGATTTGATATCCTATTCGAAATACCATTCAAAAAAATTTTTTTTGAGAATGCACCGCCCCCGGATAACTCCCCCACAGTAATCGCTAAAACCGTGACTGGTCAGTTTTTAATTTTTTTCTCGTACTAGACGGACGCCCAAAAAAATGTCTTAATAGATTGGATATCTGTATCCGAAATACCATTCAAAAAAATTTTTGTTGAGAATGCACCGCCCCCGGATAACCCCCCACACAGTAATCGCTAAAACCGTGGCTGGTCAGTTTTTAATTTTTTTCTCGTACTTCGACGGACGCCCAAAAAAATGTCTCACTAGATTTGATATCTGTGTTCGAAATACTATTCAAAAAAATTTTTGTTGAGAATGCACCGCCCCCGGATAAGCCCCCGCAGAGTTATCGCTAAAACCGTGGCTGGTCAGTTTTTAATTTTTTTCTCGTACTTCGACGGACGCCCAAAAAAATGTCTAACTAGATTTGATATCTGTGTTCGAAATACTATTCAAAAAAATTTTTGTTGAGAATGCACCGCCCCCGATAACCCCCCACACAGTAATCGCTAAAACCGTGGCTGGTCAGTTTTTAATTTTTTTCTCGTACTTCGACGGACGCCCAAAAAAATGTCTCACTAGATTTGATATCTGTGTTCGAAATACTATTTAAAAAATTTTTGTTGAGAATGCACCGCCCCCGGATAACCCCCCACACAGTAATCGCTAAAACCGTGGCTGGTCAGTTTTTAATTTTTTTCTCGTACTTCGACGGCGCCCAAAAAAATGTCTCACTAGATTTGATATCTGTGTTCGAAATACTATTCAAAAAAATTTTTGTTGAGAATGCACCGCCCCCGGATAACCCCCCACACAGTAATCGCTAAAACCGTGGCTGGTCAGTTTTTAATTTTTTTCTCGTACTTAGACGGACGCCCAAAAAAATGTCTCACTAGATTTGACATCTGTGTCAAAAATACTATGAAAAAAAATTTTGTTGAGAACGCACCCCCCCGGAGGACCCCCTGCACAGTTATCGCTAAAACCGTAGCTGGTCAGTTTTTAAGTTTTTTCTCGTACTTCGACGGACGCCCAAAAAAATCTGTCATTAGATTTGATATCTGTGTAAAAAAAAATATTCAAAAAATTTTTGTTGAGAATGCACCGCCCCCGGATAACCCCCCCCACACAGTAATCGCTAAAACCGTGGCTGGTCAGTTTTTAATTTTTTTTCGTACTTAGACGGACGCCCAAAAGAATGTCTCAATAGATTTGATATCTGTGTCAAAAATTCTATGCAAAAAATTTTGTTGAGAACGCACCGCCCCCGGATGACCCCCTGCACAGTTATCGCTAAAACCGTGGCTGGTCAGTTTTTAATTTTTTTCTCGTACTTCGACGGACGCCCAAAAAAATCTGTCATTAGATTTGATATCTGTGTCGAAAATACTATGCAAAAAAATTTTTTTTGAGAATGCACCGCCCCCGGATAACCCCCGCAGAGTTATCGCTAAAACCGTGGCTGGTCAGTTTTTAATTTTTTTCTCGTACTTCGACGGACGCCCAAAAAAATGTCTCAATAGATTTGATATCTGTGTTCGAAATACTATTCAAAAAAATTTTGTTGAGAATGCACCGCCCCCGATAGCCCCCGCAGGGTTATCGCTAAAACCGTGGCTGGTCAGTTTTTAATTTTTTTCTCGTACTTCAACGGACGCCCAAAAAAATCTGTCATTTGATTTGATATCTGTGTCAAAAAAACTATTCAAAAAAATTTTTGTTGAGAATGCACCGCCCCCGGATAACCCCCACACAGTAATCGCTAAAACCGTGGCTGGTCAGTTTTTAATTTTTTTCTCGTACTTCGACGGGCGCCCAAAAAATGTCTCACTAGATTTGATATCCGTATTCGAAATACCATTCAAAAAAATTTTTTTTGAGAATGCACCGCCCCCGAAACTCCCAGCCCCCGGATAATCCCCAAAATCGCTAAAACCGTGACTGGTCAGTTTTTAATTTTTTTCTCGTACTTAGACGGACGCCCAAAAAATGTCTTAATAGATTGGATATCTGTATTCGAAATACCATTCAAAAAAATTTTGTTGAGAATGCACCGCCCCCGGATAACCCCCCACACAGTAATCGCTAAAACCGTGGCTGGTCAGTTTTTAATTTTTTTCTCGTACTTCGACGGGCGCCCAAAAAAATGTCTCACTAGATTTGATATCTGTGTTCGAAATACTATTTAAAAAAATTTTGTTGAGAATGCACCGCCCCCGGATACCCCCCACACAGTAATCGCTAAAACCGTGGCTGGTCAGTTTTTAATTTTTTTCTCGTACTTCGACGGGCGCCCAAAAAAATGTCTCACCAGATTTGATATCTGTGTTCGAAATACTATTCAAAAAAATTTTTGTTGAGAATGCACCGCCCCCGATAACCCCCCACACAGTAATCGCTAAAACCGTGGCTGGTCATTTTTAATTTTTTTCTCGTACTTAGACGGACGCCCAAAAAAATGTCTCACTAGATTTGACATCTGTGTCAAAAATACTATGCAAAAAAATTTTGTTGAGAACGCACCGCCCCCGATGACCCCCTGCACAGTTATCGCTAAAACCGTGGCTGGTCAGTTTTTAAGTTTTTTTTCTCGTACTTCGACGGACGCCCAAAAAAATGTCTCACTAGATTTGATATCTGTATCCGAAATACCATTCAAAAAAATTTTTGTTGAGAATGCACCGCCGCCGGATAAGCCCCCGCAGAGTTATCGCTAAAACCGTGGCTGGTCAGTTTTTTATTTTTTTTCTCGTACTTCGACGGACGCCCAAAAAAATCTGTCATTAGATTTGATATCTGTGTTCGAAATACTATTCAAAAAAATTTTTGTTGAGAATGCACAGCCCCGGATAAGCCCCCGCAGAGTTATCGCTAAAACCGTGGCTGGTCAGTTTTTAATTTTTTTCTCGTACTTCGACGGACGCCCAAAAAAATGTCTAACTAGATTGGATATCTGTGTTCGAAATACTATTCAAAAAAATTTTTGTTGAGAATGCACCGCCCCCGGATAACCCCCACACAGTAATCGCTAAAACCGTGGCTGGTCAGTTTTTAATTTTTTTCTCGTACTTCGACGGACGCCCACAAAAATGTCTCACTAGTTTTGATATCTGTGTTCGAAATACTATTCAAAAAAATTTTTGTGAGAATGCACCGCCCCCGGATAAGCCCCCGCAGAGTTATCGCTAAAACCGTGGCTGGTCAGTTTTTAATTTTTTTCTCGTACTTCGACGGACGCCCAAAAAATCTGTCATTAGATTTGATATCTGTGTCCAAAAATACTATGCAAAAAAATTTTTTTTGAGAATGCACCGCCCCCGGATAACCCCCTGCAGAGTTATCGCTAAAACCGTGGCTGGTCAGTTTTTAATTTTTTTCTTCTACTTCGACGGACGCCAAAAAAATGTCTCACTAGATTTGATATCTGTTTTCGAAATACTATTCAAAAAACTTTTTGTTGAGAATGCACCGCCCCTGGATAACCCCCCACACAGTAATCGCTAAAACCGTGGCTGGTCAGTTTTTAATTTTTTTCCCGTACTTCGACGGACGCCCAAAAAAATCTGTCATTAGATTTGATATCTGTGTCAAAAAAACTATTCAAAAAATTTTTTGTTGAGAATGCACCGCCCCCGGATAACCGCCCACACAGTAATCGCTAAAACCGTGGCTGGTCAGTTTTTAATTTTTTTCTCGTACTTCGACGGACGCCCAAAAAAATGTCTCACTAGATTTGATATCTGTATCCGAAATACCATTCAAAACAATTTTTGTTGAGAATGCACCGCCCCCGGATAACCCCCACACAGTAATCGCTAAAACCGTGGCTGGTCAGTTTTTAATTTTTTCTCGTACTTAGACGGACGCCCAAAAGAATGTCTCAATAGATTTGATATCTGTGTCAAAAATACTATGCAAAAAAATTTTTGTTGAGAACGCACCGCCCCCGGATAAGCCCCTGCACAGTTATCGCTAAAACCGTGGCTGGTCAGTTTTTAAGTTTTCCCTTATTTTCGACGGACACTAAAAAAGTTCTAGATATTGGTAATTAGATATTAAAAAACAAATCACTCGTTCGTGTTTTTCCATGTGTAAGTTAATCTCATTATCATACATGAGATACATCTGGCAACACTGTCGCTAAATGACGCACGATTGTCCTCTATCCCAACATCGACAGTATACACGTCAAAAACAGTGGCTGGAAAAGTGTGGATAAGTTCACGCAAACACAGCCTGGGGTGTATTCAAAACTGTTTCAGAAGGATCTCTCTGCCCGCCGTAATGATATAGTTTAAGGTAGGGATTTATTACGTACGTCCGGAAAAAAATCGGAAAAACCCACCCTTATACCTTCTTAACATACCCATTCAAAGAGTGATGTTCTTTGAATATTTCGTTATAGAGAGAATTTGCTACGTTTTAGAGGGTTTTTTAAAAATGGAATCGTTTCGTGTTTAATCTTTGTATAAACAATAAGTGGACACCTGTAGCGACGTCACTGTCAACAATTTGTTTCTAGTTGATATGTGCTTAGGCGGACGATGTTTGTTCGTTTGTTCTCAGCCTCTAGCTTGGATATTTCCAACAATTTCCTTATCGGGAAATGGGAAATTCTCAGGTGGACTGTTTATGAAATTTATTTGAATGTAACGGTTGATCTTATCAGCGGAAAGTTGTACGTTTATGGTGTTACAGGGTGATTCATTTATCTTGGTAACCTAATTTGAAATTGATACCAAATACAGTGGAACTTCCCTATAAAAAAAACGCTAAATCCACAAAAAAAATTTGTAATACAGAAAATTTGTTTCTATAGTCGGCAGTGTCGCGGTCGACTTCACTGATAAATTTAAGTTTATCATTCAAACTTAAGCTCTTCCTTTTAGACATTTTCGCACAACTTTCACACTAGCGTGATGTAGATTGAAACCAAACAGCCAGGGGTGTATTCAAAAATGTTTCAGAAGGATCTCTCTGTCCGCCGTAATGATTTAGTTAAGGTAGAGATTTATTACGTACATCCGGAAAAAAAATCGGAAAAACCCACCCTTATACCTTCTTACCAATACCCATTCAAAGAGTGATTCTTTTGAATTTTTCGTTAGAGAGAATTTGCTACGTTTTAGAGGGTGTTTTTAAAATGGAATCGTTTCGTGTTTAAATCTTTGTATAAACAATAAGTGGACACCTGTAGCGACGTCACTGTCAACAATTTGTTTCTAGTTGATATGTGCTTAGGCGGACGATGTTTGTTCGTTTGTTCTCAGCCTCTAGCTTGGATATTTCCAACAATTTCCTTATCGGGAAATGGGAAATTCTCAGGTGGACTGTTTATGAAATTTATTTGAATGTAACGGTTGATCTTATCAGCGGAAAGTTGTACGTTTATGGTGTTACAGGGTGATTCATTTATCTTGGTAACCTAATTTGAAATGATACCAAATACAGTGGAACTTCCCTATAAAAAAAACGCTAAATCCACAAAAAAAATTTGTAATACAGAAAATTTGTTTCTATAGTCGGCAGTGTCGCGGTCGACTTCACTGATAAATTTAAGTTTATCATTCAAACTTAAGCTCTTCCTTTTAGACATTTTCGCATAACTTGCACACTAGCGTGATGGTTAGATTGAAACCAAACAGACAGGGGTGTATTCAAAACTGTTTCAGAAGGATAGTTTAAGGTAGAGATTTATTACGTACATCCGGAAAAAAATCGGAAAAACCCACCCTTATACCTTCTTACCAATACCCATTCAAAGAGTGATGTTCTTTGAATATTTCGTTATAGAGAGAATTTGCTACGTTTTAGAGGGTGTTTTTAAAATGGAATCGTTTCGTGTTTAAATCTTTGTATAAACAATAAGTGGACACCTGTAGCGACGTCACTGTCAACAATTTGTTTCTAGTTGATATGCTTAGGCGGACGATGTTTGTTCGTTTGTTCTCAGCCTCTAGCTTGGATATTCCAACAATTTCCTTATCGGGAAATGGGAAATTCTCAGGTGGACTGTTTATGAAATTTATTTGAATGTAACGGTTGATCTTATCAGCGGAAAGTTGTACGTTTATGGTGTTACAGGGTGATTCATTTATCTTGGTAACCTAATTTGAAATTGATACCAAATACAGTGGAACTTCCCTATAAAAAAAAACGCTAAATCCACAAAAAAAATTTGTAATACAGAAAATTTGTTTCTATAGTCGGCAGTGTCGCGGTCGACTTCACTGATAATTTAAGTTTATCATTCAAACTTAAGCTCTTCCTTTTAGACATTTTCGCATAACTTGCACACTAGCGTGATGGTTAGATTGAAACCAAACAGCCAGGGGTGTATTCAAAATTGTTTCAGAAGGATCTCTCTGCCCGCCATAATGATTTAGTTTAAGGTCGGGATTTATTACGTACGTCCGGAAAAAAAATCGGAAAAAACCACCTTATAAAGTCCGTTCACGAAAGTTTGAGCCGTCGGTTGGCCATGGAATTTGGCATATTCCACTGTGTATATTAAAATTCTAGGTTATGTTCTTTATTTTAATGTCAGTTTGATACGCACTGTTGTCAATATTGCATTGAGTTCTATGAAAACTCGCAAGCTCGTCAAACGAGGCCGAGTACATTCGGCAACGTTGACTTAATTTTACTTTATGACAGTAAATACTGCCAACTTCAGATAAATAAAGAAACGCCTACTATGTGCTCAACCTTTCGTGAACGACTATACCTTCTTACCAATACCCATTCAAAAAGTGATGTTCTTTGAATATTTCGTTATGAGAGAATTTGCTACGTTTTAGAGGGTTTTTTTAAAATGGAATCGTTTCGTGTTTAAATCTTTGTATAAACAATAAGTGGACACCTGTAGCGACGTCACTGTCAACAATTGTTCTCAGCCTCCAGCGTGGATATCCAACAATTTCCTTATCGGGAAATGGGAAATTCTCAGGTGGACTGTTTATGAAATTTATTTGAATGTTACGGTTGATCTTATCAGCTGAAAGTTGTACGTTTAGGGTTGTACAGGGATATTTACTTATCTTGGCAACCTAATTTTTCTCGAAAAGGGATGAATACTTGTTTATTCTGTTGACGGTATTTGGTACATGCGATAATTTTGCTTGTTGATGAAGTCACCTAGGTGGATTTTTCGATGGAATTCCGGATCATTTTAATGCATTTCAACGACCCAATCAGCAAAGACACGACGTTGTTGATGATCGGCCGGCTTGAATTCTTGTGTTTACTGAACTTTATAAGCCTTAAGACCCAAATATTTATGCAAAATACGGTGTAATGACGTTTGTGGATTGCCTAATTTCAAAGAACGACGAGGAATGGACAAACCTGGGTTTTATTCTTCAAATCACTAACTTGTCCCAACAGCTCGGATTTTTCCACCAATTTCTTTATTGCGGTCCGACAAGGTGCTTCACGAGGACCCAAAAATGTTCTAGTTTTACTACTACTGCCAAATTTTCACCATTTTTACAGTGAATTTTAATAATTTCAATGCGTTCTTGATCATTCTATTTTTATTAATGGCGTAGTTTCTACTTGTCAAATGTCATAAAATGACATATTCAAACGTGACATCTACCGAAATAGCGGGCTATTCAAAATAACACCTCTTAGTGGAAAACCTTTTTTATAGCGGCCATTATGATCCATTGGAAAAAACTATGGGAACTTAGTTGCACTCCTGACAGATTAATTAAATTAAAAGTGATCAGTCGGCTTCAAAATTGCCATTACAATAAATTTCAATAATGATTATTGAGCTCGATTTCTCAGAGATGTAATGAACAGGAAGAAATAACCATGATCAATGACAAATTAATATCGTAGCGGTAGATTGAAATCTGAGTGAATTTCATAACTTGATACAGTTCATGTGTAATAAGGAATTGAATTTATTAATAACAACCTTCGATTGCGAATACACTTTATGTTCTAGATTAATTAATACAGACGTTGGTAGTCTTATATCGCGTAGGATAAATTAATAAAACTGCCTATCGACTTGATCAAATTACGAAATGCGCCTTACAAAACATTGATTGTATTGAAACCCATTTAAAGAAGAAAAAACGATAATTCTTTGGATCTCTTATTGAGGAAAAGAATAAATGTTAATGGTTGAAATCGTACTGGGTGTTCCATAAAATATTGCCATTCAATTCTCGGACAAAACGAAACCAATCGAAATGAAATGTAGCGGCCATGTGCAAGATGGTCATAACAAGCTTCATGCGAAATTTTGTGGCCATAGTGTAAACAGAACCATAGAAAATTCAATTGGAATTTTGAAAAGAAGAAACTTAATATTTCCATAACTTTGGTTTAAGTTATAGGGGACAAATAACTGTATTTTTGAGACGTGTTGTGTTTTAAGTAGAAAAAAACATCGTATTGAGTTATATACAGGGTGTTCTGATTTGTTTCCGACAAACTGAAATGGGTGATAGATCACATCATTTCGAGCCAAAAAGTTCCTATGAACATGAGTCCGGAAATGCTTCGTTTCCGAGATACAAGATGTTAAAGTTGAAAAATAATTCGCGTTTTCTTTAATATCTTTCGACTGATTTCAAATAATTGCATGAAAGTTGGTACGTAGGGTTTTTTTGAGGTGAGAAATTCAAATTTGTTGTCGATTCGGTTATATTTTCTAGAGGGCGCCACTGGCAATCATTTCGTCTCCTTTAAACCGTTGCAACTTTTTTGTTCCAGCCTGTACGTCATTTTAGACTAGAAAAATCGATTCCTCTGACTTTTCTAATTAAAAAAGGTATACTTTATTTAATTTGCTAGGAGCAACCGTTTCAAAGAAAAACGCATTTAAAGCCAAATCCAAATTATTGTAATCTCTAAAACATGTAGAAAAAAATTTGTAATAATTTTAAATTAAAAATTTTTTAGGAGTAACAATTTAGAACAAAACAAAATAACATAATAATTTTTAAAGAATGTGTTCGAAATGTCCACCGTTCTGTTGAATGCACAAATGACATCTTCGAAACATTAAAGAAAACGCGAATTATTTTTTCATCTTTAACACCCTGTATCTCGGAAACGAAGCATTTCCGGACCCATGTCCATAGGAACTTTTTGGCTTAGAATCATGTGGTCTATCACCCATTTCAGTTTGTCGGAAACAAATCAGAACACCCTGTATATGATCCTTTTAATAACATTCTTCAGAAGGAAATGGAAAAATACGATCCAACCAGATTACTAGTTTACCGACGTGACACAAGATGAATATTTGGCATTTGCAATTATTGATTTCACCACAATTCCCGAGAAATATATTACACTAGCAATGTTTTGATTCGTGCATCGCAGAGTACACATCGATTCTATTTTCGCAAGTGTGTACTTATTCATCGCATACCGCAAACTCGAGTAATTTCCTCCAAAATAGACTTCTCTATCGACGCTCTTATCTGTTTCCAATTATTTCACAGCTGAGTACGCTCAAATTGGCAAAAACGCACCGCCTAGCGTTTAAAAATTCATCATCGATCACCTTTATGCACTTTTATAGGCAAGCCTTCCAGAATAATCTAGCAAACCGTGAGAAAATCATCGACCCACCGTTATTCTCCGTCTTCTTCCAACGCGTGGCCCCCGCGTATATCGTATTCTGTGCGCATTCCCGAATTCTCTAGAATTTTCCGTCTTGTTCTCGATGCCACAGAGAAAGTATAAAACTCGAGCGCTGGGAGCGGGAGCGACAATTTGAACGTAGCCAGAGCATAGAGTGTATCGCAGTGTTTTCGAAGTGCGTTTTTCGTGGAAGCTATTTGAAATAATTGTTTCGTGTTTGTGATAAAAGTGCATTTTTGAGAAGGATATTTCGAGGATTTGTTTATTATGTCATCGCCGATTGTAGATTGTGTACGGGAGATCCCGTTGATTGTGGAAAGGGATTATCCTATGGAAACCGGAAATGTAAGTTCGCTTTTCAAAGAATTATCTAGAGCTAAACAATAAATTTTCAGAGAGAGTGCAGAATTGCGCTTCTTGTGATATTTTTGAATTTTATTTTCCGAATATTCTCAAAATTAGAAATCTGATTGCATCGAAATTTCAAATTTAGGTGGAAAACTTTCTGTTTAAATTTCGTGATCATACTTGGAATAGTATTATAAGATATTATTCGACATATAAGTGAGAATATGTAAATTCTAAGAACCGAAAATGGAAAAGTATTTTTGACTTGAACTTAGTTAAGAAACTGGTCGACAAATTTACATATGACTCAAATTTTAAATGCATGTATGGATTTGATAAATTACGCTGTACAAAAATTAAATCTTCAGATCGTTCGTTAAAAAAAATTGCTGTATTCAATGAAAACGTAGAAAACTATTTTTCTATTGGTTCCTAGTCTGTATTTCGCATGTAATGCTTAAAAGATCTTATTAGAAGGAAAAAATGAATAATTTAGAAATCATATTCATAGTTTCAGCTGAGTTCTTCGTTTTTTCAACAATTCAATCAAAAATTTATATTCGTGGTCTAGAATTCGTTGATATTTTCCGAGTCTCGTTTGAAATGAACTACACATACCATTTTTTTTGTAAACAACATCATTCAAGTAAGAAGCTTTAGCGCTCTTGTTCGTATTGGGAAAACGATCATCCCAATTCCAATTCTCTGCAAACTGCGTAGGTTTATGAAATTTTCTCTATATAAAATGGCCTAGGGGTTCGCACCCTCAAGAGACAGAACCTCATTCTGGAACATTCTTAACATAGTTTAGAATGTCCGTAACAATTTTTGTGCGCTTGATTCTAGGGGAACAGCGTGACGCCGGTCGTAAACAAGATAACTCGCAGAAGTTGCGGGTTAAAAACGTAACATTTTCTGAATAGGTTAAGAATTAGATTAGGATTAGTTTTCGCAATTTGAACAAGCGCGCGAAAGCTCTTGCGTCCACGTTAGAGCTCTTAAATATTTTGGACTCACATATTGTACAGGGTGTCCCGGAAATGTGGGAAATCCCTCGGATTCAGATAGAACATAAAAAAATAAGATGACAAGTTCCCATAATTTTTTTTTCTAGCTGCCCTCCCTACGAAGTTTCGACCTCCTAAATAACGCCACTGGAAATTCATTTTAGTGGAATGAATTTCAATTACTTCTTTCATTATTTTTTTCGAAAACGGTTCATTTTATCGACACTGGACAAGAGTACCTTTTCTTTAGCTTAATGTTCAAGGTATCCAAATTTGTTTTTTTAGCACCTTATCACACAGGGTGTTAAAAATGTAAGCATTAAAATGTACAACCCAGTCCGCCCCTGGTAAACTGAATAAGCTAATTGAAATTTGAGTGCCGTGATTTAAGAGGCCCTTAATAATATTAATCATATCCAATTTGTATCAAATTATATCGAGCAGTTTGAAACGTATTCCACTAAAATGGATTTCCAGTGGCGTCATTTAGGGGTCGTATCTTCGTAGGGAGGGCCGTTAGGAAAAAAAATTATGGGAACTTGTTATCTTCATTTGTTATGTTCCCCCCATTTCCCGGGACACCCTGTATATTACACACAATTCGACAAAATCATCTTATTCCAAAGAACAAGCTCAAAAAAAAATTCTCATATTATGTTAATGATAATTGTTTTGAGAATATTGTGTTATCGTAATATTCCTGAGTGTGAACAAATATGGATGATACATCTTGTGGGCGAGAGAATTGCTTTTATATTCGTTGCAACTCTCTTTTTCAACAACAATCGATGACGTAATGCCTATTTCGTTGATTAATAAAACATAGGAGTTTGGACAAATTAGGAGATGCGACTATTTTTGGAAAGTGAAGGGGACAATTAATAAATGAATTAACTTTCTTTCAACTTTCAATTTATTGATTTTCACTCATAGGCTTTAATTGATGAATGGGTGGTTAGTAACGAAAACATTTGGATTTTTCGTGAAATCTGTTAGACAATGAATAATCTTTTCCGTTTTAAAATATAGTTTTTTTCATGTTACGGCATCATAAGTACAAGTCCACAACGGCGCACCGACCCTAGCCCATCGCACCGCGATGTCATCAAATGACGTATTTAGTTCGTAACAAACTTCAAATATCGACATCGCGGTGCGATGGGCTAGGGTCGGTGCGCCGTTGTGGACTCGCACTAAGAAGTGTTAAATATATACCTATTGAATTATTCCCTCAAAATTCCATTACAGTGGAAATTCCCTTTAACGAAAGCGCTAAATTCGCAAAAAATTCGTTATAAAGAAATTTCGTTATACAGAAAATTTGTTTCTATAGTCGGCAAAGTCGCGGTCGACTTCACTGACAAATTTAAGTTTATCATTCAAGCTTAAGCGCTTCCTTTTCGACATTTTCGCACAACTTTCACACTAGCGTAATGATTAGATTAAAACCAAACAGCCAGGGGTGCATTTAAAACTGTTTCAGAAGGATCTCTGCCCGCCGTAATGTTGAAGTTTAAAGTCGGGATTTATTACGTACGTCCGGAAAAATTTCGGAAAACCAACCCTTATACCTTCTCACCAATACCCATTCAAAGAGTGATGAGTGATGCTAATGCGTACAACACACTTAACCGCTAATTCTGATCGTTTGAATTCGCCAGCTTATTTCGTTGATTCCAATGAATTTTTTTCTCCAAAACCTGACTACAGAAAAAAACCTATAAGCGCTATGATTTTCTACAGGTCCATTCTGAATCCCTTCGATATTCGCTTAGAGTTGCCCCTTGACCAGAAGGGTTTATTTAACCAGATCTGGTCCTGCATGTGACCTGTGATGATCTTTATAATTCAAGGAACCCTACAGGCCCTAAATGTTATAGAATAATCATCTTCCATAGCTTTTAACAATCCCAGTTATCCCTAAAAACTAGTTTTTTAAAATAAAAAACTTGTAATTCAAAAATACTCATCTCAATTTTCTTTTCCAGACCGGCTTTCCATTCGACGACGACCGTGAAGACAGCAACGCCACCTTCAGGACGCAGCTGGACGACATAGCCGCCAGACATCCAGAATTCGCACATCACTTGGGCAGTTTTCCATTCAGATCTTCAGGTCGAGCAAGAAATCATATTCCCGAGGAATTCACACAGCAACGGTTCACAGAAAGACCGTTCCCCAACAGATTCGAAAGATTCGGCTTTCCTTTCGACGAAGAAGAACCTCTCAGAGAGGAAAACACCCCGTATTATCAAAGGTATCCTCAGTATTACCCTCAGGATCAGCCTGAGAACCAAGGGGAACCCAGTTTTAACAGCCAGGAACCTGAACCTGCAGAAACAGAGGTAAACAACGAGAACGTTGAGCAGGAGGAACCAGGAAGAAGTAGGAAACTTAAGAACATCCAACAGAGTAACACGGTAGACTTGGGACAAAGACAGGAACCTGTGGATGATCGAAATCAAAGGTCTATGTCTGCCCCACCTCCCAACAATCGACAAAGGTTCGTCAGTAGTATCAATATACCAGTAAACCAACCTAAGGAGACCTCAAACGTACCTCCAAACATGCCTCAGCCTTCGGCACCACCGCAACCTCAAGAGAGGGTCATACCGATACATGTGGAAGGTAGAGACGAACCTATAATTCCAAAAAAATCTTCTACCAGCACGAGTCATCCCCAGCCCCAGCAGTCTCAACCGTATACAGATAAATTCTTCACCCAGAGAGCCCCGAATTTCATGAACAGAGACCAGAACTTCCGGAATGATTGGTTCCCGAAGAACTTCCAAAATAAACAGCCTCAAGCTGGTCAAAGGGGAAAGTCTCCTCAACCTCAAGCTGGTCAAAGAGGAAGGTCTCCTCAGGCTCAACCAAAACCTGAACAACAGCCTACGAATATTCCTGAGCAGGTCCAACATCCTGCTGAAGCCACACAACCAAAACCACCGGCAGGAAAACCTGATCCTATCGATCAGATCAAACTAATACAAAAAGATGTTTCTGCGTTAATGGCTGAAGTTGACAAATTCACCGGAAAGCCAAAAGACAAGAAATATCTGTATTTGGACGAAATGTTGACGAGGAATTTGATCAAATTGGACAACATCGATACCCAAGGACAGGAAAACATACGTTTGGCCAGAAAAGAAGCTATCAAATGTATCGAGAAATGTATTAACATTTTAGAAAGCAAAGCTAATTCCAATGCTGCCGAGGAAGAAAAACAAAGTAAAGTGGAGGAATCTGACGAGGCAAAACCAATGGAAGCTGAATCAACTGAACAAAAAGAAGAAAAGCAAGAGGGGAGTGAGGAAACTAACACTATGGAAGTGGACAAAATACCAGAAGAGAGTACAAATGCAGAAAAGAACTCAACCGATGAAAAAATGGAAGTTGACTCAGAGAAAGTAGAGAACACAACAGAGCAACAAAATAACGAAAAAACTGAAGGCAGCGCAGAAGCACCAGTTGAAAAAATGGAGACTTCAGGAGAGAAGAAAGAAAAAGACGAACAAACTTCTGAATCAAAACAAAATGAAACAAACACAGAGAACTCATCTGAGACAAAGAAAGATTCCGAATCTACCAATAAAGAAAACGAAGTTCGAAGTGATGAAACGGATGATAAAAAAATCAATCAAAAAGCATAATTATTCAATTTTATTGTAGGAGATAAAATTGATCTCTATTTGTAAATATTTTTTAGTTTTTTGCTAAGTCAAGCCTTTTGACTGTGATTGAATATTTTATTTTACCGTCCTTGTTTTTATTTATTGTAAATAATGAGAAATTGTGCTATGCATAATTTTAATCGAGCTCTTTGGAAATGTATTTTATATCAGAATTCTGATGTAACCCCAACATGCAGCAACTAATAGAATGTTAAATCTTTACTCTCCGATTTTTCTCTTTTACGCTAAGTATATTAAGGCTAATGAGCACTAGTTAAAAGTAGGCCTTGAACTCACAACTTCCATCAGAGTTCTATTGTTCGATTGCATGTTGTATTGTCACTTGCTTGTGTGTATAGTGTCAGTTCAATATTTTGTTATTGTTTATTTAGTAAATAAAATAAAATTTTCCTAAATAGCGGTTTCATTTTGTTCCATTTTTATATATCCTTGATCTTTTCATCTATCACTTGAATCCTTTTCTTAAAATCACAATAAGACACAGTAATATATCCAGATGAACAACTCCTATTATGATGAAAATGCAATAAATATGAAACTAATATACCTATTCTTTGAACTTCGAATTTGCACTTTGTAAAGTTATAATGCTTCTGGAATTATGGTATTCTCACTATTTTAATCTCGTGTATTTTACCTTGCCCACAAAGTAAAACATTCATGAGTATTAAAGTATTTATTGAAAATCTTATTAATAGGACAAATCTGTTTTCGCTCGAAAGATTTTTAGGAAATTGCCTCAAATCGATTCATCATTATTAGACACTCATTAATAACGTTTACAAAAGTATTTTGATTGAAATATACTTATAACAGAGGAGAATTCTCAATTTTAGGCGCTCCTTCACAAATACAAATCAAAATTTTAAATAATAAAGAGCTCATTTGGAGAAAAAGAACGCTTATAACCTAACCTCAAATCATCTGTATTATATTCTGTGACATTGTCATTTTTCTTTGACCAAAAACAAGAAACCGAAAATTGATATCAGCTTATTTTCATAAATAACCGGTGTTTTGTTGATGTCATCAGTTTGAGTGAATCATTCCTATTTAAATATCAAAATTAGAAATTGAATTCATTCGTTAAAATTATGGCAAAATCGAAAGAAGAAGGACAAGTGGAAATTGCCCCATTGCGAAGCTTAGATGATTTTATTTTGGAGTCGGCGAGATTTCAAATTCCAAATTACAGAGATTTGGAAAAATGGGGAAATCGGGTAACAAGCAATTTGCTTTATTATCAGACAAATTATTTTCTTCTGGCAATCCTTATAATTATTATTGTTGGGTAAGTTTTATGCTATGAAGTTTCTCAGTGGGTTTTGATAAAGCACTGATGATGACATACACTTTTTGAAGTGGTACTTATCAAATACTAATGGTAATGTCTTTTTAGAGTTTTACATCCCATCAAAATGGCTTGTGGCTTCTTGGTTATGATGGTAATTTTTGGAAGTTTCGTTTACATTACTAATGAGAAGGCTGCGGCAGCCCAATTTAAAAGAAATCACCCCATAATATCTGTCTTCTTGATATTAATCGGTGGATATTTCATCACATACATGTTGAGGTCCCTACTAGTATTTATGTTCGGTATTTTATTGCCAGTTATTGGTAAGTTATAAGAACTGATTGCAAAGATCTCTATCAATTCAAAATATGATATTTCAGCTATTTTTGCACATGCTTCACTTCGTTTAAGAAACCTAAAAAATAAGCTGGTTAATAAAGTTGAAACTCTTGGCTTGAAGAGATCACCAATGGGTATTTTTCTTGAAGAACTTGGTCTGGAGGGAGATTTTTTTTGATTACCTGTGTAGATACTTTGAATTCTTTTGGATTCAAATTGAACCACGATAAGAAGAAGCGAAATTCAAGCTACAAATTAAAGTTACAGAAAGTATTGAAATAAAGTAAGTATAGATAGAAATCACTTCAATGTGAGAATATTTTCATTTTAAGGTTTATTCATGCAATACTTAATTAATCAAACTAAAGTAACGTATTTCAAGAGTTGTATTAAATATTAAAAGCTTATGATTCTGTAAATAGGAATCACTGACCAAGCTATTTCTGCATATTTATATGAAATTAGTGGCAAATTATTCTAGATCAAATGAACTGATCAGTCAATTAAAGCTTGTTAATCAATTTGTAATTTTTCTATTCATTTTGGTCATTACTTTTTCTTTTTATTCAAAATGATTATTAAGCTGTATTTTTCAGATACATAGTTGTAGTTCTTATTTTTGATGAGATTTATTATCTTTTTTATTTATATATAACCAATTCTCTTCAACTTCTTAAAACTTTCAAGAAATATCTGTGAATTTTGTACATATATCTTTCACGATATTACTTCTAGATCTAGTCTCATGCTTTGAACCAAAATTTTAATTAAGTATCAAACAAGTAGTTTGCAGTATTGTTTTATTCATATTGAGAATTTTTTTTATGTAGCACTCTAGGTTTACGATTTATATTTTGTTCTTGTTAAATTATATGATTTAATTTATAGAGCAAATGTATTATTATTGTAAAAACTTTATCAGAATTCAAAATATATTTAAAGTTTATTGAGTCAAATTTATAAAACATTTCCAAATTTTTCTTAGGTTCATGGTTACATACTTCCTTCCAATAGTTTTTTTTTCCTTCCTTTGTAATGAACCTCCAATCTCGATATACGATATAGAAGATAGGATGAAATGAATAAAGGAAACAATATCTTTTCACTTTCTTTATTTTTGTCTCCCAACTATTTGTTGTTTCTACACTCACACATAACATTCAAAATCATTTTAAAAATAATATTAAATTATCATATTTGTCGATTTAAGAATTAATGAGATTAAATCTCTTGCTATAAAATAATCCAATTACATGTAACATCAATTGACATTATAAAACAATTCTAAATTTTCAATTATGTCTTGTAGTCGATTAACTTAATACTGAGTATATTTTATGATTACTGTCCAGGGATGTATTCTTCTGGTGGGTAGTTTATACCCAAGAGCGTGTGGCAAGCAGCGTATGCTGCTAGTTTTTTCGCTGCCTTTTTAGAGGGTCCTGAAAATAATTTCAGAGTGTTATTCGCTCAAAAACGAGAATTTCATTATGTACTTTGTTTGAGATATAGGGAAAAACTTGCGAAATATAGCGACACCAGTTATTATAATCAAAATGTTGATTTGAACCTGATTAATGTCAAAAAGGCATCTGTCAAAGGAATGTTGGCAACACTGTACAGTTTTATTTTCTTTGGGTTCTATCCTCAATCAATAAAAACCATATATAGCCCGTTCACGAAAGTTTGAGCCGTCGGTTGGCCATGACAATTTGGCCTATTCCGCTGTGTATATTTAAATTTTAGGTATTGTTGTTTATTTTCTTGTCTTATTGATACCCAATGTTGTCAATATTGCATAGAGTTCTCTGATAACTCGCAAGCTCGTCGGACGAGGCCGGGTACATTCGGCAACGTTGACTTTACGTTATGACAGTAAATACTACCAACTTCAGATAAATAAACAAACGCCTACTATGGGCTCAAACTTTCGTGAACGGACTATATATGTATAATCCGTTCACATTTTATTGAGCACAAAGTAGGCGTTTGTTTATTTATCTGAAGTTGGCAGTATTTGCTGTTGTAACAATGAACAAAGTCAATGTTGCCGAATGTGCCTGGCCTCGTCCGACGAGCTTGCGAGTTATCAGAGAATTATGCAATATTGACAACATTGCGTATCAATCTGACAAGAAAATAAACAATATAACCTAAAATTTTAATATACACAGTGGAATATGCCAAATTGTCATGACCAACCGAAGGCTCAAACTTTCGTTAACGGAATATATGTAAAACTCACTGAACGATATTTATTGAAATATCCTATTAATTAATTAAAAATGCATTGAATTATTGAGAATAATGCACATTCTTATTCTTATAGAAGGGGGCTTTTAATATACACAGTTCACAGACAATTCCCTAAATGCCGTTAGGGAGCCTCACAAATGAATTTTACAAGGGGAGTGGTCATACTGGCCATTCTGAATATAATAACTTCAACATCAATGCTACCATTGTTTAAGGAGAAGATAGTTAGTTACTTCGGTTCAAATATCATTGGAGGATATTGGACAATATCGTTAGAGGGCGCCACTCCGGAAGAGGTCCAACATGATGGGTTGCCTATGTGCAATGTTGAAAATTCAGATGAGTATTAATTTTGGGTGAGGTGAACAACAGATGTCTCTAGTGACGAGCTATTTTTCTTCACGTCAACGTGTCTTGCATCTTGCTCCACAACTTCTCTCTTGTATGCCTGTATGAAATATCCGAGGGTCCAGAGTAATAAAAATTTTTATTACTCTGAGGCCCTTAGGGTTGGGATTTGAGAAATATTTTCGATTTCGTCGTGAAATCGCTAGAAGGAATTTTTTTAACTCAGTAGCAAAGAAATATTATATTGAAGAAGTGAATGATTTGAGAAATTTTTATATTCTCTGATATGTTTATGCTAAAGAAATTTGGGCATCCTGTTTGTAGGTACCTATATGCAGTCTGTTGAATTAAATAAATGAATGATATAATTATTGTATCAATAATCAAAGCCACGTAATGAAAGTGTTTTCAAAAGGAACATTTCAAAACTTGTATTTTTCACAAAACGTTCAGAATTTGAAGGTGAAAGTTGAATGCATAAAGAAATAGAATGAAACCAACAGCTCCAATGATATTCATGAATGAATTTTCCCATATGAACAAGCGCTTATAAGCTTCAAATCACTTCGCTGTGCATATACAGGGTTTTCCGGTTAGAGGTGTCGTTCTGATATTCAAAGAAGAATTATAGTTTTTGAAATAAATGATCGGATGTTTATTTCATGCCGTTATTTATAATGGAAAATAACTTCATGCAAATGACCACCACGACCACGCTCACAGAACAATATCTTTTTAATGAAATTTTCCATAACAAAATCGAAAAGTGTGGCTACTCTATGTACTCGATAGCCTCACGAATTCCGTCTTTGAGGTATTGAATCGACAATGGGCTATTGGCGTCATTCGGAGTCTTCTCTTCCAAGCTTTTTCCGAAAAGCTCGATCAACGGTTTAGTTGGTTGTGTAGCACGTAGTGCTGTCTTGTGAAGTAACGTTGTCCAGATCCATACAATCAGATTCCGGTCAAAAAAAATCGTTAATCATCTCTCGATAGCGCCAAGTTAAGTAATTAGTTGAGGTCCCAAAGACTCCGCCGGACCATAAACTGCACTAAACACTTACACGTTGAGGATAGACAGGCTTTATAATAATAATAATATTCGGTTTGTGTCTCTAATTAACGCATTTTGAGCCGAAACGGCCTCAAACGATAGGGTTCTACTCCGTGATGACGAATCCGAGGTCAAATACAATTCGGTTCTGTTTGTTCTAGAGACTTGAGAAGTTCGTTAACCAGCCAAATTGTACAGGGTGGTCCATAAAATAAGGCCATTCAAAATTTCCGTCCCGCCATATCTCAGACAAAACAAAACCAATCGATATGAAATTTTGCGGCCACATGCAAGATGCCCATAATAAGCCTTTTGCAAAATTTTGTGGCCATAATGTTAACCATATAATTTAATTTAATGTTATTACTGGATTTTTACATATTTCATTTTTTTAATCATTTCCAGAACATAATTCCGGTCGTGCCTATGATTTGCATTCACATACTAAGCATGAATTTCAAGTCCCATACATTTTGATGTGATAGAATTATTGCTCTACTAATCGACGAGGGCTCAAAAGTACGTGTTCGGGGCTTTTCTTACATTTTTAACGCCATTTTCAGGAGAAACTCATCGTATGTTCACGTTATTACAGGAGGTATCAGTTCAAACCAAGCAAGATATTCCTAGAAAATTCATAATTGTAAGCAAAATTTTCAAAAGACACATTCGTACCCTGATCACTACTCGTTTAATTGAAATTTACATTGCAATATAAGTATAAAAAAATAAGAAAGCCCTTTCGAACGCTCGTTCTTTGGCGGAATAATGAGGCTTTAACCGCAAAAATTTGACTTGATACTAATATATAAATGCTGAATCTCACCACGATCGGAATAATATTCTGGAAATTATTAAAAAACTGGAATATGTAAAAAATTGACAATTAAAAAAACCAAATCTATGGTTCGGATGATGCGAATCTCTTGAAATTTGAATGAATTCAGTATATCAATGTTCATACACAAAATAAATTTCACTTGAAACGGATATCTTGTTTTGGAAATATAGCAATTTTTTTCGAATTTCAATTGAATTTTGCGATTTTTTGAAATTTTTCATGAATACATATTAAGTATAATATACCAATCTTCCTTCACGAAATGAAATTCACTTCAATCGGATATATTGAATTCGACCACGTATCGTCATCACGGATACGATTTATTGCCGCCAAAGTCGATATTGACTCAAGAATTCAACACAAGAGAAACAAAGCATATTTTTTCTTTTTCCAATGACATTGATTAGAATATATTTCCAATAATAAACATTTCAGTATTTCGAAACTTCAGTCGTATTCTGAACCGAAATAATTTAATAATAGGAAAACGCCTCAATTTCGCTGCGATAACTTTTTAGATAGGTAATGTTTTTATCATAGTTTTCGTGAGTGCAAAGACCTCACGTGGTAGGTACTAATTATTCGTCGCATTTGTTTGAAGAAGAATTCATGGCTATCAAAAAAACTTGTTCAAATAAAGTCTAACCAAATAAATTCACGTTTTGCCATTCAATTTAAAACACGTTTAATTTAGCAAAAACAAAAATTATTCTTATATTCAATTTTTTCTATACCATATTTTGCCTTCAACTACGATTCAAATTTCAAACTTATTCCCTTCACTACCTTAGAATAGAAAAACTAGAATCGCATAACATAAACAGACCCTGTAATTATCAAAGTAATAAAAATTCCCAACTGGAACCCTGGCTTACTCTATTCATCGACGAACATGTGTTGGAATTTACTCAGTTTCGAATGTTTCGATTCTTCAAACTTCACGTCATAAAAATATAGTTTCATAGCAGAGAAGAAACCTCTTTACCGATAAGTAATTATTCAAGTATCCGCCAAGAGGGCGTATTAGGATGGACCCTAAAAATTCAGAGTTTGCCACATAATTCTAATAGGTACCGCCACATACGCACATCCAATGCGTTAGCAGGGCGAGTAACTAACTATCTTCTCCTTAAACAATGATGCTACTCTAATAAATAAACATCATCGAAAAATAGGTTAAATATCCTACATTCTCCAATTTTTTTTGTCATATTATGAAAAAAACCAAATCCATCATAATAAAACAGTACATACCAGATCCATTGAAAGTTTTTCCGTCAACATTGACCTGAATATTGAATATGATGTTTGGTACTGAGCCAATTGGTTGCAACTCATCGAACGACGCATTTGGGTACATCTGATTGATAACCATTATGGGGTTCAAGGTAGAGGGGTTTTCTGGCATTTTCCTTGCAGAGTTCACCTTTTTCGGTACCTCTTCTGGCTGCGGAAGAATTAATAACATATTCATTACAATTGCAACTTAATAACACCCTGTATATAGGAAAAACAGTAGACTGATCAATACTTGGATGAATGAAGAACATAGATAGGCCCTGTCAGAAGTAAACAAAGGCAAAGATGGGGAAAAGTTCTCTATGATTCGTCTTGAGCATAGGTACAATATTTATGTTCGTCACGTAATGTTTGTTTCAGAAATTTTTCTTCATTTGACTTGATTCTGTTCATTCTATTGACTAATGAAACTGATAATTCTCGAATACATTTGAGATAGGTACCATTAGTTTCCACTGTTCAAACAATGATATCTTTATTCAATTCAAGTAGTAATTTTTTTGTCGTTAGGTATTTAGAGCTGTCTAAATTGCATTTTCGGATGTAAATTGACATTGCGTATCAATCTGACAAGAAAATAAAGAACATAACCTAAAATTTTAATATACACAGTGGAACATGCCAAATTGTAATGGCCAACCGGCACTTCTGGTTGAATGGTTACGCAACAAACAAAACTGCCGCATTTGGAGTGAAGCTAATCCTCAAGTGTATGTCGAAACACCGTTAAACCCAGAAAAACTGACTGTTTGGTGCGCTTTATGGGCTGGTGGAATCATTGGTCCGTACTTCTTCAAAAACGATGATGGCCAGAACTTTACAGTTAATGGTGATCGGTATAGAGCAATGATTACTAACTTTTTCATTCATGAATTGAACAACTATGATGTCCAGGAGCTGTGGTTCCAACAAGACGGCGTAACATGTCACACAACTCGTGTCACAATCAATTTATTGAAAGACACGTTTGGTGACCGCCTAATTTCACGTTTTGGATCTGTGAATTGGCCTCCAAGATCTTGTGATTTAACACCGCTTGACTACTTTCTGTAGGGCTATTTAAAGTCATTGATTTATGCGGATAAGCCACAAACGCTTGACCATTTGGAAGACAACATTTGCCGTGTTATTGCCGATATACGACTACAAATGTTGAAAAAAGTCATCGAAAATTGGACGTCCAGATTGGACTACATCTGATCCAGCCGGCGGTCATATGCCAGAAATCATATTTAAAATGTAATGCCACAAGATTATCTTTCCGATAAATAACATTCATGTCAATCGAATAATCCATCGTTGTTTTATTGCAATTCAAAGTTCTATACCACTAAAAAAAAACACTCTTTATATCTTATCCTCAAATTCATTTCATCGACTTCACTCTTGAAGTGTTTCTTTATCGATTTGAAAATCGATAACATTGAAAGACAAAAAATCTAGAATAAAAATAAAAATTGTCTCACCTTGGGTTGGATCGGGTTTTCTCCCCAAGAGTCGAAAAGTTTATACAGAGCGAAAGAAGCCACTTGCTGCCATGGTAACGGAGCATCTGCGGGACTCTCATTTGCGTCGAATGTGTCCATTTTTTCTGTACCATCTTCAGATGCCACTTCCATAGCTCCAACATTCTTCGTTTTGAGAAGATGCTTGATTGCGTTTTCGGATGCAACATTCTTTGCGCTCGCTTTGCTCTTTCCTGGAAAGAAATTAAACACATTATTTACTAGCTTTTCTTTTCCCTTATAAGTTATAAAAACGATATAAATGAAAAAATGCGACAAGTAGTAATGAGTTGATAACATTAGGTTTGTTCCAACAGCTGACTTTTGTACGGTAATTTGACGGTCACGAAACTGTTAGTAATCGATCTTATGCGCATGTCTAAACTTTGACCGTACAAAAACCGTCCAAACAGTACTTGCTCCAGACCAGGGATCGAAATGACGATCACAAAACCGTTCCACTCACGGTCCCGAAGCAGGATGGAACAAAAACGAAACCGTTCTCAAACGATACATTTTCAGTTGGAACACATTTTTATCTATTGCGCAGAATCCTGACGATCATTGTACGGTCAATTCTTGAGTTGGAACAAACCTATTGATGTTTTTCAAAAATGCATTGTTCTCAATATTTCAATTCTTTTCAAACTGAAGTCATTCACATACAGTGGAACTTCCCTACAACGAACGTCTGTATAACGAATTTCGTACAAGACATTGCACATTGAATCCAAATTCCATGTTCCGGACGTACGTAATAAACCCCGACCTTAAACTAAATCATTACAGCGGACAGAGAGATCCTTCTGAAACAGTTTTAAATACACCCCTGGCTGTTTGGTTTCAATCTAACCATTACGCTTGTGTGAAAGTTGTGCGAAAATGTCTAAAAGGAAGCGCTTAAGTTCTATAGAAACAAATTTTTTGTATATAGAATTTTTTTGCGGATTTAGCGCTTTCGTTATAGGAAAGTTCCACTGTATTTATTTCAAAAGAAAATTGTTTTCATCTGAAGATATATTTTCCATTTACTCAATATCCATATTGATTAGCAATTATACGTTCTTATAGCGAAGTATGTTCGTACCAGTTCCAAATTATTACCGTAAAACGGGGATACTTCGTGACAGTTTTTGAGGTTTTCACACATTTTTAAACACCTCTTGAGCAGATAAAAGGTGAAAAAAATACACAGTAAATATCCGTCCTTTCGGTACACATTGAGAATATAATATTGTTGAAAAAATTATTTTGATATAGTCTTCTCCGAATTTGAAATTGTCACAATTTTACCCCGTGCTTCGGGGTAACATTGTGACAAAGCATTTTTCGAATCAGAGCACAACAATACCCCTGCCTTTTGAGTATAAAATTACTAAAAATTAAAAAAAAGTATGTGCTCATATTTTTTGGATAAAAAAAAACATTAATTAACTTCACCTTTAATTTAAAACAAAAATTAATATTCTGAACAAGAATGAAAACATGTAATGGGCTGAAAGAGTTAATATTAGATTGAATGAGAGTAGGCATAAAACTACACACTCACAAATTTTACAAACTGCAGAATTTTCCTGGATTACAAAATTTCTAAGTGATCAGGTAAGCCTTGTAATGAAAATTTTTCCCTTTTTTTCTCTTTTCCTTCAAAATTTGTTTTGGTTATTGCCAGTAGTCAATCACGCAAAAATCCTCAACTTGTGGCAAAATGGAATTCTTTATTATTCGTTGCTCTTAAAAAGCTTATACTGCTTTTAGATTTTCTGCAGCCTTTTTTTAAAAATCTTGTACCAGCTTTTTCAGCAACATGGGATTTCTGTAAGCTCTTGCTCCCAAGCGTCTCTTATATGTTTGAGGCATTCTGGCAAGATTTTGGTCGCAGTCTACATGCAAAAAATTTCAAAAAATCATATGTAATTATTTGGAAAAAACGTTGTGACATGTCACAATGTTACCTCATGCTGCGAACTTTTTTTTGTTTTCTTCGAAAAAAGATATTAAAATCAATGATTCCCGACTCTAATTTCGAATATAATATGATAACTACAGGAGCAAATGAACCTATTTACGATTTTAACTGACAATATTTCAGATTTGGCTGTGCAGACGAAAGTTTCCGGCTTTTGAAAAAATCGACAGAATCGGTATGCTCTTCTCATGGCAGTCTACAAGTTACTAGAGAGGTCTACCACACTTATGAAGATATATTTGATTGGGCTGAGATGTGCGCTGTCGCCCGGCGACAGAAAAAATTCTCTATGCGCGCGAAACTTGGAAAATATTGGGCAGTTTGTTTCGATTTGCGTATTGTCACAAAGTTACCCACTAGTCACAAAGTATCCCCAATTTACGGTACCAAGAAAAGCGTAAAAATTCAACTTTGGTAAAAAAGTTTGAGTTATCAAATAAGGCGAGCTAGAAAAAAAATTTCTACATCTGCAGTTAAACTTTATTTACCACAAAAGCAACTCAAAGTAAGCCAAAGATTAGCGATAACTTTAGTGTGTAACTCCATGTGGAAAGTTTGAATATTATGAGTAGATAAAATACCAGCACAATAAGAATAGAAAAATAAGAAATAAACCATTGACAAAAAAATCAAACATTTGCACTGAAAATAGATGGCAATAGTTCAGCAATAACCCACAAATTTTCAGACAACAAAATATTTTCTTGTGTTATTATTTAAACATAACTTTCTCTCATAAAATAGAAACCTTTTTTCCGAATTTGTACCAGAGATTCACTGTAATTTTGATGAATCTATAGTTAAAATCAAAGATTCACCGTGTAAATATGTTTGTACCAACACCAAAGTCTATGAGCAAGTTGCTTCATAGGCCAACTCAAAAAGGTACCGATTTCTGCACAACCAATAAAGAAAAGCTAAAACAGCAAATTCTGAACCAGTGAGCAGAAACGCTTTTTTTACCACAGGTGTAACGCTAAGTAGGCCATGAAATGGCATTTACTCTGCTGACTCCATGTGGAAATTGTTATTTCTCTGAACATATTCAATATTCTCTGTACGAAATGAAAAACAGTTGAACTTTCCTATAACGAAGATGCTAAATCCGGCAAAAAAATTCGTTATAAAGAAATTTCGTTATACAGAAATTTGTTTCTATAGTCGGCAATGTCGCGGTCGAATTCACTGATAAATTTAAGTTTATCATTCAAACTTAAGCACTTGCTTTTAGACATTTTCGCACAACTTATCACACTTGCGTAATGGTTAGATTGAAACCAAACAGCCAGGGGAGTATTCACAAATGTTTCAGAAGGATCTCTCTGCCCACCGTGCTGATTTAGTTCAAAGTCGGGATTTATTACGTACGTCCGTTAAATTTCGGAAAAAACCCACCCTTATACCTTCTTACCAATACCCATTCAAAGAGTAATGTTCTTTGAATATTTCGTTATAGAGAGAATTTACTTCGTTTTAGAGGATGTTTTGAACATGGAATTTGGATTCAAGGTGCAATGTCTTGTACGAAATTCGTTATACAGACGTTCGTTATAGGGACGTTCTACTGTAATAGTATATTATGCAATCAGCGTATAATGATAGCTATTATTCACAAGGTGAAGTATAGGCTTCGAGCCGTATGCCAGTGGCCCAAATCACCGAGTGAATAACAGCCATTATACGCGAGTAGCATACTATACTTTATCCACGACTACAGAATATATTTCTT
This sequence comes from Propylea japonica, assembly GCA_013421045.1. NCBI lineage: Eukaryota > Metazoa > Arthropoda > Insecta > Coleoptera > Coccinellidae > Propylea > Propylea japonica. The sequence continues at coordinate 17,227,366 of CM024248.1, forward strand.
GAAGATTTTAACATTTGGCGACACATGAGAAATTTTTGAAGAACAGGGGCCTGTAACACAAACCTTACAAGTGTAACAAGTCTACAAGTTACAAGTAATTTGCCTGTAACTACAAGTCCAACCCAATTCGATGTCACAATGCGAATGGCTACAATTGTAGAAATGAAATAATTTTGTACATGTGTAGCTACACATATAATGCAAATATCATAGAATTAATTATTATTTGATTCCTACTATATGACATGACTTGTCAATATAAGTAGTATTGCGGCTCTTCTGTTTGCATTATGTCTTCAAAACAAATTGTTTTCGAACGTAAAATGCAATTTTTTTAAATTAAGATAAGAGAAAATAGACACATATTTTCGGAGCTTTCTCGGACGAACTGAGAAGCAAGATAAAGTAGAAAAGTGGAAAGAAATGGCCAATTTGGCTCAAAGTAATTGTTAAGTACCAGCGGATAAAGATTGGACTTATGTAAAGGACATTAGATATGGCAGAATTTGAAGAGAATTGCTATGGTCAGCAAAACTTGGAACTTGCAAGATTATTGTTATCGACATATGGTACATATTTATAGATTAAAATTGATAATGCGAAGAAAACTGGCTCTGGTGGAATGGGGAATCTAACGGAAGTGGAAAAAATTGTACTTGAAATAATTGGGAAAGACTCTCCTGTAATATGCGGTCTTGGAGTAGCTGAGTCTTTCGAAAAACTCAAGCAACCAAGCCGGTAAACTGACGTAGAGAATAATAATGCTGAAGATATTGCCAATAAAAGTGGACCAATCAGTGCTCACGAAACCCCATCTATTCCAAAGCAATTCAATGGTACCTAATTCTTTTCGAAGCAAAATAATAGGAATAATAATAGAAAAATGCATTTTTATACAGGAAAAAGAAAGCGAGATAGAGTCAATAATTCCGATTCGGAAAAAGTTGCTCAGATAAAACAAGAAGAGCTTGCTTTACAAGTAGAATATCTAAGGTTGAAGAACCATAAAACTGAACTGGAAATTGTAAAATTAGAACAAGAGCTCCAACTCCCTGCCATGTCAGAGTTCACGGCATCGTTACCACAATATAAAGAAGATGAAAATGACTGCTGCTTTTTCAATTTGTGATAGTAGTTGGATACAATCCCTTTATAAGGAACATATTAATTTACTCAGTTGTGATTTTTTGTTAATTTTAATACATTAAAATGTGTTGTATTTACCTAGAGTTGGAGATATGTAAAACATTATCTACACTTGTAGAAAATTCCGTGACACAATTATACAAGTGTGAACTTTATGTTACAGAAAAAGTTTACATATGTAGAGATTTTGACGTAATTACTAGTCCGTACTTGTAATTACAAAATGGTTTGTGTTATGAAACAGTTACAAGTGTAGAATATATTCTTACAATTGTAGGACTTGTAGTGCTTGTGTTACAGGCCCCTGGTCATTGTATATTTTTTAATGAAAAATACATTAATTGATATAATAAAAGTAAATTTGGCCCTTGATTGACAAGGTATACCCATATTTGTTAGTTGGAGTACTTTAGAATACCAATTTAAAGAATATTATATCAAAGCTAAATTTATGAAGCATCTGACAGTGGTGAATAATATCTCATTATTCCCTTGTGATTAATGGGTATTATTATGGCCGAGTACAGAGACGTACAATGGACAGATTTCACAATAGTAGTGGATAAAAGTATTTTCACTTGCTTTACATCAACTAAATATGTTCAAAACAAATGTTTAACACACCTCTTAAGAGAAAAAATTAATGCTCCGCTTTGTAACGAAAAATGATCTTTCAGAGTACTTAGAATAAATGTCTGTACCAACACCATGGCCTATACATGAACAAATATAGGCCAACTCTCAGAGGTACCAGCTTCTGAACTCCCAATAAAGAAGAGCTAAAACAGCAACTTCAAAACGGTCGCACAGAAACATTTATTTACCACAGGTGTAACGCTAAGTAGGCCATGAAATGGCATTTACTCTGCTGACTCCATGTGGAAATCTTCGATCTTTTCTATGCGTAATATATAATCATAAGCGGTTAACAAGTCTCGATCTGCAAGAACTATTCTCGAATCTTTATACACTGACCGGCAAAATAATCGATGAAGTTTGTTAATTCATAAATATGTCCGATTCGAATGAATTTTTTTTTTAATTGTAGGTATGTTCATCCTCAATCAATCACCAGTTTTGAATTTGAAGAAAACTCGGCGTACGTCATTTTATACAGGGTGAAACAAAATATGTTTTTTTACCCTAACTTTAGAACCACCCCTGGTGTGTTCCAGTTGTTCCACCGTGTGATTTATTCTTCCATCAAGACACATCTTCTATTGACAATTAAAATTTAATTCTTCATTTTATAATAGCTCAATTTTTGTTAGAAGATACAGGTTTTTTTTAGTAAAGCATTATATTTCGCTGAGGCTACAACAGTACTTCAACATATTCAACCTAAAATTCTGACCTAATGAAAACAAACTGAAAACTAAGCCCCATTTCGCACCAAGCCAGTCCAGTTCAGTCGAGTCAAGTCACTTCAGGATTGGAACTATTAACTTCGTTTAAAATCGTTTAAAACAAATGGAATGTGAAATCTAGTTTCATACTAGGCCCTAGTTTTCACATTCCATTTGTTTTAAACGATTTTAAACGAAGTTAATAGTTCCAATCCTAAAGTGACTTGACTCGACTGGACTGGACTGGCTTGGTGCGAAATGGGGCTAAGTCAAAACATAACGTGTTTTCCGCCCAGACGCAGATAACAGGGGCAATTCGTCTCGGCATGTCCTCATTAAGGTTTTGAATCCATTAGAGCATTACCGAGCTACTGCAAATTTTCAGGAGTTGGTACGCGAGATCTAATTTTCCTCTCAAGAGCATCCAAACATGCCCAATTGGGTTCAAATTTGGGCTTAGAGCAGGCCAGTTGAATTCTTGGATATCAACCTCTGCTAAATACTCCCTGGCAATCCTAGCCACATGAGGTTGATGCGGTCGGGCATTATAAAGCATTAGCACGAAATGGTCTCCAATAAACGGTGTATACAGAACAACATGTCGAGATAAACCTTCTCTTGTTTAATGTTTCAACTCAGTTTTCAGTTTATTTTCATAACGTTCGGATTTAAGGTTAAATCTGTAAAAGTACTTTCATAGTCATAGCGAACTTGTGGAGCTATTGTTATGAATGAAGAACTAAATTGTCAAGAGAAGATGTGTATTGATGATGAAATAATAAATCACACAGTGAATCAACTGGAACACACCAGGGGTGGATCTAAAGTAAGGGTAAAAAAAAATGGAAGCAAGCCCTGAGCAGGAGCTTCTGAGCGCTCGTTCTCTGGTGGAGCAATAGGACTATCATCTCAAAATTCTGTATATGACTTGAAATTGATACTTTATATATAAACAATTAAAAAAATTCAATTCTATGGTCACACTTGAAAATTAAAATAATTAAATTTTATGGTTCTGATGATGCGATCCTCTTGAAATTTGGCATGAACATTCAGTATATCAATCTTTATACCAGGAATAAATTTCACTCAATTCAGATATCTTGTTATGAAAATATAATTTTTTTTTTCAATATTCAAATTGAATTTTCTATAGTTCGGATGATGCGATGATCTTCAAATTTTGCACAAACATTCAATATATAAATCTCAATTCCAAAAATAAATTTCATTTGATTCGGATATCTTGTTATGGAAATATAAAGAGTCTTTCCTTTAATATTCCAATTGGAATTTCTATGGTTCTGATGATGCTATCCTCTTGAAATTTTGCATGAACATGCAGTATATCAGTCTCAACTTACAAAATGAATTTCATTTGAATCGGAAAGTTGGTTATGGAAATAAAAAATTCTTCTTTTCAATATTCCAATTGAATTTTCTATGGTTCTGTTAATACACAAAAAAAAAAAAAAATTTAGTGATAGAAAATCAACACGGTTTCGTTAAGGGTCGAAGTCTAGAAACAAATTTAATTAGTTTGGTGGAATACGTTTATGAAGGGTTTGAGTCACAAGATCAGACTGATGTAATCTATACTGATCTCAAAAAGGCATTTGATAAAATCAATCATTCTGTACTATTACGTCGACTTGCAGAGGTTGGAGTTTGCGGTGATTTACTCAGATGGATAAAATCTTATATTTCGAATAGATCACAATTTGTATATGTCAATGGTCATAGGTCAAGTAAATTCACCAGTACTTCGGGAGTGCCACAGGGTTCTCACCTCGGGCCTCTTTTTTTCATCATTTATTTGAACAACATATCCTCTTGTTTCCATTTTGCTAGATTCTTGCTATATGCTGACGATTTGAAAATTTTTTTGAAGTTAAAAAGCATGCTGGACTGTTTTCTATTGCAACAGGATCTGAACAGATTTCAGGATTATTGCAGGGAGAATTTTCTCTTCCTGAATCTTGATAAATGTTTGAAAATTTCGTTCACAAGAAATATCAATATACTCAATTTTCACTATTCCATTGACCACATTCAGCTGCGGCAGGTGGGTAGTGTTCGCGATTTGGGGGTGATTCTTGATGCAAAACTTAATTTTATTGAACATATTGAAAGCGTCCTCTCTTCAGCGAATAAAATGCTTGGTTTCATCCTTCGACATGGTAAACAACTAAAAAGAAATGAGACCATGATGACAATGTATTATTCTTTCGTCTTCAGCAAGCTAAGTTTCTCGTCGTCGGTTTGGAATCCTCATTATGAATGTCATATTAAACGGTTAGAAAGTGTACAGCATAAATTTCTGAGATGTTTGTCATATCGAAATAATTTCCAAATGTCAATCATGATTACTCTGAAGCACAACTAAGATTCGGTATGCTCACTTTAGAAGACCGGAGAAAAATTAGCGATTTCAGTTTGCTATATAAAGTACTGAATGGAGTCCTTTCGATCCCTTCTCTTCTCCAGGCTATTCATTTTAAGGTTCCAGAAAGAAAATTGAGATCTAAAGAGATGTTTGTTGTACCCTTCGAAGATTAAATGTCACCCAAAATTCACCAATATGCAGAATCATGAAATCATTCAATTCAAGCCCTTTCAGTTTAGATCCCTTCAATGTCTCCTTTGCACAATTAAAAAAAAATTGAAGCTCAATTTTTCATTGTAATGTTGTAACATCCCTTCAATATCATTTCATTGTTTTTTCTATACTTCTTTGTTTATAATTGATTCTATTTTTATGTAACTACACTATACTTAAGTTTAGCCTACAGAACTGTATGTTTTAAATGTTAATTTAAGAGTACTGTGTTGGGTTGAAATACCTGTTTGTATTTTATTCCTAAATAAATAAATAAATACTATGGCCACAAAATTTTGCGAGAGGCTCACTATGAGCATCTGGCAAGTTGCTGCAAAATTTCATTCCGTTTGCCCTCGTTTTGTGTGAAATATTGAGGAACAAAAATTTTGAATGGCCACTTTTTATGGAACACCCTGTACGATTTTTCTGGTTAACGAACTTAACCGAGCTATTTGGGAGCTGAACACACCCTGAAAATTTCAAGTCTCTAGGACAATCCGTTCGAGAGTTATTGTGCTCACGGACGGCCGGCCCTACAGAATTTGATTTGACCTCATATTTTCCATCAGGGAGTCGAACCCTACCGTTTGAGACCATTTTCGGCTCAAAATTCGAAAATTACAGACATTTGGGCAAAACGATATAGCACTCGTCTAAGTAGAACGAGCGCTCAAAAAACAGATTATTTCACCCTTTATAAAATGGCGTACGCCGAGTTTTCTTGAAATTCAAAACTGGTGATTCATTAAGGATGAACATACCTACAATTGAAAAACAAATTCAATCGAATCGGACTTGAAATGACATATTTATGAATTAACAAACTTCCATCGATTTTTTGAGTGGATCGATTATTTTGCTGGTGAATGTATTTTAATTCTTTTATGTATTTTCTTTCTTACACTCTGTAATGAAAACTTTAATCGATCGGGGTAAAATGCATGTATGTACCAACACTACGGCCTATACATGATAAAATAGAGGCCAACTCTCAGAGGTACGAGGTTCTGCACTTCCAATAAAGAAGTGCTAAAACAGCAACTTCAAAAAGGTCGTGCAGAAACAATTATTTACCACAGGCGTAACGCTAAGCAGGCCATGAAATGGCAGTTACTCTGCTGACTCCATGTGGAAATATGAGCTCACTATTGATTTCTAATACAGTGTAACTTTCCTATAACGAACGTCTGTATAACGAATTTCCATGTTAAAAACACCCTCTAAAACGAAGTAAATTCTCTCTATAACGAAATATTCAAAGAACATCACTCTTTGAATGGGTATTGGTAAGAAGGTATTAGGGTGGGTTTTTACCGAAATTTTTCCGGACGTACGTAAGAAATCCCGACCTTAAACTAACTCATAACGGCGGGCAGAGAGATCCTTCTCAAACAGTTTTAAATACACCCCTGGCTGTTTGGTTTCAATCTAACCATTACGCTAGTGTGAAAAGTTGTGCGAAAATGTCTGAAAGGAAGTGCTTAAGTTTGAATGATAATAAACTCAAATTTATCAGTGAAGTCGACCGCGACATTGCCGACTATAGAAACAAATTTTCTGTATAACGAAATTTCTTTATACCGAATTTTTTTGCGGATTTAGTGCTTTCGTTTTAGGGAAGTTCCAGTGCATTTTAGAATTTTGTTCGCTTCTTGGACACTCTTGATAATACAGAAAAAACCAGAGAACTTCTTCGAAGCTTTTATTTTTCACAAGTTGTAAAGCTGTCTGCTAACGGATCAAAACAGATAGCACTGCTCCTTGTGAAGATCGGTTGAGCTACTAGCGCTAGAAAAATTTAATCCGAAACAAAATTTTGCATGAAGCTTATTATGACCATCTTGCATATGGCCGCAACATTTCATTTAGCTGGGTTTCGTTTTGTCTGAGATATTGAGGAACAAAAATTTTTAATAGCCATATTTCATGAAACACCTTGTATGATTTGGCTGGTTGCAAACTTAACGGAGACAGTTGGGAACTGAACTCACCCTGAAAATTTCAATTATACCACGAGTTCGTCACCAGGGAATAGAACCCTATTGTTTGAGACTATTTTCGCCCGAAAATTACAGACATTTGGGCAAACACTCACCTATTCCAACATGTTCGACACCAGCTACCACCAAGATTGCCTTGTATTGTCCTTGAGGAGCCTCGACTACGTTGAATGTGGGATTTTTCACGAGTTCGTGCAGAATCATCAGAGCGTTCTTTGGTTGAAGCAATTTGCTCAGTCTCAAGTTTCTTCTCCTTATCTTCTCTTTCTTTGGAATCTTGCCTGAAAACAAAGATGATATTCTATTCTGCCTGGATTCTCTCAACTTCACAAACAATGATTTAACACGCAAGGATATTAGCTACAAAACAAAACCTACATCTTTTCTGTAAGTTACATAATTTGAGAGTTTTTGCTGTTCGAACATGACCATAATGAGAGCGCCCCAAACTTTTTTTTGTTGCTACAGGTCGTCAAGAGGGCCACTGCCCGTCTACAAAGCAGAGGCGGCCATTTTGAGCAATTTTTATGATTAATTTGTTTGTTTGATCATTAAAAATTATCGAAAGTACAGTACTGAGTTTTAGTTTATTTTATCAATTTTAATAAGGGTCATGTTTGAACAGCAATTACTTTCTAATTATGTAACTTACAGAAATTATGTTGGTATCGTTTTGTAGCTAATATCCTTGCGTGTTAGCACATTGAAAAAAATTATACTTCAATATGCTAGTTCTTGCACTATTGCGTATTTACTAAGAAAATCAGTACATTTTTTTACTAAAATTTTTTAAAGAATTTATTTTATGACATTTCTAAGTTAAATGTTTTCATATTGTTCCACTTTAATAAAAGGTGGTAATATCATCTCTCAAAAAACATTTTTTTCACATCTGCAGGACCTTTATGTCCAAAGAAATCGATATTATTTGGAAGGGTCAACTAAAATAAAAGAGTGAATTTAAAATGGTGGCCACTCCAAAACTGAGGGGGTAAACTCCCTAATGTGGGTGTTTTTGTCGATAAAATTAGGTATATTTGATGCCCTTAAATTATCGGTAAGTCATGACCACTGTATATGTCCCAGAAATTACTTACGATTCATCCAACTCTTCTTTTCTGCGTCTTTCTTTCCTTCTCCGTTTTGCGCTTCCTCCATCGGTACAGATTCTATCGGTTGAATCAAAGGTTTCTGTTCCATCGGTGATGGTGGTACGACTGTCGATGTTGGTAATGCAGGGGCGGACTGCTGACGAGTGACGGCCGCTATGTTGGCAGCAATTTGTTGCTTGGTAGGTGTCGGAGGTGCACTCTGTTGCTGCAAGAAATGGAAAGGGGGCAAATTTAGACTATGCGAATGGAGTATTTTCAGCTTGTAATGCTTGCGAAGAATTTTTCATGTTTATTTGACAAGTTCCCATATTTTTTTTTCCTAGCGGTCCTCATTACGAAGATACGACCTCCTAATTGACGCCACTGGAAATCCATTTCAGTGAAATAAGTTTCAAACTACTGATATAATTTGATGAAAATATATAAAAATATTGAACGAGTCATTATTAATTGAAATAATTGATAGTAGCGACTGAGATTGATATCTATCCATCAAAAGTCATTATTTTTGTTCACTCTTTAGACTCCCCTAGCAAAATGATGAAAACCAGAGTTTTTCCTTAGAGTATTTTAATATTTCACAAGTTGTAAAGCTGTCTATAAATGGGATTATAAGATAGCACTGCTCCTTGTGAGGATAAAGTTCGAGAAAAGCACTGATGTGATGTCAGGAGCTTTTACGTGATTATTTTTCCCCCCATTCTCAGAATATAAACTAATGAAGGAGAAAAAAATCAGTTACATTTTCACTTGTTGAAGATTGTCGCAAGACAGACACACATGTGAATATCCTGAATAAATTTGAAACGAAAAAAGAGTATTTTTCAATAAAATAATCATAATATTTCCTGAGAAAACGAGTGATTATTAAAATTGATACTTGTTATTTGTAAGCTCGAAAATGGATAAATAACGGGCATAACTTCTTGAACGAAATTGACAATGCTTAACTAAAATTATATTTTGTCAATCTGTCAAACTACAATTCAAAGGTAGGGAGATTTAACAAACTATTCCCAACATTCTCCCCCCTTAACAATTTTATTGAATATTGAAACTGAGCCAAAACACTCTATTCCCAACAATAGTAGCGGCAAGTTGATATCTATATGCTTAGGGTAAGTTCAGATGATGAGCGCTCAACGCGCGTTACAACAACATCTTGTTTAGGGTACGTTCAGATGATGGGCGTTCAAAATACATGTAGTTGTAAACGCGCGTTAGCAAAACGCGCGTTGAGCGCTCATCATCTGAACGTACCCTTAGTCTGAATATTCTGCTCGGCGTGCACTTCTTGCGCTCAGCTGGTCTTTCATTAAGCTCTCTTCGCTCACTTCACTCTGCATCGTGATCTTTTATTATCAGAGCGAGCAAGAAGATCAGATATATTCGCTCCCGCTCAAAAGCGAGAGCTCTTCCAAATGTCATTTTATTTCTAACCTAAGAGTTAGTTAAGGATAGTTTAGGTTAGTTATTTATGTTCTGGATGTTTTAACGAAAGATGAAACTAATTTTGTTGTTACAATATGTGGTATCGCGAAAGCAGAGACACCGTTTCAGAGCGAAAGACAGCAAATAATAATTTTGAGGTTACGAATTCTTTGAATTGACAAGCCCTTGCGCTTGAGCGTTCTTTCATTATTTTCACTCTACAACAAATGTCTTGACGTCACAGATAATCTTGCTCGCTCCGCAGATCATATTTTCAGACTAAGTAATACATGGTGTCTGTCTCGTTCAAAAATCGGATAGGGAGATATGATCTGGGATACAAAGCTTGTTTCTAATAGCAACCCTCTGAATAGGGTTACAACCTAATAGGAAAAACACCATGCAACTTTGTGAATATTCACTTCATAGAACACAAACAACAGGTTCATACAAATTTGAATCCATGCATACATTTGTGCTACAAAACTTCTCACTTTCCCTAGTAAAATTCCTGATAAGGTTGCAACCCTTTCAAGGGGGTTGCTAGTAGAAACAAGCTTTGAATCCCAGATCATGTGCCCCTATCATAAAAAATCGAAATGTCTGAATTCTGATTCGTTGTTGAGTCATTGAGGGTGAGCACTTTTAAATGAGACACCCTGTTCAACTTCTCCAAGTATCATGAAAACATTATATTTCTGTTCACTCTTTAGACTCCCCTAGCAAAATGATGAAAACCAGAGTTTTTCCTTAGAGTATTTTAATATTTCACAAGTTGTAAAGCTGTCTATAAATGGTACTAGTAGATAGCACTGCTCCTTGTGAGGATAATGTTAGAGAAAAGCACTGTCGTGACGTGACGTGACTGTACTTATTTACCTACATTTTTCCAGAATCTACACTCAAAAATTTATGCTTGGAACATCGATTTAAATTTCTCGGATTTATAGATTCTTGCTACAGTTAAAATGAGATTTTTGAGAGTAGGAGAAGCTAATCGAAATGAACTCATTATTTTGTGTGAAACCACATTATGTGTTAAAAAAATGCGAACGTATTATCATATCAAGAATAGTTACCTAGGTAGGATCCTGAATAGATAAAACCAGTGATTACAAAAATACACTTTCTGCGATTTATGTTGCTCATTTACAATCTACAAATCTGAACTGATACCGATTTCATACATGGATATAAGTAAAAGAAATAAACCTTTTCATTTTCATTGCACCTATAAGATATCGTTATGAACCAAGGTTCTATTTATGAATCATCAGCTCTTCGACGATAAGAAATTGCTAATGGTATTTCATTCAACAATGATTGTTTATGCCATTGTTCACAACCCCACACATCTTGATAATCGACGTTCGATTTGTATAGTGTTATTGATAACAGGGAATGTGACTATTATTGAAATATCAATTGGGCTATTCCAGAAGTGCGATATAGCCATGCACTCAGATAGTCAAGCTGGTATTAAAGCACTGAGCTCCATCGACTCAAAGATGATCTAGGAGTGTCGGAACAAACTCAATGAGGTAGGCAAGAAAAATAAGGTCTTTTTAACCTGGATTCCCGGTCATTCGGGAATCAAAGGAAACGAAGAGGCCAATACACTAGCCAAAGAGGGCGCGCGAATGTCACTCATTGACCCAGAACCCTTCTGTGGTATAGGTAAATATACCTATAAGAAGGAGTTTCTGGAGAAGGAGAAAGCAGAGAGGGAAATAATCTGGCGGAATCTCCTAGGGATGGATCATAAAAGCCCTTCGGAACTTTGAAACAGCAGGATCCAAAACATATCTGGATCTTGGTAAGAAGCAATTACACCTCCTCACTGGCTTTCTTACTAAACACTGTCGCCTCAGGAAGCACCTGTTGAGGATGGGATTATCGGTCACTGACGAGTGTAGGTTCTGTGGGGAGAAGGAAGACACCCCCATTCACCTAGTCACGGAATGCTTTGCCATTGCGAGCCTAAGGAGAGAATGCCTCGGGCGAGAAACTTGTAAGAATGAGGAACTAGCCTCGTTGAAGCCTTCACAGATATTGGATTTCATCAGATCTCTGGAACTGGAAGGCGAGCTGTGAAGATGTGGTGAGAACAGCTCTGTAAGGGGGCACAATAGACCTTGAGGTCGCAGTGGACTGTAATCCCTTTTTAAACTAAACTAAATACGAGTAGAACTCTCAGTTGGACCTCAACAAAAATAGGCTCCACCTCCTAAAAGGGTTTCTTGCAAGTCACTGCCGTCTCTGGAAACACCTAATATCAAATGTGACAGAATGTCTGGCAATCGGTTCCAAAGAAGGGAGAGCCAAGGAAACTATCACAGATGAAGACATCGCATCTTTTAAACCACTCTAGTTTCTGAAGTTTACTCTGAACCTAGACAGAATGCTAACACAGCTCAGAACAAAGGTAGGCGAAGAAACATCTAGAAATTACCCCATTCAAGCCGGAGTCCCACAAGGAAGTGTGTTTGATCCAATTTTCTGTATCGGCTTGTGGGAAGAGCTTCAAAACTGTCATTAGAAAATAAAATTCTACTGTAAAAAACAAATATAATTCCAATCTAGACGTATGGACTTGAAATTTGGTGCAAGCAAGTCAAATATAGCCAACATACAAAGAAGCCAGTTCAAGATATTGCCAATGACAACGCACCATGGTATGTAACAAACCTAACACTCCATGAAGATGTGAAAATTCCCTTTGTTAAGGAAGTCATTAAAACAAGAAGTAGAAATCACCATTCTAGATTGAAAGAGCACACAAATACCCTTCTACGACCCCTAACAGAGGACTACCAAGCAAGAAGGCTGCAACCGAAATGGCCAACTGACCTTATGGAAAATTAAGAGATTCCCCCAATGGGCGCTTAATTCTCTTATCATTGTATGGTTAAAAAATTAGCTTATAGAATTGTATTCTGATTGCTGACATATAAATACCTTATAAAAAAAGGTGGAGCAAGGACAGACACACTTCACAGAACGCAACAATTTCAACAAGCTCAAAAGATTCGGAGGGACTCAATTGGAGAGTATTCAGTTAAATCAAATAAACAATACCCATAATAAATAAATAATCAGCTAATACTAACCTGTAGCGGTTTGTTAGCTGCCGCCTGACCTCCAACAGCTGGCTTCTGAGGCTGCTGTATCCCTCCTCTCTGGGGTGTTAGCTATACGAGCAGGTTTAATTTCCATTAGTATTAAAACCCCTGCGGTCGTGTGCACCGATATGGGTTAAATGAGCGTTCGTTTGAGAACGAAAGCTGTGTAGGCCATCGCCCCAAACAAAACGCTATCAAAAATAGTTTATCTTGACAGCTAAATGCCCCTTTAAGACGTGTATAGGTAGAGTTTGCGAAAACGTCCAAAGATGAGTTCGGAGAATGTTAAGTCGACTTGTGATGTTAAAGTCAAATGTCGAAAGAACACAATGGGACAGAGTAGTATAATAAGAGTGACAAACTACTAAAAAACACCGAACATCACTTTTTCATGCAATAATTCAACTTTTAAAATTCACATCTGAAACATAGGATATACAATGCATCAGACAGAGAATTCTTCCGTCCAGTTGCCCAGATGAAAAGTCGAGACAATGACACACTGAATTCCGTTGTATTATTGCAATATTTTAATCTTGTCTCTCTCTTATCCTTGAGAGGAGCGTAATTCATTCAGTATGGTAGGCAACAGTAAATACTTGAATCGAGAATTACGGGCAGGCTGACAAATTATATAATTCTCTACGTTTACTGCAGGTTCCCTACCATACTGCGATAAGAGAGAGACAAGACTAGATTATTGCAATAAGACAACGGAATTCATTCAGTTACAGCACGTGATTATCTCGACTATTCATCTGTGCAACTAGACGGAAGAATTCTCTGTCTGATGCATTGTATATTGTATGTTTTTGATGTCAATTTCCAAATCGATACAAGATAAGCTTATCAAGTTTCGAGCTTTCGAATGAAAGTTGATTTGTTACAAGAAAAAGGGCAGTGATTTTCGTTTTTTATTGAGAAGTTGGCCAATCTGGTGATTCTATTCTATTGTGTTTGCTTTTGTTTGTCCATAAATTTGATAGAGCAGAAACTGTTGAATCATAGTGCTGTTCAATCGGAATTCTTCAACTCCTACTGCTTTCACAAAATTTGAATAAGCGTTTATAAAAAAATTCAGTTATATCGCATGTTGATTCTCTGAATAATTTCTAACGAGCCAAAATATTCGATTAATTTGTCAATATACACGATTTTACGAAAAAATCAGTTACAATTAAGCAGGTGGAGCCATAGAAAAAACCAATGAATCTAAATAAACTATTGTACCAATCAGTGATAGCTTCATGAATAATTTCCGCCATAGTTATAGATCAACGAAAATCAACAATTCAACTGAACATTCTCAAACTCTTTCATTAAAAACATTCTATTAACTTCGCATAAAGAATAGTTACTCATCTTGAACAAATCCAAATCACTACTTAATCATTTCCTTGAACTTTTTCACAAAACATATTCAAAATGAGAAAGTAAAATAGTCAATACCATACTGTACAAGACAAAAGTTAGTCGAATCAACAAAACTAATCTTAGTACTGCATCAAAAACAAATATAACCCATTATGCGGTCAAGATAACACTAAATCACCGATAATAGTACACAAGAGAGGTTGTTACGATACGAAATTTACCCAACGGTTTCATTATGGAAAACAAAACGCATTAGGTACAGATCTGACGAACAACTTCTGTGAACTTAAAAAAGGTGAGATTCTTGCCAACATGTGCCCATAGAACAGTACCACTACCCTCGCTCGAGATAGCAATACCCATGAAGCACCTGTACCTAGATACCCATATAAGATTAAAATTGTGTAAAGATGATAATGAGTTGTTGCGATCAAGTCCTACAGAAAAATTCCTTTGGTTGATTGGTGTAAACAATATCGTAGGTTCGTAACTTGTTTATTTATTCATTACAAAACGGCCCATTGTCTTCGCTGATTTTGCATGAATGTTTAATTCCAATCAACCAATTACATTACAATAAAGGAAATAGGTCAAAATTGTGACTCATTCAACCAACTAACAATAGTTGTCAATTCAGATAACTTAATTATTAGCACGTATTTCATATAAGGGTAAAAATTCTCTCGATCTTTGTAAAGCTAGATAACACAAAAGAGAAGGACGCTTTGAAATGAACGCCATGTTGTAAATAGGAAGTTTTCAATAAATGCTTTTAAAAAATCTTACCTGTCCTCCAGAAACGAAATTTGGTTTTCCACCTGACCGGCGTGTATTATTTTGGTTTGCACCTCCTGAAATTCGTATTATAAATGAATATCAATTTACAACACTTTGGATATATTATAAATCCACCATGATGTGACTGTAGAAAATAAACTCACCTCTTCTGGAATTATTGTACATTTTGATTGGTTTTGTATACGTTTACACAAAACTGAAATTACTCTTTTTTGTCAATAACTAGAATTGTGATTTTGTCTCAAAATTTTAAGGAATACTAAAATTTTTAGTATTCCCAGTGGCAAGCGGCAAGAAGGACGCTTTGAGTCGATTGAGCAGAAATCAGACAGACGCAAATAAATGTTCTGTGACTGCTGCGTCGTCACGTCATCCTCCATGGTCTGTCTATGGTTATGCTTGAAATAAAAAAATTCATATTTTTATTTAATCTATGTGATCTTCTTCGTATAATTGAATAACTGGGTGTTCGATAAAATGGTGAATGATACATATGTGTTGGATTTAGGGCATTAATTACCTTGATAAATAGGGGTGAGTTAGTATCGTTTTGCACGATAATGCTACAATCATAGAAATAAATTATAATATATTTCTATGGCAATATAGATAAAATTACTAGCGACACCTATTGAATTCGACGTGAACTACGGTAAATAAAGGTTATCTGCATTTTGACAAAGTTTTTCGCTTTTTTCAAATACGATTGAAACCATAGAAATTATAACTCCAGTTAAGTTAAGGTTAGTAATACCATTGTTTAAGGCTGATATTAGACTATCATTTATTCATCATATTAATATGATATCATATCTGTCCAATTCGAGGATCCTATATATATGATCGTGTTCGTCATATATGTATATTACACTTAGGCTCATATAAACGTCAATTTGCAAGATGGATATTAATTCAGGCGCGATTTCCGTTGCAAGTGCGATTTTTTAATTGGTTTAAAAATGAGAAAAAAAAGAAACAAAAACAGAAAAACAAACGACGGGTTTGGGTTAAACCATGGATAGCTAGGCGGTCAGAGAGAGGGGTCCATAATACGTTACTAGAAGAATTAAGATTGGAGATATAAAGTCTTACCAAATATACCTACGTATGGATGATACTGTATTCAATTATATATTGTCAAAGGTTGCACCATTGATTTCCAAGAAAGAACTCACTTAAGATGTCCTATTAGTGCTAAAGATCGTTTATTGGTAACCTTGAGATATTTGGCTACCGGAGAAACTTTTTCTAGTTTACAGTTTCAAACCAGAATTCCCCAATGCACACTATCTTTTATTATACCAGAAACCTGTAGAGCAATATATAGAGCTCTAAAGGATGTACATCTAAAGTAAGTTTTTTTGGTATTGTTAATCATAATCATCAATGAAAAAAAAAGACTAAAAATGTTTAATTCCCATTTATTCTTCTTCAATCTTCACTCTCTCTGCATCAATCCCATCAATATAATATATACCATTTTCATTTGATTTCTGAGTATTACACAAACATATCATTATTATTATTATTATCATCCTCTGTGCAACTCTGTGTGAACTGTCTCTCCTCATACGAGGTAGCATGAATTTCATCCCATATGTCAAACAAGCACATTTGAATTTTACGTTTTGCTTTGTTTAGCAAATAATTATTGCTAGCATTTTTTATGCCGTTCAGCTCACTGTTAATAAAATTACAAAAAGTATTTATATTGCTGTCGGCAAAACTGTTGATTTGTTGAGACACCTGTCTCATAGTGGCTGCAGCTTCTTTAATTAAATCATCCTCATCAACGTCAACAGATTTCTTCTTCTTCTTCTTCCTCACATTTTGTGGATGATTTATCTGAAATCAATAAAACAATATTACTATTTTTGCAGGTACCAAATACTGAGACAGAGTGGAACAGGTATCAGAAGATTTAAGAATAAATGGCATGTATTCAATTGCATCGGAGCTTTAGACGGAAAACATATTCGAATTACATGCCCTCCTAACAGTGGATCACATTTCTATAACTATAAACTCTACAACAGTATTGTTTTATTAGCTTTGGCAGATGCTAATTATAAATTTTTGTATGTGACGTTGGAACAAATGGTAGAGTTGGTGATTCGGGTGTTTATGCCAAGAGTAAACTTAGACAATTCTTAAACAATAAATCTATATCAAATATTCCAGAAGGAAAACCCCTGCCATGTACAGGACGGTGTTGCCATACGTAGTAATAGCAGATGATGCTTTCCCTCTCAGTTATACCATAATGAAACCATATCCTCTAAGAAATATCACACGGGAAGAAGCCATATTTAATTATAGGTTGTCACGTGGTAGAAGGGTTGTAGAAAGTGCATTTGGAATATTAGCCAATCGTTTTCGAGTATTGTTGAATTCAATTAATTTAGTGCCAGACCGTGTAAAAGATATTGTTTTGGCATGCTGTGTTTTGCACAACATACTTGTTGACAAGAGACAGCAATTTTATACTAGACAACCACGTTTCGAAGGTGATTCAATATTTCAAAAAGCTAATGATGATATGGAGGAACTGATCTCGATTGCCAGACAAGACAGGGAGTCATTACTACATGGTGCTGAAATAAGAGATCACTTTAAAATTCATTATAATGGCATTGGAAGAGTGCCTTGGCAGGAAGCTAGAATCAATTAAAATATGTTACCTCTCCTTCACGTGACTGCTGCTGTTTTTGATGTCTACACCAGCATGTTCTACTTGAGAGGAATTATCCAGGTTCGATTCAGAAGCGTCGGCTTCTGTGGAAATATCCAGAAAACGAAGCAGTGGGAACCAGTAAACTGTAGGAGTGTAGTCCCCTCCAGATCCACTTTTGCATTTGGTTATCTGAAAATAAATTTTAAATAGATACTTTGTTTTATAAGTAATAGTTCAAAACCAATAAAAAGCTTCATCTACATTATTGAGTACATCTATATAATTCAAGTGAATAAAAAGGGCCAGCCATCATTCTGTGGCATGAAACATTAAAAAAAAATTGTTATCAATTATTATAAGCTCTAATTAGATACTCACTTTCATTTTTCTGCTAGGTACTGAGATCTGAGACTATTGATTTTCTTCCGTACATCTGTTACAAGACATACTCTGCCAGTTGTCTCGCTTATTACATTTGCAATGCTTGCAATGATTGACAACCGCTTGTCCCGATTTTTATAATTTGGATCCAGATTGTTATACAGGGTGAGTCTTTGACCTTGCAGAATATTTTAACACAAGATTCCTGAAGCCAAAAGAAACATTTTTTTCCCATACCACATTTTTTCCGATCGGCCTAAATAAGAAGATATAGCCCTTTTTTAGTTTTCAGAATGAGCTATGCCGCCACTGGTAAACTAACCACTGAATTTTTGCAAGTACGAGATATAGCATTCAAACTTTGAAATAAGCTATTGTATCAAAGAAACGAGTAGATAATAGATATACCATTCGAAATTTTCAAATAAGCTGCTGTATTAAAGAAAGAAATATGAACTCACTTGTTCAATACCAGTTGTATATTTTCTAATGCAATGATTTTGATTCATCCAAAATTTTGCTAGTGATGAAAAGAATAATCTCTTCTTGATGTATACTTCATTTTTGATTATATCGGATTAACTTTTAACCACCTATTCTAGCTATAGCATTCATTCCCTTCTCTCTTGAAATCTTCCGAAATCAAAACAACAACTCAAAACTCAACCATAACACGCATGACATTTCACGTTCATAAACACCAGTTGGGGCGATTGAATTTCAAGGGGTGTCCGCATATTTATGTTCTGTGGTCCGCATGGTGAAAGTCACAGAAGTGACACTAGATTCTTTGACATCGGTGTTCTGTGGTTAGTTTGTTTTTCAAAATCATACGACTTCATGAATATTAACTTATTAAGGTCATTTTAGTGGTAATATAAATACATATGATGAATAAATGAGAAATGAACGTATTCTAACGTAATGTAAATTTGGATCAACGTATGTCAAGCTCAACGAAACAAAATTGCAATAGGTACTTCGAAAGTGGTGTGGAAACTGGAAATTTGCTTGAATAGATAAGGATTTACACTGAAGAAGTATAGAGGTGAGCTTATTCATTATAACCCCATTTTTAAGAAAATCCGCTAGTTCTCTTACCATTCATCATTCCAGATAACAATTCTCAAATATTCTTGAAATTTGTCAAAGTGACCACATAGGGAAAATTGAATTCTGTGAATTTTTGAACAGAGTTGCATTCAGCCAAAGTACCCAATACTCGGAATTTCACAGATATTTTTTTATTTTTGAATTTCAGATTACTCGAAAACGACGCATCATACGAAAAAAAATAAGGAATACTTTTACTTTCCAAATGGTCAAAAATTCGTTGAATAGCATTCAAATTATTTTTAAAAGTTGATTCTTTGAATTTCTGGTATTTTTATGAAATGTTATAGTCATATTAAAGAAACAGGAGGATGTGGATGAAATTTTGTAATGCAGGAACATTCATCGTATCAATAAAAAACTATATTCCAAAAATCATCTCATTCGATGAGATCGTTCGCGAGATATGATCGAAAATTAAATTTTTTTATGGATTTTCAACAGTCTGTATCTTACGAACCAAGCCGTATCGAAAAAAATGGTATGGGAAAAAAATGTTTCTTTTGGCTTCAGGAATCTTGTTTAAATATCTGCAAGGTCAAAGACTCACCCTGTATAAACATTCGTTTTCTTCATAGAGGTTGATTAATAATTTCGTAGCTTCGATAGTCCATTCAAAATTTTTAGTCGCCATTTTTTTCTTCTTCTACTTTCTCGAGTCCTACTCTGGGCAGCAGAGCCCCCTGCTGTGGACCAGGTACGCAGCTAGGCTCAGCTATGTACCCAAATCATGTACGCTCGCTCGATTTCAGATTCTTGATCACTATCTTGAGGGATGATTCCTGAGGCTCACCAACCGGGAAATACAGAACACAGGGAGTCACTTTCACTGCACGTTTTCCACATATAACACGAGTCCAGCACGAGTCGACGTTTTTTTTTTTTGGTCTGGTCTGGGCGGTCTGTCTGGGTCTGTCTAGCTAGAGCACAGAACACAAGAGCTAGAGTGTCTATGGACAAAATATGATCATAATTGTACTCCAGCTGTCAAATAGGATACTTGATCTATGATCATAGACAATATGAATCATATGTTTTTATTACACTGTCATAGGTTCTTCATATAAATATGACTCCTATATATATGATCATATTAATATGATAGTCTAATATCAGCCTAAGGAGAAGATATAGTTCATTTCAAAATGATTGGCATCTCGGGCGGCTGTGAGAAGTCGAAAATATGTTGTATCGGTCCGTTCGGTGAATTTCGATTTGCCGATTTTAGGTTGGTGTTGAAAAATCACTGACATTTTTCCAGTTTGAGTTAACCTATTGAAGATATTTCGAATTTATTTGTTAATATCAGTTTATATTCTTGATTTAATGGACAAGTGGATTTGAATATCTCTTAAATCTACTTTGATTTTATTACTGAATTGAAAACGGCCGGAATACAACCAGATTCCTCTCATCTTACTGCAAGGGACGCCAGGCAGTGTATCGGTGTTAGCAGATATTTCTGCTAGTATTAATGACATTGCGCTCGTTTTTCAGGTAAATGATCATGTACAATGTTTTTCTGATTAAGTAAGTTGTAAAATTTCAGATTTTTCCTAGAACTGTCCGAAGAATTTCGGAGAAAAAGTTGAAGGCAATTTGCTAGAGCCAGAGTTACACTGGAAGGAAACCTATTCCACATGATTATACCTTCAAAGAGACTTAAACGACTTTATTTTTTCTAAAATCAAAAACAATGAGTGTATTTGATGGATTTTTACCTGGATGTGATCTAATTCTTGACAGTGGTATCAATGATACGGATTAGCATAAAATAATGAATGGGGAACTATTTCATTAATGGATTACTGAACAATTAATACCTCCTCTGCAGTTATTTGATACAAAGTGTGTCATTATCATGGGTAATGCACCCTATCATTCAATCAGAGTTGATTATATACCTACGACTGCTCATAAAAAAGTAATTCGGCAAGGGCTACAAGAACATAATTACCTATAAATCATAAACTTAAAAATACTTGAATCTTTGTTGGATTTTATAGAAGTTGAATTGTTAATACAATTTTGATGTTTACTTTAACAGTTATTTTACATGTTATGTTCGCTTCGGAGCACTGTATTCAGAAGATAATTCTAATATGTAAATAAATAGTAAAATGTATAAGTCTATAAGTATTCCACTGTACTTCTAATAATTATTTTCAATGAATCTATGCTTGCATATGATATTTCTGTCTCCAATTAACAATAAAAAATTTTTGAATAATGTTCTGAATGAATTTTCTCAATTTTGTACCGAAGCTTATTTTAGTTTTTCCACTGTAAATTGTCAGTTTTAAGCAATGTTAAGTGTGTTCCTTACCCATACGATAAGGATTGAAACAAAATTTTAACTTTCCTTCCTCTGAATTCCAAACACTCAAAGGAACTTAATCAACTTTTATCTAAAATGACACCGACAAGACCTACAAAAGCTAAATTGACAATCGTTTCCAATAAAAGCCAAAATATTCACCATTTCTCTATTCTAGACTTAGGGAAACTGTGTTTCATCTTTTGGGGATCTGAAGAAATAGTACTTAATTAATATAATGGATATGTTAAATCAACAACAAATACTAAATTATTCATATCAAACGTAACCAAGGCATATGAATGAATGAAATCATTATTTAATCTGTGCAATAGTATATTCTAAAACAAGTATGATTTTCATACAAAAATGATAACATCTTGTGGTCCACATGTTTCACTTTAATTTTAACACCTTTGCCACACACACTCGGTTCATATTTTGGCTATTCAATGAAATATTCCTCTTACTAAAACAGACAGAATCGGTGATAAGTTTATTAAAGTTATACAATGTGGTACAATTAATGTACATACTGAATAAATTCTTTAATTTGTGTTTTTGTCTTATTATGTATGACAAATTGGTCCACCCTTTCAAAGTATCAACAAGTTCTTTTTGTTTCGTTTCACCAGTTTGGCTATCTCAGTTGAATTTGAGTTGAACACACTCATTTCAGTTATAATTACAAATAATTGTCAGAGAAAAGAAAATATATCTTAATTATCTTCAATAGAGTCCCAATCTTCATCGGTGAATTATATGATGACATCTCATTAGAGTACTTGGTAGTTTATAGTTTAGTTTATTGAGGCAGCGACATAGTAATAAAACCTGAATCCCATTGATTCAACTGGACTGAAATATAAATGACTGTGTTTATTTTTCATGATATTCACAAGCTTAGGGGCTATACCTATTCTTTCTTCGCTCTTTAGCTGCAAATGATGGTAAATACGAAAATTTGTCAATACAGTGTCAGAAATTATATACTGCTGGTAGGTTTAGAGATTTACACAATCCTTATAGTATTTAAGAATCAGGAACATTCTCATTTCTCAAGCTCAGAAATTTGCTTTGGAAAATAAAATATTGTATTAAATATATTTCTAGTTATGTTTATTTATTTCCCTTCTCTGACTGATGAACCCACAGAAATTTTTAGTGACTTTTTAGTAACTAGAAATAAAGCCCCGACTGGACTTTCATGGCTTGCTCTGATGACAATCATTTTGAAACGAACTATACTAACCTTTTCTAATCATAGATATACTAACTTAGTATATCTATGATTGAAACATTTCTTTTCCTTTTTGCATCATATGAAAGTTTACCAGAAAAAGAAATACATCGTGTATTCGTGTATCAGGTATGTTTATCAAAAAATAATGACTAACCTTAGATGTTAACCTAAAATTTCGACTTTTGTATGGACAAAATTTAATTATTACGTGATTGAATTATTTCTTTAACAAAAATTATATTTTAAAGCTCTAAGGTTAATACCTGCTAGACCTGAGTCTTTCTTTGGGCTTGGAAAAGACCAATATAGGCAATGGTCGAGCGGTGGAAGTTGAATAACAGAATAACCCTCTGGAAAAACACCCTCGGACCTTCTCAGTCCAAAAAATTCGTGGTGATTTCACCTAACTGTACCAGAAAGCTCATAAAACTGCCATGAGCTGAGTTTTGGGTGATGGTGGTACTGCTGACGGAGCACTGTCGATACAAACATCATTTGTACCGTATGGGAAAGTCAGCAAATGAGATTTACAGGCTTCCTGATTCAGCAAAAACTTAACACTTGACATGCAAGTGTGCAGAGCTGGATGGCCTAAGAACAATCCATATGGGCAAACCGATCCTGGATACCCAAGAGGTAACAGCCAAGGTTCCTAAGGTGGTTGTCGTTTTATCAACGCCATGGACGACCTCTTTCGATTTTCATGAAGTAGTAGGGTAGAGAAAGCAAAAATTGGGTTTGTAACCCAAAAATACTACGATGGATGTACGTCATGATTGTGTGACTGGTTTGCTAAGGCAAGTCAGGTAAGTACAAGGAAAAGGCTCGATAATGTACAGGGGCTTACCTGTGTATGCATCACTGGAGTTATGAGAACGTGCCCAACTAGGGCACTTGAGGTCATTACGGATCTCACACCTCTACATCTAGTGATTGATAGGGTAGTCCATGAGGCTATCCTCAGGATATCTAAGGAAGATACGGGTGATGGGAGTAGTTGTTCAGAGAGTCTGGTCCTCTCTGAACAACTACATCTCATCTGCGAACCTCCCTAGTCATGTAATGATCAAGAAAGTAAGCACTGAGAAAAACTTCAGGACATTGCTAAGTAAAAGAGAGGAATGGGAACGGAAATACACCGACTATAACCTCAAAGAAAATACCGTAAAATGGTATACAGATGGTTCCAAAACCTCTACAGGAGCAGGCGTTGGGATATACGGTCCAAGTTCCAAGTGTGCACTGTCGCTAGGCTCCTGTATGAGCGTCTTTCAAGCGGAAACTCTTAGCTATCGAAAGATGTCTAGACATAAATCTAGAAAGAAACTATCAGAAGTGCGATATAGCCATACAGTCAGATAGTCAAGCTGCTATTATAGCACTGAGCTCCTACGGCATCGACTCAAAAATGATCTGCTAGTGCCGGAACAACTCGATGAGGTAGGCAAGAAAAATAAGGTCTTTTTAATCTGGATTCCCGGCCACTCGGGAATCTAAGGACAAAGAGACCAATACTCTTGCCAAGAGGGCGCACGAATGTCACTTATTTGCTCAGAACCCTTCTGTGGTATATGTAAATGTACCTATAAGAAGGAGTTTGAAGAAGGAGAAAGCCGAGAGGGGAAAACTCTGGCGCAATCTCCCAGGGATGGATCATTCCACGAAGTTCCTTCAAAACTTTGAGACAGCGGGATCCAAAGATATCTGGATATCTGTAAAGCCGGGTTTAGACGAAGCGCACCCACTCGCGAGTCAAACCTCGTCACCTACTCGCGCACCAAAACTCATCCTCGCGCCGAGTGTTTACACGACGCGCTGGATTCGCCTGGAAGGGCGAGCCAGGATGAGAAGGCGAGGCAGTAATCAGCCTCGTATAGAGTCCGAGACTCGACCAGCTCCAGAAGCTTGTTCAAACGACACAGGTAGGCTTCTTTGATGCGCGACTGAAAACCGACCGACAATGGCTCAACCCAAGGACGAGGGGCCTCACGGCGAGGAGCATGTTTACACTATGCGAGGGAGCGGAAGCGAGGCTGGTGCGCGAGTAGATGCGCTTCGTCTAAACCCGGCTTAAGAAACAATTACAGCTCCTCACTGGCTTTCTCAAGTTGACGCTCACTTGGACGAGACGAGACGAAACGAAGCGAAGAGTTGTTTTCCGCAGGCACGATTTGCACTGAATCAAATGGGTAGACGCTCACTTGGGAGGCGCGAAGCGAAGATCAGAATCGTTAGGCGCGTGGCAGATCAGACGCGCACTTGGACGAAGCGAAGCGGTCGGAAGGAACGCGTCGTTTTCCGCTGGGATCTTTTGCATTGAAATAAATGGGTAACACGCACCTAGGAGAAGCGAAGCGAGGATCAGTGAGGAGGCGAGTCGTTGGTCGCCAGGAAGATCTCTGGGGCATGTGAGCGAAATTTCTCGAGGCGGCAAGTAGGTATCCGACGGCCGTAAGTTCGGCGCGCTGTATTTCCAATTTTGTACTAGAATTTTGTCAATGGGGAAATACACAGTTATTTTTGAATTTGTGTGAAATGAGTTTGTATTTTGTACAACTGTGAATGTGAATTCAAATCGTCTGAAGGATAGGTTTTTATTATGTAAATACAACAAAATATTGAGGAACCCTTCTTCCGAAGGGTTACAATTATTTATATTCAATTGTATCCAGGATGAAGAACTACGAGGATTTCATTGGAAAATTCCCAAACATATCATGACCAAAAACACGATTCTTACAAATGTTTCATGGCTGACCAAGGCCGTAGCGAGGGGGGAGGGGTCCGGATCCCATTGGACCCGAAATTTTTCTGAAGTACAGGACTAGAAAATTGTCATTCTGTCATTCGGTGGACCACCCGAAATTTTTTTCTAGCTACGGCCTTGTGGCTGACCATACCCAAAAATAACCAGGGCAGAGCCAGAGATTTTACCGCCCCGGCAAAAGTATATTCAGAATAAATTGAATATAAATTAGTGATTTGAAGCTATACAGGTAAGCGGTATGCAGCAAGGTAATAAAAAATGCAACTTCCCAGAACTTATTACTGGAAATTTTTCGATATTGTCGTAGAAAAGTATTTTTTTCTGAAATCACCAGAATGAAGGAATTAGATTAATACTTAATTTTTTCAATCGGTTAAAGAGAAAATAAACATTTCGTATCAATGATTTCATATATGGTTTAAAAAAAAATAACTCTCGGTTTTTGTCACCCTCCGCTTCTCGTTGGAAGACAACATAACCCCGATCTAAAATCTAGTACTTTTTTCCCTTGTATAATACATAATTTTTTTCTGTGACTAGAAAAATGACGATGGAAAGAAATATAACTTTTTACGAAATTAATCCGGCAGAAAAGTGAGTACTTTTTTCCCGGATACATATATACACTCACTTTTTCCCGGGGAAAAAAGTGATTTCGAGAAGAAAAGTTATATTTTGTAACTTGCCAACAGAGATAAAATGTCGAATTTTCTCCACGTCACATATTTTTATTTTCATTCCTATATGAAGGTGGGACGACGAAGCTATTTAAACAAGATTATGACCAAAAACACGATTCGAACAATAGCTCTACCCTTGTTCATTCGGGTAGTCGGCATGCAGCATGGGTAATAAAAATTTATTGCGGCCCAAAAATAGGAGGAATTTCTTCCGATGGCTGATCGTCGCATCGCTTCGTCCAAGTGCGCGGTCCCAGGCGAACTAACGCGTCGCTTAGTTCGTCTCGTCTCGTCCAAGTGAGCGTCAACCTTTACAGGACACTGTCGCCTCAGGAAACCCCTGTTGAGGGTGGGATTATCGGACACTGACGAGGTGGGGTTCTGTGGAGAATGGAAAGAAACCCCCATTCACCTAGTCAAGGAATGCTTTGGCATTGCGAGCCTAAGGAGAGAATTCCTTGGGAGAAAAACTTGTAAGAGTGAGGAACTAGCCTCGTTGAAGCCTTCACAGATATTAGATTTCATTAGATCTTTGGAACTGGAAGGCGAGCTGTGAACGGTGTGGCCAGAACAGCTCTGTAAGGGGGCACAATAGACCTTAAGGTCGCAGTGAACTATAACCCCTTTTTAAACTAAACTAGGGTAGAGAAAAAAATACCTACATGGTCGTAGTTCCCGGATGGCTAATAACCTAGCCAAAACGACTTCAATGCAAATAATAATAGATAGCCTAGATCGGCTACCGTTCGTTAGAATTTCGTCCAAAATCGTGGACACAAAAAGATCAATATACACTACTGGAAAAAATTAAAGGATCAAAAAAAAATTCCAATTTTTTCGGCCATTTTCAACATGCCGTAACTTTGAAAGGAATGGTCGTACAAGGAATGTAATAGTATATACATAACTAGCAAGGTAAGAGGTTTTTACTGGCGAATGGAGGATATAATTGACGAGCCGCAGGCGAGTCAGTTACCTCCTTGAGCCAGTAAACCCGTTACCTTGCGTGTATTGTTTTATATTTTATTTGTTTCTCGTTTGTAAAAAGGTGAGATAAATTCCAAAAAAATCTCAATAATTTGTCGCAAATGTCGTAAGCTATTTATCATAGATTATAGAGTATAGAAAGATAGGAAACGGCCCTGCATTCGTATTACTAAAAAACGACTACATTTTTTAGTTCACATTTGACCCAGAGATGGCACTGAAGATCAATTTTTATATAAAATCTGTAATTTTTATTAGAAATTATATAAAGAAAACTATAATAAGAATTGATGCGAAATTCGTATCACTTCAGGATGTTTCATTTCCATATTTTAAATCCATAATTTTCAATAAAATTCAGTATTCCATGTGTAATATCTTTATTATGCATTTATAGAAGATATTACAGAAATATTAGGGTATTATTGTAAGATGTATACATGGGTTGAATATGAAAATACTTAGTGCGTCTGTGGAATTCCAGTTCTGGCTCAGTTCAATTGCAGCTTCGTTGTCCACCACCACTGTTTGAATTGACGGAAAACTTTTCCTGAATAGTCACTTCAACCATTTCATTTTCCGTGCAGCTTCACTATCAGCCACTATTTCTGCCTCTATCGTGGAAATAGCAACAGATGTTGACGTTGATCAAGCCAAGATATAGCTTTACCTGCATACATCCATAAAACACCAGTGATCATCCAGTTCACTATCTCGTTCGTAATCTGCATTACTGAAGGGTACAAACTCATCTTTTTTCACTTTTTTTCGAGACGACACTAACGGCAAAAGCCGTTCGAAGTGAATAATATTTGTGCAAACGAATTGATTGGCACTTTTTATATCAATGACATTTTCCATGTATATTGATTTCGAAACTTATAATCATAGACCAGAATTTTAACCCTTCTATAGTGACATAAGTTCACATTTGACCCAGAGATGGCGCTCATACACTGTAGTCGTGTCGTTTCCGATCTTTATACTATACATAGACCTAATAAGAAATTATAGATCTAATAAGAAATTATAGATCTATGATACTATATAATCTTTGCTATTTATGATTATTTATGACATCGGAAAATTATGACAAATGTCAGTGGCTTTCGAGAGGGAAGTCCTTCGAGAATATTTGCTAATTTCTGACGAAAAAGGCCAGATCCAAATGAAACAAGGTATGAATATCGATTTTTAATATTTTTTATAAGGTTTATACTAAAAATATTTGTTCCAAGAACGATGAAATTAGAAGGATAAGAAATTAGAAGCAAGTACGTGAAAAGGAAAGCAAATAGATACGAAAAAACAGGTACGAATATCTTTTGAATAGTTTGAGAACATGTATGAGAAATACATTTGTTCCAGGAACTCTGAGATTAGAAGAATAAATTAAATTAGAAGCAAGTACTTGACAACTTTCAATGTAAATAATATACTACTTGTAAAAGTTTTACAAGTTAACTGTCAATTTTACAAGTTAGTGACTTGAAAAAATAAACTTCCTTGATTAATATTGTGTTTTTGGAAACTGACGTTTACAAATGAGAAACAAATAAAAAAAATCAAATTGTAGCTCCAAGTGTCTAGTTTTTTATTAGAACTTCAAAAATTTAAGTTTCAGTGGTTTTCGAAATGATAGAAAAATCAGCAACAAAAAAATTCTAAATTTTACCACTTTTTTTTCTTGTCTACGATTGTGGAAATTTTATTTTGCATTATCGTTATAATGATGGGATACTTTGTTAATTCAGCTTCAATTTATTTTTTCATTGACCTCAATACGTCCACTTCTTGCCGAGATATCGGTCTTCAAATGGAAAAGGATCCATTTGTCTTTGATTATCGATTTCTCAGCAACCAATGATCGCACAGAAAATTGAAGGAGGGTTTCAAGACCTTAAATGAACTCCGATTAATGAACAACCATTGCTTATTCATAGAAATTTTTTTTTCTTCATGTCGCATCAATATAGAAATTTAACAAAAAAAGGGCTTTTGGTGGTTTCTGGGCAATCTACCGCTGGATCGAAAATGTTGAGGAAACCAATAATGTTAAGTGTGACTTTCACAGTTCAATATGATATAAAAACCTTACGAAGAGTCAACTTATCCAGCGAGCCGTTTTTTTGTTTGACTCGATTGAATTTTTGAAAAAAATAAGGATCACGTTTTTTGCTCTGAGAAGCTCATAATCTTCAAAAAAGGTAATAAAGAATTTTCTCGAGCTTTTTCCACAATTCAATTGCAGATAGTACATAATTTCAAAAAAAGAAAAATAAAATAAACTAACAAATAAAATTTTTATTATTTAATAACGGATATAAAAATGGATCCTTTTCCATTTGAAGACAGATATCTCGGCGAGAAGTGGACGTATTGAGGTCAATCAGAAAATAAATCAAAGCTGAATTAACAAAGTATCCTATCATTATAACGATTATGCAAAAATAAAATTTCTACGCTCGTAGACAAGAAAAAAAAGTGGTTAGATTTTTTTTGTTGCTGATTTTTTCAATCTTTACTCCAAAACCACTGAAACTAAAAATTTTGAAGTTCTAATCCATAAACTAGACACTTAGAGCTACAATTTCCATTTTTCAAATTTCTCGTACGGCATTCCTCTCAAAGTTACGGCATGTTGAAAATTGCCGAAAAATTTGGAATTTTTTTTATCCTTTAATTTTTTCCAGTAGTGTATAATTTTCAAATATTCCAAATTTCAATGACAAACATTGACTGAACAAATTCACGAGAGATTCTGGCTTCACGTTCTTGTTTTTCTAGAATTTTATCGGCCCGTTCCTGCATTCCATTCATGAAAATGCCGAATTTCAAGCGTGCAAGGGCGTAAGAAAAACAACATCTGGACTACGAAACAGTTCATTCAGTTCTCGTCAAGTTATTGTTGTACCTGCCTCATCAATATTTCAAGTGTTTACAGGAAAACCCACGTTCATTGAAATAGCACAATATTTGTCAACGTCACGAAACGGAAAATAAGAATTAAGAATCAGAAATCGACAAGAATGAGAACGTCGACGACAATGCTACATTTGTTAAAAGAAGTCTTTAAAAAAACACTTCTTGGGGAAACCGAGATCAGATTGATCCTGATGCTTGAAACCTCTGAAAATGTTGCCACCATATCAAAACATATCTTCAACAATGTTAATTTTCAGTTGTATCGACCGAATTCTGCAAATGTACGTCGATGATTCATCTACAGTATTTTCTGTAAACTCAGACTACCACTCGAAAATTCCACAGATGAAGCATTACACTGGGGATACATGGATTTATTTTTCTCTGATCAAACCAAGCGCGTACGTTATTGATTGTACAAGTCGTGATCTGGATGAAACTCTACAATTGCTGGAATATAAAACTTTCTTCAAACCTTCAGCTGTGTTTTTTCTTATCACGGGTTTTGTCGACACTGAAATTTCTAAGGTATTACGGAAATATTTTGTTTACAAGTTTATTATGATCGATTTTAGCCTTGGTGACTCTATAAAGCTCTATACTAGCGATATGGTGCAAAAGAATTCAAGTGAACTTTTTGAAATAGGAAGTTGTACCAACCAAACAATATCTCTCACCAAAAAACTGCCTGATAGAAAAGCAGGTGAAGTTTTTCAATGGAACAATAGAGTTATCAAGATAGGTGTTGGAGACAGTCCACCGTCAGCAATACAAGATCCTTTGGGAGGTCCCTTCAGAGGAACTGACATTGATATAGTCGATTTTATTTCTGAACAGATGCAGTTCAAGCCACAGTACGAAGCCAGTGAAAATTTTATAGGTGTGAAAAGAAACGGTAGATATAACGGTGCTTTAGGGACACTAGCCACCAAGTCTGTAGATATGGTGATGGGTGGCATGCTTGCAACTGGTGATTCTTGCTTGGACTTCACAGTTTCCCAACCTATCCATAGGACAACCTACTCTTGGTTCGTTCCAGGACCTACATCAGTTCCTTTCTTGAAGAGAGTAGCCTTAATTTTCAAACCGTCAGTTTCAATTGCTCTTTTCTTGTTTCAAGTTCTTATGACGCTTTTGAGCGTCACCATGAACCGTTTGGTTTTCGTTGAAAAAACCATGTTTGCAGATGAAGTCTTCAAATTATGCACTTCAGCTTTTGGGGCCCCAGTCAGGATAAGTCTTAGTGAAAAATTCTCGAAGAAAATTTTTTATATTTGTTGGTTCGCGTTTTGGTTGATAATAAACGCGTGTTTCACCTCTAAACTCCTGGAGTGTCTCATCAAGAAGAAGTACCACTACCCTATAGATTCCCTAGAGGCTCTAAATGACTCAGACTTGGATATCTGCATTTTGAGAGGTTTGGAGTTTGGTCTGAACGAGTATGGAACCAGAGTGATAACTTGTACAGAATGTGAAGAGTGTTCAAACAGAACAGCTTTCCAAAGAGACTTGGTTACTGTGAGAAACAGTGATCTAGTGAATTTTTATAAAAGTAAATATTATTTGAGTCGCAATGGAGATCCTTTGCTACATCCCTTGAAGGAAAATTACTTCGCTACGTTTAATGTGATGATATTCAGAAAGAACCAGCCTATTTTCGAAAGGTTTAATATGATATTAAGAAGAATGATCACTTCTGGGATTGTTGCTTATATGAGACAAAGATATAGCGCTTCTTGGAAAAAGAATAACATCACTCTAGTTAGTGAATGGGGGTCACTCAGGTTGGAACCTTTGCAGTTTCTCTTTCAATTCTGGATCATTGGTTTGATACTGAGCGGTATTGTTTTTATTGTTGAAATTCTTAAGCATAGAAATATTATTGTTCGATGAAATCGAAAAAATTGATGACAGGAACTAGAGGAAGGTAGAAAAGATCAAAAAAATGTTATAAAAGATATATTTCACCATTATAGTGTGTCAAAATTAAAACATGTCTTTCATTCCAAGCTTCCTATCTTTAAATTCAAATAAAATAAAAAGTGTGTGGGACTCTAGCCACCAAGTCTGTAGATATGGTGATGGGTGGCATGCTTGCAACTGGTGATTCTTGCTTGGACTTCACAGTTTCCCAACCTATCCATGGGACAACATACTCTTGGTTTGTCCCAGGACCTACATCAGTTCCTTTCTTGAAGAGAGTAGCACTAATTTTCCAACCATCAGTTTCCACTGCTCTTTTCCTGTTTCAAGTGCTTATGACGCTTTTGAGCATCACCATGAATCGTTTGGTTTTCGTTGAAAGAATCATGTTTGCTGATGAAGTCTTCAAATTATGCACCTCAGCTTTTGGGGCCCCAGTCAAAATAAGTCTAAGTGAAAAATCCTCCAAGAAAATGTTTTATATTTGTTGGTTCGCGTTTTGGTTGATAATAAACGCATGCTTCACCTCTAAACTCCTGGAGTGTCTCATCAGAAGAAGAAGTACCACTACCCTATAGATTCCTAGAGGCTCTAAATGACTCAGACTTGGATATCTGCATTTTGAGAGGTTTGGAGTTTGGTCTGAACGAGTATGGAACCAGAGTAATAACTTGTACAGAATGTGAAGAGTGTTCAAACAGAACAGCTTTCCAAAGAGACTTGGTTACTGTGAGAAACAGTGATCTAGTAAATTTTTATAAAAGTAAATATTATTTGAGTCGCAATGGTGATCCTTTGCTACATCCTTGAAGGAAAACTACTTCGCTACGTTTAATGTGATGATATTCAGAAAGAACCAACCTATTTTCGATAGGTTTAATATGATATTAAGAAGAATGATCACTTCTGGGATTGTTGCTTGTATGAGGCAAAGATATAGCGCTGCTTGGAAAAAGAATAACATCACACTTGTTAGTGAATGGAGGTCACTCAGGTTGGAACCTTTGCAGTTTCTCTTTCAATTCTGGATCATTGGTTTAATACTGAGCATAATTGTTTTTATTGTTGAAATTCTTAAGCATAGATATATCATTGTTCAATGAAAGCGAAAAAATTGATAAGAGGAACTAGAGAAGGAGAGAAAAGATCAAAAAAATTGTTAGAAAAGTTATATTTCAACATTATAGTGTGTCAAAATTATAACATATCTTTCATTCATAACTTTCTATCTTTAAATTTAAATACAATAAAAAGTGTGTGAGACATCATCAATAGTTTTTGATCTACTTTTTGCGACAAAAGATATTTCTTGGGCTGCAAACATTAATCAAAGACACTATTAGTACTAGTTTATGGACCGTTGTTCTCTCTTTATATTTTTATTCCCAATTTATTTGATTTTTGAGGTGAAATATATAGTGCGTTCACGGAAGGTTGAGCCGTCGGTTGGCCATGGAAATTTGGCATATTCCACTGTGTTCTCTGATAACTCGCAAGCTCGTCGAAAGAGGGCGGGTACATTCGGCAACGTTTACTTTATTTTACAGCAGATACTGCCAACTTCAGATAAATAAACAAGCGCCTACTATGCGCTCAACCTTTCGTGAACGGACTATACATAAATCCGTTTGAATCTATGGCAGCTGAGATCGAGTGAAAAAATCTACAATATACACCGATTTTACTTCCGCAACGAATAACAAAACAGTACAGGGAAAGGCAAACATAAGAAAAAGAAAAATAAAAGATAACTGATCATATGCCAATCCTTTCCACACAACCTTCTTAAATGGTAACCTCTTGGAAGTGAAGTTGCTCAATATTTTACCATACAATCCACTATCACCCAGCATATGCAACATCTCGTTGAACCTTTTGTAAATCGGATGGTTTTTCCTGAAAATAATTACATCGAAGGTGACTAGAAAATACTCATCCAATAAAGAGATCAACGGTTCGCCATGTTCGTCCATATAATGCTGAACCATGTCATACGCAATTATATTTTCACTTCTTATAGAAACTAAATTTTCTCCTCTCGCTGTCCTTTTAGAGCAGCGCGCGCATTGGTAACACGTGACAACTTTGTGGTTTGCGTAAGTTTTAATGTATTCCGCCAGATCAACGAACATGCAGATCTCCCAATTTAAATCCCATAGTTCCTCTATTGTATGCACCTGATACTCGTATTTCTTCACAACCAAGTTGGAAAGCAGCTTCGCTGTGAAGTAGTTCGAGAAAACCAGCAGAAATAAGTACCACGATATGTAAAGTATCCTCTTTGGCGTTAGTTCTTTGTATTTCACTTCTATGGACGTGAGACACATGGCGTACAACTTCAGAAGTTCTGTGGTGAAGTGATAGTTTCTTGTGGTGAGTCTGTTGATCAATGATGCTACCACGAAGGCAAGCAGGAAGGATAGAAAAAGTAAGGTCCAGACCTCGATTTTGTATGTTTTGAGTACTCTTTTCCAATAAGGCCGTATTTTGGCTGCTGGAACCATGAAAATGTATCTGTTAACTGTGGTATGTCGGGTGTATTTGAAGAATAAGTAAGAGTCGCTTCTTGGGATCAGACCTCCTGCTACCATATCAACTTCCCTTCTTTCGAGACTACCTGAAAAGGGCGATTCAGATATTGTTTATTTTCTATTAGAGGAAGGAAATTTCAGAATGCAATGACATAGTCAATAGCCCTCACGTTGTAAAACTTCATTGGTCACAGTGCAGAAAGGGTCGCCGATATTGCAAATTTAACTCCCGATCCAGTACTCTTTTAGACTAAGTTGTCGTATCGCAGTACGGAGGCCTAGGGTTCGAACCTTCGCGCGGTATTAATTTTATTGATTTTCCTTTTACTTTTTCGAATTTGATATTTTTATGGATTGGTCTTCTAAATTATGTCAATTCAGAAGCTTTTGGCATCTTATTTATTTTGGAAAAACAATCATTCAGATTTAGTCGTTTCACGAAATTTTCAGTAGTTAGACAATAGGAGTTCTAGCTCACTTTGGGTCATTATTGCTAGATTCAAAACTGCATTTTGTTCCAAAAGGAATAACGTCGAATCTTCAAATTTTCAGGGTAGGCTTAGGATTTGAATAGAAAGTTTAATTCATGAATTAATGGAATGCAAACCATTGCAGCTTCCAGTATATTCGTTAAATTTGTATTATCGTTTCCCCAATGTGAACAATCGCTCAATAGTTTTTGACTTAACGCTAGGACTTCTTTCGAATTTATTTTCTTTTAAAACCGTACGCTCAAAAATCATTATTCATACATATTCATTTTGGAAAAAGAATCGTTCAAATTTATTCGTTTCACGAAATTTTCAGTAGTTAGACAATGCGAGTTCTAGCTCACTTTGGGTCATTGTTGCTACATTCAAAGCTGATTTTGTTCCAAAAGGTTCAACTTCGAAACTTTAAATTTTCGGGGTAGGCTTAGGATTTGAAAAGAAAGTTGAATTCATAAATTAATCCAGCGCAGCTTCCAGTATATTCGTCAAATTTGTATTATCGTTTCCCCAATGTGAACAATCGCTCAATAGTTTTTGACTTAACGCTAGGACTTCTTTCAAATTTATTTTCTTTTAAAACCGTACGCTCAAAAATCATCATTCATACATATTTATTTTGAAAAAACAATCATTCAAATTTATTCGTTTCACGAAAATTTTAGTAGTTAGACAATGCGAGTTCTTGCTCACTTTGGGTCATTATTGCTACATTCAAAACTGCATTTTGTTCCGAAAGGTTAAACTTCGAAACTTCAAGTTTTCGGGATAGGCTAAGGATTTTAATAGAAAGTTGAATTCATGAAATGTAAATCAGTGCATTCCAGTATATTCGTCAAATTTGTATTATCGTTTCCCCAATTCGAACAATCGCTCAAAAGCTTTTGACTTAACGGTGGGACTTCTTTCAAATTTATTTCCCTTTAAAACCGTACGCTCAAAAATAATTTTTCATACATATTTATTTTGGAAAAAAATCATTCAAATTTATTCGTTTCACGAAATTTTCAGTAGTTAGACAATGCGAGTTCTAGCTCACTTTGGGTCATTTTTGCTACATTCAAAACTGCATTTTGTTCCAAAAGGTTTAACTTCGAAACTTTACGATTTCGGGGTAGACTTAGAATTTGAATAGAAAGTTGAATTTATGAATTAATGAAATGTAAATCAATGCAGCTTCCAGTATATTCGTCAAATTTGTATTATCGTATCTCCCATGTGAACAATCGCTCAAAAGCTTTTGACTTAACGCTGGGACTTATTTTTTTTAACCGTACGCTCAAAAATCATTTTTCATATAGTCCGTTCACGAAAGGTTGAGCACATAGTAGGCGTTTCTTTATTTATCTGAAGTTGGCAGTATTTGCTGTCATAACGCAAAATAAAGTCAACGGCCTCGTCCGACGAGCTTGCGAGTTATGAGACAACTCTATGCAATATTGACAACATTGCCTATCAATCTGACAAGAAAATAATGAACATAACCTAAGATTTCAATATACACAGTGAAATATGCCAAAATTCTATGGCCAACCGACGGCTCAACCTTTCGTGAATGGACTATACATACCCAGAGCTCCAGTGAAGGAACAATTATGCTTTAATCGCATTCCAGCAAATTCATCAACATAAATAATGTCCATTGTAACGTTTAGTCTTCTAGTGATTATGCTCAAAACTTCCATATCTACTCCTTCAGTTGAATTGTCATCTTTAAGAATAGCTGTCGGTGGATTATTGGTACTCAAACCAACCTTTAGGGTTGAGATCTTGATCTGTTTAGAGAAAGTTTCGTTACATCTCATAACTTCATCAGTAAATACGCAGTTTTCTACATTTATTGTCAGTATTATATTAGACTTTCCTCGTGAGATAGCTTTAAACTTGTTGATGTCCAGTTGAGATGTTGAACTGTCTTTTATTACTATCATATCAACCATGAATGTCTCTGCGAAATATTGGAAAAATACTTTTTCATTTACATTATTGGTTAGGAAGATGGTTAAGGCTTCAGGATTGAATATAAGTCTTTTTCCAAGACTTTCAAATGTTGCGTTCAAGTTTGTTAAGTTGGTTTTCAAGATATAAACGTCAGGAACAACGTCAGTTGTGAAAGATTCTCCTCTATTTGTCCAATCGAAGCGATATATTGGCAGATTGGGTGTTCCTTCATAATTTATCACTAGCACTTTGGATGTTTTGGTTGAACTCGAGAGTAATAGATGGTTAATACAGTTGATCAATAACATTGAAGTTTTTATAGGTGGAGGTATCATCACTTTCACGGAGTTCATTCATATAATCTTGGTGAATTAATGTTTCTATCACATAACTTCGATTGATTCTTTTCCGAGATGTCTCATCCTTTCAGCTGAAAATGTCAAAATAGCAATAATCAAACGATAAATTGAAGTCTACAGGGTGTCCCGGAAAATGTGGGAAATCTCTCGGATTCAGATAGAACATAAAAAATGAAGATGACAAGTTCCCATAATTTTTTTTCCTAGCGGCCCTCCCTACAAAGATACGACCTCCTAAATGAGGCCACTGGAAATCCATTTTAGTGGAATAATTTTCAAACTACTCGATATAATTTTATGAAAATTTGATATGGTTAATAGTATTAAGGACCTCTTAAATCACCGCACTTACATTTCAATTAGCTTGTTCAGTTTACCAGGGGCGGACTGGGTTGTACATTTTAATGCTTACATTTTTAGCTCCCTGTATGATAAAGGAGCTGAAAAAAACAAATTTGGATACCTTGAACATTAAGCTAAAGAAAAGGTACTCTTGTTCAGTGTCGATAAAAGGAACCGTTTTCGAAAAAAAATATTCTATGTTCTATCTGAATCCGAGAGATTTTCCACATTTTCCGGGACACCCTGTATATGTCTAGCGTGAAAAGAATATTCAAAAAATTCTGAAGGACTGGTTTAGTTAGTGATGTGAAACACACGATACGAGCTCATAGAGCTCGTCCAGAAGAAAACATCATGGCAGGACCGTTTTCCTTCAAAAACGAAAAAGATATGCAGTACGGTGAATGCGAACGTTATCATACAATGTTAACACAGTTTCTATGCCTTATCTTAAAGATATTGATCTTGGCGACATGTGGTTTCAGCAGGACGGTCTAACATGTCATACTGCCCCCTGGTCCTGGAAACCCAAGAGGTAATGGCCAAGGCTCCTAAGGAGGCTGTCATTTTTATCAACGCCATTGATTACCTCCTTGTGTTTCCTTTAATGAGTAGGGTAGAGAAGAAAAGATATACAGGGTGTCTACTTTTAAAGTGGACAAACTTGAAAGGGGGATTATACGAGTGATTTCCATAAAATTAGATTAAGATAAAATCACGAAGGGTCTTTTTCGTTGTTATCATGTTATGTATATTTAAATTTTAGGTTATGGTGTTCATTTTCTTGTCAGATTGATACGCAATGTTGTCAATATAACATAGAATTCTCTGATAACTCGCAAGCTCGTCGGACGAGGCCGGGTACATTCGACAACATTGAATTTATTTCACGTTATGACAGCAAATACTGCCAACTTCAGATAAATAAAGAAACGCCTACTATGCGCTCAACCTTTCGTGAACGGACTATACATAATTATTGATATTTCCTCGAAAAACCATTGGAAAAATAGGACTTGTCAACTTCAGAACCATGATATTCATCTCCTTACCGCGCTCGCAATAAGAGTTTTTTCTGCACACAGACTCTCTTATCTGGTAGAAAATTTATTGCCCCTTCTGAATATGTGGTCAAATTTGATGAAGCTACAAGAAAAACTGAATAATGATCATTTTAGAGGAAAAACTCGAAATATTTCGTGAAATCAAGAAATGTTAATTTGAAAAATAACCGTCAACATTTCTACCATTTGTTATATGACATTTTTTGTTGCAAATCACTCGTATAATCCCCCTTGAAGTTT
This sequence comes from Propylea japonica, assembly GCA_013421045.1. Lineage (NCBI taxonomy): Eukaryota > Metazoa > Arthropoda > Insecta > Coleoptera > Coccinellidae > Propylea > Propylea japonica. The sequence goes on from CM024248.1 coordinate 17,266,272, forward strand.
GTCCACTTCAAAAGTAGACACTGTATACATCATGGTCTCAGTTCCCGGAAAGCTGACCTAGCCATAACGACCCCACTTCAAAGCAAGTATAGGGTCACGTTGCAACCATTTATGAGATATTCCCAATTATTGCATAACTTCGAAGTCAATAAATACAGTGGAACTTCCCTATAACGAATTTCGCTGTATAACGAATTTCTTATAAGACATTGCACCTTGAATCCAAATTCCATGTCAAAAACACCCTCTAAAACGAAGTAAATTAACTATAACGAAATATTCAAAGAACATCACTCTTTGAATGGGTATTGATAAGAAGGTATAAGGGTGGGTTTTTTCCGATTTTTTTCCGGACGTACGTAATAACTCCCGACCTTAAACTAAATCATTACGGCGGGCAGAGAGATCCTTCTGAAACAGTTTTAAAGACACCTCTGATTGTTTGGTTTCAATCTAACCATTACGCTATAGTGTGAAAAGTTGTGCGAAAATGTCTAAAAGGAAGTGCTCAAGTTTGAATGATAAACTTAAATTTATCAGTGAAATCGACCGCGACATTGCCGACTATAGAAACAAATTTTCTGTATAACGAAGTTTCTTTATAACGATTTTTTTGCGGATTTAGCGCTTTCGTTATAAGGAAGTTCAATGTATTCCAACACTTTGCTGCAGAAAACCATGTTTTATTGAAAACGGAATCTTTTCGATTATATTGAAACATCTTTCCAATTGAATCAATTTTTTATAGATTAAGTATACTTACCTTGTTTGTTGGGGATCGGCAGTTTTCCAAGCACATTTATGGACAAATTTCAGATATTAGTCATTGATTTACTTTCCGTATTTATTTTACCATCATTTGTTTTCGTGTATTTTATGAATGATAATAATCAAACAATGTTATAAACACTTGAATATTGTGTTTACCCCTTAATAGAGTGATTGTTTTTCTGTATAGGACCCTAAATACATTCGGATTTACATTTACATGAATGAACCTGCCCACGAGAATTTTTGAGGCATTACGTCCAGATCAGGCTTTCCAAAATTGCAGCTTTTGGATGTAGAATAATCCAAAAATTCACGTGTAATGAGAAGAAGTTCTAGTGAGGGGATCTCAGAAACCCGATGAGCTAGAACAAAATGTAATGAAGAAAAATTGATTACTTCGATGAATTCTAAAGGGTTTCCAATAAGAGGTGTTATTTTGAATAGCCCGCTATTTCGGTAGATGTCACCTTTGTAGCTGTTATTTTTTGACATTTGACAAGTAGAAATTACGCCATTAATGAAAATGGAAGGATACACGCTTCAAGAACGCATTGAAATTATTAAAATTCACTATAAAAATGGTGTAAATTTGGCAGAGACGGTTCGTAACTCGAACATTTTGGGTCGTCGTGAGCTCTTGTCGGACCGCAATGAAGAAATTGGTGGAAAAATTGGGACAAGTTAGTGATATGAAGAATTAAAACCATGCACGTCGCTAAAGAACAGCCGAGAATATTGCTGCTGTAGCAGAAAATGTTAGGGTGAATGCATTGCTCTATCGAGAGATGATTAATGATTTTTTATGGCCGAAATTGGATAGTATTGATCTTGACAACAAGACGGGCGCTACGTGCTACACAAGCAACGGAACCATTGATCTTTTGCGGGAAAGTTTGCGACCGTGTTACTCTCGAAGAGGTGATCACAATTGGCCACCGAGTTCTTGTGTTTTAACAACTTGCGACTCTTCCTTTGGGGCCACGTGAAGAGAAGGTCTAGGCAATAGTCCAACGTCGCTTCAAGACCTCAAAGATGAAATTCGTGAGGCTTCGAGGACATTTTTTTTAGATTTAGATTAGAGGAGGGGCGACAGATCAAACCGACTTTGCGAGCACCAGAGCTGTGCCGAGCACTGAAGAAAAGTGCTTCGAGCACAAGCCTAAGCCCTATTGAAAGTGCTCCGGAACCTCGAGCACTAAGCGCTCATTTTTGAAAATGCTCGCGATTACTAAGCACTTTTGAAAAGTAATTCGTTTACACTAAGCACTTTTCAAAATCAAACTTAATATTTTCCATCCAAATATCTCTCAGTTTGGAATTTTGATTTTTTTTTAATGTTATCGTGTTTTGAACTGGACATAATTGAAATTGACAATAGGTTTTTCAGCGAGTCGTTTAATAGATATTAATCAACTAGGTTATTCAAAGCGACTATGGTTCAAGATATTTTAGAGCGTTTGCTCCGCTCACGCATTAATAGTTCAAGACCATTAGTCGCTTTATTAATAACTGGGTTGATTACAAGATTTTTTCCGACGATATCAATATGAATGTAAATAAATTCTTGATTGAAATAAACTCTTATTTTTTATAGAACATACATTTGACATAATATAATTTCTATATTTCTATGTTACTGTTGAGTTCTGACATTACTCTATCGCTTCTGAATGCTTTATGTTCATTTGTTCATGGAATAGCATACTGAAAACAGCATCAATTGAACATTAAAATTGGTCTTTATATTCAATCACCTTTAGGTCGAAGAAATAATTATTTTTGATAAATTCCGGATATACAGACAGGTTACCATGACGACTACCAAAAAAAGTTATAGAGAAAGAGTGACGTCTTGTCAACATTAGATGAAAATGTTTCTTATGGTTTCTGAGCTCTATATGGCATTCATTCAGTTAACAAACTGTAACTAAAATATTCGCCAATAAATTACTTGAAATCATTATAAAAGATACCTGAATCGTATGTTGGCATTGCTTAGAGCTTTCCTGAAAAAATTCCGCCATTACATCAAACAATCTGTTTTTTTGTCAAATAATGAAAACGTAAAAACACCACAAGTCCATAACATACAGCGAGATTGTTTTTTTAAACATGAAGAAAAATGAACAAATTTTTTATCTATGAAATGAAACGAAAGAAAAAACGTTAATTCTTTGTCTATTTGAAGCACGCGAAAGTCTGTCATTTCCATGTTCCAACAAGTCTATGGGAATTTGAAAAATCACTAGTTTTTTTAGTTTTTCGTAAATATTTCAAAAACTAAGCGGTTTATCCTAAACATTGTTATATACAAAAATGTTCTACGTTAATTTTAATAAGAATGGTCCTTTTCATAATCACTCTAAATTGTACGGTTCAAGAGTTACAGACGGTGTAATGTTAACTTTTTCGTAATTTTGATGATTTTTTTTTTAAATAAGCTTCGTAAAAAAATGTTGCTATTTCAGTGACCGGTGGTATGTTAGTGATAAGCCTTGAAGGAACGACAACCTCACCACCTTATCAAGGGACACTCTTTTTTAAGGGAAAGAGGCTTCCACAGGCCTAGGCCATATAACCTGTGGTACGGAGAACCCACCCTGAACTTTCTACGAACATTGCAACATAAATTCACTTCTTAGCATAAATATCTTTCAAATTTGGAATGTTCAATGTCATTATTAACTTCACTCATCCTCCAGCACATTATCCTCCTCCTCTAGCTCGTCGTCTAAGATGTTATTATTGTCCATGTTATCACATGCTTGGCCTGAGCAATTGCTGCATATGCTAGTGCAGTTAGACCACTCCTTCTTCATTCACAATTACGAACGCATTCATCTTTGCAAGTACACATTATAAGGGACAGTAATTCCTGGGGGGCTTCAGGACGTGCTGTTGTAATTGGTGTCAGGTGGTCGCCAATCTTCTTCCAACCCACTCGAGTGATCCTTATCTTCATTCAGCCACTGTTGTACCTGGTGGTAGGTCCTAAATGAATCCTGTCTGGACGCTCCTGAAGTGGGGGGTAGTGCATCCAACTTCAGTAATGCATGTATAGGCTGCTTTGCAATCGTTTTCAAGTAGGACTGGTAGCGGAGACAATCTAGATCTTCAGTGTTCTTGGCTCCAAACATTGCAAGTAGGAAGTATAATTTCCTGCATCAGCCACTGCACTGGGGTCGGCTTTGGGGTTGTTGAAGACCAGAAGTTTTTCACGAAGAACGGTGTTGGCTTGAACTTTCCTATAAGGTGCAATTTTTCCCTTCTTATAGACAGCAGTGGCTGATGCAGGAAATTACTTCCTACTTGCAATGTTTGGAGCCAACACTGAAGATATCTAGATTGTCTCCGCTACCAGTCCTACTTGAAAACGATTGCAAAGCGCCTATACATGCATTACTGAAGTTGGATGCACTACCCCCCACTTCAGGAGCGTCCAGACAGGATTCATTTAGGACCTACCACCAGGTACAACAGTGGCTGAATGAAGATAGGATCCACTCGAGTGGGGTTGGAAGAAGATTGGCGACCACCTGACACCAATTACAACAGCACGTCCTGAAGCCCCCCAGGAATTACTGTCCCTATAATGTGTACTTGCAAGATGAATGCGTTCGTAATTGTGAATGAAGAAGGAGTGGTCTAAACTGCACTAGCATATGCAGCAATTGCTCAGGCCAAGCATGTGATAACATGGACAATAATAACATCTTAGACGACGAGCTAGAGGAGGAGGATAATGTGCTGGGAGGATGAGTGAAGTTAATAATGACATTGAACATTCCAAATTTGAAAGATATTTATGCTTAAGAAGTGAATTTATGTTGCAATGTTCGTAGAAAGTTCAGGGTGGGTTTCTCCGTACCACAGGTTTATATGGCCTAGGCCTGTGGAAGCCTCTTTTCCCTAAAAAAGAGTGTCCCTTGATAAGGTGGTGAGGTTGTCGTTCCTTCAAGGGCTTATCACTAACATACCACCGGTCACTGAAATAGCAACATTTTTTTACGAAGCTTATTTTTAAAAAAAATCATCAAAATTACGAAAAAGTTAACATTTACACCGTCTGTAACTCTTGAACCGTACAATTTAGAGTGATTATGAAAGGACCATTCTTATTTAAAATTTAACGTAGAACATTTTTGTATATAACAATGTTTAGGATAAACTGCTTAGTTTTTGAAATATTCACGAAAAACTAAAAAACTAGTGATTTTTCAAATTCCAACCCCCTCGCCCCCAACCCGACGCTCAAAATGGTGTAACTTTTTACCATAGAATAAGGGACTATGTAGAGCAATTTTGTGGAGGAAAACTTTTACTTTGGATGTTGAGGTTTAGGTCTAATTACACCGTACTACAAGCACTAAGCACTGGTTCAATTAAGTGCTCGCGAGCACAGTGCTTACGAGCACAAAAGTGCTTCGAGTGCTTTCACGAGCACTAAGCACAAGGCTTCGGCACAGCTCTGGCGAGCACCTTGACCTTAAGATCTATTGTGCATCCCCGCGCTGTTTACCAGTCAGGCAGCGAAGTCTCAATGAACTTCACCATCTTTCTGGGGGCCACATCCATTACTTGTTCAGGCTTTAGAAACCAGAACCAAGATGCCGTAGCCGTTTCTCTGGTGAACAGCTTCACACTCGCATAGCAGGTGTCTGGCTGTCTCGGTGGCTTCCTGACAGAAGCGACATGTATTATCGGGCGCTTTTCCTATGTTTTTTAAGTGATATCTCACGGGACAGTGCCCAGTGAGAGCGCCCGTCAGTTTCCTCAGTTCCAATTTGCTGAGTGAGAGAACTTTCTTGGTCCAGCTCGTTCGAGGACATAGGTCAGCCACTTTGCGATTTGGTTATGGAAAATTTCATTAAAAGGATATGGTCCTGTGAGCGTGGTCGTGGTGGTCATTTGCCTGATGTTATTTTCCACTATCAACGGCATAGCTTTTTCTTTGAATATCGAAATAATACCTCTCATTGGGAACCCTTTACTGAAAAAAGTGCCGGTATAATGTTTTAGTTTCATGTTTATAATTTCAGTAAAAAAGAAGTTATGAGAAATTTTCATTTGACGCCATTTTCCAATTTTCTCTAATAACTCGAAAACGGTTTGACTTAGAAGGTTGCGGTTTTCACCAAATGATTTCTCTCAAAGTCGAGCCCGAAAATGTGCCACTCATTTTGTTTTAGCTCATCGGGTTTCTGAGATCCCCTCACTAGACTTAACGAATTTAGAACATTCATGTGAAAAATATGTTACTCCTAAATATTTTATCAGAAATCTAATGTTCACAACGAATAGATAAATTTATTCGTTAATTTCATTCAGTTAATGATGTGGTGGAAAGAACATAAATTATTCAAGTCCTTAAAAATATGTTTATTCGTCCCCAAATTGATTCTTAATGGTTTTTCCATGTAGGTAACCTCCATGGGTTTTTCAAACTAACCAGAGACTTATGTTGTTTCATTTCTCCTGACGTGAAATCAGGAGCTGTCACGCAACAAAAATTGAAAATTTTCGCCTACGAATTTTCTGTTCAATAAAGAATAAGATCCTTCATTCTATGATTTTATTAAAATGTTTTCTGTGATGAAAATCTAACCTTAAAAAGCAAAATCAAAATATTTATTTACTATTTGAAAATTTATCTATTTCCTGCTCATTTCTATTATTTCACAATGTCTTTGGAAAATTCTGATGTCACGAAATGTAACGAAGTTCTGCAAAAGGAATTAAACCCAGTCAAAATCATGGAGAAGGATTTGGACAATGGAGAACACGAAATACAGAATAGCAATGAACTTGGTACAGAAGAAGAAAATAACTGCTTAATTTCTGAGTAAGTGTATAAATTAAATATGACCGGAAAATTAAGAATCTGATTTTCTTAATATTGTTTTCTAGAGCACAACACTATCACGAAATTCCCCAGGAAATTGATACAAACTTCAACGATTCCGCAGAAAATCTCGATGCAATAATACAAATAAATGGATTTGAATGTGAATATTGTGATTTCACTTCAGAATTGAAAACTGCAGTGAATAGACACACAACCAGAGTTCACAAAAATCCCCAAAATCACAAATGTGACCTGTGCGATTTCACATCTCGTTTCAAGTGCCATCTTAAGAAGCACACTGATACCGTACATCTAAATCTCAGGAATCACCATTGCCCGCAATGCGATTACATATCTAAGGACAGAGGTACCCTTAAAAGACACATAGAAAGTGTTCATATGGTTTTGAGAACCAACAAATGTGATCAGTGCGACTATACTACACATCAAAAAACTAACTTAGCTGCTCATATAAGAAACGTTCATTTGAACTTGAAACCTTTCAAATGTCACCTCTGCGATTTAGGTTTTGCTAGACAAAGATTTCTTGAGTCACATATACAGAGCATTCATTTGAACGTAAAGAGTTTTCAGTGTAAAATTTGCGATTACAAAACTAATTATAAAGGTACGCTGAAGTATCATGTTGAGAGCGTACATTTGAATCTAAGAGGTCAGAAATGTGAGTTCTGTGATTATAGTTCTCATAGGAAACAAGTGCTTAAAGCTCATATAGTTAGAGTACATTCAAGTTTGAAGACTTTCAAATGCGAAGAATGTGATTACTCGACGAATGATAAGAGCAATTTGAAAGTACACGTGGATAGCGTTCACTTGAAGTCGATTTATAACTGTGAACATTGTGAATTTACGACTAAATGGAAAGCGAATCTTGTAAGGCACAACAATTTTGTTCACGTTAATTCTAAGAGTCATAAATGTGAGGAGTGTGGTAAGAGCTTCAATCAAAAGAGACATTTGAAGTCTCACGTAAATACTGTGCATATGAATATCAGGAAATATGACTGTCAAATGTGTAATTTTAGTTCAAATATGAAGTCTCGTATGAGGAAACATATGGAAAAAATTCATGAAGTGAAGGAAGATGTGAGTTGTTAAGAGGAAATTATGTAGAATTTATATGAATTTTGTAATGTTTAATGTTAAGTGCAATTTATAACGTATTTTGATATCATCATAATGAAAGAAATTTTTTATCTTGCTGTTAAGTTCATAAACTCGATATCTGTTAGTGCTTATTTTTATACAGGGTGTTACATAATAGTATGGCACAACTTGAGGGGGTGAATCTACATGTAATTTTAAGAAAAAAAGTTGATATAAACATGAGTCCGTAAAAGCTTTGTTACGGAGCTACAGGGTGTTGAAATTTCCAAAAAAAATTGGTTTCTTCTTCATAATTCCTTGAGTTTTTTAGATATTCAGTCCAAATTTGGAATGCGAGCTATTTTCAACATTCTCCATCATTGCACGTCCTGAATCTTAACTAGAATCTACAGGGTGTTTCTTTTCTGGAGCCATGTCTCCTTTTTCCCCTCTCAATCTTTTTTGCGGTACACCACTGATCAGCGTAAAATCAATTTTTGATAGATTCGTTCAATTTAAAATTTTTTTTTTTATAACCGTTTTCGTGTAAAAAATTATTGAATGATTGTATGTTGATATTGAATAAGATTGAGTTCAGTCTCAGATGACGAGCTATCAAAATAAAAGCAAATTTTGGGCATACCTATCGAGTATTTCTATTATTTTTTTTTCATTTAGCGAATAACATACAATCGTTCAATAATTTTTTACTCGAAATCAGTTAGAGATACGAAAAAATTACAGGAGTCGAAAAAGTTTCTAAATTGAACTAAGATATCAAGAATTGATTTTACGCTGACCAGTGGCGTACCGCTAAAAAGTTTGAGAGGGAAAAAGGAGACATGGCTCTGGAAATGAAAACACCCTGTAGATTCTAGTTAAGATTCAGGACGTGCAATGATGGAGACTGTTGAAAATAGCTCGTATTCCAAATTTGGACTGAATATCTCAAAAACTGCAGGAGTTATGAAGAGAAAAACAATTTTTTTGGAAATTTCAACACCCTGTAGCTCCGTAACGAAACTTTTGCGGACCAAAGTATATATGGACTTTTTTTCTTGAAATTACATGTAGATTCATCCTCTTAAGTTGTGACATACTATTATGTAACACCCTGTATAGTTAAAAAACATGATATATCAAAGAATAATTATTCCATAACTTTTCTTTAGGGAAGAATATATAAATAAATTATTATTATATTCCTATGATTTATTTTCTCTGCATGACCGTTCCCTTACCTTCATCTTGATAATCATGAATGATTTTTACTGAATTCCACTAAAAGGAACCAATAATGAAGATTGAATAATACCAGGTGTATTTTAGTTGAGTCTCAATTATCCCACATTATTGACCTCATATTCACGATATACCAAATTTTCTGAAAGTCAACTAATTCACTATTCAAAATACATATAAGACGTTGTGAAATATATTGACGGAATCAGTGAGACGCATGACAAAATAAACTACAAGAGACAGGACTGACTCATTGGCATATACAGGGAGTCTCATTTAATCAATCGATCATGTCCCCCTGTCATCAAAAATCGACTTGTCTGACTGTTTTCACAAATTCTAATTTGTTGTTGAGACACCCTATATTTATTATTACCTACTCTACGGAGGTAACATATAAACACAATATTTAAGTAACATTTATTATACTCAATATTCGATAAAATAACAGTAACTATAATCACAGTAATTTTCCAGTAGTTTATTCAATTATAAACCCTTTGCTTCGACTTAGGCATCTCGAAACCATGGAACTTCTTGATATGATCATAAGCCCTCTCTGCCATCATTATTATAGGCGCCATAATATGTCCACTGACCTGCGATGGTAGCACGGACCCATCAACAACAAACAGCTTGTTCGTACCATGAACATGAAAATCAAAGTCGACGACACTATCATTCGTTACCCCCATCTTACAGGTTCCTATTGGGTGATAACAAGTCGTGGACATCTGTCTTACGTAACACTCCCAATAACACAGAGTGCCAAACTCGTGTTTTTCGCAACCAGGATATGGTTGTTCGTACAAACGCATCCCAAATCTTTTACCTTTCATAGCCCTATCGAATAATTTCCGACACTGCATTATAAAACTCAAGAAGATTTTCATATCGTGGGGGTGGCTTAAATAGTTCGGATTGATCAACGGCTTACTGTTTGGATTCTTATTGGCCAATCGTACAGTTCCCTTGCTTTTTGGATGTAGCAGAACCGGTATAACACCCATGGATCTTTCTGTGATTTTCGAGAAATAAACATCCCAAACTTCATCGGTTATACCGAACAATTTTCTCAAATGTATACCCATATCTGATGTGACCCCTAACGGTAACATCATGATTTCAACATCTGGTTGATTGTAGGAATATTGCTCGTAGCACAGGGTGACATTGTTTTTTATTTGGTTTTTGCAATGTACGTATTCTTCGTTGGAGAAGCCTATTAAGTCTACACCATTGCTTGTCCATGCTCCTTCAGATTTGAATAAGTATCTAAATGCTGCCATTGGATTCATAACGTCTGCCATGCTTATTCCTATCGATTTATTAACGATCACCATGTCTAAACCGGTTATAACGTGATCTTGTAGATTGTTACCGACCGGCAGATCTTTCAGGACTTTGATTCCCAAGGCGTTTAGATGTTTTTTGGGGCCGATTCCAGATAGCATCAACAGTTTTGGCGACCTGAAATGGTTTTTTGATTGGGAAATGTTCGAATTCTTCATTAGAGCAGAGATATATCTGCCAACGAAATAAATACATAACACGTAGATTAATCGTGTTTGGCCAATGCTGGGCCAATATTGGCTATATGATGATTTGTTAAATTGATTGAGGAACACAAAAAAGGGCCAGTTTATACGTCATTGAATACCTACTGTATTTGCATCCAAATTTTTCTACTGAAATACAGTGGAACTTCCCTATATCGAACGGCTGTATAACGAATTTCGTACAAGACATTGCACTTTGAAACCAAATTTCATGTTAAAAACACCCTCTAAAACGAAGTAAATTCTCTCTATAACGAAATATTCAAAGAACATCACACTTTGAATGGGTATTGGTTAGAAGGTATAAGGATGGGTTTTTTCCGAAATTTTTCCGGGCGTACGTAATAAATCCCAACCTTAAACTTAATTATTAGGGCGGGCAGAGAGATCCTTCTGAAACAGTTTTAAATACACCCCTGGCTGTTTGGTTTCAACCTAACCATTACGCTAGTGTGGAAGTTTTGCGAAAATGTCTAAAAGGAAGTGTTTAAGTTTAAATGATAAACTTAAATTTATCAGTGAAGTCGACCGCGACATTGCCGACTATAGAAACAAATTTTCTGTATAACGAATTTTTTTTTGTGGATTTAGCGCTTTCGTTATAGGGAAGTTCCACTGTAATACTGAATTGGTAAGAAATTTAACTATAATTTTCACCCTATGTTTCGCTAAAAACTGTTATAATTTTCAGAGCTATCATCTGAGGAAATTCTTCTGCAAAATAATATTAAACATACCCTATTGTGCCTGCTGATAAAATCAAAGCTCTCTTCGCTTTAACGAACATATCGTCACCTAGATAGTTGAATTTTACTCCTTTGGCTTCCAAATTATCCTTGAAAATAATCTTTTCCGCTCTAGATTTCGTCAAAATGGCAACATTGGGAAACTTCATCTCTAACAGGTGATCTGAAGTTGTCCATCGTCTGCCGTTCTTTTGAGTAACCATCGGCCTGTAAAAACCTAAATAAACGATGTCAGTATGTGAATATTGATGGTTATTTGTTATTGACAACACAATCAATTGGTTATTAACTCAGGTTATCACTGATAGTTGCATTGGTAGTAGTTTATCTGTCATTACAGCGAGGGTTGTCATATGAGAGAAATTTTCATAAAAACTAGGAGATTTTCCGCCTGTGTAAGACGTTTTCGGATACTTACTCGGGTTAACTCGATCCCTAACCTTCGCGTTCGTTTACCTAACCCGAACATCTAACCCGTGTTCGGAAAGTACGGTGCTATTAACTCTATCACTGACTCAGGTTGATCTATTGTAACCCTACAGGAGAGCAGGGTTTTACAGTCACCGCATGCGCACTGCAGTTCAATTTTATATTTGAAAAAGGCGGGAATAATTCTTCAACTCTTTTCTTAGTAATTTCGTATTATATTCTATTCCTAAAAAATATGGAAAGAGAACCAAGAGAAGAGTATTTGGCTCAATGTAAAATGTGTGGTTCCATGAGCCGAGAAAATAATGCAAAACAACTTCTTAATAACTTTGTATGCAGATCTTTCTGCGCTTAAGCTAAAGCCTTCTTCATTACATTAAACATGCAATGGCACACAAGAAATTAAAGAAATATTTTACAAAAGCCAATAAATGCAAGCAAAGCTAGAGACAATCCGAAAATAAACTGGGACTGAAAAAATAAATCCATAAAATATTTGGTTATGTTATTGATACAACTGTCACTTCAAATCCTAAACCTGATGTGTTCGTAAACTTAGAACCCAGGTCCGTGATCCGAGTAGATCCCTCACGTGACCCAATGGATCGAAATAGTAACCCTGAGTAAGTTTCCGAAACCGCCTATAGGGGAACATAACTTAACAATTTTAACCAAGAAGTTTATGTGTTTAACCACTTACCTCCGAAGAACATTTGTGTCGGTGGATGTGATTTGTAACCCAGTCTGTTGAACGCCATAAGTATGATAGATGATACCACGGAGGCAAACCTCACTGGGGTCAAAAGTGCAGGAGATTCTGTGTTGGAAACTGAAAAAAAAGTTTTAATTCTTACTCCGTTTTCTCACTTATTGACCATTCTAGTATGGGTTTGCCTGACAAAAAACATGACAACCCTCTAGCACGGGACGAATAATAGAACTCACTTGTCTCATTCGGCAAATAGGTTTGCTCCACTCTGTTGAAATACTCAGCAACGTCTTTTTCATAAGAGTATCCAGGTAAATCTTTGAACCAATCGTCATAGTCTGACGGATGCCCTCTTGTATATATCATGTTGTTTAATTGATGACTTCCACCCAGAATTTTTCCAAGCGGAAATTTGCATTTCTGAAAAAAAACCTTCAATAAATTCACCCAATTCATGTATTATGGAAAGAGGTAAAGTGGAAATACTGAAATTACTATTGTCTCCACTTTTGCACTTTATGGAGTGACTTAAGAGTTTGAAACTTTGTTACAAATATACGAAACCTGTTGATCCATACTCAAACAAGCGCCCGTTTGTCTAGTAGTCGTGTATTTCCAATCAAAATTAGATTGTTGCAGCATTGGTCCTGCAACAGGGATGGATAATAAACTATTGCCTCGACCACCAGCTTCTAGAATGAGAATTGAAGCACTGGCGTTTTCTGCCAATCTACTCGCAAGTGCACATCCTGCTGTTCCTCCACCAACTGAAAAAATAATAATTCCAGTTAGTTTTGTATACAATTTTTTTTTATGAAACCATGTTTAAATTCATGAAAGCTTACCTATTACGAAATCATATTCTGGTTCAATTTGATTGCACCCATAACATATCATAAGTTCTTCAAAATCCGAATATGAAACTATCCAACTGAAGATAGTTATGCATACAAATATTATAAAAGCTGTTAAATCTTGCAGCATTTTCCGAAAAATGTATACGCTTGTGAGAATAAATAAAATCCAAATTTCCGCAACTAATTAGAGCAAAATTAAGTTTCATTTTTATACTGAAATTTTCTAATAAAATTGCTTCATTTTTATCTGCTAATTCAATTTGAATTTGTCAGAAAACACGCATAGTTGATCTGAACTACGATACATTACGACTACAACCATAGATAAATAAACTCTCTAGATGCCCAACGCACGTACTAAGAGGTGGTTTCACGAAAATCAGAGACACCAAGCGGACGGTCGCTTGAACTACTGGTGATATGGCGGGAATTTGGCGGTATTCAAATAATATCGTAACGCTTTCATCCTGGATTAGTAGATTAAAAAATTGTTTATTGTCAAATCCAATTTGCTTATTATCATTCACTTGAATTTTAAGCTGAATGATAATAAGCCAATTGGACATGACAATAAACATTTTTTATTCAACTTACTCAGGAACAATTTTATTAGCTAAGAGATATTTTAGTTCATCTTGAATTTATTTAGAGGCAGAAATATGAAAAATTATTCAACGAAATATAATATATTATGAGAATAATTACAGTAGGAAAAATACATAAATAATATACAATACAATTGAAAAGGAAAAAATTGCATAACAAAAGAAATGTGTACAGTAATATCTCATGAAAGACTTGAAAAAGATAAATTGAAATTTACAACTGAAGGTATTTGTAAATATAAATACAGATAAACTTGATATATTCATCAGATTTGATCAAAATATTAGAACACGCTATAGTCAACAAGAGTGTATTTTCAACGATATTTGAGGCAGTAATGGTAATAGAAAAAAATACGTACAGACCAAATTGAAATCTAATTTTAATAGCAAAGGTATTCTTCAATATATACTTGATACTTTCATCAGATCTTATGAAAGTATTAAAACAGGCAAAAGTCAACAAGAGTGCATTTTTCAACGATATTTGAGTCAGTAATGGTAATAGAATTATCAACTGTGAAAAAGCGGAGCAATACTGGTGTTGGCAAATCAACAATGAAAAGAAAAAAAATGCAAAAACTGTCTATTCACATGAGGAATAAGGAAAAATTTTTAAATCAGAGAATTTTTGCCCCTCTTACGATTCCTTTCTTTCGGGAACAAATTCACTGAATAATTTTCACGATATTGCTGAAATATAAGGCCAATCCATCACTGGGATACTTCAGCCTGCTGGTGTTTCTTTAGCTGAAATTCTGGCATTGAAGGATGTTCCTGCTGGTGTTTCTTTAGCTGAAATTCTGGCATTGGAGGATGTTCCTGCTGGTGTTTCTTCAGCTATAGTTGAAAAATAAAATATTAGATAATTTCATGTCTATGAATATGAATTACATAATCGGATGATATATTACAATACGAATTATTCGATACAATTATTAGTGCTATTTATTTATTTATCAATATCAATGAACTGATATTATATTATGTATTACTCACAAAAAAGACTTCTTTACATTAACCTATTATTATTATGAACTAAATCAATATTGCGATGAAATTTGCATCAGAAAAAAAAATAAACATTAATTATTTCAGTACTCACATAGTTCAAGGGAAATTTCAACATTACTTTCTAAAGCTCTGGCTTTGGAGGATGTTCCTGCTGGTGTTTCTTCAGCTGAAGTGAAAGAATAATCATAATAATCAAATATATGAAGATGGTATTTCAATATCTCTGTCTGGCGAAAGCAGCAAATTTCAAGTACCTGCAATAATTATAAAGAAGATAGTACACCTAATTATTTAAAAATCTGCAGTATTGAGTTCCGGTTAAGAATGGCAAACGTAAAATATATAATAATAAATTCACGTGTGAAATAATGGAGATACTACATGATTTTAGGTAGCAATTACAGCATATTTACTAATATTAACACAATTACTAACCTGAGGCAGATCCATTATGAATAAAAAGGGTTGGTAGTGCATCTATATGCAATATCTTTGTTCCTGATAATACATATTTTTCCTCGAAATGAATATGACCGGCTTTTTGCCACAAACATCTTCTGGAGTCATTGTGTTTAGATTTTAATCTTGTAAAATATCTGACCACTTCTGGAATCTAGAGAAGTCCTTCTTGAAATAAGAGAAACGATGCCTGGGAAGGGCGTTCACCTTACAACCGTTAACTGCACATTTAGTAATGCCCATGTTGAAAATATTAAATGTTTATTTCTTACTCTGAGGCTGGAATTGTAGACAACTTATTCGTTCAAGAAACTAACTCTAAAGAATGATTTCGAGAATTTTGTTCAATTTATCAACTTTTCGGCGCAGACATTCACAAAAAACCAGTTCAAAACTTTCATGTTTATCTATCTACGGCCATGTTTATAAAAATATTAAAAATATAACCAAGATGACTTTTCAAATGACAGAAAACCTTAAAATTTATACTCTAGCGGACGGTCGCTCGAACTAAATATGTGAAACCAAAAATATCGGCTAGTTGGGCATCTAGAGAGTTTATTTATCTATGACTACAACACACTTAAACTACTCAAAGACATTTGATCTACTAATTTTTCGATGTTCCCAAATTTCTGTGGTTCAAAATAAAAAATGTTAGGTTACATAATTGTCATTATTGACGTCAAAAATTTATAATCAAAACAAAACGATGTTGATATGTGAAATTTCAGAATGCCGGTCGATATTAAAGAGCTGACTGAAGGTTGGCTTGAATTAGAAAGTGATCCAGGCTTATTCACCCTTCTTTTAGAAGATTTCGGAGTAAAAGGCGTCCAAGTCGAAGAAATATATGACTTGAACAAACCCTTAGATAGTCCAGTTTACGGTTTCATTTTCCTATTTCGATGGGTAGAAGAACGTAGATCTCGCAGAAAAGTTGTTGAACAACTTGAAACATTCGTTAAAGATGAGGAAGCCGTTAATAATATATTTTTTGCCCAGCAAATGGTACCGAATAGTTGTGCGACCCATGCTCTCATTTCTATCCTATTAAATTGCCCTAATATACATTTAGGAGAAACGTTGATGAGATTAAAAGCACATACGCATGGTATGTCCCCTGAAAATAAAGGCTGGGCCATTGGGAATACCCCTGAACTTGCCTGCGCTCATAATTCCCACGCAATGCCTCAAGCCAAACGAAAACTGGATAAAGGTGTGCAAATCTTATCTGAACCTTTTTATCTGTTATAATTATTTTTTGTTGAAGGCTCTGGAGTATCGACTGGACGTTTCACCGGTGAAGCTTTTCATTTTGTGAGTTTCGTACCAATAGGTGGTAGGTTATTTGAATTAGATGGGTTGAAACCGTATCCCATTGATCATGGCCCATGGTCGGAAGAAAGTGAATGGACTGATAAATTTAGGAGTGTTATGACTGATAGACTGGGTATGTGAATGAATTTTAATTAATTAAATTTAAACAGACGTTCCCCTCAACTTTTTGTTACACTGCGCAAAAAAATTAACGCACATTATGGAAATCTCAAATTTATTCTACAACTGAAGGTGTTCTCAATGATAATTATTTTTATCAGAATTATGTATACATATGTTATCCACTTTCAACGTTTTTCTTCAATACAGATGTTTTTTCCCAGCAGGAATAAAAAAAGATGATATTATCAGATTTTGAATGTATTGGCTCCATTCTGAAATCAGTTGTTCTCAATCAATTCTATTGATCAATAGTCTTTCTTTCGTTTGATTTTCTACACTCGATCGCTATGCAACGCAAAACACGCATTTTGACCCAAGAGGAATGTGCCAAAGCAGTAGTTTTGCGAGACATACACAAGACTTGCATAAAGGTTTGGAATCTCCCATACAAGTGTGTCCAGAATGTTGCAGCGATTCAGGGAGACACGTATATATGTCCGAAGACCAGGACAGGGTAGACCATGGGTAACTACTGCCATTCAAGAACGTTACTTGAGAGTTTCTTCGTTGAGACAACGCTTTGCAACCGCTCGCCTCCTTCAAAATCAGCTTGAGCAACTCATGGGGTGCAAATTAGCACTCAGACAATAAGAAATCGCCTCAGAGAATATGATTTAAGGCTTCGTGTCGCGGCAAGAGGCCCAGCTCTTACCCCAGCCCATAGAAGGGCGCGTTTGGATTTTGTGACAGAGCATATCCATTGGGGGGGAACGTGCGCGCATCGTTCAGGAGTACCTTGAAGAGGTTGAAGTCTCTCGAATGGAATGGCCAGCAAGAAGTCCAGATCTCAATCCGATTGAGCAGGTTTGGGACAACCTCAATAGAAGGCTGAGAAGTTCAGAAAATCATCAAGCTACTCTTAATGACTTAGGAATCCAACTCAGAGAAATCTGGGAAGGATTAGATCAGAACATTTTTAGATCACTCATTTTGAGTATGAACCGTCGTTGAAATACCAAGTATTAAATCACTTATCAGTATTCCAGTATTTTGAAAATTGTTTATTTCTCTTCTTTCACATAAGATTCGGTGAAATCCTGAGTTTTTCTTCCATTTAATGTGTCTTGTTTCGTTCAAAACCTTCCCGAGAGAACATAAAAAATAAGTTATAAAGTCAATGTAGAGTTAACTTTCATTAAAATTGAGATTTTCAGAATGTGCGTTAAATTTTTCGCGCAGTATACTATTTTTGATGTTTAATCGTTTTCATTTATGAATTTATGCTATATTATAGGAATAACTGCAGATGAATACAACGAAATAAGATTCAATTTAATGGCTGTAGTCCCTGATCACCGTTTGGCTATTCAGCATAAGTTGAAAATGCTGCGAACGAATAGACAGATAGTTCTGGATGCTTTACAGCATTTGCGGAAGGCTAAGGTGCCGGAGAAAAAAGAAGAGATGGAAACGAACTCTACTGGTACAATTATGGCTGTCGAAGATAGTAGTCATGTTCAACTTTCCTCGGAAGGTAAATATTCTTCTTTTATCAACATTAACTGGATAAAATACATATACAGTGTGTTTGGTCATGACTTAGCCATAATTTGAGGGCATCAAATATACCTAACATTATCGACCAAAACACCCACATTGCGAAGTTTACCCCCTTAGTTTTGGAGTAGCCCCCATTTTAAATTTATTTTTTTATTTTCGTTGACCCTTCCAAATAATATCTATTTCTTTCGACATAAAGGTCCTACAGATGTGAAAAAAATGTTTTTTGAAAGATGATACTACAACCTTTCATTAAAGTAGAACAATATGAAAACATTTATCTTGAAAATGCCATAAAAAAATTCTTTAAAAAAGTTTTAGTGAAAAAATGTACTGATTTTCTTAGTGAATCCGCAATAGTACAAGAACTAGCACACTGAAGTATAATTTTTTTTCAATGATTCAACACGCAAGGATATTAGCTACAAAACAACACCTACATCATTTCTGTAAGTTACATAATTTGAGATTTATTGCTGTTCGAACATGACCACTACGCGAGCGCCCCAAACTTTTTTTTTGTAGCTACAGATAGTCGGGCGTGTGAACAGGTTGGTAAATATTTTTATTGTAGTGGTGAGTGAGCAGGACAAAAACTTTTGTTTTTTGGTCACCACATGTTGGCATTCTATTTTATTTTATCTATTTTCATAAGGGTCATATTCGAACAGCCATTACTTTCCATTTATGTAACTTGGAGAAATTATGTTGGTATCGTTTTGTAGCTAATATCCTTGCGTGTTAGCTCATTGAAAAAAAATATACTTCAATCTGCTAGTTCTTGTACTATTGCAGATTAACTAGGAAAATCAGTACATTTTTTCACTAAAAATTTTTTTATGACATTTTTATTATCAAAAGAACAGTACTGAGTTTTATTTTATCAATTTTCATAAGGGTCATGTTCGAACAGCAATTACTTTCTAATTATGTAACTTACAGAAATTATGTTGGTATCGTTTTGTAGCTAATATCCTTGCGTGTTAGCTCATTGAAAAAAAATTATACTTCAATGTCTAGTTCTTATACTATTGCGGATTTACTAAGAAAATCAGTAGATTTTTTTTCGAATTTTTTTTATGACATTTCTAAGTTAAACGTTTTCATATTGTTCCACTTCGATAAAAGCTGGTAGTATCATCTTTCAAAAAACATTTTTTTCACATCTGTAGGACCTTTATGTCCAAAGAAATCGATATTATTTGAAAGGGTCGACTGCAATAAAGAGTAAATTTAATATGGTGTCTACTCCAAAACTGGAGGAGTAATCTCCCCAATGTGATTAGGTATATTTGATGCCCTTAAAATATCGCTAAGTCATAACCAAACACAGTGTATATGACACTGTTTCACTTCATTTTCATGATTTTGTTCAATATGGAATCTGATTTGAAATAAAGTACGATTTATTATTATTATTAAATGAATGCCTTAACTTTTCTTATGTTCATTTTGTTGATATTTGCTCAATATTACATTTTCAGGGACCTCAATGGAGACAGCAAGCGAAAAAGTGACTTTATGCCCGTTGGATTATTCAACGCCGTTGACTATTCAAACTTCTCCAGCTCCTAGTACTTCCAGCACTGATACTTCATCGGAAATTGGTTCAGCTTTCAATTCACCCACACAAGGGTGGAATTGGACACAAGGTAGCCCTGTTTCCAGGGATTTGAAAAGGTAATCGTTCATTTTTCTACATTATAATGTATGCATTTGAGCAATCAAGCATTTGAAGAGTTTGGATATTTAATTTTTCAAGTTCAGTGGAACTTCCCCATAACGAAAGCGCTAAATCCGCAAAAAATTCCGTTATAAAGAATTTTTGTTATACAGAAAATTTGTTTCTATAGTCGGTAATGTCGCGGTCCACTTCACTGAGAAATTTAAGTTTATCATTCAAACTTAAGCACTTGCTTTTAGACATTTTCGTACAATTTTTAACACTAGTGTAATGGTTCTTCTTCTCTGTGCGGTGCCTACCGGCCGAACTGAGGCCTAGTGGCCCATTGTTCACCCGCATCGTTCCATAGAGACTCAGCTCCTCAGACACGAAGACAGAAACGTCGCGAGCCTGCCAGGAGTGGTCCCTCTCACCATAGGAATAGAAGGTGTTGGATTTCCTAGTTGTGTTGACCTTAACTCAGTAAGGTTTCCACAGTTGAACAAAATATGCTCAACCGTTTCATTAGTACTCCTGCACCACCGGCATAGGGAGCAGCTCGTCAATCCCATTCTCTTCAAATGCTTGTTAAACAGTGACCAGTCAATGCACCAGTCACCAGACCGAGTTATTTCCTCTCCAGCAACAGAAGCCTATTGACCTCAGATCGCGAGGACGGTCTCTCAATGAGAATCCTCGACCACCCCAGGCCCACCCCTGCGCTCCATTCGAGGAAAATTCCCTGTTCAAGTGTAATGGTTAGATTGAAACCAAACAGCCAGGGGTGTATTTAAAAAACTGTTTCAGAAGGATCTCTCTGCCTGCCGTAATGATTTATTTTAAGGTCGGAATTCATTTTTGTACGTCCGGAAAAATTTCGGAAAAAACACACCCTTACACCTTCTTACCAATATACCCATTCAAAGAGTGATATTCTTTGAATATTTCGTTATAGAAAGAATTTACTTCGTTTTAGAGGGTGTTTTTCGCATGGAATTTGGATTCAAGGTGCAATGTCTTGAACGAAATTCGTTATACAGAGAAATTTGTTATACAGACGTTCGTTATAGGGAAGTTCCACTGTATTTTCTGAATTTTCATTCTGATTACGATGAATTTTAGGCAGAACTATGGTATGCTCTTTTCCTAGGAACAAGTCACTCATCAAGTTCTTTCTAACTTTTAAAATTTCATATTTCGTATTCCTAGATTTTTAAAAATGATTTCACTTCAGATTTGTAGTGATAAGAGTGGAAGGAGGGGATAAAGAGCAAACCGAAGTTGTGAAAGAAGAGAAGAAAGGTCCAGTGGCTCGAGTGAGAACGAGTAACGGTGATACAGTGGTGGCTGAAAGGGAAAAGAAACACCCCGAGCTGTTTGAACATCACACGTTTGCACCGCAGGATCTACTAGCTTTGTTAAGAAACTTGGATCATGAAATATGTTTATGTGAGATGAGTCTGAAAGATGAGAATGATAAACAAAACAAGTATAGGGTGAGCTCATTCATTTATGACAGCTGATTGACAGATGTAGCTTTGACAATATTAATCAATTTCAAGAGGATAACCGGTTATCATTTTGGTTTGCATTAAAGCGGTTTTGGTTATTTTTGGTTCAAAGTAATGACGTCATGAATTAGCCCTTCGACGTCATTGATTTGAACCGCAAATGACCAGACTCAAGAGATGGGTTAAACTTCTGGTTATTAGAAAAGTGAACTTGAGGGAGATATGTATTCGTGAGCTTAGTCAAGTTATGATTCATATTGAGAAAACTATTTCAACAATTTCAATTATCGGCTCAGTTTCATTCATTTAGGAATGAAACTTATTTATTGAAATCTATGATTGTTTGTTAATATTATTCAAAATAGAATTGTCCCAAGTTCTGAAAGATTGGCTGATATTGTTTGAGTATAACAAAACATTCTTTCTTTATTCGGATAATGGGAAAAGCTTTGTGTTACAATTATTAGCTTTTGACTGTTAGGTAAAAATTATGAATCTGTTCAAGTTCCCAAAAAAAGTTTTATTAATAGCAAACTTTACTGTGACGTGTGAGATATAGCCATATACCACAGGGATATCAATACATGTTAATTTAAATCTATTGGATAGTGTCCTCCTGTATATTTTTCTGCATTATTTTCTCTTCGAATTATTTCTGTCAGAACAAAAAAACTTTCTTTTTGTCTAGCGGAACATTCTGAAAAACATATGTTCATCGTTACATTGAATCCACGTTTCAAAACTTAATATTTTGGGATGCATGGAGTTGAACTTGATGCATAATAATTTACGTTTGCAAATCGAAGTTTGTATTTATTGCATAAAACATAACAAAATATAAATATAACCTTTATTGGCAATTGACAAATAACCAGAAACCGCATTCAAGCGACGAGAGCCGAGGGCCGGTTATTCGTTCTAGGACAAAACGGGAATAACCAAGGGCTGAACCAATGATAACCGCAGTTATTATTGGTTATCTGCTTGAAATTGATTATGGTTTGCCCACCAGTTTGTAAACTTCAAAAACAATTATAATAACATCTGTTGATCTTTTTCATTCAATGTTTAATTAAACCATTTTAATTTTTCAGATTGATGACTGTAGACGAACCCATAACTATGACGAATTCATTTGTACGTTTATATCGATGTTAGCAGAGCAAGGAATGCTTGCAGATTTGGTGGAGCAACATTTACAAGTTCCGAAAAGACCAGGTAATATTCCAACCCCTAAAGCTGTGAAAATAGTTAAGAAGGACAGACACGGTAAAAAGAAAAAGGGTAAAACAAAAACTAGGAAGAAAAGATAATATTTATTAGGTATTGGTTAATCAATCTCTTTAAAAAAAACTGATTACACAATTATATATTTATAATTAAGCTTTACCTTGTCAATAGTGATTTTATTTGAGATGTCATCATTTATTATTGATTTTTTATTTCAATATTATATTGGTTTTTGATTGAATAAATTAATTTCGTAAACTTTTTTGTTATCTGTGCAACCAAACCCATAATGATTATAATACTCGAAATTTCTGTAATATCATTTGACTATCCAGAATGTTTTCATATTATTAACTACTAGCGGACCCAACAGACGTTGTTCTGCATACACAAAAATTCATTCAATTCGATCCAGCCGTTAAGTTGCAGAATAGATGAATAACCTAGATAACGACTACATCGCTATCTGTTGATCTGATTTTTGATCATAAAAATACGGGCATCAGGCAATCCAAAATACATTCATACATCATAGGTTTAAAATTTGTAAAATATGGCATAAGTAAAAAATTGTTGTATATGTTAGTTCATACGTTATTTCTGATTCCTGATTCGATTCACTCGATGTAAATTCACTTTTTTTCCAAATGTCAAAATTATTATAACCTATAAATATGTATTCTATGACTGCTTGATTGGTCGTAAGAAAAAGGAAAGCCTTTTATTTTTTCTGAACAATTTTTTTGGAAATATTTTGTTGTATAAACCTTGCCCTAGCAATTATGAATACAACTAAAAAAGAATTATCCAATTTGGTACAGCCGTTTGAAAGATATTGCATTTTGACGGTAACCACAGATCCTGTTTTATTAATATAGATTCTCTATTCTGTTAAAATGAAAACCAGAATTCCCAAAAAACACCTCATAAGTAATGTTTCTCGGAAAAAGTAAATAAAACCAATTTGAACAGAGTAAAATCTTTTAATCAATAAATAAAAATACACCGAAATGAGTCATTAGAAACATACAAAGGTACTTCTAGCTGTTATCGTAGAAACAGTCTCAAAAAAGTTATTCCGTTTATGCCTTGGGTGGCTCTACCAGCGATGTTCCTTTGTTTACTATATCGTTATAGGCTTGGAGACTGTTCCAAACTTTATCGAAATTGTCTTCTTCACTAAGGCGATCTATGGTGTGAGGTTTTGGTTTTTCGGCAGCTTGTAGTCTTAAGAGTTGTTCTTTGTCTTCGTAATAATATCCAGTTATCGACTTGAACAACTCATTTGCACTTGCAACTTTGGGCACTGATTTGCGTTCGAAGAACTGAAAAGAAAATAAAAAGAATTCATTCAAGGGACAACCAATACAAAAAGATATTCAATTGCAATAAGCAACATGAAGAACAACACCTTGTATAACGATCGCTTAATTGTAATATATCTGAAATAAGTGCATTTTACAGGAGAGACAAAATACGAATTTAAATCAGAAGAACGAATGAAGGCAAAACTTTTTTCTTGAACATAGAAAGAATAATATAATTTCTTAGTAACAAGCAACGAAAGTATTTTGGAAAAATTGAATATATCGAGTTTTTTTTGTCTCGAGAGATTTTTGCAAAAAAATCACTTATTTCAGATACGGGGTATTACAGTTAGGCCATCGATAAATAATATACAGGTTTGGAAATTCACATCTGAAACATACGATATACAATACATCAGACTTCCGTCCAGTTGCACAGATGAATAGTCGAGACAATCACGTGCTGTAACACACTGAATTCCGTTGTCTTATTGCAATCTTCTAGTTTGTCTCTCTCTTATCGCTGGGAGGAGCATAATTCATTTAGTATGGTAGGCAACAGTAAATACTTGAATCGAGTATTTTGGGCAGCCTAACAAATTAAATAATTCTATAAGTGTACTGCAGGTTCCCTACCATACTGCGATAAGAGAGAGACAAGACTAGATTATTGCAATAAGTCAACGGAATTCATTCAGTAACAGCACTTGATGATCTTGACTATTCATCTGTGCAACTGGAGGTAAGAATTCTCTGTCTGATGCATTGTATATCGTATGTTTTCGATGTGAATTTCCAAATCTGTATAATCACCAGAAAAATTCAATGGAAAAAATCTACTAGTTTTTCAGAAACTTCTCAAATATGGCAACCCTGCAATCTTATTTGATCCCATTTCTATGGCAACACTGGGGTATGAACCATACAGTGTCGCCATCTCTGAGAATGTTTGTGTACTTCTTTTTAGTTTTGTTTCATATCTACTTACATTAGTTATATTTTGACAATCCCTATAAAGGAAAGCGAAAGCATTCTCGTGGATTGGTTCAACTGACGTGCTGACGTCAATGAAGTAGCACTGCCCTTTGTACCATAAGATGTTATATTCAGATAAATCGGCGTGTATCAGATTGGCGTCCCAAAATAGGGTCTTCATAAGGCTTGTAACCTGTAAAGAATGATTTCAGGCATTAATTAGAGCTTAATTTGTATTGAAGTGTTGTATATCGACCTTCCATTATACAGGGTGTCTCAATAACGAAATAGAATTTGTGAAAACACTCAGACAGGTGGATTTTTATTTGGCACGTAGCGCCGTCTTGTTGAAAGTATACGTTGTCCAGATCAATACTATCCAATTTCGGCCATAAAAAATCATTAATCATCTCTCGATAGCGCAATCCATTCACCGTAACTGTTGCTCCAGCCTCATTTTCGAAAAAGTAAACCGCACCAAACAGTCACACGTTGAGGATGGAGAGGCTTTTCAACAATAACTTTTGGGCTTTCCGAGCCCCCGATGCGACAATTTTGCTTGTTGACGAAGCCACCGAGGTGGAAATGCTCCTCATCACTCAAGATGATTTTTTGATGGAATTCCGGACAAATTTCATGCATTTCAACGACCCAATCAGCAAAGACACGACGTTGTTGATGATCGGCCGGCTTGAGTTCTTGTGTTAACTGAACTTTATAAGCCTTAAGACCCAAATCTTTATGCAAAATACGGTGTAATGATGTTCCATTTTCATTAATGGCGTAGTTTCTACTTGTCAAATGTAAAAATGACAGCTTCAAACGTGACATCTACCGAAATAGCGGGCGGGTGTTTTCACAAATTCTGATTCGTTGTTGAGTTATTGAGGGTGGATACTTTCAGATGAGGCACCCTGTTTATTCTCTACTAGCGCACCCAACAGACGTTGTTCTGCATACACAAAAATTCATTCAATTCGATCCAGCCGTTTAGTTGCAGAAGAGATGAATAACCAAGATAACGACTACAGCGCCATCTGTTGATCTGATTTGTGATCATAAACATACAGACATCAGGCAATCCAAAATACATTCATACATCACAGGTTTAAAATTTGTAAAATATGTCATAAGTAAAAAATTGTTGTATAATGTTAGTTCATACGTTATTTCTGATTAAAATTTTAAATTTTCGATTCACTCGATGTAACCGTAACTTTTTGTCCAAATGTCAAAATCATTATAACCTATAAATATGTATTCTATGACTTATTGATTGGTCGTAAGAAAAAAGAAAGCCTTTTATTTTTTACTGAACAATTTTTTTGGAAATATTTTGTTGTACAAACCTTCCCAAGCAATTATGAACACAACAAAAAAGAATTATCCAATTTGGTGCAGCCGTTTGAAAGATATTGCATTTTAACGGTAACCATAGATCCTGTTTTATTAATATAGATGATTTTTAACATTTTGTATGCTTTTTGAATTCTCACCTGGTCGTAAGCAACGATATACTCCGCAGGGCTCAAAAACGCCTCCTTCAGCTTATCGGCAGGTACCCGATCCTCACCGATGAACGACATAACCAGCACGTACTCTTTCAGCATAACCACATCGGGGCAAGGGATGCCGGCCTTCTTCAACCTGCACAGATTCGCCATCTCCTTTTCGGCCCATATGTGGACAGTCTTCTTCGAAGTTTGCCTACCGATTCTATCCTTGAATCTATGATCACTTCTTATGTATTTCTCTCTATCTTTAAACTCTGACAAGGTGGTCTTGAACACTTTGATAGCGCACTCTTTGGGGATTTCTGTGGTACCGCACTCCTTAGGGAGGTCCTTGTTGTCAGGGTTGCCAAAGGCGTGGAAGATGGCAGCTTCTTTACCTGCGAGAGAAAGTTTTTTGAGAAAAGAATGCTAGGGAGTTGTGTTCTAAGTCCTAGGGGAGAATATCAATAGGGTGATATTGTATTCTACACTGCGCGAAAAAATTAACGCACATTATGGAAATCTCAAATTTAGTCTACCACTGAAGGTGTTCTCAATGATAATTATTTTTATCAGAATTATGCATGCATATTATCCACTTCAACGTTTTTCTTCAGTATGGATGTTTTTTCCCAACAGAAATAAAAAAGATGAGATTATCAGATTTTTAATGTATTGGCTCCATTCTGAAATCAGTTGTTCTCGATCAATTCTAGTGATCAATAGTTTTTCTTTCGTTTGATTTTCTACACTTGATCGCTATTCAACGCGAAACACTCAATTTGAAATGGAATGTGCCCAAGCGGTACTTTTGCAAGAAGAAGGGTGGACATACAAAAGAATTGCAGAAAGGTTTGGAGTTTCCCATACAAGTGTGCCCAGAATGTTGAAGCGATTCTGGGAGGCAGGTATGAATGTCCGAAGACCAGGACAGGGTAGACCACGGGTAACAACTGCCATTCAAGAACGTTCTTCTTCTTCTTCTCTGTGCGGTGCCTTACCGGCCGAACTGAGGCCTAGTGGCCCATTGTTCACCCGCATCGTTCTATAGAGACTCAGCTCCTCAGACACGAAGACAGAAATGTCGCGAGCCTGCCAGGAGTGGTCCCTCTCACCATAGGGATAGAAGGTGTTGGATTTCCTAGGTGTGTTGACCTTAACTCATTAAGGTTCCCACAGTTGAACAAAATATGCTCAACCGTTTCATCAGTAGTCCTGCACCACCGGCATAGGGAGCAGCTCGTCAATCCCATTCTCTTCAAATGCTTGTTAACAGGTGACCAGTCAATGCACCAGTCACCAGACCGAGTTGTTGCCTCTCTAGCAACAGAAGCCTATTGACCTCAGATCGCGAGGACGGTCTCTCAATGAGAATCCTCGACCACCTCAGGCCCACTCCTGCGTTCCATTCCGAGGAAAATTCCCTGTTCAGTCAGTTCCTGAAGAAACTTCTGACAGATGTGCGACAGATTGGCAGCGCAGGCTACGGACCAACAAATGCTAATCCGGCTCCCCGCCTAGCCAGTTCATCTGCCTTAACGTTACCAGGTATATTCGCGTGAGCCGGACACCAGATTACTTTCAAAAAGTTATCAGAGCCCAGCCACGCAGAACTTTCCTGCATTCTTCTACCAAAAGAGAATCAACTCTAACATCGGATAAAGATTTCAGAGTTCCCTGGCTGTTTCAAGAACGTTACTTGAGAGTTTCTTCGTTGAGACAACGGTTTGCTGCCGCTCGCCTCCTTCAAAATCAGCTTGAACAAACTCATGGGGTGCAAATTAGCACTCAGACAATAAGAGATCGCCTCAGAGAATATGATTTAAGGCCTCGAGTCGCGGCAAGAGGCCCAGCTCTTACCCCAGCCCATCGAAGGGCGCGTTTGGATTTTGCGAGAGAGCATATCCATTGGGAAAAGGCTGATTGGGAAAGAGTTCTCTTCACAGATGAGTCTAGATTCTGCCTTTACCATTGTGATCGACGTTCCCTTGTATACAGGACGTCCACATGAAAGATATGCTCGGTGCAATTTCCTGAATACTATTGGTTTCGGGGGAGGATCGATTATGGTATGGGGTGGAATATCTTTGACTGCTCGCACAGACCTAGTGGTCGTTGATAATGGAGCTATGAATGCTAATAGGTATATAAGAAACATTCTTGAAGAGCATGCAGTGCCATTTGCCCCATACATTGGTGAAAATTTCATTGTACGCGCATCGTTCAGGAGTACCTTTAAGAGGTTGAAGTCTCTCGAATGGAATGGCCAGCAAGAAGTCCAGAGCTCAATCCGATTGAGCACGTTTGGGACAACCTCAATAGAAGACTGAGAAGTTCAGAAAATCATCCAGCTACCCTCAATGACTTAGGAATCCAACTGAGAGAAATCTGGGAAGGATTAGATCAGAACATTTTTCAACATTTTAAGATCACTCATTTTGAGTATGAACCATCGTTGCCAAACTGTAATTAACGCAAGGGGTGGAAATACCAAATATTAAATCACTTATCAGCATTCCAGTATTTTGAAAATTGTTTATTTCTCTTCTCTCACATAAGATTCGTTGAAATCCTGAATTTTTCTTCCATTTAATGTGTCTTGTTTTGTTCAAGACCTTCCCGAGAGAACATAAAAAATAAGTTATAAAGTCAATGTGGAGTTAACTTTCATTAAAATTGAGATTTTCAGAATGTGCGTTAATTTTTTTGCGCAGTATATATTATTTCTCACCACCTTGGAGTTAGTTGACAGAGGGCCAGTTTATCGATATAAAGTCATTCATCATTCAGGGTCCAGTTTAATTTCATCTATCATGTCAATGTGCATTTTCAACTAAATTTCATAAAATACAAGTTTTGGTATCATTCCTCAGATCAATAAAAAAACTTCAGGGTGTTACATAATAGTATGTCACAACTTAAGGGGATGAATCTACCTATAATTTCAAGAAAAAAAGTCCATATAAAAGTTGAGTCTCAGATGACGAGCTATCAAAATAACAGCAAATTATGGGCATATCTATCGAGAAAATTTATATTATTTTTTTTATTTGGCGAATAACATACAATCGTGCAATAATTTTTTACTTGAAAACTGTTAGAGATACGAAAAAATTACAGGAGTCAAAAAAGTTTTTAAATTGAACGAAGATATCAAAAATTGATTTTACGCTAATCAGTGGCGTATCGCAAGAAAGTACGAGAGGAAAAAAGAGACATGGCTCCGCAAAAGAAAACACCCTGTAGATTCTAGTTAAGATTCAGGACGTGCAAGGATGAAGACTGTTGAAAATAGCTCGCATTCCAAATTTGGACTGAATATCTCAAAAATTGCAGGAGTTATGAGAAAAAAACAATTGTTTTCGAAAATTTCAACACTCTGTAGCTCCGTAACTAAGCTTTTGCGGACCCACGTTTATATAAACTTTTTTTTTTCAAATTACATACATGTAGATTCACCCCCTCAAGCTGTAACATACTATTATGTAACACCCTGCATCGTGGCTCGGCTAGGCGGCTCGACCATAGGGGGCTCACCAGGAAGGGGATGTCCGCAGGGCGGTGTTCTATCTCCGCTACTGTGGAATCTCGTCCTGGATGAGCTCCTGGTGGAGTTGAGGAAGGCTGGGTTCGTTGTGGTGGCCTATGCGGACGACCTTGTTATATTAATCAGGGGTAAGGTGTTCAGTGTCATTGGGGATCTGATGCAGAATGCTCTGCGACGGGTTGAACGATGGTGCTTGAAAAACGAGCTCTCGGTAAATCCTAGTAAGACAGAGATGGTTCTCTTTACTAGAAAGAGGGTGCCTAGCAACTTACGACTTCCCAGTCTGTTTGGAGTTGGGCTCACTCTATCTGAACAAGTTCGTTATTTCGGGGTGATATTGGACCGCAAACTTTTGTGGAACAAACACGTTGAGACTCAAACGAATAAAGCCAATGTTATATTCTGGTCTACTCGGAGGGTGCTGGGTAATGGATGGGGCTTCAAACCGCTAAGTTCTACTTCGACGAACCCTACAGGGTAATTGTTCCTGACAGAGACCTATGGTCTTCATCAAACAGGCTTCTTAGTCCGGAGGGTCCCACCTGGTTCACTGATGGCTCTGTCACAGCAACAGGGTCTGGGGCCGGAATCGTGGGTCCTCACTTCAATCAGGCTATCCCTCTGGGGAAGGACTGTTCCATTGTGCAGGCTGAGCTATTTGCGGTTCTTGCATGCGCACTAGAAAATATTCGCAGGGGATACTCTGGCCAGCACATTTATATATGTTGCGACAGCCAGGGAACTCTGAAATCTCTATCCGATGTCAGAGTTGATTCTCTTTTGGTAGAAGAATGCAGGAAAGCTCTGCGTGGGCTGGGCTCTGATAACTTTTTGAAAGTAATCTGGTGTCCGGCTCATGCGGATATACCTGGTAACGTCAAGGCAGATGAACTGGCTAGGCGGGGAGCCGGATTAGCATTTGTTGGTCCGGAGCCTTCGCTGCCAATCTGTCGCACATCTGTCAGAAGTTTCTTCAGGAACTGGCTGAACAGGGAATTTTCCTCGGAATGGAGCGCAGGGGTGGGCCTAAGGTGGTCGAGGATTCTCATTAAGAGACCGTCCTCGCGATCTCAGGTCAATAGGCTTCTGTTGCTGGAGAGGAAACAACTCGGTCTGGTGACTGGTGCATTGACTGGTCACCTGTTTAACAAGCATTTGAAGAGAATGGGATTGACGAGCTGCTCCCTATGCCGGTGGTGCAGGAGTACTGATGAAACGGTTGAGCATATTCTGTTCAACTGTGGAAACCTTACTGATTTAAGGTCAACACACCTAGGAAATCCAACACCTTCTATTCCTATGGTGAGAGGGACCACTCCTGGCAGGCTCGCGACATTTCTGTCTTCGTGTCTGAGGAGCTGAGTCTCTATAGAACGATGCGGGTGAACAATGGGCCACTAGGCCTCAGTTCGGCTGGTAAGGCACCGCACAGAGAAGAAGAAGAACACCCTGTAAAGGCCCTGTTAGAAACAAAAATGAGGAAAAGATCACAATGTTTATGTTGCCCCCCTGCAGTTTATAAACATTAACCTACTGGTTCATTAAATTAATGAATTTTTATATGCATAACTTACCAGTACTTATGATACCACCAATAGTGTCTAATATTTGAGTACCATTTACCATTTTATATATTTGCAAACAAGTATGTTCGTCTAAACCAAAGGTAGAAGTCGCTCTATCCTCTTTTTTATCACGTATCTTATGTCGTCTAGAATGTTGAGAATTCTGGGAGTGGATTTTCAAACTGTAAATAAACAAACAATTTAATCAGAAATCAAGAAAAGTACTTACAAAGAAGAAGCACCCCTTAAAAAAAAACTTGCTCAATCAATTGTGAAAATTCCATAATTTTCAGAACCTTCAAGTGAAACAAACAACATTGCTTGGTTTTATGAGAGATCAATAACTCTAACCTCACCAACATTTATTAAACAGGATGTCCCCGAAAATGTGGGAAATCTTTCGGATTCAGATAGAACATAAAAAATGAAGATGACAAGTTCCCATAATTTTTTTCCCAGCGGCCCTCCCTATGAAGATACGACCTTCTAAATGACGCCATTGGAAATCCATTTTAGTGGGATACTCGATATAATTTGATGAAAATTAGATATGATTAATAGTATTAAGGATCTCTTAAATCACCCTCACTCAAATTTCAATACGCTTGTTCAGTTTACCAGAGGCGGACTGGGTTGTACATTTTAATGCTTACATTTTTAACACCCTGTATGATAAGGTTTTAGAAAAAACAAATTTGGATACTTTGAACATTAAGCTAAAGAAAAGGTACTCTTGTTCAGTGTCGATAAAATGAACCGTTTTCGAAAAAAAAAAATAATGCAAGAAGTAAATAATTGAAATTTATACCACTAAAATGAATTTCCAGTGGCGTCATTTAGGAGGTCGTATTTTCGTAGGGACGGCCGCTAGGAAAACAAATTGTGAACTTATTATCTTATTTTTTTCTATCTGAGTCCGAGAGATTCCCACATTTTTCGGGACACCCTGTATAGAGTGTTCATTGAGACTTGTTTCTCACTACACTAAAAGCATTCGGCATCGACATCGGACATGTCGGATCGATCTGAACCGTTCGTTTATTACATCCGGATTGAGGGGAGTACACATCTGGACCGTTCGTCATAAAAATCTGAGCAATTGGACGTGGATCTCTCGCTCGGTCTATTTCGACGGAGCAAAGCGATTTTATCCATTGAGTTTTATGTTTTTTTATATATTTTTTTGTTTTAAGTTGAGTTTCCTGATCTGACAACCGATAGATTGAAAAATTCTAACACTTTTATTCTTCTGTTTTCATTTATTCATTAAAAACTTAATTAATTCATTAAAATTTTTCGATATAGCTATCGTAGTTATGAATGGGCAGGAGGAGATATTCCTTTCTCGTTTCTTTTTCTCTTTCGGTACACCTATCGCCGTATTGATCGATTAGAAGGGGATATTGCATTCCTCGTTTCCTTTGCATTCAGTGCCTTTGAACCTAATTATTCAATTGAGATTTTACGGTAGAGCTACAAAAAAGAGTGAAAGTATCGTTAAAAGATGAGCATATTTCTCAAAATAGTGATCTTTGAAATCTCCTAATCTATAAAAGTAGAACAGGGCAGTATGTTCTGCGGCAGATGCTCTGTACCGTTCGTTTATTCCCAGATATTACAGATGAATCTGTACGAACTGTGGTCACGTGACTAAAAAATCCGTCTGCTCGCGGAAGTCAATGCCGAACAGGCTTACTATAGTTTCTCGTCAATCATTACCTGTTATAAACTTTGTTGGACAGCTGTAAGTCGATGTATTCTCCATCCCCAGTTTGAAATTCGGGAGGAAATGAAAGAAGTTTACAAGCATTTTTTCTTCCGTTTATAGTTGCATCATGCTTAGTTATGATGGCGCCATCTTTCATCGTTTTATAGCCGCAAGGAGGCATTGTCCCTATTTCTTTCTCCATTGTTTCGAAGCGATCCCAGTCTTTTCTTTCTGGAGCTTCTTCAGCTACTTCTTCATCTATACAAAAGTAGAAATCAATGAAACACTGCATGTGTACCGGGTTTTTCACTATAATTTGACCCCCCCTTTAACTTTGTTACTGAAGGAGATACAAAAAAATGTTTCGTATAAAAGTTTCATGAAATCAACTGAGGTTTTTTGATATGACTCTACAAACTGAAATATATACAGGGTGGCCAACATATTGATAGCAACTTAATTTTTTCAAATGGAACACCCTGTATATTTTTCCATATTTGGTTAGCTCTTTTTCCTCTGATTTCGAATATGTAACATATGTCATCTATCTTTCTTATTCTAGGCACCACAGAGTTTCAAATTTTGAGAACCATCTGGCATAGCGTTTTGGAAGTTAGTGAATATTTAAGTGGCCAATTTGATCTTTGGATTGGTAATGGCGCATCCATTTTATGGCCACCAAATAGTCCCGATTTAACACCGTTGGTCACGTTTTTATAGCCGTTCCTGAATGAAAAAATTTACTTCAGCAATAATGATAATCGATGAAAGCGGAGAATAATATTAATGATATAATATCAACCAATATTCAACCCATAATTCGGAACTAATCCCGCCAACACACAAAGAATAATGATAATACTGTAA
The DNA here is from genome assembly GCA_013421045.1 of Propylea japonica. Classification (NCBI taxonomy): domain Eukaryota; kingdom Metazoa; phylum Arthropoda; class Insecta; order Coleoptera; family Coccinellidae; genus Propylea; species Propylea japonica. Next base: position 17,300,484 of record CM024248.1, read on the forward strand.
TGATTAAAAACAAATTTCGAAGCTTTTATTTCTGACTTGAATCAGAGCCATAATAATGCTATCAAAAATAGTCTTAACAACTTGAGACAACACATGAACTATGTGTATTGAATGAAGCAATTTCTTTAGTTGATGTTATTCTTACCATACTACCATAGTTTATTTTTTTATTCGTTGTCATCATTTCAAAACTTTGAAAATTGAAGAGACTCATTCACATACGTATTTATATTTGAGATCAGTAGGAAATAGCCTATCAAAAAAAGGAAGAATATACAGAACAGGGTGTCCCATTTGAAAAAATATAGGTGCATTCAATGTAGTTCACCCTGTATATATTCCCATTGACGTTATCATAACTCCAAAAATTAGCCTTTTCAGTAAACGCACTCTTCACTTGTAAAATGATTACAGATCTTGCCAGGTGGTTCTTAAATTTGAAACTCTGTGTTCTCAGAATAAAAGAGATAGACCAACATATGTTACATATTCGAAATCAGCGGAAAATGCTGGCCAAACATGGAAAAATATACAGGGTGTTCCATTTGAAAAAATGAAGTTGCCATCAATATGTTGGCCACCCTGTATATATTCCATTATGTGAATTCATATTGTAAAACCTCAGTCGATTTTGTGAAATTTTTGTATGAAACATTTTTCTTTATCTCTCTTAGAAACAAAGTTAAAGGGGGGGTCAAATTATAGTGAAAAACCCTGTACATATCACATAAAAAATCAGCAAATTTTCAGGGTAGCAAAATGAAATAGAGAAAAATTAAAATATGTTCTGCACTTCTTGTTACTTTAGGAACACAAAGCATTGTGAAATCTCATAAGTTTGTTAAGTAATCATCATTGAAACCAAACATTTCATTTCTTATAAGGTAGAGTACTCGAAATCAAAACTGACCATAACTTTCTGACGATCTCAAATAATTCTTGAATGAAATTGACACTTTGGATGTTCCATTGAATTTGCTTTCACATCTTCTCAAGTGTTCATCGTGTTCTCTGTCGAACTGAGCTTGTAGTGTTCGTGCTATTTCTGCGTCTGTATCAATTGTTTCTTGTTGTTCCAAAATAGCACGTATTTCATCGGACAATTCACTATTTGGTATACAACAAGCTTCATCTTGTAGATTATCCATAACTTCTCGAGAGATTTCATCTGCGTTGCTTGTTATACATTTCTGCTCTTCTTTTTTTGCAATATCAGCTGCTAATTGTTCTGACATGATCTCTTGGAAGTCCAAGATTTTAGGCTGGTCTATTTTGGCCCAGGGGGAAGACATGATGTAGTTACTTGTTAAACTTTAACACTGTACAAACTAACAATATAAATGAACCTAGTGATACGGAGGAAACGAAAAAATTGTAATGTTGTGCAATAAATCGAATTTGTTGTAATGTTTTTGTGAAGTGTCAAAATTTTGATTAGAAACTAACCTCAGAACTTCTCAAGGTCGCCACAAGGTCTATGATTTTCATCTGAACCAGACTGATGAAAATTCCTGAATCAGTTCTCAATTCAAAAATGTATTTCAACTTCGCTTATCATTTTTGTTTGATAAATTCAAAATTAATGCGAATGTATTTTTTGTGTCCGATCCTGAAAAGAAAAACTAGTTTTCCTTCTATGTAGAAAACAATATTTTGACATTTTTGACACTTTTGACACGTTGCATTGACATTCCACAACATTTGACGTTGCGGAACTAGCGACGTGTTCGTTGATAGAATTCGCGATATCAGCTTTATATGTTGAAAATAGGTGAAAATGGTTGTGAAAAGTAAAAATGTAAAAGAGAGTCTTCATTAGTTCGGTAAATGAGAAAACAATGTGTTGTAATGTCAGTTAATAATTGGAAAGACAGTACGATACCCTTGAATTTATAATTCCTATAATATACGACAAATAAGAATTCAAAACATACTCGATACTAAAGTGGAAAACCTGTGATATTTTTTTGGTATTTTCTTGAAGTGATGTATTAAAAATTCTGTCCAAGATGTTTCTTGGGAAGCTGAGATATCATACGTATAAAATAGTGTTGTTAACATCGATTTTCTGGCTGCTACTTATGGTTGTTGTTATTTCCTTTTATTCAACTGATTGTATTGGTGGCTCTTGTAAGAAAACTGCAGAAATACAGCCCGAACACAATGCTCTTGTTGCAGATAACAAGGTCGAATATGAGGATACAGATGACACTGAGTAAGTAATACATATTCAAAACTTTTCTTATACTCAGGTTTTTTTAAAAAAGAAAATGAAAATGGTTTTGGGGGTTTTTTATTGAATTGAAAATAGATGTACTGAAGGTTCGGTATGAAGAATTCGTTTAATTACCATCTATTTCAATGAAATTACAAGCAATAATATAGGAGAAAGCTCACATTATTACAACTTGATTACTAATCTGTAACAGCACATTAGTTTTTATAGAAACAGGTCAAATATTAAACTATTAATGTTGTAGTGCCCTTGAACACTAAATTATGTTTTTCTTATCAATACATTACTGTTGGGATTAAAGAAAGTTTATGATTTGGAAATTATTTATTTTTTTTTTCAATCATTCAACTCTTTTGATTCTGGTTCAATCATTTAATAAAAAATTATTGCCATTTACGTTTCTCAGCTTGAATAATGCATTCGTATAAAATTAATTCTTACAAAACTTATATTTGGTAATCAAAACAAAATTATGTAACTATAGAGACAATAATGTAATTAAGTGAGCTTTTTATTGATTTATTTGTTAGTTTTTGCTTCATGTAGAGGTTTTGGATATGATGAATATGCTTGAAAATGATTACTTTGCAATAAACAATTTAATTGTTTCATCAGCATTTTTTCAGGTCAATCTGAAGTTCCTTTAGTTGGACTGTTGTTTTTCATTTTTACTGCAGTTTCTAATCACTTTTTCTTCAGAAAATCATCAAATTTTCCAGTTGAAGTCCATTTGGATTTCCTAATAGTTTTTCCATAACATAAAGTGATCCATCCTTGCCTGGTGCACAAAAACAAACAAAAAATACAGCACCAATAAAGCATTTAAAAGTACTTACGTATATATCAATTTTAGTTTAGTTTAAAAAGGGGTTACAGTTCACTGCGACCACAAGGTCTATTGTGCCCCCTTACAAAGCTGTTCGGACCATACCCTCACAGCTCGCCTTCCTGTTCCATAGATCTGATGAAATCCAATATCTGTAAAGGTTTCAACGAGGCTAGTTTCTCACTCTTACAAGTTTTAGCCCAAGGCATTCTCTCCTTAGGCTCGCAATGCCAAAGCATTCCGTGACTAGGTGATTGGGGGTTTCTTCCTCCTCCTCCCCACAGAACTTACACTCGTCAGTGTCTGATAATCTCATCCTCAACAGATGCATCCTAAGGCGACAGTGTCCTGTAAGAAAGCCAGTGAGGGGGTGTAATTGCTTCTTTTCACGATCCAGATATCTTTTGGATCTTGCTGTTTCGGCTTAATCCTTCTCCAGAAACTCTTTTTTATAGGTACATTTATCTATACCACAGAAGGGTTCTGGGCCAATGAGTGAGGTTCGTGCGCTCTCATTGGCAATTGTATTGGCCTCTTCGTTTCCTTTGATTCCCAAATGGCGGGGAACCCAGATTAAAAAGACCTTATTTTTCTTGCCTACCTCATTGAGTTTGTTCCGGCACTCCCAGATCATTTTTAAGTCAATGACGTAGGAGCTCAGTGCTTTAATAGCAGCTTGACTATCTGAGTCTATGGCTATATCACACTTCTGATAATTTCTTTCTAGATTTATATCTAGACATCTTTCAATAGCTAAGATTTCCGTTGAAAGACGCTCATACAGGAGCCTAGCAACAGTGCACACTTGGTACTTGGCCCGTATATCCCATCGCCAGCTCGTGTAGAGGTTTTGGAACCAACTGTATATCATTTTACGGTACCTCTCGGAAGTTATCTTGTTTACGCCCGGCTTACGGCCTACCGTAAACAGGCATGTAGTAGCCTTGTTTATGTAACTCTAGTTGTCCAATGAAGTGTAGTTCAGGGAGTTAGCTCACAGAGGGAGCTTTGGTTTAGATGTGCCCATTCATACATTCAATTTGAATTTTACTACGAATTCATTGCGCGCGAATTAAGAAAGTCAAATGTTGCTAAATAGTGTAGACGAAGATGGGATATATAAAAAAGAAGAAGCAAATAGTGAAGTTGACCAAAACTCCCTCTGTGAGCTAACTCCCAGAACTACACTTCATTGGACTACTAGAGTTTCATAAACAAAGGTAGTAGTCCCAAATCAAGTGTGAAAATTTAAAGTCTGTAATTCGTTCCCTGCGTGAGGTATAACTACCAGAATTTTGTCGATTTACCACGCACAGACCAGAAATATTTTTAATATTTCTAATGCCACTTCCCTCACGAAATTTTGCAAAAGTTTGCGCTTTATTATTCTCCTTCAAAATGCCAAATTTCGAAATGATCCGATGTATGGTTTCGGAAATAACGGAAAATTAATAAAGCATTTCATATGTCAATAATTCTGAAACTGCTTGACCGATTGGGCCCGTTAACGAACTTAACCGTGGCATTCGGAACGCGAACAAACTCTCAAAATTTCATAACTCTAACACAATCCGTGCGAGAGCTATCGTGTTCACGGTCGAACGGACAGAATATGCATTGATTCTTCATCAGCGAGTCCAACCGAGTCGTTTGAGACCACTCCCGGCCCAAAATTCGAAAAATACAGACGTTTGGTCAGAATGATAGCACACTGTTCCCCTAGAAACAAGCGCGCAATGAACGTAAGAAATATCTGATCTCAACTTCCTTCCTGGATTAGTTGACTACTCTGTCATTTTCCTATATCTATCGTATGTTTCAAGGCTATTTTTAATATTGTATATTGATATAGAAATAAATTGTAATTCGAATATTCTGAGAGATATTAATTGTCTTATGGGTAGATTGCATTGAGATACTTTACAAGCTGTTACTGAGCGAATTTAGTAGCTGATTGTAAATTCACTCAGTGTAATCGTGTTCACAAGCCAACAATCTGATTGTGAAAATGCTGCGACTAAAGTTGAAAGCTGGGCTACTTTACACGTTAAATCGCTGGCGTTTTTTTTATATCCATTGGGAAGAGGCTGATTGGGAAAGAGTTCTCTTCACAGATGAGTCTAGATTCTGCCTCTACCATTGTGATCGACGTTCCCTTGTATACAGACGTTTACATGAAAGATATGCTCAGTGCAATTTCCTTAATACTACTGGTTTCGGGGGAGGATCGATTATGGTATGGGGTGGAATATCTTTGACTGCTCGCACAGACCTAGTGGTCGTTGATAATGGAGCTATGAATGTTGATAGGTATATAAGGAACATTCTTGAAGAGCATGTAGTGCCATTTGCCCCATACATTGGTGAAAATTTCATTTTTATGGACGATAATGCAAGACCCCATCGTGCGCGCATCGTTCAGGAGTACCTTGAAGAGGTTAAAGTCTCTCGAATGGAATGGCCAGCAAGAAGTCCAGATCTCAATCCGATTGAGCAGGTTTGGGACTAGTACCTCAATAGAAGGCTGAGAAGTTCAGAAAATCATTCAGCTAATTTTAATGACTTAGGAATCCAACACAAAGAAATCTGGGAAGGATTAGATCAGAACATTTTAAGATCATTCATTTTGAGTATGAACCGTCGTTGCCGAGCTGTAATTAACGCAAGGGATGGACATACCAAGTATTAAATCACTTATCAGCATTCCAGTATTTTGAAAATTGTTTATTTCTCTTTTTTCTCATAAGATTCGGTGAAATCCTGAATTTTTCTTCCATTTAATGTGTATTGTTTCGTTCAAAACCTTCCCGAGAGAACATAAAAAATAAGTTATAAAGTGAATATAGAGTTAACTTTTATTAAAATTGAGATTTTCAGAATGTGCGTTAATTTTTTTGCGCAGAGTATTTGACAACAATTCAAACATAAACCTCACTTGGATCGCTAGATTGTTGGCTACTCAGGGAGTAGACAGTGTGTAATCATCACAATCTCACAAGCTAATTCACTCGCTTCTAAATTCGCTCAGTAGCAGCTTGTGAAGTATCTCAATGTAATCGACCCATTATGAAGAAGCTTGCAAAATCTCATGATCAAAAGTCAGTGCACATCTGTAATGTATCTTTTTCATTCTGCAGATCCGATGTCCGAAAATACAAAAGCAGTCAGTTGCATACTTGGAAGCCGGCCCCACCTGTTCCGAGTGTAGCTGGCAAACCCGGAGAGATGGGAAAGGCAGTACACATACCATCATCCCAGGAAGCCCTGATGAAGGAGAAATTCAAGCTGAATCAGTTCAATTTGATGGCTAGTGACATCATATCGTTAAATAGGTCCTTAGCTGATATCAGATATGAGGGGTGAGTGGATCGTTCATTTGGAAAATTTATTTTTTATGCTGTGCGGAACATACTGACTATCGAAACAGATATTAATCGCATTGTGGTTTTGATCGAATCAGTTTTAGAATAAATCTTCTGTACTCGATATTCATGTACAGTGGAACTTCCCTATAACGAAAGTGCTAAATCCGCAAAAAAAATTCGTTGTAAAGAAATTTCGTTATACAGAAAATTTGTTTCTATAGTCGGCAATGTCGCGGTCGACTTCACTGATAACTTTAAGTTTATAATTCAAACTTAAGCACTTCCTTTTGGACATTTTTGCACAATTTTCACACTAGCATAATGGTTAGATTGAAACCAAACAGGCAGGGGTGTATTTAAAACTTTTTCAGAAGGATCTCTCTACCCGCCGTAATGATTTAGTTTAAGGTTGGGATTTATTAGGTACGTCTGGAAAAATTTCGGAAAAACCCACCCTCATACCTCCTCGTAACAATACTGATTCAAAGAATGGTGTTCTTTGAATATTTCGTTATAGAGAGAATTTATTAAGTCTTAGAGGGTGTTTTTAACATGAAATTTGGATTCAAGGTGCAATGTCTTGAACGAAATTCGTTATACAGACGTTCGTTATAGGGAAGCTCCACTGTATTTCGCTATTTTATGATGTTAGAGAAATTCAGAGGAGGTTCCTCTTCATTGGCACACCCTGTATGGTACTAGGACATTTAGATAAAAACCTCAACATTAACACTCGGTTTTTCCGTTTTGATAATTTGTAGGTAGAGTAAATTGAAATTTTATTTTTGAAGTGCTTTATTTTGCAATCAAAATTAATTTTCCTGCACACAGGGTGTCTTATTTAAAAGTGTCCACCCTCAATATCTCCACTGATATCAATAGGAATTTTTTTTAGAATAAGTCGCATTCACCTCTTGGTTATTATGGACGGTACATTATCTAAGTGCTATAGGTTTACAGAATAAGAGAAACATTATTGAATTAATAGCTACTACCCATAATCAACCCACGCAACTGTTCTCAACTCTGGAATGTTGCTTTATGTAAACAATAATGTTTTTCACATGTCTCGCGAATAATACAGTATTCCGGCATTTTTCTGAAGCATATAAATGCTTAGTCTGAAAATGATCTGCGGAGCGAGCAAGATTATCTGTGACGTCAAGACATTTGTTGTAGAGTGAAAATAATAAAAGAACGCTCAGGCGCAAAGGCCTTGTCAAGTCAAGGGAATTCGTAACCTCAAATTATTATTTGCTGTCTTTCGCTCTGAAACGGTGTCTCTGCTTTCGCGGTACCACATATTGTAACAACAAAATTAGTTTCATCTTTCGTTAAAACATCCAGAACTTAAATAACTAACCTAAACTGTCCCAAACTAACTTTAGGTTAGAATAAAATGACATTTGGAAGAGCTCTCGCTTTTGAGCGGGAGCGAGTATATCTGATCTTCTTGCTCGCTCTGATATAAAAGATCACGACGGTGCAGAGTGAAGTGAGCGAAGAGAGCTTAATAAAAACCAGCTGAGAGCAAGAAGTGCACGCCGAGCAGAATATTCAGACTAAGCAAAACTTCAAAATCATTGCAAGGCACATTTAAATGTAGAATCACGAAAACCAGCGCAAATTTCTTGAAAATCATAAGAATAAACAAAGAGATATCTACAGTAGATAGGGCATATCTACAGGGTGTCCTCATTCAAAAGTGTCCACCGTCAATATCCCCACAACAAATCAGAATTTGTGAAAAAACTCAGACAGGTCGATTTTTGATGACAGGGGAACATGATCTTGGATACAAAGCTTGTTTCTACTAGCAACCCCTTGGAGAGGGTTGCATACCTATCAAGAATTGTAGCACAAATGTATGCATGTATTAAAATTTGTATGAATTTGCAGCTTGTTTTATAAAGTGATTGTTCAATTTACTTTTATTGGTACAATAATTCCATAAAAAGGACCTTGTAACTTTGAGAATATTCACATTACAGAACACAACCTTTAAGGTTGACGCTCACTTGGACGAGACGAAGCGACGCGTTAGTTCGCCTGGGACCGCGCACTTGGACGAAGCGATGCGGCGAGCAGCCATCGGAAGAAATTCCCCTATTTTTGGGCCGCATAATTTTTATTACCCATGCTGCATGCCGACTACCCGAAGGACAAGGGTAGAGCTATTGTTCGAATCGTGTTTTTGGTCATAATCTTTTTTAATAGCTTCGTCGTCTCACCTTCATATAGAAATGAAAATAGTATATTTATTATAAGGATTAAAAGTGCATCTTTTTTTTACGAGCAATATTTGCAGTTGCGAGGCGCAGCCGAGCGAATGCAAAATTGCGAGTTAAAATAGGCACTTTTAATCCGAATAATATATACTATTTTTTCTCAAACCAAGTCAAAATTACAATAAAATGGTTTTAGTGAAAAATCGTTCATAATTTGGTTATGAATTTGAACACAGAATCATGACAGTGATTGTCAACTAGACGTCAAATGCAATTACTTTTAATCCAAGGATTAAAAGTAGCGTTTTTAATCCTAGGATTAAAAGTGTTGCTAAGTAACGAGTGAATTTTGTACGGTAAGGAAATGTATGACTTTTGCACCTGAAAATAGTACAAAAATGTCAACATTTTTTGATGGTTGGAGAAAAAAAAATTATGTGACGTGAAAAAAATTCGACACTTTATCTCTGTTGGCAAGTTACAAAATATAATTTTCTCGAATTACTTTTTTCCCCGGAAAAAAGTGAGTGTATACAGGGTGTCCCATTACTCGACGTCAACCCGGAACCGGGTGAAAAGGCAAGTAATGCTGGTTGTCAGAAAAATATAGAAAAAAATCTAAGTTGCATGATTTTAAAATAATGCGCATTTAAAAAAACACGCAAAATTCCACACCCTGTGATAGTCTTTCGCTCCTGTTGCCACAAATATCAACTTTTTCCAACTTTTTTCTTTGCTGTGTAACTTGAATATGCTTGTCTAAACTGTAATCAAAATTTTGATACCAGCTGCTCTAGGTTTCATAAAAATAGGGCTTACTTCTCAGAAAAAAAATTCAAAATAAACAATTGGCTAGTTTCAACTGACTGTATTGAAAAAAAAATGTACTACGTAGGTTTGGCATGTTTTTTCAAAAGTTGGCGCATTTAGTAAGGATTCCATAATGGTATAATACTTGTTTAATTGTAGCTGCCGTAGTTCAAATTATTTTCGATTACCTTTGAATACACTTTTTCGTTAACTGCTTCCCAGTAATAGAGTCCAATGGATTCAAGTCCGGTGAACGGGCCGGCCACGAGATTGGACCAGAACGTCCGATCCATCTTCCGGGAAAAAATGTTACCAGAAAAACAAATTTTCAGAGAAATTTCTCCGGAAAAATTTCTGGAAAAATTATTTTCTCTGGAAATTTTTTTTTTCTGATAACATTTTTTTCGGAAGATGGATCGGACTTTCTGGTCCAATCTCGTGGCCGGCCCGTTCACCGGACTTGAATCCATTGGACTCTATTACTGGGAAGCAGTTAACGAAAAAGTGTATTCGAAGGCAATCGAAAATAAATTTGAACTACGGCAGCTACAATTAAACAAGTATTATACATTTTGGAATCCTCACTAAATGCGCCAACTTTTGAGAAAACATGCCAACCTACGTAGTACATTTTTTTTCAATACAGTTAGTTGAAACTAGGCAATTGTTATTTCGAATTTTTTTTCTGAGAAGTAAGCCCTATTTTATGAAACCTAGAGCAGCTGGTATCAAAATTTTGATTACAGTTTAGACAAGCATTATTCAAGGTTACACAGCAAAGCAAAAAAAGTTGGAAAAAAAAGTGATTTGTGGCAACAGGAGCGAAAAGACTGTCACAGGGTGTGGAATTTTGCGTTGTTTTTTAAATGCGCATTATTTTAAAATCATGCAACTTAGATTTTTTCTATATTTTTCTGACAACCAGCATTACTTGCCTTTTCATCCGGTTCCGGGTTGACGTCGAGTAATGGGACACCCTGTATATGTATCCCGGAAAAAAGTAATCACTTTTCTGCCGGATTAATTTCGTGAAAAAGTTATATTTCTTTCCATCGTCATTTTTCTAGTCACAGAAAAAAATTATGTGTTATATACACGGGAAAAAAAGACTGATTTAGATCGAGGTTTGTTTGTCTTCCAACGTTATTTTTTCTAAAACTATATATAAAATCATTGATACGAAATGTTTATTTTTCTTTAACCGATTGAAAAAATTAAGTAGTAATCGAATTCCTTCATTCTGGTGATTTCAGAAAAAAATACTTTTCCTATGACAATATCGAAAATTTTCCAGTAATAAGTTCATACCGCTTACCTGTATAAGCTTCAAATCAGACTAATTTATATTCAATTCATTCTGAATATACTTTTGCCGGGCGGTAAAATCTCTGGCGCTGTCCCTGGTTATTTTTTGGTATGGTCAGCTACAAGACCGTAGCTAGATAAAAATTTCGGGGGCCACCGAATGACAGATTGACAATTTTTAAAGGAAAATGTTCTAGTCCTGTACTTCAGAAAAATTTCGGGTCCGATGGGATCCGGACCCCCCCTCGCTATGGCCTTGGTCATACATGGAAACATTTTTAAAAATCGTGTTTTGGTGATGATCATGTTTTTTTCCAATGAAATCCTCGTAGTTCTTCATCCAGAATACAATAAAATACAAATAATTGATCCGAATGCTATCAAGATGCTTATACAATCAAATACAATTGAAGACAAAGCAAATTCAACTATAACGTTAAAAAAACAAATGTAAGAAAGTTCAATTTTTGCCTATCCAGGAATTATTTTCCACAGTTTTCCAATTCTATCAGATATTTTAATTTCTTCAAAAGAAGGGTTCTTGAATATTTTGTTGTATTTACATAATAAAATACCTATCCTTCAGACGATTTGAATTCACATTCACAGTTGTACAAAATACATAAATGTTGTTCGTTTTGTATATAAATTTCGTTTTTCCAGATCTCAATCGAGAAAATTCTAACCAACACTCTCATGAGCCATTTAAAACAAACTCATTTCACACAAATTCAAAAATAACTGTGTATTTCCCCATTGACAAAATTCGAGTATAAAATTGGAAATACAGCGCGCCGAACTTCCCGTTTCCGGCCGTTGGATACCTACTTGCCGACTCGAGAAATTTCGCTCACATGCCCCAAAGATCATCCTGGCGACCAACGACTCGCCTCCTCGCTTTGCGCCTCCTATGTGCGTGTCTACCCATTTATTTCAATGCAAAAGATCCCAGCGGAAAACGACGCGTTCCTTCCGACCGCTTCGCTTCGTCCAAGTGCGCGTCTAATCTGCCTCGCGCCTAACGATTCTGATCTTCGCTTCGCGCCTCCTAAGTGAGCGTCTACCCATTTGATTCAGTGCATATCGTGCCTGCGGAAAACAACTCTTCGCTTCGTCTCGTCTCTTCTCGTCCAAGTGAGCGTCAACCTTTAGATTCATACAAATTTGAATCGATTCATACATTTGTGCTACAAAACTACCCACTTTGCCTATTCAAATTCCTGATTGGGTTGTAGCATAAACAAGTTTAGTACCTCAGTTTCAATTCTACAATCTATAGTTCATTTTATACCATTTTTCAAAATAGTTTTTACATTATTGTTAACATTATGATATCATTCATCTTGTTAAATTTTAATTGACTTCTCTGACTGCCGACCTCATTTCAATATACAATAAACTAATAATATTTATGATCACTGAATAATATCTCAAAATATTTGGATTGTAAACCAACAATTCACATTTGAAATTTAAATCATTTTGTTTATACTAATTTTCATCGAAATATTCGAATTATTCACCTATAGTCCGTTCAAGAAAGTTCGAGCCGTCGGTTGGCCATGACAATGTGGCATATCCCTCTGTGTATATTAAAATTTAAGGTTATGTTGTTCATTTTCTTGTCAGATTGATACGCAGTGTTGTCAATATTGCATAGAGTTCTCTGATAACTCGGAAGCTCGTTGGACGAGGCCGAGTACATTCGGCAACGTTGACTTTCTTTTACGTTCGGACAGCAAAGACTGCCAACTTCAGATAAATAAACAAACGCCTACTATGCGCTCAAACTTTCGTGAACGGACTATACAGTATCCATTTCAAATTCAAATCGGTTTATGCTAATTCGCAATCGTTTTTTATACCCTGTATATTTGAGTTGATTCTATCATTTTATATTTTTCTGTACATAGTTAAAAGCATTATTATCAGTAGATTTTAAAGATTCTTATCTGTGTGGTGTTTTCACAGATGCAAGGACAAAGCATATCCCAAATTGCTACCGACCACTTCCATAGTTATAGTTTTCCATAATGAAGCATGGAGTACGCTTCTCAGAACTGTTTGGAGTGTCATCAACAGGTCTCCGAGAGCTTTATTAGAAGAAGTCATTTTGGTAGATGACGCTAGCGAAAGAGGTAAGTGGCAGAACATCCAAAAACTCTAATAACAAGCCTAAAAATAATTTTTAAAGTATCTCCAGCTCAATACTAACAAGCTGTCCCATGTATTTTGACATTAAGATAACCTAAAACTGTCAAGTAAGTCATCTGTCACTTGTCAGTGTCTCAACAGCGTTGCCAGATGTGACTATAACAATACTACAATTATTATTTTACCTTTTCAGAACATTTGGGACGTAAATTAGAAGAATACGTGAAGAAACTTCCGGTCCCCGTTCACTTGTTAAGAACCAAGAAACGTTCGGGGCTCATCAGAGCCAGACTTTTAGGGGCGAAACACGTGAAGGGACAGGTGATCACTTTCTTGGACGCCCATTGCGAATGTACTGAAGGATGGTTGGAGCCCCTTTTGGCCCGTATAGTTGAGAACAGGAAAACGGTGGTTTGTCCAATCATCGATGTGATTTCCGATGAAACATTCGAGTATGTGACTGCCTCCGATATGACGTGGGGTGGTTTTAACTGGAAGTTGAACTTTAGGTGGTAAGTAACTGTATTGGTTGGTGGGGAACTGCTTAAAAAACACCGAAAATCACTTTGTCCGATAGCTCAAAATTCCATAAGCATATCTTGGAAATATTAGACGTCACAAAGGTCTGTGTCTGTATTTCAACAAATTTTCATTCTTATGTTTTCACCATTGGCATAAGACTCACTTAAAGGGGTCATATTAACTGGATTGTAACCTAACTTTCTTTGTTTGACAATGTTGGTATTCTGCTTTCATCTGTAAGCCAATCTGTAACTTTTCGTAAGCTTACAGGAAAATTGCAATTCTGGACCTCTCTAAGGGATTTGTAGCTTACAGAAATCGTTAAATATTTACGAGTACTCGACGGGTGATCGGAAGCATTATCGAATGACATATTGTGAGGTTACGTTGAATGGTTTGTTTATTTTAGGACAAACGCCAACGTTTTAATATAAGAAATTCATGATGAATAAAAATAATATGGCTTTGTTTATTGGATTGTTATCGGAAGAAAATCATAACTGGTAAAACATTGTTCAATTATATACATGACCTGAAAATCATTCTTTTTTAAAGTATGAACTGAGAATTGGAAGGAAAAGGTTGCGTGATCAAATTAATCCATTTGAAATGCTGGATGCCCAGAAAATGTTCAGATTGAAGAAATGTCGAATTCCCAGTTTGTGAACAAGTTCAGATTGAATAACCAGTGTACTATAAACGTAATAAATGCTCTACAGCAATTTTAACCAAGAAATTTTTTTCTTTCCTATTTTCAATTTATTAGATGAAAGAAACAAACGCAAATTATATTCAGGTAAATGTATCTTCAAATTCAAATCAAAGCAATTTACTAATAATGCACTAAAGTTTCATGATCAAATCTTACGATTGAAGGTTATGTTTTTCGATGAGTAGTTCAAAAGTGACACCGGAAATAAAAAAGTTACAGGTACCATTCCAGAATTGCATTATTTACGAATCTGTGAGTCTGCTAGTTACAGATCAATCTTAAGCTACAGTATTGTAACTTACAGATAAAAAGCAGAATACCACCATAATATTTTTGGGGTATGCTTATTGAGTTTTAAGCTATCGAATAAAAGTTGATTTTTTGCATAAAAAAGGAAAGTGATTTTCGGTGTTTTTCGAGCAGTTGGCCACTCTTATGTTACTACCCTATTGCACGATGTTATCGATTGAATAAAATATAATAAAATTTTGCTTGTAAGGTATCGGGTGCCTCAAAGAGAAATGGAAAGAAGAAACAACGATAGGACTTCGCCATTGAGAACGCCAACTATGGCAGGTGGTCTTTTCTCGATAGACAAGGATTATTTCTACGAACTTGGTTCTTACGATGAGGGTATGGACATTTGGGGCGGAGAGAACCTAGAGATGAGTTTCAGAGTAAGTCCAAGCAGTTTTTTTCTTCAATTTGGATCATTCTGATGACAAGATTCTTCGGCAGTTCACCGCTTAATCTAACACTAATGAAGAATTCACTGTTTAAACAAAGTTTGAGGTCGCCGAACCTTCATTTTGCTGCCGTTAGGGTGCGCTGTACGCCTGTACAAGAATATCTGATAGCAGAAATAGAATTTTATTCAATTTGAGTCATTGATTTAACCTATAAACTATCATTTGACATAACGATGTGAGCGCCATAAGAAATTTAGCGGCGATAAAATGAAGTTTTGCCCATCGCATTTATCTCTGTTGAAATATTGCTGAATTTATCGCGACAAATAAAGGGTGTTTCAAATTTATTGTTCTTTTAAGGATAAACAATATATTTGTCTAGATATTTTGTCATTCCAGAAGTGTGATGTATAGGAGTTTTCGGAAACTTACTCAGGGTTTCTAACTCGATCCATTGGGTCATGTGACGGATCTACTCGGATCACGGGCCCGGGTTCTAAGTTTACGAACACATCGGGTTTAGGATTTGAAGTGACAGTCGTATCAATAACATAACCAAATATTTCATGGATTTATTTTTTCAGTCCCAGTTTATTTTTGGATTGCCTCTAACTTTGCTTGGATTTATTGGCTTCTGTAAAATCTTTCTTATAATTTCTGGTGTGCCCTCACATGTTTAGTGTTATCTTTGAGTACCTGTGTTAAAGAAGTAAAGAAGGCTTTAGCTTTAAGGCAGAAAGATCTGCATACAAAGTTATGAAGAAGATGTTTCACATTATTTTCTCGGCTCATGTAAGTACACATTTTACACTGAGCCAAATTCTCACCTTCCATAATTTTTAGGAATAGAATACATATATGAAATTAGTAAGAATAGAGTAGAAGACTTATTCCCGCATTTTTCAAATACAAAATTGAACTG
The DNA here is from genome assembly GCA_013421045.1 of Propylea japonica. NCBI lineage: Eukaryota > Metazoa > Arthropoda > Insecta > Coleoptera > Coccinellidae > Propylea > Propylea japonica. Next base: position 17,316,253 of record CM024248.1, read on the forward strand.
CAGTGCGCGAAATAATGTGAAACATTTTCATAAATTTTTATGCGGATCCTTTTGCGTTGAAGCTAAAGCCTTCCTTACTTTTTTAACATAGGTACTCAAAGATAACATTGAACATGCGAGGGCACACCAGAAATTATAAGAAAGATTTCACAGAAGCCAATAAATCCAAGCAAAGCTAGAGACAATCAGTAAATAAACTGTAATTGAAAAAATTAATTCTCTACTTCTTCAACATAGGTACTCAAAAATAACATTAAACATGAAAGGGCACACCAGAAATTATAAGAAATATTTTACAAAAGCCAATTAATGCAAGCGAAGCTAGAGACAATCCGAAAATAAACTGGGACTGAAAAAATAAATCCATAAAATATTTGGTTATGTTATTTGATACGACTGTCACTTAGAACCCGGGTCCGTGATCCGAGTAGATCCGTCACGTGACCCAATGGATCGAGTTAGTAACCCTGAGAAATTTTCCGAAAACGCCTAATTGGTCACCAAGATCATGTGATTTGACGCTCTTGGACTATTTTCTTTTGGGTTATGTGAAAATCCAGATCTATAAGAATAATCCACAATCGCTTACTGAACTAAAGGATGGAATTATTCGTGTCATTATTGAAATAGAGCCTCAAAATATACCAAAATGTCATTGAAAATTTCAATAAAAGAGTGTACGTCGGTAGAACTACAAGAGGAGACCATTCGGTAGATTTTATTTTTCGTACATAAATGTCATAACTGATACTTCAATTACCAATAAAAAGTTTTTGGACATGAATTCAAATTAAGTGTTTTATTTGTTCCTTAAAAAACGCATAATTCGAAATACCCTTTATTTGCAGAAGTATCAATAGTCATTTTTTAAGTCAAGTTCGAAGAGTGATTTCTAGAAATACTTCATCATCAGGAATTTTATCTTGAAATTTAGGACATAATTCACAACAAAAAACACTTGTTCATCAGAATGATCCTTGAACTCTCAATCCAGTCCTGTCTTCGCAACAGGATAGGTGAATCCCACATCGCCCTGTGTCTTATCGAAAAATCCTTTTCGATATCGTTCCAAATAAACAACGCAAAACCCAGAAACTTAACACCGATATTGAAAATTTAGGTTTGGCAATGCGGAGGTATCTTAGAAATCGTGCCTTGCTCTCACGTTGGTCACGTGTTTAGGGACAAGTCCCCCTATACCTTTCCGGGGGGTGTGTCGAAAATTGTGTTGCACAACGCTGCAAGAGTTGCAGAAGTTTGGATGGACGAATGGGGAGAGTTCTATTACGCTATGAATCCAGGTTTGCAACATTTTAAGTTCATTTTTGGTCTAACAGTGAGGATACATTGCTTATGTGCTTTTAAAAAGTTCATCGTGAGAGTTTACCATTGAGCGCTATATGCTGGATTGATGATAATCGGGTAAATATAGGAGAAAAAGAGGTTTTTGGAATATTGAATTGTTTAACACAGGCATTTTTAAATAGAAAAGTTGTTAAAAATATATTTTAGCGCATTTCCAAGCTGCAAAGTTTTTGAGTTATGAAGGATGTTGTCAAAAGGACAAACTTTGAGGGGAAATTTATATAATTTATGTTCAAAATGTTGATTGTTAGTCTTCAATAGAGGAGTACCATAAGAGTAATCAACTGTCGAAAACTCAATAACAATATCCTGAAAATTTAAGCTGTCACCAATGTTGTCAAGCAAAGACATTAATGTTAGAATCTAGTAGACATGACCTCTTGAAGTGAGATTAATGCCAATGGTAAAAATATAATAATAATAGATTTATTTCAGGATTTTCAGGTTATGTTTATTGAGTTTTGAGCTTTCAATTAAAAGTTGATTTTTTGCATAAAAAAGGAAGAGATTTCTGGTGTTTTTAAGCAGTTGACCATTCTTATCGTACTCCTCTATAACTGCCAACACAGATCCTACTGAACTCCAGTCTTAGACACGCAGATTAAAATATTTACTCCGGTTGTTTATTATTTATTTATTATGATTATATGATTTTGAATCTTCCTCAAGTTATGTGATTCATCTTCTCTTGAAATAGTAAAATGCCTGTGTGAAGAAAAGCTCAAAAGACTATTTTTTTTTCTATATTTACCTATTTTTCGTTTTGTTCGAACGATGTTGATTACTAATGTTTTGAAATAATGGATGCTATATTTAGATTTTTTGCCGTTATTTAAACAATTAACTACATAGGAAGGGCCATTGACACAGGGTGCATTTGTAATTAACCATAGCTGAATTTTAATATGTCTGGAGGTTTAAAGTAAACCTCTATTTAATCCAATGTAATCTTTTATGTATGTTAATCTGTGAAGGAAAGTTCTTGACATAAGTACGCCTTTTTTCAGTACAAATGCTAATATATTTTTATTTGAGATATCGATTCATAAAACTTTCTGTATACCCAACAATATTGTATGCGTATTAGCAGAGAAAAAGTAAACGGGGCACCATGAATTTCAGCGTATGATAAAAGAGAACAGTAAAAATATCTATATCTTGAGTTTGTTGAAAAAGAAGCTTAAATATTTATAAACTTCATTCTTCTTTCTAATCAAAACGAACAGGCCTATTGTTTACAGACCCAAAATACTGGGTAATCTTCTCCTATAGATTTAAACATCGGTATTTCGCCCCATCTAATTCAATAATAATAATAACAGTACTTTATTGCTTACGCAAAAGGCCATCGACCTAAGGTCCTTAATCTACACTGCTCAACAATTGATAGGGATCACTTAATTGTTCTAAATTTATTTCTGAAATATTCGCTCCAAGATCATAAATTTAGTCTAACATCAGAGTATTTTCAGTTGATAATATGGTTCACTTGAGAAAAGAATGAAAAAATGGAAAGTTGGAGAGAAAAAAAGACTTTATTATGAACACTCAAAATTCTGTGTTTGAATAACATAAAAATTTTATGATGAAGCCACAAGAAGTTTCGTTTAGGCTAGTACCTAGTTGGTTCCCCATGAGCTCGTCTCAAGCATTCTATCCTACGAGGCATACTTTCGATCAAACGATTTATAAAATTTTGGGGCAAATTCGTCTAAATATCCCGTAAAGTGTTAGAAAAGTCCTCCAGGTTATTGATCGGTTGTTCTAAGGTGACAATTGTCTAGACATCTCAGACCAGACATGTTCGATGCAATTCATGTCTGGAGAGCAAGCTGGCCAGTCCATGCTATCAATAGCATGAGTTTCTAGCGCTTCATTAACCAGACGACTACGGTGTGGACGGGCATTATCGTCAATTAAAATGAAATTCTCGCCCACGGCAGCCGCAAACGGAACAATTATGGGTTTCCATATCATATCGTGATATCTCTGGCTGGTCATGGTGGTGTTCTGCAGAACACCAACTCTCGTTTGGTTCAAACAAATGCCAGTTATATGTTGGATTCCCCCTGTATTATTATAATATATATATTTTGCTGACTCCTGTGTTACGATACCAGGAACTATCCCATAGTAGGGGAACACTAGTTTACTTGTTATGTTAATTAGATTAGATAAGACATTATTATACTGAATGTCGTGACTTTAACATTGTCCACTTTGGTTAATAATCAATAAAACTTTTTAAAAATCAAAGTTAATTATTTACAAACATAAGTGGCGCAGTCGGTAGGATACCCAAAACATTTTTTTTTGACCAAAATCGCAGAGAAAATTGTTTTCGTATCAACGATTAGTTGGGTATTCCGAAATTTTCAACGAACCTTGGCCCCAAAATTGACCAAGTTCAACCCAGTGGTGCAACAAAACCAGCGAGCGGAAGTCAACATCGCGGAAGCTCATAGTTAGGACAACTACACAAAGTCATCAGCTTTCAGGTGGAGAAATTATAGTTTGGTACGGAGTTTCTGGAACGAAACTGCCTGCTATAATCGCTGTATCCCCTGAAACGGAAGAAAAGAAGAAAGAAGAAATCTTTATGAAGCCAGTAGCGTAAGTTTCACATCCTTTTTTCCCAAAAATCCCATCACCTTATTTTCATTCATAGATATATATTTTTTTTGTGAAAACTTGATTATTTTTGTGAATCGATTATACTTCGGTACAAATATATATAAAAAATATTCATATGAACGATAATATTAGAGATCGTAGTCCTTTAAGAAGAGAAAACAGACAAGCAATAAGAATGGCAGTTCCACAAGTTCAAAAACATCATATTGATTGCGTACCAGAATACGACGGCAACCCTTCAACTCTAGCTATTTTTATTCAGTCGAGTGAATATCTGATCAATAATTTTTCTGATCCGAATAATGCAGCGAATCCACAAAATGAATTTCTTTTGCGAGCTGTAATAGGAAGCTAACAGGCAGAGCCCTAAATTTAGTAGGTAGTAGAGGTAATCTCAGAAACTGGTTATCGATTAAAAATTTACTACTTCAGTTCTTCTCAGATCAGCGAGACGAAAACTGTTTAGTGGGAGACTTGATGCATCTAAAACAAGGAAAATTCGAAAACCCTGTAAATTTCGGCTATAGATGTCAGGATCTCCTGAGTTTATTACTGAATAAAATTCAATTAACGGAAGTCGATCCGAATATCAGAGATTTAAAAAAGAATTTATATGAAAATCAAGCACGTAATGCGTTCCTTAGAGGTCTTCACTCAAATTTACCTATTAGATTAAGAAATCCACAAAATTTAGAACAAGCTATCTCGTTCACGATAGAGGAACAAAATTTCATGTATGCCAGACGAAATTTAACACTCCAACATTCTATCAAGCCTCCGAGTCCTCATTATAAAACTTCTCCCCCTTGGAGACAAAATGTACAGCGTCCATTATATCAAAACTTGAGCCCTGTTAATCAAATACCGTTCACACAAACTCGTCAAAATTTAATTCAGCCAAATCACAATAGTCCAAGAAGTGCGCAAATTAGAAATCCCTCACAAATACGGCCACAACCGGTACCTATGGACACGTCCTCAGCTAATACAAGACGAACAGAACGACCCCAAAGTAGAATGAATCAATCTAATAGAATACCAAATCAAAAAATTTCATCTCCGAAGAACTCTTCCAGCAAGAAATTCAGGAAGAAACAGAAGAATATAATAGCGATGATTATAATTACGATGACTATTATACAGCAGATCATAGTCAAACTGATCAATATGAATTCACTGAATACGAAAATGATCAATATTCCGATTTAGCGAATGAAAATTTTCAGTTCCCACAAATCCACCAGCAACAAACTTAATAAATATTTCAAATATAAATACTCCTTCCTTACCATTCATAAAAATTCCAGGAGTTGGTTTTAAATTTATGATTGATACTGGAAGTTCAAGAACTCTAATCAGTCCTCGGATAGTGGATAAATACTATCAGAAATATATTAAATATGCTCCATTCAAAATAAAAACAGCTCATAATACCACAGTTCATGAATATGTTGCAAATATACCACTTCCAAAAATTTTCAAAACTAGAGAATATTTTAACTTTCACATTTTCGAGTTCAACGATGAATATGACGGATTAATAGGGATGGATTTATTGACTCATTTAGGCGCAAATATCGATTTAAAGAAAAACGTACTTTATACAAAGAGGACCTATTCCTTTATATTTCAAGAAAAAATCTTACTCATACGTCTTACCACCTAGGTCTCAAAAAGTAATAAAAGTACCCATAAATTCGAATGAACTTAATCAAGGTATTGTGGAATACATCAAACTAAGAGAAGGTATCGAAATTCCACAATGTCTAGTCAAAATAGAAAATGATGAAGCATACCTAACAGTAACAAATAGCAATGAAGGAGAAGAACATATTATAATAAATCCTATACAAATTGTCGAAATTAATGAGTCCAATATAACCCCGATATCGATTCCATCAGATGACATCGAAACCGATAACCTTTTGAAAGAAAATATGAAAAATCTCAGGTTAGAACATCTAAATAAAGAAGAAAAAGACGCTATCCGAAAAATCTGTTTCGAATACAGAGACATTTTTCACTGTAAAAAGTTACCTTTGAGTTTCACTAATGTAGTTAAACATGAAATCAGAACTGTAGATGAAACTCCAATTTTCCAAAAGGCTTATAGAATGCCAGAAACGCAAAAGAGAGAGGTCGAAAATCAGGTCAAGAACTTTTGAAGAACGGCATAATTCAACCCTCTACTAGTCCGTGGAGCAGTCCAGTCGTCGTTGTCCCAAAGAAAGTCGATGCATCTGGACAACAAAAATATCGTTTATGTGTTGATTATAGATTACTTAACAAAAAAAGCATTGATGATCAATACCCTCTCCCGAACATCAGTGATGTATTAGACAAACTCGGAAAATGTAAATATTTTTCTACACTTGACTTAGCATCAGGATACCATCAAATCGAAATGCACCCTAGAGATATTCCCAAAACAGCTTTTTCTACGGAACGAGGTCATTATGAATATAAAAGACTTCCTTTTGGACTAAAAAATGCACCACGAACATTTCAAAGAGTAATGGATAATATTCTTAGAGGTATAATGAATGAATGTTGCTTAGTTTATTTAGATGATATAATAATATTTTCAACATCACTCCAAGAACACATAGAAAAACTGCGTAAAGTTTTTGATCGTATTAGAGAAGCAAATTTGAAGATTCAAATGGATAAATCTGAATTCTTAAAAAAAGAAGTTCAATTCTTAGGTCACATCATAACACCAGAAGGTCTTAAACCTAACCCTCTAAAAATTGATGCAATTTTACGATACCCAGTTCCCAAAACACCAACTGAGTTGAAAGGATTTCTCGGACTCACAGGATATTATCGCAAGTTTATAAGGGACTATGCCAAAATTACAAAATCATTAACCGTTTGTTTGAAAAAAGGAAGAAAAATAGTTCATTCGGAAGAATTCATGAAATCGTTCAACAAATGTAAGGAAATACTCACTAATCCTCCATTTTTACAATACCCGGATTTTAGTAAAAATTTTATAGTCACTACGGATGCATCAAATGTAGCCATCGGCGCTATCTTATCACAGGGACCCATTGGTTCAGACAGACCAATATGTTACGCATCAAGAACTCTTAATCAATCGGAAGAACGCTACAGCACTATTGAAAAAGAACTTCTAGCAGTAGTCTGGGCAGTTAAATACTTTAGACCCTACATATATGGTAGAAAATTCATAATATGTACCGATCACCGGCCTTTAATTTGGCTCGATAAACTTAAGGAACCAAATTCAAAATTACATAGATGGAAAATACGATTAGAAGAATATGACTACGAACTTGCCTACAAAAAAGGGTCAATAAACAGAAATGCCGACGCACTATCAAGAATTCAATTGAACCCTATTGACACAGATTCTCTAATAAATAACGTGGACGAAAACGAAATCGATAAACTATTAGAAGACGCATCGTCAATCGAAATGTCTGATTCAGAATTAGATGCAATACTAGAAAAACTGGATACCACAGAACAAGGTAATGATAAACAGTCAGAAAGGAGTCAAGACACCATACATTCTTCAAATACGGAGACAGAAAACTCATCACCGATAAAAATATCGAACGATATAATTGACTCTAAACCTAATCAATATTTTATTCAGGAAATATATAACAACCCAAAACCTGTGAGAAAAGAATCAGTGGGAAACATAAAAAAATTCTACGTACAGATAACTAGCTCGAATAACGAATCTGAGATCACACGATTCCTGAAAGAATACACAGCAGATAAGAAAAGATATTATTTCCACTTCGAATCCGAGAATATGTTTAGAAATTTTAGCAACGTTGTTAACAAGTTGTTCAACAGAAACGGCCCAGAGATCATATATTGCACTGAAAGAAGAGAAGTAATTCAAGACGAAGAGCTTATCATTCAGGCGATAAAATTCCAACACGAAGGAAAAACAAATCACCGAGGTGTAAATGAGACATTGAGGCAACTTCAGCGGAAATATTTCTTTCCATCAATGAAAGAACGCGTTTCGAACTACATAGCGAACTGCGAAATTTGTAAAAAAAATAAATACGAAAGAAATCCCCCTAGAATCGAGATGATGCTAACAGACACCCCTTATAGACCTTTTGAAAAAATACATTTAGACATTTATACACTGGAAAATACAAAATTTTTAACAATAATTGACGCATTCACGAAGTTAGGCCAAGCGATAGAACTAAAATCCAAAAACTCGGTAGACATATTCCATGCGTTAATAAATTATTTTTCTTTTTACGGAACACCTTTACTCATTAGTTCGGACCAAGGAATGGAATTTTTCGGACATGTTGTAAAAGAACTATTAGAAACACATAAAATAAATATTCATTTCACAACAGCACATCACCCCGATTCGGATGGAATAATTGAGAGATTCCACTCAACAATAGCAGAACATTGTAGAATTTTGAGATCACAATCCAAAGATTCTATAGGAATCATTATGAAATATGCCATCATAGGTTACAACAATTCTATTCATTCTGCAACAAAGCTTACCCCACTTGAACTAACTTTCGGTCATACGAAATTGAAAGATCCTCTAGACATTCTCTACGATAAACAAATGTACAGTGACTATTTACAAAAACATAAGGAGAAACTGGCACTAGTATATGATAAAGTAAATGAAAATTTAATTTCCCATAAAAACAAAATTGTCCAAAAATTAACGAGAATACAAAAAATCCTTTCAAAATTGGCCAAACAGTTTACGAAAAAAGCTATAAATACGCACGTAACAAGAGCGGACCTAAATTTAGCGGACCATTCATTATAACCAAAATTTTACCAGGCAATAAAGCCCTCATTCAAAAATTAGAGGGAAATAAATCAAAACAAAATGTAGGCCGGACAGTTCATTTGAAAAATCTAAGACAACCTATTATTGCAGGATCATCACCCTCGCAACAATCTGCGGGACCCTCGTCCTAGAATGTACAGAAGTGAAGATATTGAAAATCACGGATACCCCGGCTTGTTACCCATGAAAAAAGGTTTATCTCAAAATGTTGTGAATCATTGGACACTCATACAAATCATCGATTTATCCAACATAACGTCGGAATTCCATAAATTAATATCTAGTTATCAAAAGATGAATTTTCTTTTCATAATTCAAAACACGGTAAAAATTATTTACAGGAAATTTCCAATCACAAATATATTTTAGATTATAAAATCGACGAAACTCATAAAAAGCTCAGGCAATTAATACCAAACTCCAATAAGAGAGAAAAAAGAGGGCTGATCAATGGATTAGGTTCTATTTGGAAATCAATAACGGGAAATTTAGACCAAAGTGATGCTGATAAATATGACGAAGCCATAAATAATTGAAAAACTCGCAACAGAAATTGATTGAGGTGGCAGATTCACAGATCAGTTTACAGAAAATTCCATAAACATTTTTAATAATTCTATGAGCAAGTTGCAGCATAATCAAATACTTTTGGAAAACAAAATCAACCAAATTAATTTCTGGATGAATACATCGACTATAGAGTCGTGGGACGACTCCGATTTCATTATTCTCAACTCAGTAGTTACACATATTACGTTAGCAATCGATATAATTAATGAAATATTGAATGACATAGAAATAGCCATTTCTTTTGCTCATCTGGAAACTCTTCACACATCTATCATTTCGCATGACGATCTAAAAAAAGAACTACTTAAGATTCAAACGAAAATAAATGAAAACAAATTACCTTTTTCAGTCGAAGACGAAAATATAATTTTATATTATGTTTGTACAAAGGTTAAGGGATTCATAAGTAATAATCAAGTCAAGTTCATTCTAGAAATTCCACTCACAGAAATAGATGATTACAACTATTATGAATTATTTCCATTACCAATCCTGAAAAATAATTTCTATCAAATTATCATTCCCCACACAAAATACCTTTCCTTAAGTGAAACAAAATACGCACTATTCAATAGACCTTGCAAAGAAATTTTTCCTGCTAATTACCTATGTGAAGAAAGTACAAAACCTATATCAGCGAGCAACCCATGCGAAGTCGAACTATTGAGTGTCACCAAGAACTACACACAATGCAACCCAAAAATAACAAGCCTGAAGGGTTCCAGTATTCATCAACTTTCAACCGATTATTGGATGGTCATTACCACGGAAGAGAAGATCGCCCGAATGAAGTGCGGAAATAATGACGAAAAAACAGTGTTGTGCGGAACATACGTAATTTTCGTTCCTGAAAAGTGTGAAATGAATGTGAACAGACAAATTCTCAAAAACTGGAAACAAAGTTCTTCTAGAGTTAAGATTATTCAACTACCGAACATTAAAATGAATGAAATGAATCATCCAATTGAAAAAATTGATCAAGTTCCTCTAGAATTAGACAATATTGAACTTGATGATATAAGGCATATTGGGCTACAAATAGAACATTCAAAGAAACAAATACTTTCAATAAAAAGCCCAATTTTCCACTATGATAATTTGAGTCTTTATACTTTAATAACATATATAGTACTAGCTATCATTATTTTATTATTTTTAGTCAATAAATGTAACATAAGAAAACCAGAAATAATTCGCACAAAAAGATGTAAAAATAATCCTTTAGAGGATATTGAGCTCAAAAATTAATGTTTTCAAAAATTAAAAACCCCAATTTTTTCTCTTAAGCGCGGAGGAGTTATATGTTGGATTCCCCCTGTATTATTATAATATATATTTTGCTGACTCCTGTGTTACGATACCAGGAACTATCCCATAGTAGGGGAAAACTAGTTTACTTGTTATGTTAATTAGATTAGATAAGACATTATTATACTGAATGTCGTGACTTTAACATTGTCCACTTTGGTTAATAATCAATAAAACTTTTTAAAAATCAAAGTTAATTATTTACAAACATAAGTTGCCTCCCCATACACATATAGATTCCGCCAAAAGCTGTTTGTGGTACCATAAACTGTTCTGCATACCTTCGACCTTTTCCCTCCAAGCAAGAATACGTCCATCGGAGTTAACCAAACGAAATCTAGACTCATCGTAATAACATCGGCTCCAATCTTCATAGTCATTGCGGTGCTCCTCAGCCCATTGCCGTCGATGAACCCGGTGTTCCCTATTCAACGAGGTTGTTGTAACCTCCTACGTGCTCTCAAACACGAACATGTAGTCGTCGTCTTACAGTCTGGTTCGAAATTAGAACTCCTGTTGCAACTCTCAGTGATCTATTGAGCCGCGACGCCGGTAAATGGGATTTCTCTCCTAGCATTGAGGATCAAAAGACGATCTTGGGCAGCTGTTGTACTGCGCTGCCGACCTCCCCCATGAACATAAGCTACTGAGTCGTTTTGGATGAACCTATTCCAAGCCCGACTCACGACACTTTGCGAAACATTCAACCGCCGGGACACTTCTCGCTGGGACAACCTTTCCTGTATCCACCATATGATTTGGTCAAGTTGCAGCAAAACGTCTTCTCGGCATGACTGATAAGCTGATATTGTTCTCATTTCTTCAATTATTGTCACCTTATGTGTTTGAACGAGAGAAAAAAACAGATTTAACAACAAATACCACATTGCTTTTCACTCCACCTGTAACAGCTTACAGATAATAATCGATTTTTTGAACAAGAGCCGATTGAGTGAAGAAGACTTTGATATAATCAACTCAAAACATCTTACTTAGAGAACATATAATGTACAGATATTCACGAGATAACTTGAAAAAAATACAAATGAAGAGAAGTTCATAAGTGATCTCTAGCAATTGTTGATCAGTGTAATTCAATTTATCGTATATCCCATTAAATTATAATGGATTTACCTGCAACAGATAATAGATTAGTGAATTATAATCAACGGGATATAATAGAGAAGAGACGCTATGACATACAGTTGAGTAAGGAAAAATAGTACCACTGGGCGGGGCTTAATCGGGGACCAATATGGCGGAAAGTTCAGGGTTGAATTAAGTTTCCAGTTTTTTTCTGTTCACAAATTTCACCCAAAAATACGACGTGTTGGGTCTTTAGGAAATCTGATCAAATAAGGTCAATTGAATATCAAATAACCAATTTTGCTTCAGGCGATAATATACACATATAAAAAGATATGAGATTACCAAGACAGACTTGCCAAAATTTCGAATGCGGATCTGTTCAGTACTCATCCCTACATGTGATATGTTTTTCCTCAAATTTTCTTCTTATCTGTCTTTTCTCTGCTTTAAGAAAGCCTTAAAGTACACGACACTATTTTATTGTATATTATTAAGCAGAAAGAATCACAATTCCTCCAGAAAATTCAACGTTTGTCAAATTTGACGTTAGGTGGTAGTAATATGGTGGATCTGATACCCATAGACTTATATGTCTTTTATATGTCTATGCTGATACCAGGTTTATTTCAATGATGGCAATTGGAAACTCTATACTATCCTGTCTCTATGGATAGGAGGTGGTATCAGATGCGCCCATATTACTACCACCTAACGTCAAATTTGACAATCGGTGGATTTTCTGAAGGCATTGTGATTTTTGCGGCTGTTTCTTGTTAACTTTTGATTTTTTCTACTAACTGATATACAAAAAAATGGTATCGTGCACTGTAAGGCTTTCTTCAAGCAGAGAAGAGATAGATAAGAAGAAAATTAGAGGAAAAACAACTCACAGGTAGGGATGAGTATTGAACAAATCCGCATTCGAAATTTTTGCAAGTTTGTATTGGTAATATGATATCTTTGTATATGTCTGTATTATCGCCTGAAAAAAATTGTTTATTTGATATTCAATTGACCTTATTTGAACAGGATTCCTAAAGACCCAACAAGTCGTATTTTTTTGGTGAAATTTGTAAACAGAAAAAACTGGCAACTTAATTCAACCCTGAACTTTACGCCATATTGGTCCCCGACTAAGCCCCGCCCAGCGGTACTATTTTTCCATACTCAATTGTATGTCATAGCGTCTCTTCTCTATTATATCTCGATGCTATCCTATCTCTATGATTATAACATTTGAAATGACACATTAGCAAAAGAAATGTCAAGAGCTTTCCTCTGGTATTGCGATGATAATCCCTAAAAGCGAGCATGTTATGACTAAACCAGGTCTGGATGTGCGGAGGGATCTTGGAAATAGCGACTTGCTCACATGTAGGTCACGTGTTCCGAAAGTCGACGCCTTATTCGTTCCCAGGCGGGACCAGTCGTATCGTCAATCACAACAACGCAAGATTGGCGGAGGTCTGGTTGGACCAATGGAAGGACTTCTACTATAACATTAATCCAGGTTGATCTCAGACAGATATTGTGTTGTTTACAATGCGATTTTGAATGGGCCTGATGAAAGTTTCACCTGCGCATAAGATGTACAGGTTTGGAAATATAGGAAATTCAATGCGTTAGAGAGAGAGAATTTTGTCGTGTGGTTGACCAGTGCTATAATAATCAATTTCAAGCGGATAACCAATAATAACTGCTGTTATTGTTGGTTCAGCTCTAGGTTATTCCCTTTTTGTCCTAGAACGAATAACCGGGCCTTGGCTCTCGTCGCTTGAATGCCGTTTTTGTTTATTTGTCAATATAGGTTATATTTATATTTTTTTATGTATTATGCAATAAATACAAAATTCGATTTGCAACTGTAAATCATAATGCTTTTCAAGTTCAACTCTATGCATCCCAAAATATTAATGTTTGTAACGTGATTCAATGTAACGATGAACATAATGTTCCGCTTGGCAGAAAAAATTTTTTTTTGTTCTGACAGAATTGATTCGAACAGAAAATATTGCCGAAAAATATACAGGAGGACACTATCCAATAGATTTAAATTCACATGTATTGATATCGCTGTGGTATTCGGCTACATCTCACACGTCACAGTGAAGTTTGTTATTAATAATAGTTATTTAATAAACTAGGTTATTAAAGACAGCGACTAATGGTTAAGATATTTTAATGCGTGAGCGGAGCGAACGCGTTAATAGTTCGAGACCATTAGTCGCTCGATAATAACCGAGTTTATTACAAGATTTTTCCGACGATCTCAACATGAATAGTGTATAAATTCTTGATTAAAATACATTCTCAATTCGCACAAGACATACATTTGACGTAAAGGATTTCTATGTTTCTATGTTCCAGTAGAGTTTTGACGTTTCTCGTAGTGCTTCTGAATACTTTGTGTACGGTTGCCATGAGGATTGCACATTAAAATGGCTAAAAAAATTGAGCATTAAAATGGGTCATTAATGCTCATTTTCGTACACATTAAAAGCACCTTTTATTTCGAGGTCGGCGGAAAAACTTTTTTTGGGAACTTGAACACAAATTCATAATTTTTTCTAACAGTTGAGAGCTACTAATTGTGACACAAAGCTTTTCCTATTATCCAAGTAAAAAGAATGTTTTGTTATACTCAAACAATATCAGCAATCTTTAAGAACTTCGGACAATTCTATATTAAATAATATTAACTAGTCAGAAGCTTTTGGATGCGCTAATCGAACCTAACGTAGAGATTTCAATAGATAGTTCAATTCCTAAATGAATAAAACTAAGCCGATAATTGAAATTGTTGCAATAGTTTTCTCAGTATAAATCATAACGTGGGTAAGCACATATCTTCTTCAAGTATGCTTCGCCAGTCAACAACTTTTAAAATTTGCCGCGTACAACCCTACTTTTCTAATAACCAGAAGTTTAACCCAGCTCTTGAGTCTGTTCATTTGCGGTTCATATCAATGATTTCGAAGGGCTAATTCATGACGTCATTACTTTGAACCAAAAATAACCAAAACTGCTTGAATGCAATTGGTTAACCAAAATGATAACCGGTTATCCGCTTGAAATTGATTAATGGAAAGGTTCACGTGATTCGTAACTCTCTAAATAAACGAGCGACTGGAATATTGTAGTTTGGTATCTCTTTCTCTAATAGTTGGGAGTGGTTTAATCAGCAGTGTGGTAGGAAACCTTCAGTACTCGCATCGATTATTACGCGCAGCCTGACGCATTTACTGAATGCACTGCCCGTGTTTGTCGATTTTAGAGAGACAACCATATTATTTGTTCATTGGACCATCCATCGCTTCAAACTAAAGCGAAACATAGCGTGTAAATATGTCCAGTTTAGCACTGTCCAACTGCACGGCAAAATACTCTTTCTGATGCATTGAATATCGTATGTTTCCGATGTTGATTTCCAAACCTGTATGTGATGATTCTGAAAATCTTATGTGTTTCGAAAGCTTATCTTCACACGGTGTTTTTTAAGTTAATTTTTTTACAGCATATAGAACTTATCAAAATAAGTCAATAGGCATACAAGACTCTGAAGTTATGAGACCGGATCTGATTATACTCTGTTACTTGAAATGAGAGCTAACAAAATACAATACGTGAAACAAAAAAGTCCCCAGCTGAGGTTGGTGCAAAACGGGGTACCATACTATACTGGCATATGATACCAGAGCACAGGGAAAAACCTCAGTAGAAAAAACCCTGTCTCGCCGTTTTTACAAAATTGAAACTTTAAACTATTCGAATAAATTCCTTCAATATTCAAATACAAAATACTTAATTCATGCTCTTGGGCCGGGAGGGTGTTTTAAACCAGGTCTGGCATTCCAAGTGATGATTTTTCGAATCTCCTGTTCTTCTAAGACCGCTACAGGACCCTATTGAAGGGTAATCATCTCCCAGAGATTTAAACAGTGGTATTTCATCCTAAATATCGAATTCTATTTCGGAATAATGATAAAAAAACGTGTTACAAACTATAACTGTTATGATTGATAACAATAAGTGAGTCCAGATCACTTGAGGTCACATTGTTGATTTTTTTGTGCCGGCCTGTGCCGTGTAAAGTAGCCGGCAGTTCAACTTTTTCCATAGCGAATTTGCAAGCAGCTAACGGAGCGACTGCGTCGAGTACACGGAGCTACTCACAAGCTCAGAAGCTCAAAAGCCGGCTTTTTAGCTTGTAAAGTCGCCCCGTGTACTTGACCCTTTACTCAAAATTTAATTTATTTAAGTAACGAATTATTTAAACTGTAATTCAACATTCAACCAACGAAATGAATGCTAACGCGTACGTCACACTCAACCGCCACTTCTTATCGTTTGAATACGCTAGCTTATCTCGGTGATCTTAACAATCATTTTATTCTCGAAAACCTGACTATGGAACAAAAAACGGATAATCGATATGATTATGAGTGGTCCAGTATTTCTGAAAGGGTTTTTTCTTCAAATCACTGCAAATTGCCATTGATGTCGAAATAATTGAATACGTTGTGAAATTTTGTAGCAACTTGTAGCAAATTCTTCAAAATTTTCTTATTCATCATTAATTTTTCTGACATGACACGAAATTTCGATCGATTATATTTCCAAAAATTCTTCTTTTCTGATGTTATTTTTACAGATTTTATCAGGTCCCATTCAAAAGATAGTCCTTTTCTTGTTCACGATAATTTTTGAATGAGCACGTCTTTTCTAGTTTCAGTTTATATTTTACCCATGAAGTTTTTTTTCAAACTTTTTCGTAGGTTTAGCACCTCATTTATTTTCTTTATTTTTAATGTTGTACAGAGTCCTTCCTGGAAATTTTTAGTTAGTTAATATTACGCACCTAGTTTTGTAGTTAGATGTTTAATAAAATGTATATAATTACTTTTTGCATGCTTTTTATTATTAATTGTTTTAATCATAACATCATTGTTCATCAACTTAACAAAGGAAATAACAAGTACTGAATTGAAATAAAAAATGTAAAATTATGTTTATAAATACTTATTACCTTCTCGGAAATTTTTATACAAAATATTTTCGATTCAGTATTTGCCATTGGAAGCTATGCTTTATTCATACTTTCACGATTGATTTTTTTTTTGAGTTTTCATTGAATTGAAATTTTAGGTGCAAGAAATGTTCCAGTAGGAGATTTGAAAGCTAGACAAGCTCTAAGGAAACAATTGAAATGCAAAAGTTTCAGATGGTATTTAGAAAATGTATATCCTGAGTCTCAGATGCCTTTAGAATACTACTATTTAGGAGATGTGAGTATTATTCAGATTTTTTAAAGCGCTTGCTTATAGTATAACAGCTATGCCCAAATATACAGGGTGTTTCTGAAATAGGGTTCCGAATTTCTACTGCATGTAGAACTCATTAAAATGAGTCAAAATGTTCCTATGAACATGTGCCCTAAAATGCACCCTTAGAAAATTACAGGCCCTTAAAAGGTTCGAATGAAACTGGTTTTATCCAGTTATTTCAAAAACGATAAAAGATAAAAAGACGAAATTAACGGAACATACATAACTTTTTACGACGAGTAACATGAGCTAGGCCATTTTTCGTTATTCGAATCATAGGCGTTCTTTTCAGGGGGGTGAAAAGGGTATCAGTCCCTAAAAAAAAAATTTTTTACGTAAAACTGTCAAAAATTTATGAATTTGTTAAAAAAATTGCAAAAAAAGTCGTACAAAATTTTTTAGGGACTTGATACCCTTTTCACTCCCCTGAAAAGAACGCCTATGATCGAATAACGAAAAATGGCCTAGCTCATGTTACTCGTCGTAAAAAGTTATGTATGTTCCGTTAATTTCGTCTTTTTATCTTTTATCGATTTTGAAATAACTGGATAAAACCAGTTTCATTCGAACCCTTTTAAGGGTCTGTAATTTTCTAAGGTGCGTTTTAAGGCACATGTTTATAGGAACATTTTGACTTATTTTAATGAGTTCTACATGCAGTAGAAATTCGGAACCCTATTTCAGAAACACCCTATATAGTCCGTTCACAAAAGTTTGAGCCGTCGGTCGGCCATGACAATTTGGCATATTCCACTGTGTATATTAAAATTTTAAGTTATGTTGTTTATTTTCTTGTCAGATTGATACGCAATATTGTCAGTATTAAAAGGAAGATGTATAAATCGCGGATTTCTTACAATGTCAATTTACATCTGAAAATTGACAATTTGATAAAGCAATTCAAACAGTTCTAAATACCTAAGATTGAAATTTCACATTAGAGATTTACTACTTGTATTGAATAAAAATATTATTGTTTGAACAGTAGAAACTAATGGTAACTATCTTAAATGTATTCGAGAATTATCAGTTCCATTATAGTCTAAGAGCCCGTAAACCCCAGACCTTCGTTATTTTATAAAAGCTGAAAACTTGTCTACTCATGCTCCCAACACAGGTAAGAACGATGGACCATTATGAAGTTTGGGTTACCCTGGCTTTGGCAGGTAAACGGTATTAAAGGGGTGTGGAGTACTGATCTAATTTCGTCAAATAATAAAGTGTGATTTTTTATATTACCTTCAGAATATCATTAAAAATCACGTCATTAATTGCCAGACACTCACTGTAGTGGCAACCCCTTGCCAGACACCCTTAATGTTCTTTAAATTATATGTAATTCTACTTACGTTATAGTATAAAAGTTGATTTTTAAATATAATACTTGGGTAATAATTAGATAATGTTTCCTCATCAGCCAGACATTTTTGATAGTGCCAACCCTTTGCCAGACAAGCTTGTAGTTTAGCTGCAGGTGCGAGCGCGAGACAGTATGTATAGGCGTTTTCGGAAACTTACTCAGGGTTGCTAACTCGATCCATCGGGTCACGTGACGGATCTACTCGGGTCACGGACCCGGGTTTTGTGTTTACGAACACATCAGGTTTAGGATTTGAAGTGACAGTCGTAACAATAACATAACCAAACAAATTAATGAATTTATTTTTTCGATCCCAGTCCATTCTCGTATTGTTTCTAGCTATGATTGCATTTATGGGCTTCTGTTGAATATTTCTTATAATTTCTCGTGTGCTCTTACATGTTTAATAACATTTTTGACTACCTATGTTCGAGAAGTAGAGAATTTTTTTTCAGTTCCAATTTATTTACTTATTTCCTCTAGCTTTGCTTGGATTTATTGGCTTCTGTAAAATCTTCCTTATAATTTCTAGTGTGCCCTCACATGTTCAATGTTATCTTCGAGTACCTATATTAAAGAAGTAAAGAAGGCTTTAGTTTTTACGCGGAAAGATCTGCATACAAAGTTATGAAGAAGTTGTTGCACATTATTTTCTCGGCTCAAGGAACCACTCATTTTAAAATGAGCCAAATTCTCTTCTCTTTCCATATTTTTTAGGAATAAATATATGAAATTACTAAGAAAGGAGTAGAAGACTTATTCCCGCTTTTTTCAAATACAAAATTGAACTGCAGTGCGCATCCGGTGCCTCTAGAACCCTACTCTCGAGTTGGGTTACGATAAATCAACCTGGGTCAGCGATCGAGTTAATAGCCCCGTACTTTCCGAACACGGGTTGGATGTTCGGGTTAGGTAAACGAACGCCAAGGTTAGGGATCGAGTTAACCCGAGTAAGTATCCGAAAACGCCTTATGAGTGGGTGCGAGTGAGACGGCATGATTATAATGACTTATGCAAATAAATTATTTGGTACAGATTTATATAACTAATCATTCAAGTGAATCTCAAAAACATCTGAAGAAAAGACATTCGATGCTACAACTAGGGACTTGTATTTTTTTAGCTCTCAGTTCAAAAGAATATATATATACTAAATAAAATTGTTAAAAATTTTAATTTATTCTATTAACAATTTAATTTAGTTGTAACGTCGAATGTCTTTTCTTCAGATGTTTTTGACACAATGAAAAAAACCTATGCAAATGAATTTTTTTATATAACTAATCATTTAAGTGAATCTCAAAAACATTTGAAGGAAAGACATTCGCCGCTACAACTAAATTAAATTGTTAATAGAATAAATTAAAATTTTTAACAATTTTTTTTAGTTGTAGCATCGAATGTCTTTTCTTCAGATGTTTTTGGGATTCACTTAAATGATTAGTTATATAAATCTGTACCAAAAAAATTATTTGAATAAGTCATTATAATCGTGCCGTCTCACTCGCACTCATAGATACTGTCTCGCACTTGCAGCTAAACTACAAGTTTGTCTGGCAAAGGGTTGGCACTATCAAAAATGTCTGGCTGATGAGGAAACATTAATTTAAAGTTTCTTTGAAACATTTTTCATCGTTCATTGAATGAATTGATTTCTTCATAAGATAATTTTGATGAATCGTCGGTTCCAAAATATCCTGATTTGAACTCAAGAAAGCACCTCTACCTACAGCTACATGCATGTTATACTCGATAGATGAGAATTGTTATGATAGTTGTGAATCGTAAACAAGATAACCTCTCTCTCGACTCGAAAACGCGTCTAACGGCAAGGCTACGCGTAGCCATCGTAAACTAAACGTTAGTTCACGATA
This sequence comes from Propylea japonica, assembly GCA_013421045.1. NCBI lineage: Eukaryota > Metazoa > Arthropoda > Insecta > Coleoptera > Coccinellidae > Propylea > Propylea japonica. The sequence continues at coordinate 17,336,605 of CM024248.1, forward strand.
GCTACGGGCTACATTAACGTTAGGTATGGCCACATTGCATTGAAAGTGTCAAAATATTTCCAAAACTACCAACCTAAGATAAAGAAACCGAGGCCTACTTTGTGCTCAATAATATGTGAACGGAGTATAGGTAATTCAAGAAAAAGCCTCGAATGATTAGGAACAGTTGTGTAGCCTGAATAACTTGTTTGATTTCATTCATGAAGATAATCAGTTCAATAGTTCTGCAGCTTTACTCATTAGAATACTTGTTTCTTCCGGTTGCATTTTTGCTTTTAATCATTCTTCTCTGAGGGGTTGAAAATGATCTGTTATATATATCTTTCCAGATACGTAATGAAGAAGTAGGTAGCTGCCTAGATACGATGGGCAGGAAATCGGGCGAAAACCTAGGCATGACTTATTGTCACAATTTGGGTGGTAATCAAGTATTCGCCTACACAAAGCGACAACAAATAATGTCGGATGATAATTGCCTTGATGCTAGTCATAGAAATGGACCTGTAAGATTAGTGAGATGCCATGGAATGGGAGGTAACCAAGCTTGGATATATGACGAGAATGTGAGTACTCTTTCTGTGTTTATAGTGGATATTCTATTTTGATCAATTCTTGTCAATAAAAAGCCCCACCATATCAGACCAATAAATATCATTAGTTTAGTTTGAAAAGGGGTTACAGTTCACTGCGACCTCGAAGTCTATTGTGCCCATAGACATATAAAAGGATGGACAGGGCGTCACGTGACTTTCGCACTAAGTTTCGTGCTCCCAACATAAGAGAGAGAGAGATACTGTGAAGGATGGAGTAATATTAGTGTGGTGCATAGACTAAACTAATATTGCTCCGTCCTTCGCAATGTCTCTCTCATAATTTTGGAAAACTGACAGAACATAAAAATATCTAATGCGATCCAATGTTTTTATTAAACAGGGTGTCCCATTACTCGACGTCAACCCGGAACCGGATGAAAAGGCAAGTAATGCTGGTTATCAGAAAAATATAAAAAAAAACCTAAGTTGCATGATTTTAAAATAATGCGCATTTAAAAAAACACGCAAAATTCCACACCCTGTGACAGTCTTTTTGCTCCTGTTGCCACAAATATCAACTTTTTCCAACTTTTTTCTTTGCTGTGTAACCTTGAATAATGCTTGTCTAAACTGTAATCAAAATTTTGACACCAGCTGCTCTAGGTTCATGAAAATAGGGCTTACTTCCCAGAAAAAAACTTCAAAATAAACAATTGCCTAGTTTCAACTGACTGTATTGAAAAAAAAAATGTACTACGTAGGTTTGGCATGTTTTTTCAAAAGTTGGCGCATTTAGTAAGGATTCCAAAATGGTATAATACTTGTTTAATTGTAGCTGCCGTAGTTCAAATTAATTTTCGATTGTCTTTGAATACACTTTTTCGTAAACTGCTTCCCAGTAAACAAGTCCAATGGATTCAAGTCCGGGGAACGGGCCGGCCACGAGATTGGACCAGAACGTCCGATCCATCTTCCGGGAAAAAATGTTACCAGAAAAAAAATTTTCAGAGAAATTTCTCAGGAAAAATTTTTTCTGGAAAAATTATTTTCTCTGCAAATTTTTTTTCTGATAACATTTTTTCCCGGAAGATGGATCGGACTTTCTGGTCCAATCTCGTGGCCGGCCCGTTCACCGGACTTGAACCCATTGGACTCTATTACTGGGAAGCAGTTAACGAAAAAGTGTATTCAAAGGCAATAGAAAATAAATTTGAACTACGGCAGCTATAATTAAACAAGTATTATACCATTTTGGGATCCTCACTAAATGCGCCAACTTTTGAAAAAACATGCCAAACCTACGTAGTACATTTTTTTTTCAATACAGTCAGTTGAAACTAGGCAATTGTTTATTTCGAATTTTTTTTCCGAGAAGTAAGCCCTATTTTTATGAAACCTAGAGCAGCTGGTATCAAAATTTTGATTACAGTTTAGACAAGCATTATTCAAGGTTACACAGCAAAGAAAAAAGTTGGAAAAAGTTGATATTTGTGGCAACAGGAGCGAAAAGACTGCCACAGGGTGTGGAATTTTGAGTGTTTTTTTAAATGCTCATTATTTTAAAATCATGCAACTTAGATTTTTTTTTAATATTTTTCTGACAACCAGCATTACTTGCCTTTTCACCGGTTCCGGGTTGACGTCGAGTAATGGGACACCCTGTATGTTCTGTGCTTCGCACTAATATTATTCTATCCTTGTCTGAAGTCAATAATCTCTCTCACACGTCCTGTCCATTCTTTTATAAGTCTATGATTGTGCCCCCTTACAGAGTTGTTCTGACCACATCCTTTACACCTCGCCTTCCAGTTCCTGAGATCTGATGAAATCCAGTATCTGTGTAGGCTTGAACGAGGCTAGTTCCTCACTCTTATAAGTTTCTCGCCCAAGGCATTCTCTCCTTAGGCTCACAATGCCAAAGCATTCCGTGACTAGGTTAATGGGGGTTTCTTCCTCCTCCCCACAGAACTTACACTCGTCAGTGTCCGACAATACCATCCTTAACAGGTGTTTCCTGAGGCGACAGTGTCCTGTAAGAAAGCCAGTGAGGATGTGTAATTGTTTCTTACTAGGATCCAGATATCTTTTGGATCTTGCTGTTTCAAAGTTCCTAAGGAACTTAGTGGAAAGATCCATCCCTGGGAGATTCCGCCAGAGTTTTTCCCTCTCGGCTTTTTCTTCCCCAGAAACTCCTTTTTATAGGTACATCTACCTATACCACAGAATGGTTCTGGGCCAATGAGTGACATTCGTGCGCCCTCTTTTGCAAGTGTATTAACCTTTTCGTTTTCTTTGATTACCGAATAGCCAGGAACCCAGATTAATTACCTCATAGAGTTTGTTCCGGCACTCCCATATCATCTTTGAGTCAATGATGTAGGAGCTCAGTGCTTCAGTAGCATTTGACTATCCGATTGTATGGCTATATTACACTCTTGATAGTTTCTTTCTCTCTTCGTTTTCATTGATTCCCAAATGGCTGGGAACCCAGGTTGAAAAGACCTTATTTTTCTTATCTACCTCATTGAGTTTGTTCCAGCACTCCCAGATCATTTTAGAGTCGATGACGTAGGAGCTCTGTGCTTTAATAGAAGCTTGACTCTCTGAGTGTGTGGCTATATCTCACTTCTGATTTCTATTAGATTTATATCTAGACATCTTTCAAAAGCTAAGATTTCCGTTGAAAGACGCTCTCACAGGAGCCTAGCGAAAGTGCACACTTGGTACTTGGCCCGTTTACCCCAGCGCCAGCTTCTGTAGAGGTTTTGGAACCATTTGTATACCATTTTATGGTATTTTCTTTGAGGTTGTAGTTGGTGTATTCCCGTTCTCATTCCTCTCTCTTACTTAGCAATGTCCTGAAGTTTTAATCAGATCTTACTTTCTTGATCATTACATCACTAGGGATGTTCGTAGATGAGATGTAGTTGTTCAGAGAGGACCAGACTCTCTGATTCTTTATTCTCTCATTACCTGTACCTTCCTTAGATATTCTCAGGATAGCCTCACGGGCTATCCTATCAACCACTAGATGTAGAGGTGTGAGATCCGTAATGACATCAAGTGCCCTAGTTAGGCACGTTTTCATAGCTCCAGTGATGCACACACAGGCAAGTCTCTGTACTTTATCAAGCCTTTTCCTTTTACTTACCTAACTTGCCTTGGCTGCCCCATATGTGATTATAGGTCTCACAATCATAACGTACATCCATCGCATATTGCTATCTATCTTCTTTGTTGGCATCAGATACCATCAAATACACCCTATATGAAAAAATAAAGCTGCAGACCCCGATTCCGGACAGAAATTAATCTACTAATCGTTGAATTTCAGCTCAAGACAATCAAACACCAGAACACTGGAAGCTGTCTTCAGAGACCAGCCCCTAACGATATGAACACCCCTCTTTTGAGACCTTGCAATCACAGTCCGGGACAAAAATGGATTATGGAGAGTGATTTTAAATGGCAAGCCAAAAAACACGAAGAAAGATGAGTGAAAAAAAATCGTATGTGATACAGGAAATGAACGATACATATTCCAAGTTAGTTGAGAGGCTGTAAAAATTCATTAAAAACAAATAATAAGTTTGATTTGAATCCAGAAAGTTATTATTTCTGGGTAGAAATACGAATTAAAAATTTTGGACTTTAATTCAAATGCAAGCAATTTTGAATAGACAAAAGTATCTTGTCTTGAAATTTTTCACATTCGTCATTTATTCAATGATATTATGAAAAATGAAAGAAAAATGAACATATCCTCAGTTTTTTCCTTATTTCAATAATTCATTATAATTATGGAATTGTGTGATGCATAAACAAGTTCACCATATTTCATAACGTTTAATTTTTATTTTGTTGAATAGAGCATTTATTTAAGATTTTTAATTTATTGTAAATGGGATGGTTTTTACTTATGACTCAAACGTTTCATAAAAAGATTCAAAATGTTTAGTGTACAGAATTCCAAAAAAAACATATATAATTTCGTTAGAAAATTATTATCTTACGAGAAAAGTATACAAAAATATGAAAATTCAATAGAAGAAGATACCGACAAAAAGACAAAGAATAATTCAAACATGAAAGAACTGAAATTTAAATGGAATTTGCACTATGATGCAAAACAACACAAAATAGTTGCAATAAATTATGTTTGGGTTGGGAATCTCAAATTAAATTCTAATCAAAAGACTTAATATTAGGTATTCTTATTATGGTTGTGTTAAAATTTATCGATTTTATTCTTATATTTTCTGAAATTGTTATTTTTTCATATCAGCTTATTCGTAATGTAGGATTTTAACAAAAGTATAATTTGAGTAAACTTATTAATATTCAAATAGTTCAAATGTACCTTTTGGACATATTTTGAAATTAGTTCAATTTATTTTTTTATTTTTGGAAGGTTGCAATATGTTTCAATGAAAGACATCAATAGATAATTGCCTTCGAAATTCAGTTATTTTTATACAGGGTGTCCCAAAAAATGTGGAATATCTCTCGGATTCAGATAGAACATAAAAAATAAGATGACTAGTTCCCATAATTTATTTTCCTAGCGGCCCTCCCTACGAAGATACGACCTCCTAAATGACGCCACTGGAAATCCATTTTAGTGGAATAAGTTTCAAACTACTCGATATAATTTGATGGAAATTTGATATGATTAATAATATTAAGGACCTCTTAAATCACCGCACTCAAATTTCAATTAGCTTGTTCAGTTTACCAGGGGCGGACTGGGTTATACATTTTAATGCTTACATTTTTAACACCCTGTATGAGGTGCTAAAAAAAAATTTGGGTACCTTGAACATTAAGCTAAAGAAAAGGTACTCTTGTTCAGTGTCGATAAAATGAACCAAAAAAAAATAATGAAAGAAGTAATTGAAATTTATTTCACTAAAATGAATTTCCAGTGGCGTCATTTAGGAGGTCGTATCTTCGCAGGGAGGGCCGCTAGGAAAAAAATTATGGGAACTTGTCCACTTATTTTTTTATGTTCTCTCTGAATCTGAGAGATTTTCTGGGACACCCTGTATAAGATCTAAAAACTACTATCTAAACATTGGATTTCTTTTTTTGCCGAAATATGGCACTGAATTTGAAATGAAAAACTTGGTAGTGATGTACATTTCATTTAATTAGTGTTTCTATTACTGAACTCCAAGAAAGTTATCTATTGACAAAAATTAGTAATTCTTAAAGTTATTTATTTTTATTAGTTGTTTAACTAAGGCAACATTCCTTATTTGTCCTATCGATTAAGATTAGAACTACTTAAATTAATCAAAAAAATAAAAATTTTCTCACTCACCGAACTGACACAATAAGTTGTGTGAAATTTTTGAAAACAAAAGAGCAAATTGAGATATGAAATGTATACTTTCATCTGGAATTTCAGTTTGTTTTGTAGGTATTATCATTTAGTGGTAAGTTCTTGATGGAATAAAAAAAGACTATAAATACGCTAAACTAGATGCAATATCAAAATTCTTATAATGTGCATATATATCAATTGTTTTCACTTGAAATTTTTTTATTGTAAATAGGAGAATAAAATGGTTTTTATGAATAATAGGTATACTATGGTCCTATATTTTCCGCTTTAAATTATATCACTGCCCAATATTTTATTGGAATATCTTGATTAAGATGTCTAAAATTATTATCTTTCATTGGTTTGAATTTTATATTTGTGCCGATTGGGTAGACATTTTTCATCATTCAAAAACTTCAGGTTGTATTTTCTCTCAACTTCTGTCATTCTTTTCTTTTTGATTACAATGTGTTAAATGAAGAGTGCAGGGTGTTATATAAGTTGAGCCTTTCGAAAACAATTTTTTCCCAAACAGAACAAGAATCTAATGTTTCTTCGTAAATACAGTGGAACTTCCCTATAATGAAAGCGCTAAATCCGCAAAAAAATCGTTATAAAGAAATTTCGTTATACAGAAAATTTGTTTCTATGGTCGGCAATATCGCGGTCGACTTCACTGATAAATTTAAGTTTATCATTCAAGAACTTCCTTTTAGACGTTTTCACACTAGCGTAATGGTTGGATTGAAACCAAACAACCAGAGGTGTATTTGAAATTGTTTCAGAAGGATCTCTCTGCCAGCCGTAATTATTAAGTTTGAGGTCGGTATCTATTACGTACGTCCGGAAATATTTTGGAAAAAACCCACCCTTATACCTTCTTACCAATACCCATTCAAAGAGTGATATTCTTTGAATATTTCGTTATTGAGAGAATTTGCTTCGTTTTAGAGGGTGTTTTTAAAATGGAATTTGGATTCAAGGTGCAATGTCTTGTATGAAATTCGTTATTGGGAAATTCCACTGTAATACAATAAAAAGAAGGTTTCAAATTTTTTTGAAATTGAAATGAGTAATTTGAACGCAGGTGAGAGACATGAAAATGAAATGATACTTCAGTAAAAATTTTTTTGGATTATGTAAATTTTTCATCTTTTAAAGGATTTTAGACATCTTATTCTCATTTAAATCACATGAAAACTGTTGTGAGGCAATCTCCTAAAGGTTCCTATTGGTGTGTCAAAATCTGGTCTAAATATTTGGCCTAAAAATGATCGATAAGCATTTATTGACAAATATCAACTTCGTAATGTAATAATTATTCGATTATTAAGAAATACTTCTTCAATCTACGGCCACGATTCGACTTTTTCAGGATTAAATTTTCATTACACAAAAAAAGCGGTAGTTTCTCAACAAATTTTTGACTAATACATCAACTGTGTCCAAAAAGTCTAAAGTGTTTTCAAATCTGGGACTTTTTTAGGATAAAAATTTTACGTGCTAACAAAAAAGTTCCAATACGAAAACAATCAGTATTAAAAATCAAATAATATTAAGAAATTATTCTTGCACATGGTTGGACATGATCGTTTGAATTCTCCAGTAAAAACATGTTTTCAGTTTCAACTTTACAAAGGAATTTAATGAATTATCATTTGAAAATTTACAAGTGTACTTAACACAAAACTCGAGGTGTATCAATTTTAGTAGATAATTTCAAAATATTGTACCATTTTGAGATAAATGTACTATGCATTATCTTAAATGCTTAAATTATTCAATTTTTTATGACCATAACTATTATTGATCATAATTGTTTAAGTTCTTGTATCTTTAAAACACTTTGTGACCAAGTTATTGATTACTTTGTCTTCAAAATAATTGCAGGAACTATATTTCAATAAAAAAACGTAGAAAAGCATGATTCGATGCTGGGCTATAAAAATATCAAATAACATGGTTCTAAGCAAATGTACCTAATATTATCGACAAAAACACTCAAACTTGGAAGTTTACCCCCTTAGTTTTGGAGTAGCCCCCATTTTAAATTTACTTTTTATTTTCATTAACCCTTCCAAATAATATCGATTTCTTTGGACATAAAGGTCCTACAGATGTTAAAAAAATGTTTTTTGAAAGATGATACCACCTTTCATTGAAGTATAACAATATAAAAACATTCAACTTGAAAACGCCATAAAAAATTCTTTAAAAAAGTTCATAGTAAAAATATGTACTGATTTTCTTAGTAAATCCGATATAGTACAAGAATTGAAGTATATTTTTTTTCAATGATTTAACACGCAAGGATATTAGCTACAAAACAGCACTCACATCATATCTGTAAGTTACATAATTTGAGAGTTATTGCTGCTCGAACATGATCACTACGCGAGCAAAAGACACAAGACAGGTCGTCATGAAGGCCACTGCCTGTCTACAGAGCAGAGGCGGCCATTTTGATCAAATTTTAGGATTAATTTGTTCGATCATCGAAAGTACAGTACTGAGGTTTTTTTATTTTATCAATTTTCATAAGGGTCACGTTCGAACAGCAATAACTCTCAAATCATGTAACTTACAGAAATGATGTGAGTGTTGTTTTGTAGCTTGTGTCCTTGCGTGTTAAATCATTGAAAAAAATTTACTTCAATGTGCTAGTTCTTGTACTATTGCGAATTTACTGAGAAAATCAGTACATATTTTCACTATGAACTTTTTTAAAGAATTTTTTATGGCGTTTTCAAGTTGAATGTTTTTATATTGTTATACTTCAATAAAAGGTGCTAGTATCATCTTTCAAAAAACATTTTTTCCACATCTGTATTACCTTTTATGTCCAAAGAAATCGATATTATTTAGAAGGGTCAACGGAAATAAAAAAGTAAATTTAAAATGGGGGCTACTCCAAAACTAAAGGGGTAAACTTCCAAATTTGGTTGTTTTTGTCGATAAAATTAGGTATATTTGATGCCCTTAAATTATCGCTAAGTCATCACCAAACACACTGTATAATAATTATTATTGAATGCTGAGTTTATCTACTAAAATTTGAATCATCTTGTATTTTCATTTATGTTGTAGAATTCAACACTACAGAATGCTTAAATTGTATACCGTATCGTTTAGAAATAACTTTGTTGAAATCATTTTCACATATTTTGGCGTAGTACTATTAGTTTAGGCACCGAACCAAATATCATTGGACCATTATAAAGAGCTTCTATAAATTGAGTATACACCACTAGGGTGGTAATATTATATTTCATTTTATGTTGAAGTATTTCTTGAATTGATGCTTTTCTATTATAATCGTTTTTTGAAAAATTGAAACTTTCTTTTGTACCGGGTTTTTCACTATAATTTGACCCCCCCTTTAACTTTGTTACTAAAGGAGATACAAAAAAATGTTTCTTATAAAAGTTCCAGGAAATCAACTGAGGTTTTTTGATATTAGTCCAGAAACTGAAACATATACAGGGTGGCCAACATATTGATGGCAACTTCATTTTTTCAAATGTATATTTTTCCATGTTTGGCTAGCTCTTTTTCCTCTTATTTCGAATATGTTACATATGTGGGTCTAACTCTTTTATTCTGAGAACCACAGAGTTTCAAATTTTAAGAACCACCTGTCAAGATCTGTAATCATTTTACAAGTGGCAGAGTGCGTTTACTGAAAATGCTCATTTTTGGAGTTATAATAACGTCAATGGGAAGATGTACAGGGTGAACAACATTGAATGCATCTATATGTTTTTAAATGGGACACCCTGTCCTGTATATTCTTCCTTTTTTTGATAGGCTATTTCCTCCTGATCTCGAATATAAATGCGTATGCGGATGTGTCTCTCGAGTTTTCAGAGTTTCAAAGTTTTGAAATGATGACACCGAATGTAAAAAATATGTGAAATACCTACGAAATTCTTCATATCCAAACAATCTACTTAAAAGTATTATTATAGAATGAATACTTAACAGTTACTCAACCAATGAAAAATGATAAACTATGGTAGTATGGTAAGAATAACATCAACTAGAGAAATTGCTCAAAATGACCACCTTCATTCAATACACATATAGTCCGTTCACGAAAGGTTGAGCACATAGTAGGCGTTTCTTTATTTATCTGAAGTTGGCAGTATTTACTGTCATAAAGTAAAATAAAGTCAACGTTGCCGAATGTACCCGGTCTCGTCCGACGAGCTTGCGAGTTATCAGAGAACTCTATGCAATATTGACAACATTGCGTATCAATCTGACAAGAAAATAAAGAACATAACCTAAAATTTTAATATACACAGTGGAATATGTCAAATTTCCATGGCCAACCGACGGCTCAACCTTTCGTGAACGGACTATAGTTTATATAGTTGTCTCAAGTTGTTTAGACTATTTTGAAAAAATGAAGTTGCCATCAATATGTTGGTATATATTTCAGTTTCTGGACTTATATAAAAAAACCTCAGTTGATTTCGTGAAACTTTTATACGAAACATTTTTTGTATCTCCTTCATTAACAAAGTTAAAGGGGGGGTCAAATTATAGTGAAAAACCCGGTACTCAATATACACAAGGTGTACCATTAGGAAGGGGGCACCCCTGATAATTCTTATAATATGATAAATAGCGAAAATTACGTGAATAAATGAGGAAATAGAGTCGAATCATTTGTAGTGTTCCTTCTCATTGGCGCACCCTGTATGTAGTTATGAGTTAAAATTTTATTTGAAAACAACTTTGACTAGATTCCTCAGATAACAATAATTTTTTTATTGATATAATAATGTGGAAAAGTTTAATTTGGCTGCAATTCTTAGATATATTTATTGAATGAACACTTACCTAACAATCTCAAGCTGAAAGACTTCTTAGTTGGTCTCATAAGGCGTTTTCGGAAACTTACTCAGGGTTATTAACTCGATCCATTTAGTCACGTGACGGATCTACTCGGATCACGGACCCGGGTTTCTAAGTTTACGAACACATCAGGTTTAGGATTTGAAGTGACAGTCGTATCAATAACATAACCAAATATTTTATGGATTTTTTTTTCAGTCCCAGTTTATTTTCGGATTGTCTCTAGCTTTGCTTGCATTCATTGGCTTTTGTAAAATATTTCTTATAATTTCTGATATGCCCTTCCATGTTTAATGTTATTTTTGAGTACCTATGTTAAAGAAGTAAAGAATTTGTTTTTTCAGTCCCAGTTTATTTCCGGATTGTCTCTAGCTTTGCTTGCATTTATTGTCTTTTGTGAAATCTTTCTTATAATTTCTGGTATGCCCTCCCATGTTCAATATTATCTTTGAGTAACTATGTTGAAGAAGTAGAGAAAGCTGTAGCTTTAACGCAGAAAGATCTTTATACAAAGTTATGAAGAAGTTGTTTCACATTATTTTCTTGGCTCATGGAACCACACATTTTATATTGAGCCAAATTCTCTTCTCTTTCCATAATTTTTAGGAATAGAATATATGAAATTACTAAGAAAAAGAGTAGAAGACTAATTCCCGCCTCTTTCAAATACAAAATTAAACTGCAGTGCGCATGCGTTGACTGTATAACTCTGCTCTCGAGTAAGGTTACGATAAATCAACCTGAGTCAGTGATCGAGTTAATAGCACCGTACTTTCCGAACACGGGTTGGATGTTCGGGTTAGGTAAACGAACGCGAAGGTAAGGGATGGAGTTAACCCGAGTAACTATCCGAAAACGCCTATAGCTAGTTATAATATGTATAACTTTTAGGTTTTTCTCTCTCCCTTATTCTGTTGTACATATTGTTTGGTCTAATAATTCGCATTTATATTATATTCTTTCCTTTAATATCATTCCTTATATTAGTTTTCCATATACATATTCTATTTTAACTGGGCTAGATTGAATTCATAGATTTCTATGTACAAATGCAATAGTATCTCCCACATTGTAAAATACTGTAATAATAGAATTTTTTATATCTTAAGAAATATATTTACTTATTAGATCTTTTACAACGCATCTTTTCAATAACCCATATATAAAGAAAAAAGTCAATCTATAATTTCCCTCATTAAAATAAAAAACAAATTACAGTGGAACTTCCCTATAACGAAATCGCTAAATCTGCAAAAAAAATTCGTTTTACGGAAGTTTTTTTTATAGTGTCAAGTATCGAAACAAGCAATTGCATTTTTTTTGTGAATTCATATACATACTCAAAAAGGTGTGTAAGTGCATTTCTAATAGCTTATAGGCATTTTATGTAGGTACGTATACAATACATAGCTATTCACGATCATTTGGGAAATAATTCGTTATTTTTGTCTGAGTGGTACAATTAAAAAACATTTTATTCTCATGAAAAACCTTCGCATTTTCTCAAAGATTCAAAAATATTTTCCGGAACCCCTTCAATGGACCGGAAAGCGAGACGACACGTTATAAAGGCTTGAAGTACCTCTTCACGATCTGGTTTTTCGGCCGGTTGCCCCTCCAAATCAACGCTGTCGGTATCATCACTGCTATAGTAGTGATCTCGAACATAGCATTTGACACTGTTTAACATGTTATTTTCAGTTGAAAGTTAATTTGTTACAATGTTTACATCGACATTAACGAAATCATTTGAAGTAATCGTCGTTATCAACATTTCCAGATGAATCCAACGTTCGGAAGGATCTATCCGCCCGCCGCGCCGTAATGGTTTAATTTATGGATGGATTTATTACTTACGTCCGGCATAATTATGGAAAAAATCCACCCTTATACCTTTTTACCAATACCCATTCAAAGAGAGACGTTCTTTGAATATTTTGTTATAGAGAGAATTTACTTCGTTTTAGAGGGTGTTTTCAACATGGAATTTGGATTCAAGGTGCAATGTCTATGAAATCGTACGCTATAGGGAAGTTCCACTGTATCTAAAATTTTGCCCTATTTGGTTTTAGATGGGATAAAAAAACTCAAACAATTTTTTTTAACAATTATATATTCACCATTCTGAAAACTTTACAGCTTAAATAAATAAATAATTTGAGTGATTTCAACAACAAAATAATTTGATTATTTTTCTCTGATCCTTATGAAGATAAACTATATCATATAAAAAAAAACAGATGAGATTTATTCATCTAATATCAAGTTGGGTCCTGATGAGTTGATTCTTAATACACTGCCAAATTCTTAAAAAAAACATTTGTCGAATCAATTTACACATAAATGCAAACAATTGATATGCAGGTGAATGAAATGAAGTTGAACGTTTTGTTGAATTAGAAAATTAGGTTTTGGCAGCACTTCGATGCACTTTTCTCAAGGCAAGTCATGAAATTGGATCGACCTATAATATCATGTTAACGGGATCTTCCAAGTTTTCTCGGAGGACTTTGAGGAACTGAGCACCCACTGCGCCATCTACCACCCTGTGGTCGCTGCTCAATGTCACAGACATCATGTTGACTTCTTTGAACCTGAAATTGATACTCATTTTGATTACTATGTTCATATTGACTGTTCAATTAATTAGACAGTCTCAGTAGAGCACTAGAAAGATAGGTATGCCAGACAGGCTGACTGGGTCCAACCATAGACTCGAAAATTACAGATGGTAATGTCAATTTCTCAGTTATTGTGCTCTATTGTTAGTTGCGTGCTTTTTTTGAAGAATTGTTAATAAAAAGTATTGATTTTTTATTCAAAATAATAAATTTGTAACGATTAAGTCGTCCTCCTTATATTGCTTCCCTTAGCCCGAGTTTATGAAGCGCCACTGATACTAGTTCTGGTACGCATCGAAAGAACCGGTTTGGAATTCGCGATGTTTTTCCGGGATGAGAGATGTTCGTTTGTACGAATTGATTATTCTTAGATTTTCGCTTAGAGAGATATATTGTTAAAATTGCTTGCTTATTTGGAAACAGGTGAAAAGTGTAGATTTTCTGGTGGAATATTGGCTGAGTATATAACTATTTCAATATCTTAATACATATCTTTATCTTCATTTATTGCATTTTATATATCTCTAATTCTAATATTTCTATATTAGTGTTTACCTCTCATTCTTTATTTCTCGGCACACCATCAGTGTGTTCTGAAAATTTTTTTTACTCGCTAACACGCTACCAGGAAGTTTGTGTTCTTTCATGCTGTTTTATTACTATTCATATTCAACCTAATATCATTTCACTGTCTGAATTTCTCTTAAAAAATTTTTTCGGATCATTTATACCTGAATTAAATAATTGAATTGTTAATCTTATCATATATTTCTTCTTTCTTTCCGGAAAGTTCTTTAATCTTGTAGTTAATTTTAAGAATTACAATTGACAATTTTTCTTTCGAATTCTCACATAAATGATGTTATGATCAGGTCGTCATAATGAGCTCCGGAAATTCTAACGATTTAAAAATTTGTAAATACTGCAAAAAGAAAGTTGTAACGTCATACGATTGCATAAATTGTAGTGCTCCATTTCACTTAAGTTGTGCGGCCCAAGCTAAAGTTATTAATAATAAAGATCAAGTCATTTGTTGCGAACAGCGAGGAAAAAGTGAGGTTAAAACTGATAATGTGGAAAAAGTTATGGAAAAATTGCTTACACATCACCTGGAGCAACTCAGAAAGGAGCTGGAGAATACTTATCTTAAGGAAATAAAAGAAATCAAACAGTCTATGCAGTTTATATCCGACTGCTTCGAAGAACAGAAACAAGAACTTGCAAATGCACTTAAACTCGTGCAGATATGTGAAAGTGAGAATAAGTGCTTGAAAACTAAATTAAAGGAAATGGAAGTTAAGTTCTATAGGAATGAGCAGCACAAGAGACGCAACAATATTGTTATATCTGGGGTCGAAGAGCCAACGAAAACACCAGTTGAAATAGTGGATAACATAAAAGAACATGAATATAACTGATATAAAGATAAAAGTAGCTAGAAAAATTAATCACAAAGTTAACTCTCTCAATATTGGTAGAGTTTCATAGTTACGAAGACAAGATGAAAATCTTGGAAAAACGTAAAGACATAGGCTCCATTACTACGAAAGATTGTCAGTTGGAAGGGAAAAATTTTTATTTTTCAATGATGACTTGATAGCTGAATATCAGGTAATGTATAAGAAGGCTCGAGAATTGAAAATGGAAAATAAATTTGCGGCTGCTTACACATTGGATGGTTTTGTTTTTGTAAAAAATTTAAAAAATTAAAAAAAAATCAAAAAAATCGAAATAAATAATGCATGATCAATGAATATCGAATCACTAAAAAAATCAAAAAAAAAAAAATAAAAATAAGGAAACAAACACAAATATGGAACTAAATGATTATTTATATCAATATACGAAGTATAAGGAATAAGTTACAGGAATTTGAGACTATAGTGGGGATGGTATTATCATATAATAGCAGTTACAGAGACTTGGTTATACACCAATGAGATTGAATATTTCAATATTCCTAACTATACTGCAGTCCATAGCTGTAGAGATAGTCGTGGAGGATCTGTAGCATTGTATATCAAACAGGGATTACATTATGAATACATGAGTTGCCCTGAACCACCTGTTGGATGTGATATAGCGGGAATTAGGACGAAAGGTAACAATTTGGTTATATATGTTGTTTATCGTTCACAAGTTTGTAATGTTGACAGTTTCTTGACCTACTATGACTCATTACTTGGCAGAAATAAAGCAGAGACACTGATTGTAGGTGATATGATATAGATTTGTTAAATACGGATGTAATTACTGAACAATATGTGGATGTAACAATCATGAATGGTTACAAAATGAGAATATAATAGATGCAGAAAATGTAACTAGGTGTGGAATGGGTAAACAAAAAGACAGCATAATTGATCATGTTATTTCAAATAAAACTCACATGCAAAATAAAAACTGAAGTAACTTGTATCTCGGATCATAATACACTTGAGATAACGGTGGATAAAAGGGTCCATAGACGAGTTTCTGAGAGGATCTCGGTGAAGTGTCTTGATACTGATGAGTGGAGGCGTATTTTGCAGTCTGAGTTGGAGGAAAGTAGGGTAGACAAATTCGAAGACCTGATAGAGATATACAGAGAACAAAAACAAAGCTACAAATGAGAGATTAA
Organism: Propylea japonica; assembly: GCA_013421045.1. Lineage (NCBI taxonomy): Eukaryota > Metazoa > Arthropoda > Insecta > Coleoptera > Coccinellidae > Propylea > Propylea japonica. Next base: position 17,352,568 of record CM024248.1, read on the forward strand.
TCAAGGTAAGGAACAATAACTACTGGGTAACTGTGGAGTTCAAGAACAAGGTGAAAGAAAGAGATAAACTCTATAGTAAATGGAGAAAGACTGGAAGTCAGCTGTCTGAGAGTCTTTTCAAAAGAATGAAAACTGAAGTGAATAACCTTGCAAAAAAACTAAAGAAACTATGGGCTGAAAGGGAACTGAAAAAAGCAGGAAATGACAGTAGGAAAGGTTGGAGGGTAATAAATGGATTGATAAATATACAAATATCAGGAAAGGACATGCTGTAAACCAGATTATAGATAAGGATGAAAATATTAGAGACAACAAGCAGATGGCAGAAGCCTTCAACAACTACTTCACTAATGTGGGTACGATTATTGGAGATACAATACCCAACGTCCAGTCAGAATGCCAGGAAGAGAAATGTCAGCAGGTTATGAAGTTTGTACCAGTAAGTTCATCAGAAATATTAAAAAAGTTGAAGTCTATTAAGTCAAACACATGTGGCTATGATTGTATAACAAAAACGATGTTCATAAAATCTATGACATAATACAGGAGAAATTGACTCAACTCATTAATAAAATATTGATCAGTGGACAATTCCCACAGGAATTAAAAACAACATACATAATTCCTGTACATAAATCAGGGTCAAGAAATGACAAGGAAAATTACCGGCCCATTTCTATTACTAGTGTGTTCTCTAAAATAGTGGAAATGATTATGAAGGACCAAATAGTAGGGTATGTCAAACAGAACTTTGGTTTCGATGCCTCTCAGTTTGGGTTTCAGGAGGGCTCGAGTACACTTGGTGCTGCAACAGAGGTCCTGGAGTTTGTATATGATGAATTGAATAAGAATAATATAGTTGTACTGGTGTTTATTGACCTCAAAAAGGCATTCGATACAGTGGACATATCAATACTGCTGAGGAAGATGGAGCTAATGGGCTTTAGAGGAGAATCTTTCAACTTGATGAGTTCTTATTTGAGGAGAGATGTCAGTTTACGGTGTGAATGATGTAGCTAGTGAGAGAACATATGTAAAAACAGGAGTTCCACAAGGGAGTGTTCTGGGTCCACTACTCTACCTCTTATATGTCCATAGTTTGAAATACCTAATACTGAACGCAAAGTATGTCACATTTGCTGATGACACAGTTCTGATGTTTAGGGGCGGAGTTTGGAGGGTCTTGGTGTAAGAGTGTGCGAGAGCCTTGGAGTTTATGCTAAGTGGTTGCTCCAGAATAGATTATCCATCAATGTACATAAAACAGTATATTTAGTGATAAAAAACAAGAATAAACAAGTTGAAGACAACATCAATATACAAATAAATAAAACAGCTATAAAAAAAGTTAGTGAATACAAGTACCTTGGATTGACCATTGATGAGAAGTTGACCTGGAGCGGCCATGTAATGTCAGTAAAAAATAAACTGGTGCCATTGATAGGAGTCATAAATAGGTGCACAAAATTTCTTAACTCTAAGACTAGAAGGAGTCTCTATCATGGACTCATTGAATCACGGTTGAGGTACATGATCCATGCTGGGGGATTGGAGCTGCTACGTATATAAAACCACTACAGATCGTACAGAACAAAGCTATTAAGACCATCTTTGGATAGCAGACTCACTAGCACTGAATTGATCTATAGGGAAACTGGAATAATGGACATCAATAAAATTCACTATTTGGAAGAAGCTAAACTTGTACATGGCATCATGAATGGATATTTAAGGACAACACAAGAACTTCACTATGGCGGGGAAACACATGAACATGGAACTAGGTCGCGGGAACTAATTAGGAGACCACTGAGAAGAACCAGCAAGACACAAAGTTCACCAATATATGTTGGAAGTAGAATCTTTAATCAGCTACCAGAAGCAATCAAGAATGTGATAGAAAAGAGCAAATTCAGTAAGCTTGTTGTGGATCATTTGAAGCCCAGAAATTAATGTATGTGATAATAAGAGACTGTTTAATTAATGAAAATATGCACTGTGATAGTACAACTGTGATTTTATATTTATGTGTTTTTGGAGCCTGTGATTATCTGATCGATGTATCTGTGTTAATTGTAGGCCAGTGTTACCAGTTTGTAAGAACTGTTTAAAGGTCAGCTGTAAATTGTTTAATAAATAAATAATAAATAAATATATTTTATCTGCTTTCTCAATTTTCATCAGAACATATTTTTCTAAATTTTCCTTGTTCTAAATTAATTCCTGTTTTTCTCTACGCATGCGCAAGCATCGACATACTTCAGAAGAAGGTTCTGGAACTGGAAATTATAACTGAGGCTATTCCAACTGCTTTCCTGTGCCTGAAGTGAACTGAATACTACACACCACCATCAATATTCTTCAGAATACACAGACACAGAAGTTTATCTGGAACTACCTACATCTGAAATATCTTTGAGCAATAAGCATCTGATCCCAAGTCTACCTTTTGTTGAAGTCAACGTTATTTTCCAAATTTGCCTGGAGGTCAGAGATCTACTTCCAAGGAATCACCCACATTACACGTGAGGTTGTCAAAATTATATTTCGATATTTTTCATCCAAATTCTGTCTGGAGCCCTGATTACTATAAATTTCAATTCATAGAGATCACAGGAATTTTTCATTTTTTTTTGTAAATGTTCTGATTTCTAACGCCTTCAGCAAAATCCAAACTTGTACTTAGTTTTAATAAATCTGTTAAATTTTAATATTATTTTTTTTACCGCTAAGCAAGATATCTTATAATTCCTTTAACTTGTATTTTATACATTTCGGTTTACTTTGGTAAACCTGGCGCCCAACTTTCTTATTTTCTTTTGTCAAGTTTAATTCAAATATTTGTGCTCACACCCTCACGTATCAAACTGAGCAGCCGACAGGCATACGTGTAAATTTTAGGCTACAAGTTGGAGACTAGACAGTAAGCATAAGCATTTATTCGATTACAGATTTCATTCAAATTGTTCTGTAATTTTCGAGTCTGTGGTTGGACCCAGCATGGCTGTCTCAGAGCCTTAGTCTCAGAGCAGGACGCATAGAGATAGGATAGTATAGAGTTGCCATCTTTGAAACAAATGTGGTATCAGATGCGCCACATTACTACCACCTAACGTCAAATTTGACAATCGTTGAATTTTCTGAAAGAATTGTTATCCTTGCGCCTTTTTCTAGTTAAATTGTGATTTTTTTGCTCAATAATATACAATAAAATGGTATCGTGGGCTGTAAGCTTTCTTCAAGCAGAGAAGAGACAGATAAGAAGTAAATTAGAAGAAAAACACATCACAGGTAGGGATGAGTACTGAACAGATCCGCATTCGAAATGTTTGCTAGTCTGTCTTGGTAATATGATATCTTTTATATGTGTATATTATCGCATGAAGAAAAAATTTTTTATTTGATATTCAATTAACCTTATTTGAACAGGATGGCTAAGGACCCAACACGTAGTATTTTTTGGGTAAAATTTGTAAACAGAAAAAACTGGCAACTTAATTCAACCCTGAACTTTCCGCCATATTGGTCCCGACTTAGCCCTGCCTAGTGGTACTATTTTTCCTTAATCAATGTCATAGCGTCTTTTCTCTATTATATCTCGATGGTAGAAAGTAAATATAGAGATGACCCTACACGTTAATAGAACTGCATTGTTATCAACCAAGCTCTAGAGTGAGAAGGAAAGCACTTTAGTGCCTAACTGGGGTGAAGTAAACAATAGGTTAGATTTTCATTTCTACAATTTCTGAACATAACACAACATTTTCGTAATTTGCCATAGCTATAATTACCGGAAAACTTTTAAGCAACAATAAACTGCCACCAAATCAGTAAAATATTAAAATTTATGAATGTCAAATCGAATTGAAAATGTAAACATGATTTGTCTGTAACAGACGCTTGCTTTAAGTATCAGAGTAGGGGAACGGTAGACCAATTAACCCAGTACGGAATAAAGATAAAGAATAAAACTAATCGATTGACAAAATGCAAGGAAGTGGTATCAAACAGAGCACCTATGGATGGCCATTTCGTCCTTATTAGGACTCATCAGCACAGGATAGCTCCGAATGATACAAGGTATTTCTTGGAACTTACAGCGAATTGGCATCTCCTTTAATTAAGATATAAATATACCGAAGACGCCATCTCCAGTTTCATACGAAAACCTTCTTCCATAGAGGATGAGATTATCTCCAAATTATGAGTTTAATATTGGTTGATTTCAATCGATTAAAATCATTCTCTGCTTTCACTATTTTGATATTCATGGCGATGTTACGCGTTAAACCTCTTATTATTTACTACAGTGTCAACTGACGTTACCCTGAGCGCACCGCGTCGTGGACTGAAGACGTAAAATTTGCGAAATGCAAGAACGCTTCAGTCAATGCGACAAATGGTAAACATCTCGCTACTTCGTTCAAGGTTCATGCTGTGGAAGAAGGTTTTCGTATGGAACTAGAGATGGCGTCTTCGGTATATTCATACCTTGAAGAAGATGCCATTTCGCTGTAAGTTCCAAGAAATACCTTGTATCATTCAGAGCTATCCTGTGCTGATGAGTCCTAATAAGGACGAAATGGCCATCCATAGGTGTTCTGTTTGATACCACTTCCTTGCATTAATAATAATAATAAGAAGTCTTTATTTCGAATGTATCTAAATTACAGCAAGAAACAAACGAAATGGTGTCAAATAAACAATTCATTGACTCTTAATTCCCATTTACAGAGAAATTAGTCCTCAAGTTTGTAGGGTTCCATTTCAACTAGTAAGTCGTGTATCTTGTATTAAATTTTTTGAGGTTTTCTTCTTTCTGCATGGAATATGGTAGTGAATTGAATAACTTCAAAATTCTATATTCCACTTGCTTCTGTGAGCTGGATAATCTCATCCTCGGGTATCTATAATCTATATTTCTTATTCCATATTTTGCCTTATGTTCATTTTCATACTCTCTGAAAAGTTGTTTGTTTTTGTGAAGAAATATAAGGCATTCCTGGATGTAGATGGCGTATAATGTCAGTAGTTTATTCCTCTTGAATATTCCGCGGCATGATGTTGTTATTCCTAGGTTGTATATATTCTCAGGGCTCTTTTTTGTAGGGTGAAAAGCGACGACAAATTTCCCGATCCGTAGAAGATTATTCCATATCTTAATTTTGATTTATGGTTGCATAGTATACTATTTTTAATGTGTTATGTTTCAAATATCTGGACACGATCTTCAATCCATAAATAGACGACGCAACTTGTTTTGTTACCTGTTCAACATGGCATTTCCAGCTTAGCTCGTTGTCTATATATACTCCAAGAAATTTAACAGCATCCTGCAATACGTAACTTTTGTTGTTTAATGTTATACATAGATCTATAATTACTATGGATGCAGAATCACGTGACCTAACAGAAGATCGACGACTTGGATACATAAGAGAGAGAAAGACATATGCGATCTTACCGAAAAGAAAAGAGATGAAGAAAGTTGTGGGCAACTTGTCAAAATCATATGGAAGATGTAAACAAATATTATTGTGACCACAGACATTGCTGTGCCCACAAGGAGTTGATGCGTTGAATATATAATTCAACTGACATTGCCCATAGAACAAGTATGACATTGCCCACAATAGCTCCATCACATTCAACCAAGTGACCTCTCTTTCTCATGCGGTGTCCATTCTTATTAGGTCTATGATGTTATATTACCTGGGGTATCTGTGCCACTGAAATGTTGAAACAGAATTATGTTAGTTTTATCCTTATTAAGCATCAGATTGTTGTTGTTGAACCAGGAATCTGCCAGTGCCAACACCTCTGCTGCTTTCTCTCTCAATTCGGGCCATTGGTTTTCTATAACAAGGATATTGGTATCATCAGCATAATTAACTGCTGTACCCCTGCTGTTCACTTCACTGATATCTCCTCCAAAATCGTTGACATACAAAATGAAAAATATTGAACCTGGAACGCTACCTTGAGCGATTCCGAGTTTAACAATCTGCTGTTCTGATCGAATTAGTTCTCCTTCCACTTCTACCTCAACAATTTGGGTTCTGTTTTTGAAGTATGATTCAACCCACTTCAACGCTTGTCCTCTTATTCCATTTTTTTGCAGTTTTTTGAGGAGATTATCAACTCCTACACAGTCATAGGCCTTAGTAAGGTCTAGAAACAATGAACTGGTATATAGCGGTTTGTGTAGATCTTCCTTTCATGTAACCATGCTGTGATTTGGAAATAATGTTGTTTTGTATGAAAAAATCCATAAGCTGTCTACAATAAGCCATCTCGAATACCTTTGAGAATGAGGGCAAGATGTTGATGGTCGATAGTTTTCAAATTTTGTTGGGTCACCTTTCTTGTAAACTGGTTTCACAATTGCTCTTTTCAATTCATCCGGAAAGATGCCATTTTTTAAGGACTTATTAACAATATATCGTAAAGGTTCTTCAATTTCACTGTATGTTTGTTTTATCAAGCTATTCGAAATACCATCTATTCCATGCGTGTGTATTTTTCATAGATTTCACAATATCTTTCAGTTGTAATTTAGTTAATGGTTTAATATAAAGTGATCTGTCTAGTTCTTCTTGCGTAGTATTTACTTTGGTTGTTTTAAATGACTGGGTTAAATTTGCAGCAATATTTATGAAGTATTTATTTAACTCATTAACAGTTTGTGTTGGATTTTCTTTGATAGGTAATTGTTTCTTTGCCTGTGTAGCTTTTATAGACCGTACCACTGACCATAGTGCTTTATTCTTATTATCTGAAGTTGCTATTCTTTGTTCATATGTTTGCGATTTCTGTTTCAATAATGCCCTATCATATTGTGTCTTTACTTCCTTATATATATTTTTTAGTGATGGAACGTGTTGGGATAGAATCAATAAAAAATCTAATTTCTCTTTTAGTTCTTGTATATGTGGATTGTGTTGCAATTTAAATTCATTTTTTATTTTTATTCTTTTCAAAGGGAAAGCCAAATAAGGTGTTCGAGGTAGATGTTATGAAATATGTTGAAGATACTATTTACGTCATTATTATCATTGTATATTATGGTCCAATCTTGTTGTTTTAACCTATTTTTGAAATCTTCTATGTTTCTCTTTGTAAACAGTCTTTTCCATGTGTGTTGACTTCTCTTCTCTGTTTGAAACGTAAGTTGCTGTGCCAAGTGATCCGATATGTGGGTATCCCAAACCAAGGTTTCATAGGGAATATCTGAGTTTGTATATATTCCATCTATACAGGTGGAACTCCTTTCAGTTGATCTGGTGACCCCAAAAATTGTCTGTTTTATATTATAGCAATTCAGGAAATTTAAGAACTCTATTTTTTTATGGGAATCTTTCATCATGTCTATGTTGAAATCACCTGTTATGTAAATATTGTGTTTATCGATTTTGTGCAATATTTCATTTAATTTTTCTATCAAAGTTTTTATGTTTCCATTGTTGTAAACAGTTGTGCAAATATGTTTTTCACCATTTAATTTGTATTCAACAGCCGCCACCTCAAATATACATTTTTCAGACTTTGCAGCTATATCTTTCTCTCTATTGCCTGTATATCATTCTCACAAAGATTGCAACACCTCCATGCTCTCCATCATTTCTACAGAAGCATGCTTTAATAGAAAAATTGTTCATTCCAAAATATTTAAGTTGGCTTTCTGTCTTCCAGTGTTCAGTGAGGCATACAATTTTTATGTTTTTATTTTCGTTTATAATTTGCTCTAATTGATCTCTGCTGTTACCTAGTGAACGTATATTTTGATGAAATATTGAAAAATTCTGTTGTGGATGTTGATTTGCTATCTGATTGTGTAACTCAGGTAGTTGATTTAGACTGTGTCTAAAAAATGTTGGCCACGTATGAAATTAAAACGTGGAGAACGTTATCCCGGTGGGCCAAAATTCATTTTCATATACCTTTTATTTAAGCTGTGAAGGTACTCCTACCATAAAGCTCTTGAATGTTTTCTCTAATTTTGTTTCTAAATACTTGACATTCATCTCTTTCAAATCAATTGATGTTCTTTCTGCTATATATGTTTGTATGTTGGCCTCTACTACTGAATCTTTCACTCTTGAAATGAATAGCCATATTTTTTTGTTTTCCTTATTAGGTTTTATGGATTGAAATAATAACTGATCCTCGAATAAAGTTCCTGGATTTGATCTTCCAAGGAAAATATGGACTGTTCTTAATCGTATAAGAACAGGTCATGGACGTTGCAATAGTATGCTTTTCAAATGGAATTCAGTGAGAGTCCTAGTTGCGAATGCGGAGAAGCAGAGGAGACAATTGAACACCTGATAAATAATTGTCCAATATATAAATTTCAAGATGGCTTGAGAGCTGTACATGAAATTACCGAGTCGTTTTTGAATTGGGTTATTAATTTAAATCGATTTAATAGAGTTTTAATCATTTAATTTTTTCTGTTTCTTTTTTCTGCTTTGATTTTTTCGTTTCAGATTCAGAATTCCGAAGGCATCCTGGAGAGGGTTATCGTTCATTTGGACTAAGTAAAGAAGAAAACCTTCAATATTCTAATAGTTTTTAAGTGTTATTTTTGTTGAAACGGCGAGACAGGGTTTTTTCTACTGGGGTTTTTCACTGAGCTCTGGTATCATACGAAAAAATAGTATGGTACCCCGTTTTGCACCAACCTCAGTTAGGGATTTTTATTTTTGTTTTATGTATTGTATTATGTTAGCTCTTGATTTCAAAAAGAATATATATATGGATTGAAATTTATCTACATCTTGTTCAGACCGTTGTGCAGTTCCAACATTGGCTTTTTTAAATCTTGATCTTCTTTTTTTTATTTTCAACCAACTTGAATTCTTCATCTTTTTCCGAGATATATGGCTTGTGCCGATTTGATTGTTGATAAGTTTTGTTTATATTTTCTGGATTTGTTGACTTCTGCTCTCTGTTTTCATTAAGGTTAGGTTGTGTTGTCATAATCTGTGCAATTGGCCTACTTACTGACATTTGGGTTTTATTAGTTTGTATTTGCAGTGGATAGTCTGTTTGTAGTTCACTTGTACGTTGATTGTCAATTTCTTTTAAAAGTTGACTTCTGTTATCTGGATTGTTTACCGTTTTTTTTGGAGTTTTTATCGCCTGGGAATAATCCTTCACTTTTTTATCTCTTTCAAATTCTAATGATTTGATTTTTTCTAGCAATAATTGATTGCTCATAATAAGAATTTGATTCTTTTCCTCGGTTGTTCTGATTAATTCTTTTAGATAAGCATTTTCCACAGTCAATATTTTGTTTTGCTGGTATGAATCTTCCTCTTGGCAATCACTTTTGGTTACATGCTTGCAGTTTGTTGTTTTTTGATTTGCTGCTTGAATTAGGCATCTTGGATGAAATATTTCTTCACATTTAGCACATTTGGCAATTTCTATCACTTTCTTTTTACAGTGTGCACATTTGTTCTCACTTTTCGCGGAGCGACTTTCTGCGTCTTCATCATTTGCCGCCATCTTGCATTTGCATTTTGTCTTGAACAAGGACGAGATTAGCTCCGAAGTTTGAGTTTAATATTGGTTGATTTTAATTGATTAATATTATTCTCTGCTTTCACTATTTTGGAATATGTGATTGAAATTTCTTAGTTAAGATCTGGACCACTCAGTATACTTTCTCAAGGTCAATCCCACTACTCACCCTTTCTCCGAATCAGCCGGCACCAACTTCTTAACAGTCTGTCCAACTGCCAGAATACAGCTTTGAGGTGGGTTGATGATGGCGCAGAACTGATCTATACCGAACATTCCCAAGTTGGATATGCTAAAGGTGCCACCTTGGAATTCTTGAGGTTTCAGTTTGTTTTCACGAGCCTTGGCGGCCAGTTCTTTCACTTCCTTGCTGATCTGGACCACGCCTTTGTTGTTGGCACCAAAGACGATGGGCGTTATCAGACCGGTGGGGGTCGATACGGCTACGCTGATATCTGCCGTTGTGTACTGAAAGAAAATTACTGATTTATCTTGGGTTTATTGAATCTATAGGCGTTTTCGGAAAAATGCACGTTCTATTTGTCAAAATCATTTCACTTCCAACTGAAGTGATTTCGGAATTATTCAGTCAAATAGAAAGCTAGGTATATCAGGTGCGCACTGCTTTTTTAATTAAAACTAGTGCACTTGAGGTTATGATACACTGCGCAAAAAAATTAACGCACATTCTGAAAATATCAATTTTAATGAAAGTTAACTCCACATTGACTTTATAACTTATTTTTTATGTTCTCTCGGGAAGGTTTTGAACGAAACAAGACACATTAAATGGAAGAAAAATTCAGGATTTCACCGAATCTTATGTGAAAGAAGAGAAATAAACAATTTTCAAAATACTGGAATGCTGATAAGTGATTTAATACTTGGTATTTCCACCCCTTGCGTTAATTACAGCTCGGCAACGACGGTCATACTCAAAATGAGTGATCTTAAAATGTTCTGATCTAATCCTTCCCAGATTTCTCTGAGTTGGATTCCTAAGTCATTAAGAGTAGCTGGATGGTTTTCTGAACCTCTCAGCCTCCTATTGAGGTTGTCCCAAACCTGCTCAATCGGATTGATATCTGAACTTCTTGCTGACCATTCCATTCGAGAGACTTCAACCTCTTCAAGGTACTCCTGAACGATGCGAGCACGATGGGGTCTGGCTTTATCGTCCATAAAAATGAAATTTTCACCAATCTATGGGGCAAATAGCACTACATGCTCTTCAAGAATGTTCCTTATATAGCTATCAGCATTCATAGCTCCATTATCAATGACCACTAGGTCAGTGCGAGCAGTCAAAGATATTCCACCCCATACCATAATCGATCCTCCCCCGAAACCAGTAGTATTCAGGAAATTGCACTGAGCATATCTTCATGTGGACGTCTGTATACAAGGGAACATCGATCACAATGGTAAAGGCAGATTTAGACTCATCTGTGAAGAGAACTCTTTCCCAGTCAGCCTCTTCCCAATGGATATGCTCTCTCGCAAAATCGAAACGCGCCCTTCGACGGGCTGGGGTAAGAGCTGGGCCTCTTGCCGCGACACGCTGCAACAGTCTGGACACACTTGTATGGGAAACTCCAAACCTTTCTGCAATTCTTGTGTATGTATGTCCACCCTTCCTCTCGCAAAACTACCTGATGTGTCGTAAACTTAGAACCCGGGTCCGTGATCGGAGTAGATCCGTCTCGTGACCCAATGGATCGAGATAGTAACCCTGAGGAAGTTTCCGACCCCAGTTCAAATAATAGTAATCGTAAAAACCTGAATAATCAAAATCATCCTCACCTGTCTTATGAACGACTCCATCCAAGCAGAATTTGCCTCGGGTACCTTGATTAGGGCTTGTGCTACGGCTTTGATTATGAAATCGTTCACACTGACTTTTTGGCCGGATTTCTCCAATTTCTTATTTAATTTACTTCTTAAAGCTATAAGCTTATCGACTTCTACATCGATGGTAAGATAATAATGTGGAATAGTTGTCTTTGAAGCCAATAACCTCTTAGCTATTGTCTGTCTAATGTTGGTTAGGGGTATGTCAACGTAAGCTGCTCCTGGAGCTGGTGCGGGTGCTGGGGCTCCGGCAACTGGTGATGGTGATCCAGCTGAAATTGAACATGACAGTTTTAATTCTATCATTATATTATTGGGGAATATTTTTATGAGTATGTCTTCAATTACGAGCCTCTATATTTTTTTAGATTTGTGAAATAATCAAAAACTATTCAATACATCTCAATAAATTACTGATAAGTTGTGGACTATGGTGTCCAATCAAAACTTGTACATTATACAGGAGGTTTTAAAGTTGAGTCTTCTTTTTTGACAGGTTAGGTTAGGTTAAGTTGTAACTTTTCAGTTAGTACCAATTCACTCATTTTGAGATACAAAAACTAAACAAAACGATTCAAAGGTTCTCAAGTATTTTCTAAGAATGAATGACTATGGCAATGACTTCAACAGAGGAGTACCATAAAAGTAGTCAACTGCTTAAAAAACACCAAAATTCAATTCCCCCAAAAAAGAAGACTCATTCAATTTAGAGTGGTTGAAGTGCCCCATCTTAGGGGGTTGCTTGTTCAATCTCAAATATAAAGGTTTTTCCAATAAGAGGTGTTATTTTGAATAGCCCGCTATTTCAGTAGATGTCACATTTGAAGCTGTCATTATTTGACATTTGACAAGTAGAAACTACGCCATTAATAAAAATGGAACGATACACGCTTCAGAACGCATTGAAATTATTAAAATTCACTATAACAATGGTGAGAATTTGACAGAGACAGTTCGTAAAACTCAACATTTTTGGGTCGTCGTGAAGCACTTTGTTGGACCGCAATAAAAAAATTGGTGGAAAAATTCGAGCTGTTCGGACAAGTTAGTGATGTGAAGAATAAAACCGAGAATATTGCCCAGTTTTGTCCATTCCTCGTCGTTCTTTGATGATTAATGATTTTTTATGACTGAAATTGGATAGAATTGATCTGGACAACGTTTACATTCAACTAGATAGCGTTACTTGCCACACAAGCAACGAAACCATTGATCTTTTGCGGGAAAAATTTCCGGACCGTGTTATCTCGCGAAGGAGTGATCACAATTGGGCACCGAGATATTGTGATTTAACACCTTGCGACTTCTTCCTATATGGCCAAGTAAAAGAGAAGCCCAGCGTCGATTCAAGACCTCAAGGATGGAATTTGTGAGGCTATCGAGGACATAAGGCAGCCCCTTTGTGATTTGGTTATGGAAAATTTCATTAAAAGGATATGGTCCTGTAAGCGTGCTCGTAGTGGTCATTTGCCTGATGTTATTTTCCACTACTAACGGCATAGCTTCTTCTTTATAATGAAATCAACATCCGATCATTTTTATTGAGAAATGGCATTTTTCCTTGAATATCAAAATAACACCTCTAATTGAAAAACCCTTTATAATTTCTTACAATATAATGATGGTTAAAAATTTTGAAAAAGCCCTACCACGAAAATCTTTCAAATGAAAATGTTACCTGTTAGCTTATCTAAATCAGCAGACGTTATGGAATCATAAAGTCCAGTACCTTTTCCCTGCAGTCGAATATTTCTTTGTTCGGCCAAACGTTTCGCCATAGGACTAGCGTACACCCTACCACCGGACGCTGCAGGCGGTGGGCTAGGAACAGCTTGCGGTGCACTAGGGGGAGGAGCCACGGGTGCAGATGGCGCTGCCGGCGCGGGAGGTGGTGGCGAAGCCGCCTTAGCAGGCGCAGGCGCCGCGGCTCCGTCGTCTTTGAAATCCTTGAACTTGGCCACGTCCTCCTCGTTTTCTACTATTATACAAACCAATTTTCCGATGGGCACCTCTTTGGTACCGGCTGGAATGATGATTTTGGCCAGATATCCCTCTTCGGGAGTTTCGAAACCCATGGTAGCTTTGTCTGTTTCGATTTCTGCCAGGAGGTCACCTTCGTTGAGTTTGTCGCCTTCCTTTTTTGACCAGGAGATTATTGTGCCCATTTCCATGGTAGGTGAGAGTGCGGGAAGGGTGACCCTTGTGTGCGCTGGTAGATCGCTTGCGTAATGGCGTACTTGGTAGGTCCATTGTAGTCCTTTTGGTTTGTTTTGTAGGATTAATATACTCCTGAAAATCAGTTTGATTGATGATAAAAAAAAACACTTCACAATTTTTATTAAAATATTAGAGCACTAGAAAGATAGGTATGCCAGACAGGCTGACTGGGTCCAACCATAGAATCGAAAATTACAGATGGTAATGTCAATTTCTCAGTTATTGTGCTCTATTGTTAGTTGCGTGTTTTTTTTGAAGAATAGTCAATAAAAAGTATTGATTTTTATTCAAAACAATAAAGTTGGAGACTAGACAGGTAAGCATAAGCATTTATTCGATTACAGATTTCATTTCATTCGAATTGTTCTGTAATTTTCGAATCTGTGGTTGGACCAAGCATGGCTGTCTGGTATACTCCCCTTTTCAGAGCCTTAAAAATATCACAGTCAGTTGACATGCATGTTTCGGGTGTTAGCCCATTCTCAAAACTGAATAAAATACATATGATCGCCATAGACATAGAAAAGAATGGACAGGGCGTCACGTGACTTTCACACTAAGTTTTGTGTCCTCAACATAAGAGAGAGAGGTACTGTGAAGGATGGAGTAATATTAGTGTGGTGCATAGACTAAAATAAACTAATATCACTCCATCCTTCACATTATCTCTCTCTCTTAATATTAGAAAATCACAGAACATAAAAATATCTAATGCGTAGGATCTACGATCCAATGTTTTTATTATATGTTCTGTGCACCGCACTAATATTACTCTATCCCTCTCTATCCTTGGAAAAATCACAGAACATAAAAATATCTAATGCGTAGATATCTACGATCCAATGTTTTTATTATATGTTCTGTGCACCGCACTAATATTACTCTATCCTTGAGCCCTGAGGTTCATCTTAAGACACTAGGTGTCAGTTGCAGGAACGTCCATTAAAATTTAAAGGTCCATTAAACTCTTAATCCTCCATTATTTCAAGGAACTAATGGAGGATTAAGGGTTTAATGGACCTTTAAATTTTAATGGACGTTCCTGCAACTGAGCATAGTACAGGCAAAAAAAATTGAGAAAGAAGTGAAGCTAGAAGCTATGGCGCTTTTGTCCATACTGTAGAGTTAAATTATGCTGCGTAAGAATCCTTAATGTTGATATAATATGAAAGAATTGAAAAGCAGTTGATAAATCTAAGAAATGAGTAATTACTACGATTTTAGAAAAGAAACGACAACGTCGCTTAATTATTTGACAGGAAAATCTCTCTAACCAGTCTAACCTCACTTTCTTATTGAGTTCATGTGTCAAATGGAATGAAGTTTATTTACTCCATAACATGAATTCGTTAAAAAATTAATTAAATTGAATTAAATAGACTATTAAATAGCTAAAGGAATAAACCTGTTTTTATATGATTCTGAATCTAATGATGAAAATGTTCATCTTATATTACTTATCAAAAACAAATTCTTTTTAGTGTATACCTACAGGTGGAAAATAGCTTGAAAATATTTGGTTCAGCTATACAGGGTGTCCCGTAAATACCACGGGAAAGTGACACTGGAGATAGATTGACATTAGGTCTTTCAGATAGCATCAACATGACCTCAGTAAAAGTCCGCTGTTTTCGAGATATAACCACTTTGTGTTTTTTGAAAATCTCCAATTTTCGGTCTTCAAACTCATGTTTTTTTTTTACTAGGCTACCCTGAATAGTTGCTTTAAACAATGAAGTAATAACTTCACCGAGAACTAGAACAAAATCCTTTAAAAAATGTCTAACTTGTTGTATTTTATGAAGAAGTTAAAACGTTAACTTAAGTTTGACTGACTGATGTGAAAAAAAATCAGACTGAATTGCATTCAGCAATTCCAGCACTTTTCAAAATGATACAACACTACCAATTTTTTTATGTCAAAACCTTAGAAATTATAATTTTGTCGCGAGAGATGTGTTATGCGAAATAATTAAAAATTAGGAAAAATGCACAAGTATCACCTGTTGCCAAATTACATGTTTGCTTGATATTCTTTCCTCGCTACCGTTTCAAACAACCATTATTTTTGCTCTTCTTTCTCTTTTATCTCACTTTCTCTTTCATTTTTTGTTTGCAAAGTGGTGATATCTCTAAAACCAGCGGACTTTTACTGAGGTCATGTTGATGCTATCTGATAGACCTAATGCCAATCTATCTCCAGTGTCACTTTCGCGTGGTATTTACGGGACACCCTGTATATTTTAAGCAGTTTTCATCACAGCACCATATGGGTACCATTTATTTCCATAGATTATAGGTCCATGTTTATTTCATTACTTTCAGGTTTTGAAAGCGTTGTCATTATAACTTTTTTGGCACGGCTTTCACCATCAATTTATTTTTCCCGGAAAAATCATACAATTCATTAACCACTTTCTTCCATGTAATTTCCTTTTTTCTAGACAACTGATCATTTATCAATGAAGACGTTTTGTTTAAATTTCATCGTTACAGTTGTGGTTTCGGTGCTTCGATAAAGAACCAACATTTACTGACTCAGGAGAATTCTTCGACAAGTTCTGCTTTAATTCTTTCTAGATTAATTAACTTCATCCTCAAAATGTTACCCAACATATCAGTATGGTAAAACAAAGTTCTCACTTTGAGAGTGAAAATATAAACTTCAAGGACAAATTTTCCATTCCAAAAAGCGTAACGTGTTATAATATGCTCCTAATATTATATCATTCCAATAAATGGATAGAAATACTCACTGTTTAGGAATTCTTTTAGCGCTTTGAACACATAGATTTCTAATAATATTTGCCCTTATTGTCCTCCTTAAATTTCCTCTGATTGAGTCGCTTCGAATGAAAATCGTTCGGAACATAATTCCTTTTTTAAAATTATTAAAAACCAATAAATTCCTGAAAACGTAAAGGACAACCTAACCAAGAACAGGCTTTCAGGCCCTGGAGGTCATTTAAAAGACTTTTCTTTCAAATTTGGCAAGTGGTTCGATCACGGTATCACTTTGACATTTGACATTTTTTAATAATTTTTCCTTTGATATGGTAGCAGTGGCGTAGCATAAAGGGAAGTAAAAAAATATGTTAAATTATATTTATTTGTAATACTATGAGGCATTTCCAAGCCATGTTACAAGGTCAAGAAAACTGGTACTGCATTTTTGGGAAAATTTCGAACAGTCCTTCAGCTGTCTTCCAACTTCTTCTGCAATCTCGTAGTCTCCTTCTAAATTTCGATTTTTAGATGATGAGGGACTAAAACAGAGGATAATATTAAAATGTGATAAATTTTTTAAATATCTGTGAAAATTTCATATATCTTTAATGTTTCTGTTGAAAGGAAACTATGAATTGATAATTTTTTGAATTTTTTAGATACTCACGTGAATATTACATGCAAAATATCACCTAAAATACCATTGGCGTGTAAAATAGTGTCTGAGGAGGATAATTCGCATATTATTCTCAGTAGACAGGGTTTTCCCAGATAACCAATTCTGTAAAATATTAGTTCATATTTATTTTATCTCTTTATACAGGTTTCGAAATTCACATCTGAAACATACGATATACAATGCATCAGACAGATAATTCTTCCGTCCAATTGCACAGATGAATAGTCGAGACAATCACGTGCTGTAACACACTGATTTCCGTTGTCTTATTGCAATATTCTAGTCTTGTCTCTCTTTTATCAGTATGGTAGGCAACAGTAAATACTTGAATCGAGTATTACGGGCAGCCTGACTAATTAAATAATTCTATACGTGTACTGCAGGTTCCCTACCATACTGCGATAAGAGAGAAAAAAGACTAGGTCATTGCAATAAGTCAACGGAATTCATTCAGTTACAGCACGTGATTATCTCGACTATTCATCTGTGCAACTAGACGGAAGAATTCTCTGTCTGATGCATTATATATCGTATGTTTCAGATGTGAATTTCCAAATCTGTATATCTAGCTTATATCAATAAGAACAAATTATAATCATTTTTATCCATTCTTATATAACAAATGGAATAATATAGATCAGTGGCGCAGCCAGGATTTTATTTTGGGGGGGCAGAACTGAAAATTTTTTGATGATACAGTGAATAACGAGAGTTGCAAGAAGAAGAAAAAAAGAAGAAGGAAATAACGAAGAAATTACTGGCTGCGCCAGTGATATAGATAAGAAATAAGGGAAACATTATTACTAAAGAGGATTTACTTAATTATTTTTTTGGCGTCATTACTCACGATCTGAGTTTAGTTTCTAAAGCTGTGTAAATCAATTTTCTATCAATACTTTTGCTCAGTAGAGGTGGATATTCGAATGAAGTCTCATTTCCAGGTACCATGTAATTTGCTTCGAAGTTATAGGCCAAATAGGCATTTCTGTAGGGTCCTCCTAAGGGTACAGCTATCGCCATAAATAGCTGGAAGGAAAAAAGTATAGTCATTCGGTTCGTTATACTTTTTTCAAATAAATTACATAATTTATCTTCGTCCAATTCGCGACAAAAAAGCTCTTATGCTTTTTTACGTATGGGGCACCGTTTTGTATGTATCATAGTAGTGAGGATACGCTAAGATGTTCATTTTTCTCATAAAAGTTTGAGCTCTCGTTGATTGGTAGAGCAATACAGCATTTATACAGGATGTTCCGGAAAATGTGGGAATCTCTCGGATTCAGATAGAACATAAAAAATAAGATGACAAGTTCTCAAAAAAAAATTTTCCTAGCGGCCCTCCCTACGAAGATACGACCTCCTAAATGACGCCACTGGAAATTCATTTTAGTGAAATAAATTTCAATTACTTACTTCTTTCATAATTTTTTTTGAAAACGGTTCATTTTATCGACATTGAACAAGAGTACCTTTTCTTTAGCTTAATGTTCAAGGTATCCAAATTTGTTTTTAGCTCTTTATCATACAAGGTGTTAAAAATGTAAGCATTAAAATGTACAACCCAGTCCGCCCCTGGCAAACTGAACAAGCTAATTGAAATTTGAATGCGGTGATTTAAGAGGTCCTTTAATACTATTAATCATATCAAATTTTCCTCAAATTATATCGAGTAGTTTGAAACTTATTTCACTAAAATGGATTTCCAGTGGCGTCATTTAGGAGGTCGTATCTTCGTAGGGAAGGCCGCTAGAAAAAAAAATGATGGGAACTTGTCATCTTCATTTTTTATGTTCTATCTGAATCCGAGAGATTTCCCACATCTTCCGGGACACCCTGAATACTATAGCTCTTATTACTCCTTTTCCCGCTTTTTATAAAATGTATAAAAAACAGAAATAATTTAACTTACTCCCATTCCAGTCCCTGGTATAAAATGAAACTTCCAGTTATCAACTTTAAAATCAGGATCATCGTCGGCACTACACACAATAATTATTAAAAAAATTGATAAAATGGAAATACAAGAACGAATGGTTTTTTTCATGATCAGTAAAATTTTCCGTTATAACACCTAGATGCAGCTGAAAATTCTAATGTTATACCGTTCATTGAACGTTCTTATGAAGCAAACATGGCTCACCGAATTTTTATTAGCGCTAATTATTGTTCAAACATATTTGTTGTTAATTTCTATTCTGTTCTATTGCACTCAGTTGTAAGAGTTTTGGAACTGTTCTTTTGCATCGGAATTTTACCTCACATTAACAGGAATTATGTGTATTCTTTTATATAATTTTCATTTCCCTCGAAAAATTCAGTTTTCTCATTTTCTCAACATATTTATCCAAAGGTGCCTTCTTATGGGTGCTTTGCAACGTACAAGTTTTTATAGTTTTGAGGAAATTCTTCACCTTAACAATAGCCAAGCAGCATATCGCAAACACCGAAAAATTCAGAAAAAATACGAAAATTTCTCAGATCAGTAAAAATCTGAGGGAAAATTCAAATCGAAACATAGAAGGTTCAGAAAAGGAAGAATGGAACTATTCTGTGACGATGTAAAAGTTGACGTTTCAATTTAACCTTAACCTTAAATAAATATAGGTGTAAAATAAAGGAAAATATTGGAAAATTCACGAGTTCTTAGATGCCCAGGATAATTGTACAAATCTCATACATTTGAAACCTACAGAGGAGTCAAGCTATTGATTTTGTTTAAATCAGAACAATTTTTTTTTCACCAAAATGGATAAACTCAAAAGAGTATTAACTGGAAACGATTCTCCAGACGAGGAAAGTGGTATAATGGATCAGGTACATGCTTATTATTTTCTACAATATCATTGCTAGTATTATCTAGAACCTAAAGGGTGTTTCCTAAGGTTTACCAAGCTAATTCTTTCAATATGTAATGTGCTAAATCCTTTGGTAAAGGTATCGAATGTGAATTATTCTAAGAATAAAATCTTTGAAAACATCATTTATCGAAATTTCATTTTGGTTTCAGTTCAGTGATGCCACAACATTTAGTTGGTCGACGAGACTAAAAGGATTCATAGCTTGTTTCATTATTGGAATTGCTCTTTCATTATTAGGTTCATTTGCTCTTTTTTTCCATGGAGGTATGAGACTGTTCGCCGTTTTTTACACGCTGGGGAACATCACTTCCCTTTTCAGTACCTTATTTTTGATGGGGCCTTTCAATCAAATAAAGAAAATGTTCGCCGCTACCAGAGCTGTAGCAACGTGCATTGTGATTGCATCGTTTATTTTGACCCTCATAGCTTCATTTGTGGTGAGTAGAAATGAATTAAGATTTTTTTTATGAAGAAATGTGTATGAAGTCAAAAAATTATTGGTATGAGTATACAGGGTGTCCTAAAACTCGACGTCAACCCGGAACCAGGTGAAAAGGCAAGTAATGCTGGTTGTCAGAAAAATATAAAAAAAAATCTAACTTGCATGATTTTAAAATAATGGGCATTTAAAAAAACACGCAAAATTCCACACCCTGTGACAGTCTTTTCGCTCCTGTTGCCACAAATATCAACTAATTCCAACTTTTTTTTGCTGTGTAAAGGGGCCCACTCACTAAGAAGGAAGAATGCGCAGTTAAGTATCTGCACGTTTGCAGTAAAGCAAACGTGTGCATTCATATTTCCCACACACATACACTTTTGCGTGTTGGTTTGGATGTGCGACAAGCGTGAGATGACGTCGAAAAAAGATCTGATGTTAATGGCAGTGGCGTGTGTTGTTATTTAGGAAAAAATGTTCAATATATAAATAGGGAACCCGACACTTTTGGTCATTCTTCCACGTACGGTGAAGATGCACACGACGGAGATGATTGCGCATTCCAAATTTACGCCATACATACACTGTTTTAACTGTACCCCGTACAACGCGCATTCAAGTCTTCGCGCTTCCTCTTAGTGAGTGGGCCCTTTAACCTTGAATAATGCTTGTCTAAACTGTAATCAAAATTTGGATACCAGCTGCTCTAGGTTTCTTAAAAATAGGCTTGCTTCTCAGAAATAAAATTCAAAATAAACAATTGCCTAGTTTCAACTGACTGTATTGAAAAAAAAATGTACTACGCAAGTTTGGCATGTTTTGTCAAAAGTTGGGGCATTTAGTGAGGATTCCAAAACGGTATAATACTTGTTAAACTGTAGCTGCCGTAGTTCAAATTTATTTTCGATTGCCTTTGAATACACTTTATCTTAAACTGCTTCCCAGTGAAAAAGTCCGATGGATTCAAGTCCGGTGAACAGACCCCCAGATTGACCAGAACGTCCGATACATCTTCCGGGAAAAAATGTTACAGAAAAAATAATTCCAGAGAAATTTCTCAGGAAAAATTTTTTCTGGAAAAATTATTTTCTCTGGAAATTTTTTTTTTCTGGTAACATTTTTCCCGGAAGATGGATCGGACGTTTCAGAGAATTTCTCAGGAAAAAAATTTTCTGGAAAAATTATTTTCTCTGGAAATTTTTTTTCTGGTAACATTTTTTCCGGAAGATGGATCGGACGTTCTGGTCCAATCTGGTGGCCCGGCCCGTTCACCGGACTTGATCCATTGGACTTTTTTACTGGGAAACAGTTTAGAAAAGTGTATTCAAAGGCAATCGAAAATAAATTTGAACTACGGCAGCTACAGTTCAACAAGTATTATACCATTTGGAATCCTTACTAAATGAGCCACTTTGATAAAACATGCCAAACTTGCGTAGTACATTTTTTTTTCAATACAGTCAGTTGAAACTGGGCATTGTTTATTTTGAATTTTTTTTTTCTGAGAAGCAAGCCTATTTTTTATGGAACCTAGAGCAGCTGGTATCCAAATTTTGATTAAAGTTTAGACAGGGACGTAGTGATCGGTGTTCAGCGTGTTCGAAGAACACGGGCCCGGGCCCATAGGGGCCCGGCCTGGGCTTGGGACGATTATACTATTTTTCTTGCAGAATAAATCCTTCATTTTCGTACTAAAACCACTTATCTCCGAAACTCTAGTTGAAATATATTCAATTCATATCAGTATATGATTGTTATTAAAATTCACCACATCGCACACAAATGAAAACGTTAAATCAACAATTCCTTATTTATATTTATATTCTTCTGGTGAGAATTGCTATCCCCGTAATCAATTTTGCGGCCTGGACCCTGGACAAATCGTACCGAACTCTTTGCATGAAGCGTGTCGGCATTCTGTTTAGGGGATAATTACATTACATTAACGTCACCAGATGATCACTTTATTGGGGCGGCTTTTTTTTTGAGCGGTGTGAGTGTGTTCAGAGTGAAAGTTCTCAAAATTCTTGACTTTTTTTTTTCTTTGATTTCTGGAAAAGTCCAGAAAATCATATCATTTTCATATTAAGAGAGGCGCCTAACGAAAAAATCAGCCACGTGATGAATTATAGAACCACCTTCAATAACACTTCTTTAGTGTTATTGCTCTTAATATGAAAAATGCAGGTCAGTCTTGGGGATTGCTGATAGAATTGAAAACTGAGTGAATTGTGAATTGTAGCGTCGAGTTATCAGATTATTATTTTCAAATAATTTTGGTATATAATGAATGATAAATGTTCGAATTGGTAATTGGTCACTAACACTTCTTTATAAACCAAAAATAATTAGAAAAAAAGAGCCTAATAGCTCGACGATATAATTTACAAGTTACTTCGTTACTTGTCTCAAGAAATCTTGCTAGAATTATTTTCAATTATTTCTATAGAAAATGAAGTTGCCCGAACATTAAGTATAGCTAATATTGTGACAATTTTGCAATTCGAAAGCCCGCAAAAAAAAGTTTTGATTGCGCTTTGTTTTTATCTCTTTTTTGTGTTTATTATATAATAATATATTTAAATGTAAATTTGGTTTTAATATTATTTTGTTTTTTGTTTTCATTTTGCTTATAGTTGTTATTTGTTAGTGGTTATATTTATATGTGGAAGGTACCCACGTACTTTGTATTGTCACTATTCTAATATAAGTGACAAGAAAATGTGCTATTATTTTGTCTTATCTAATTTTTTAATATTGGAACCAGCAGGCAGCGCTGCTAGTGAGAGTAGGGGCCCGGGAAATATTTGAACACAGGCCCGTGGTGCGTTACTACGCCACTGAGTTTAGACAAGCATTATTCAAGGTTATACAGCAAAAAAAAAGTTGGAAAAAGTTGATATTTGTGGCGAAAAAGCTGTCACAGGGTGTGGAAGTTTGGCGTGCTTTTTTAAATGCCCATTATTTTAAAATCATGCATCTTAGGTTTTTTTTTTGACAACCAGCTTTACTTGCCTTTTCAATCCCGGTTCCGGTTGACGTCGAGTTTTGGGACACCCTGTATAAAATCTATCAAGTATTATTGAAATTTGGCATATTGTTTATATTTATTGTGTTGTGAATCTTTCTGCTTCGCCTTCAGAAGAGAATACGAAGGATTCGAAATTTTGGTACAAAATGTAAGTTTATTGAAAAGGTTAATATCGTAGACTTTCAGTTTGCAACTATTATATTGTCTATTTAGATCATTGTAGTGCTCTTAGATTTAATTTTTTTAAAGCTGCTGAAGTTCAATGAATTCTTATAATTTTTGAACAGTTAGTTTCGATTTTTCTTCAATTTGGAAGAAAAATATTGCATAATTTTTTATTAGATTCTAGCGATATTCACATATTAGATCACCAAATTGTTTCTCAGTTTTCTCACAGATAAGCATCATTTGATTTTCTTTGATTCGATTGATTTTTCTTTTTTCAATTAAAAACGTGAACAATTAATTTTCCAGCTGAAAAATCCAGTTCTGGCATTGTTACTCATCATCGTACAATCTTTAGCAATGACCTGGTATTCTTTGTCATACATACCTTACGCTAGAGATGCTGTCAAGAAGACTTTATCGACATGTATGGATGTTTAAAAGGTAACAATTAGGACTTTTACTTAATTGAAAGGATATTTATGCTCATACAATACAGAAAGCGAATTTACTGTAATCGTTGAAATTATGTTACTCCTGTTTTGATAATTTAAAATTTTCTGAAGGTAAATATATTAATTGTAAGATTTATTTATATATTGTTCATTCGTTACCATGAAATTGTTGTAAAATGATGAAAATTCATGACATATTTGAGTTGTTGAAACAAGTATTTTTACAATGTATTTATCACATAAAAATGGCCAATTTTTCTGATTAGACAATAAAATGAAGTGCCCTTTACTGAAAGATGGTCCAAACAATGCATTTTGTGATGTAAATTATGCTAAGTGTTGTACATAACTCTGAAATCTATTTTAAAAATAAGGATATGTATTTTTATGTCATTTACTTATTGTTGTATTGTATTTAATTGAAGGAATATGTTACTTTTTTAAATTATTGAAATGTATCTTAGTTTGTTTTTGTTCCATTTCCTCAACTGCCGCATATTTTTTCAAATAGTGAACTTGTTGACCTGATGTTAGTATATAGTGAATCCTCAAATCAATAAAACATGTTCTTTTATTAGGCGTTTTCAGGTTACTAACTCGATCCATTGGGTCACTTAAAATCTACTCGGATCACGGACCCGGGTTCTAAGTTTACGAACACATATGGTTTAGGATTTGAAGTGACAGTCGTATCAATAACATAACCAAATAATTTATGATTTTTTCTCGTGTGCCCTTCCATGTTTAATGTTATTTATGTTAAAGACGTAGACGTAGAGAATTTATTTTTTCAGTTCCAGTTTAATTACTGATTGTCTCTAGCTTTGCTCGGATTTATTGGCATCTGTAAAATCTTATAATTTCTGGTGTGCCCTCACATGTTCAATGTTATCTTCGAGTTCCTATATTAGAGAAGTAAAGAAGGCTTCAGCTTTAACGCAGAAAGATCTGCATACAAAGTTATGAAGAAGTTGTTTCACATTATTTTCTCAGTTCAAGGTGCCACACATTTTACAATGAGCTAAATTCTCTTCTCTTTCCATAATTTTTATGAATCCATACTAATATTATAAATGCGAAAGTAACTCTGTCTGTCTGTCTGTTACTCTTTCACGCCTAAACGGCTGAACGGATTTTGATGAAATTTGGTATGGTGATAGATGATAACCTAGAAATGGTCATTGGCTATAAATAATCACGGCATCGTTCTTAGGGGGTAGGCAGATAACTAAATTGAGTCGAAATTTTTTCGGGGTAAAATTTTTATGAATCGAAATTTTTTCGGGCAAAAAAATCAAACATTTTTCGTGCAAAAAAAATAAAATTTTTCGGCGCAAAATTTTTCTGAGTCAAAATTTTTTCGGGCAAAACAATCGAAATTTTTTTGGGGCAAAATTTTTCTGAGTAGAAATTTTTTCGGTCAAAATTTCTACTCTGAAAAATTCTGGCCGAAAAAAATTTGGACTCTGAAAAATTTTGACCCGAAAAAATTTCGATTGTTTTGCCCGAAAAAATTTTGACTCAGAAAAATAAAATTTATTCACAACGAAACATGAAAAAATGTATTTTTTCATCTGCTACCAAGTTTATTCAGAACATTTTGAAAAGGGTGGGTTATAGAAGAAAGTGGTAAACAGGACCTTTGTAGAAATTCAATTTATATGAATAAATGAAATAAATATGTCTTAATCATCCATACTACCCATACTAATATTATATACCGATTTGGAAATTCACATTGAAAACATACGATATACAAGGCATCAGACAGAGAATTCTTCCCTCCAGTTGCACAGATGAATAGGCGAGATAATCAAGTGCGATAACTGAATGAATTCAAAATTCAACTGTCTTACTGCAATAATCTAGTCTTGTCTCTCTCTTATCGCAGTATGGTAGGGAACCCGCACTTCACGTATAGAATTTTTAATTTGTCACGCTGCCCGTAATACTCGATTCAAGTATTCACTGTTTCCTACCATATTAAAGAACTACGCTCCTCTAAACGATAAGAGAGAGACAAGACTAGAATAATGAAGTCAGACACTGAATTCAGTGTGTTACAGCAAGTGATTGTCTCGACTATTCATCTGTGCAACTGGAGGGAAGAATTCTCTGTCTGATGCATTGTATATCGTATATTTCAGATGTGAATTTCCAAACCTGTATGTCTATCTGTTACTCTTTCACGGCTGAACGGATTTTGATGAAATTGGTATGGTTATAGATGATACCTAGAAATGGTCATAGGCTATAAATAATCACGCCATCGTTCTTAGGGGGTAGACAGTAGGCAGATAACTAATTGAGTAAGTGATTTTAGTCGTTTTTTTGTTGGGACTTTTGCTCTTTCACGTCTTAACGGCTGAACAGATTTTGATGAAATTTAGTAAGGAAATAGATGGTTACCTAAAAACGGATATAAATCAAAATGATCACGTCATCGTACTTAGGGGATAGGAAGTAGGCAGAAAACTGAATTGAGTTAGTGATTTTTTTATGGTTTTTGCTGGGAGTTTTGCTCTATAATGCCTAAACGGCTGAACGGATTTTGATGAAATTTAGTTAGGTGATAGATAGTAACCTAGAAAAGGATATGGGCTATTAATATTCATGCTATCGTACTTAAGGCGTAGGCGGTAGGCACTAGGCAGAAAACTAATTAAGTTAGTGATTTTTAATCGTTTGTTTTAAAAATTTACCTCATTCACGCCTTAAAGTCTGAACGGATTTTTATAAGACTTGGTTAATATAAAGATAAGATCCTAGGCACGGACACAGGCTACTTTTTACGGCAGGAAAATACCTCATTCCCGCGGAAATCTAGCGTGATCGTGTCAAGAAGCGCATGACGCCATAGCTACTGAAATGATTTTGATGTTTTTTTTTAACTGAGTGTTACTAGACTTCAGTTAGTATTTGATCACTTTTCTAACTTAGAGGGTGGGTAGGCGCCATAATTTAGGGAATTTATGATAAAATTTTGATGCAACTGTCTTTATTTAACAGTTTTACTTGGATCGAAACTTAGCGACATTCCATCACACTACTTAATTTATAGGGTAGGAAGGTACTACTACATACCTAGCTATGCTTTAAACTTGAGGAAGTAATTAGATAGACATTTATACGAACTTTAAGCTCAGTAATCAATCGTAGTGATAAGTTAATACTCATTTTAGACAAAGAAACGGATAGGTAATCAGTTCATCACCGAAATTATAACACCTACACTTAGTTTGTTTACTATTCAACGAGGGAAAATAATTCAATATAACGCAAACCTTCGAATCATACGTCGTCGTAGTGAATACAAGACGCTGCGCCGAGCGAAGAGGCGGTGCGGTGCGGCGCGAGGGGAGGGCCGTGCCCAACTGTGCCTACCCAAGCGGGCAGACGTCGTCGTCGCACGTATGCGACTATTGAATTTAGGCGTTACGAAACTCTATTCGTTGCGTATTTTTATGTAGTTTAGGTTGCTTTTGAACAAATTTTGATGTGAAGTTGAGGACTGGAACACGATAGTGGGACATTGTTGCAGGGGGACTTACAGCCGGGAGAAAACAAAAAAGCTTATGCGGACGAAGTCGCGGGTAAAAGCTAGTAGAATATATGAAATTACTAAGAAAAGAGTAGAAGACTTATTCCCGCCTTTTTTAAATACAAAATTGAACTGCAGTGCGCATGCGGTGACTGTACAACTCTGCTCTCGTGTAGGGTTACGATAGATCAACCTGAGTCAGTGATCGAGTTAATAGCACCGAACTTTCCGAACACGGGTTGGATGTTCAGGTTAGGTGAACGAACGCGAAGGTTAGGGATCGAGTTAACCAGAGTAAGTTTCCGAAAACGCCTATTTATTTGAGAGTGAATCCAACCAGAATGTGTCTGTTATTTTACATGGAATAATTTGGAAAGAGAGGTTGAATCAAATGAAAACTTGCAAGGAGCAAAAGTATTATAATAAAAGTATATTTCATATTTTTTAATTCTTCTAAAATAATTTCGTATAAATACAAGTGATGATCTTATTCAAGCTAAGCATTAAAATATCTTCAATTCATTAAGATAAGTGTTTAAAATTACTATCATGCAATATCACATAAATCCACCAAACTTCTTTATTACAGCAATCCTGTATAGAAAATTTCAATGTCAAGAATGTCTTAAAATGTCACTGTCAAAACCATGTTATTATTATTCGGTGCACTCATCCAGCTCGGAAGTAACTTCTACCTCGTCTGGAATAACCTGGAAAATAATATTTTCTGAATTTCATCAGAGACGAACCCTATCGTTTGAGACCATTTTCGGTATAAAATCGAAAATTAGAAACATTTGGGCAAAAAAATGTTATTTTGATATCTAAAGAAAAATGCCATTTTTCAATATAAATATCGGATGTTTATTTCATTTTAAAAAAGAAGCTATGCCGTTAATAGAGGAAAATAACATCAGGCAAATGACCACCACGACCACGCTTACAGGACCATATCCTTTTAATGAAATTTTCCATAACCAAATCGTAAAGTGGCTGCCCTATGTCCTCGATAGCCTCACAAATTCCATCTTTGAGGTCTTGAATCGACGCTGGGCTGTTAGCGAAAACCTTCTCTTTCACGTGGCCCCTAAGGAAGAAGTGGCAAGGTGTTAAATCACAAGATCTTGGTGGCCAATTGTGATCACCTCTTCGAGAGATAACACGGTCCGGAAACTTTTACCGCAAAAAATCAATGGTTTATTTGCTTGTGTGGCACGTAGCGCCGTCTTGTTGAAAGTAAACGTTGTCCAATGACTCTGCCGGACCATAAACCGCACCAAACAGTTACACATTGAGGATAGAGAGACTTTTCAACAATAACTCTTGGGTTTTCCGCTCCAGATGCGACAATTTTGCTTGTTGACGAAGCCACCGAGGTAGAAATGGGCTTCATCGCTCAAGATGATTTTTCGATGGAATTCCGGATCATTTTCATGCATTTCAACGACCCAATCAGCAAAGACACGACGTTGTTGATGATCGGCCGGCTTGAGTTCTCGTGTAAACTGAACTTTATAAGCCTTTAGACCCAAATCTTTATGCAAAATACGAAGTAATGACGTTTGTGGAATGCCTAATTCCAAAGAACGGCGAGGAATGGACAAACCTGGGTTTTCTTCAACACTTTCGGCTACAGCAGCAATATTCTCGGCTGTTCTTGAGCGACGTGCACGGGTTTCATTCTTCACATCACTAACTTGTCCCAACAGCTCGAATTTTTCCACCAATTTCTTTATTGCGGTCCGACAAGGTGCTTCACGACGACCCAAAAATGTTCGAGTTTTACTCTGCCAAATTTACACCATTTTTATAGTGAATTTTAATAATTTCAATGCGTTCTTGAAGCGTGTATCGTTCCATTTTTATTAATGGCATAGTTTCTACTTGTCAAATGTCAAAAAATGACAGCTTCAAACGTGACATCTACCGAAATAGCGGGCTATTCAAAATAGCACCTCTTATTGGACAACCTTTTAGCACTCGTTTAAGGAGAACGAGCGCTCGAAAACCTTCACACAAACAAACTCACCCTGAACTATAAATGCCTGAACAAATCATTAGCCTGGAACCTAACGATCGGTTTAGATTGCTTCAACTCGGTCAGCACCGTCTTCTGCCTCTTGGGCGAGGCTATCTCCAGCAGGGGCGTGGCCACGGCTACCGCGACCGGCGTGTTGGGGAGGGGCACCAATGGCGGAACGGCCAGCACGCCGCATTCCACTCTCGCGTCGAGCTGGATCACGTACATCTCTATCTCGCGCAGAAGATTCTCGTTGTTGCAACGTTGAAGTACGTCGTTCAACTTGTTGAGAATGGACTGCTTGCGTTCCTCCAGCATGTTTTGGATGTGCTGGTGGTCGGTGAGGTCTTGCATGTCGCTATCGTCTTCGGGATGGAGGCCTTCGTAAATGATCAGCTCGTCGTCTGAAAAAATGGTGAATATCTATCTGTTTTTCGAGTTAAAATTTTTTTTAGTGGAAAATGAGTGTGTTTGATCGCAATAGTTAGAAATGGCGGAAAATTAATATTTGACCTACAGGATAGGGAAAAATGTATATACAGATGGTTCTGAAACCTTTACAGGAGCTGGCGCTGGGATATACGGCCAAGTACCAAGTGTGCACTGTCGTTAGGTTCCTGTATGAGCGTCTTTAAGAGGAAATCTTAGCTATTGAAAGGTCTAGATATAAATCTAGAAAGAAGCTATCAGAAGTGCTATATAGCCATACAGTCAGGTAGTCAAGCTGCTATTAAAGCACTGAGCTCTTACGTCATCGACTCAAAGATGATTCGGGAGTGCAGGAACAAAATCAATGAGGTAGGCAAGAAAAATAATGTCTTTTAACCTGGGTTCCCCCGGGTACCGTGTACGAGTTTTTATGCTCGTACATGTGTGCGGGGCGAAGTTACCGACCCGGCGCGTCTCCAGGTGGCGGATAGGAGGGGGCCTCCTACGATGATTTTTATATGAGGAGGAGGTCTGCAGGGAAATAAACATTGGCTCGTTGTGCCTAAAAACTCATTGGTAGCCTTTTAATACCTTGCCGCGGACCAACTTCTCCTGTCCCAGCTGTAGTGTCGTGGCTAAGGGATTGCACCAGGATCACGATGCCAGGATGGATTTCGAGCTATCCTCGGAACCATCCTGTAATACCAACGCTTCTTGGCTGTCAGTGGCCATGTCTCGCGGGCCAATGAAGTGGGGGGGGTCTGGGCTTAACCGCCTGAACCAAGAGGAAACAACCTCATTAAAAATTCTAAATCCAAGGTGGGGAAACCAGGCCGAGGGATGCGTGGCTAGATAGTAGACTAGTTCCAACTGGTTTCGACCTTGGAGCACCAGGGGGAACTCCATTGTATTAACCCCTTACCTCTGCAAGCGGGGCTCTGCAGAGGTGGACCGTCTTTCCCTAGCTTCTCGTGGGACCATTTATGGACAGCAACAAAAAAACAAACGTCACCGGAAAAGAGGAGGAGAAACCCTCTACCTCTTCATCTGGGCACCCTGCGAAGGGGAAGGTCAGACGACCATTCAAAGATCGTCTGCCATTCGATTTGCCCAAACTAGGGCAACCGGGTGGCAAAGATGACCCTCTGAGAAGAGGACTTAGTGGTGCAGGGGTGCTGAGGTACTTGCGACTCCTCCATCAGGGCGTTAAACCTGAGGAGGCAAGGAAGCAGGCTCTTCAGCACCCAGCCCGGAAGCTACACCTTCCGGGAACCAGAAAAAAAGAGGCCCGGAGCAAGTAACACCTCCGACGCGGCCTCAACCAAAGAACAGAAAACAGCTGCAGCAAAAGCCGGGCAAGTCACTGGCTATGCAGCAGCTGTTAAATCTGGAAAAGAAACTAAGGTGGGAATCATGCCTAAGGACTACCCTAAGGCCACCTTGGAGGCTGAACAACTCTCCTCCCTGGAAGATATTCTGGTGGAGGAGATGTGCCAGAGCCAGGAGAGGGGGATCCACTTTTCTGGTATTCGTTTCAGAAATGGAATGATGCTTGTGGATTGTGGATCCCAGGTTTCAGCGGACTGGCTGATGAAAACAGTCCCGAAAATGGCGACTTGGGAGGGACCCGAGTTGAAGGTGCTGAAGGGAGACGACATCCCTAAGCCCATCAACATAACGGCGTTCTTTCCAAGAAGCCAAGATATGAGTCCGGAGAAGATCCTCCGACTCGTAGAGGTTCAGAACTCCAGCCTCAACACTGGGGATTGGAAAGTTCTGAGCGTCAAAAAAGAGGGCAAGGGCACGGTCCTCACGATAGGGATTGACCCCAATCGGAGGAATCCCTGAGGGCACAGGGATGCCAACTGAACTTTCGGTTCGGTTGCATCCCAGTCTCAGGGCTGAAGAAAAACCTCCCTGCAGATGCCCAGTGGATGTGGAGATGTCATCCGCATCCCAGGGATCTGAGATGCAGGGCGGAAAGGACGCAGGCTTAGGTCTGGGTCAGCCTGAGGGCGGCTGTGGCTCTGTTGAGGCGCCTGGGAAAGCGGAGACTTCCTCTGCTACCCGGGGCTGGGCGGAGCTGTCTGGCCACCGAAGGCTCGACCGGAAAGGTGACCTCCTCAATTTCCAGTGGGCAAGCACCCCGAATGGAATGCGAGGAGGGCCTGGAGGTGGCGAAGAGAGAGAGCGGGGACTTACGGGAACTGGACAACCAGTGTCCCCCACCCGCCGATTCTTAATCGTCACCTTCACGAAGATTGCGCAGGTGAACTTGCATCACGCGAAGGGTTCCTCGGCAGTGATTGCAAGGTTATTTGCAAAATTACAGTTGGGCATTGCTCTGATCCAGGAACCCTGGATCAACAAAGAAGGCCAGATTATGGGTCTGGCATGTCAAAATTCTGACCTGATTTATGACCACAGGCAGGCATTTCCGCGTGCCTGTGTGCTCATAAGAAGCAATATAAAATACTATTGCGTTTCAGAATTTATGTCTCGGGACCTGATTCCTATCATGGTACACCTCAACATAGGGGGCATTGGCCGAGACATTGTCATAGCATCCGCGTACTTCGCTGGGGACGGGCCAATAACACCGCCCGAAGAAGTGCAACGACTAGTAAGGTTCTGCAACAGCAGAAATCTACCAATTATAATTGGATGTGATGCCAATGCGCATAACACGATTTGGGGAAGCACAAACAATAACGCCAGAGGTGAGTGCTTGCTCGAATATCTCTTAGCTAACAATCTCGAAACATTAATGTGGGGACTACACCTACTTTTGTCACGAGAGCGAGAGAAGAGGTCCTGGACGTGACAATTTCAAACGTCGCTGCCAGGAGAAATGTCACTTCCTGGAGAGTGATGGATGAACCGTCACTCTCAGATCATAGAATTATCGAGTTCAGGTGGAGGCTGATACTGCCCCATCGTCCTCGATTCGAAATCCTAGGAAGACAGACTGGTCTCTCTACAGAGGCCATCTGAGAAGCAACCTGGAGAAAATCGTAATAGAGCGGGAAAACCACCGTCTTTACGATCTGGAGCAACATGTTGAGCAGATCAGTGAGGCAATTATGGAGGCTTTTCACTCTAGCTGCCCACTGTCTAAAGCTCGATCAAGTAAGGAAGCTTCTTGGTGGAATGAAAACCTGTCAAACCTCCGAAAGGAAGTCCGTCGGCTCTTCAACAGGGCCAAACGAGACGGCAATTGGCAGGGGTACACTGAAAAGCTTACTCAGTATAACAAGGAGATCAGGAAGGCCAAAAGACTTAATTTCCAAGCCTTTTGTGAAAATATCACTTCCACTCCCACAGCAGCCAGACTTCAAAAAGTCATGGCAAAGGGGGGAACTACTCCACTCCCAATATGTCGCTTAAGAAGCCAGATGGATCCTACACTGAGGGAGAAGAAGAGCGATCCACTCTTCTACTCGAAACACACTTCCCAGGTAGTGAATCCACAAGCAGTGATGAAATAGCAATGGAAAACAACAAGAACTCCCGTAAGGAGGACTGGGACATTGCTAAAAAAATATTCACAAGGCAACGACTTGAATGGGCAATAAGTACCTTTCAGCCGCCGTATAAATCCCCAGGAGTGGATGGGGTGTTTCCGATACTCCTGCAGAAAGGAGCGGAGGAGATCATCCCTCATCTACTGAGGATCACAAGAAGCAGTCTAGCACTGAGGCAAATACCTAGAAAATGGAGAAGGGCAAAAGTAACCTTCATACCAAAAGTAGGGAAAAAGGACGGGACTGATCCTCGATCCTTTAGACCAATTTGTCTAACATCGTTTTTACTTAAGACGATGGAAAAATAGTAGATAACTACATAAGAACAGAGAATCTGGAGAGTACACACACTTCATAAGTGTCAGCACGCTTACAGGGCGGGACGGTCAACGGAGACCGCCCTGTATCAGCTGACCGAAGCCATCCAGAGAACTCTGAACAATAAAGAAATCGCCATGTGTGCTTTCCTAGATATATCTGGGGCCTTTGACAACACAACGCACGTGTCCGTCAAAGATGCACTTGAAAGGCGAGGAGTGAACAAAACCATTATCAAATGGATGTATGAGGTGTTATCGACGAGAATAGCTGAAACATCGATGGGTGGTAAATCTGTCTCTGTCAAGGCTACTCGTGGGACACCTCAGGGTGGAGTATTATCTCCCCTTCTATGGAGCCTAGTGGTGGACGAACTACTACATAGGCTAACGGAGCTTGGCTTCGAATGTGTAGGCTATGCTGATGACATAGTCCTAATGATTAGAGGCAAATTCGAAGGCACTCTTTGCGACTTACTGCAGAAAGGCCTTAGAATATTGAGCAGTGGTGCTTGTCTGTGGGGCTGAACATCAACCCAAGCAAGACTGTAGTAATTCCGTTCACTCGGAAAAGAAAACTTCCCGACATGAAAACGTTATATTTAAACGGAAATACCTTGGAGTGGAAGTCAGAAGTTAAATACCTAGGAATAACACTGGATAGTAAACTTCTGTGGAATAAGCATGTTGATACTGCTACTGTCAGAGCCAAAAGGGCTCTAATGGCGTGCAGACGTCTATGCGGCAAAAATTGGGGTTGTAACCCAAAAATACTGCGATGGATGTACGTCATGATTGTGAGACCTATAATCACATATGGGGCAGTAGCCTGGTTTGCCAAGGCAAGTCAGGTGAGTACGAGGAAAAGGCTCGATAAAGTACAGAGGCTTGCCTGTGTGTGCATCACTGGAGCTATGAGAACGTGTCCAACTAGGGCACTAGAGGTCATTACGGACCTCACTCCTCTACATCTAGTGGTTGATAGGGTAGCCCATGAGGCTATTCTCAGAATATCTAAGGAAGGTGCAGGTAATGAGAGAAGAAGAATCAAAGAGTCTGGTTCTCTCTGAATAACTACATCTCATCTGCGAATCTCCCTAGTGATGCAATGATTAAGAAAGTAATCACTGAGAAAAACTTCATTCATGACATTGCTAAGTAAAAGAGATGATTGGAAACGGGAATACACCGACTATAATCTCAAAGAAAATACCGTAAAATGGTATACAGATGGTTCCAAAACCTCTACAGGAGCAGGCGCCGGATATACGGGCCAAGCACCAAGTGTGCACTGTCGCTGGGCTCCTATATGAGCGTCTTTCAAGCGGAAATCTTAGCTATTGAAAGATGTCTAGATATAAATCTAGAAAGAAACTATCAGAAGTGTGATATAGCCATACACTCAGATAGTCAAGCTGCTATTAAAGCACTGAGCTCCTACGTCATCGATTCTAAGATGATCTGGGAGTGCCGAAACAAACTCAACGAGGTAGGCAAGAAAAATAAGGTCTTTTTAATCTGGGTTCCCGGCCACTCGGGAATCGAAGGAAACGAAGAGGCCATACACTCGCCAAAGAGGGCGCACAAATGTCCCTCTTTGGCCCAGAACCCTTCTGTGGTATATCAAAATGTACCTATAAGAAGGAGTTTCTGGAGAAGGAGAAAGCCGAGAGGGAAAAGCTCTGGCGGAATCTCCCAGGGATGGATCATTCCACTAAGTTCCTTCGGAACTTCGAGACAGCGGGATCCAAAAGATATCTGGATCTTGGTAAGAAGCAATTGCACCTCCTCACTGGCTTTCTTACAGGACATTGTCGCCTTAGGAAGCACCTGTTGAGGATGGGATGTCGGACACTGACGAGTGTAGGTTCTGTGGGGAGGAGGAAGAAACCCCCTTTCACCTAGTCACGGAATGCCTCGGCATTACGAGCCTGAGGAGGAAATGCCTTGGGCAAGAAACTTGTAAGAGTGAGGAACTAGCCTCGTTGAAGTCTTCACAGTTACTAGATTTCATTAGATCTCTGGAACTGGAAGGCGAGCTGTGAAGGTTTTTTGGCCAGAACAGCTCTGTAAGGGGGCACAATAGACCTTAAGGTCGCAGTGGACTGTAACCCCTCTGTAAACTATCAACTATCAACTATCAACCTGGGTTCCCGGCATTCCGGATCAAGGAAACGAAGAGGCCAATACACTTGTCAAAGAGGACGCACGAATGTCCTCCTGGCCCAGAGGCCTTCTGTGGTATGGGTAAATGTACCAATAAGAAGGAGTTCTGGAGAAGGAGAAAGCCGAGAGGGAAAAACTCTGGCGAATCTCCCAGGGATGAATCATTCCACTAAGTTCTTTCGGACTTTGAGAGAGCGGGGTCCAAAAGATATCTGGATCTGGTAAGAAACATTACAACACTCCTCACTGGCTTTCTTACAGGACACTGTCGCCTCAGAAAGCACCTGTTGTGGATGGGATTTTCGGACACTGACGAGTGTAGGTTCTGTAGGGAGGAGGAAGAAACCCTCATTCACCTAGTCATGGAATGCTTTGGCTTTGCGAGCCTAAAGAGAAAATGCCTTGGGCAAGAAACTTGTAAGAGGTGAACTAGCCTCGTTTAAGCCTTCACAGATACTGGATTTCATCAGATCTCTGGAACTGGAAGGCGAGCTGTAAAGGGTGTGGTCAGAACAGCTCTGTAAGAGGGCAATATAGACCTTGAGGTCGCAGTGAACTGCAACCCCTTTTTAACTATCAACTACAGAATAGGGAGTGAATAGGAATGGGTAGATAAAACTTAAGTCAAACTAACAGCGTTTTCCATTGGGAGAACTAGTGCGCACCAGTGAGATTTGAGTGAAAATTTGTGTGTTCCATTGATACAAAGAACAATGAGATGCCCAGAAAAAATTGCAATGAGGATGGACTGGTGCGCACCGGTTCTCCCAATGGAAAACGCTATAACTCTTTTAAATACTTGGCACTGTTTCCTTCAGAGAGTACCTAACCTAACTCAAGCTAACGTAACCTTACCTATCATAACCATATTGTAGTGATTAATATTCTGATGTTGAACACACTACTCAAAACTTCAATGTTATACCGTCAAATGGTATACCACAAAACCACAATAGGGGCAGGCGCTGGAGGATACGGTTCAAGTACCAAGTGTGCAATAACGCAAGACTCCTCCAAGTGTTTTTCAGGCAGAAATACTTGAAATCAAAAGATGCATAGATAGAAAACTGGAAAACAACTATCATAGACATCCATTCTGATAGTCAAGCTGCTATTGGAGTTCTGATAGTGAATTAGTAGACATTTTAAGAATTTGGTGTATTGTGAAGATGGGATCAATAATATTGGAGAATTGAAAGAGAGCATGGAAAATGCTACTACAAGAACTCCTAAGAATTGAAAAATATTCTCACCAGAATGTCCTGAATGATGTTGCCCCTGCAACTGTTCATGCTGAAGTTGTTCATGTTGAAGCTGTTCATGTTGAAGATGCTCATGTTGAAGCTGTTCATGTTGAAGTTGTTCATGTTGAAGCTGCTCATGTTGTATTTGCTCCTGCTGAAGTTGGTCATGTTGAAGTTGCTCCTGCTGCAGTTGCTCGTGATAATGTTCTTGCAACTCGTCAGTTTTCATCTGTTCTTCCAGTTGGTTTTGCTCTAATTCCTGATGTAATATTTCTTCTTGCGCATTTGTTGGTTGGCAAAGTAAATGAACATGTTTGCACATGTTTCCTTTTTTAGAGGAATCTAAACAAGTACAGGAATACCTGACGACAAAAATATTAAATATAAATAAAGGGTTTTCCAATAAGAGGTGTTATTTTGATAATCAAGGAAAAATGCCATTTTTCTATATAAATTATCGGATGTTTATTTCATTATAAAGAAGAAGCTATGCCGTTAATAGTGGAAAATAACATCAGGCAAATGACCACCACGACCACGCTTACAGGACCATATCCTTTTCAATGAAATTTTCCATAACCAAATCGCAAAGTGGCTGCCCTATGCCTTTGATAGCCTCACGAATTCCACCTTTGAGGTCTTGAATCGACGCTGGGCTATTGGCGTAGACTTTCTCTTTCACGTCGCCCCAAAAGGAAGAAGTCGCAAGGTGTTAAATGACAAGATCTCGGTGGCCAATTGTGATCACCTCTTCGAGAGATAATACGGCCCGGAAACTTTTCCCGCAAAAGATCAATGACACGACGTTGTTGATGATCGGCCGGCTTGAGGTCTTGTGTTAACTGAACTTCATAAGCCTTAAGACCCAAATCTTTTTGCAAAATACGGTGTAATGAAGTTTGTGGAATGCCTAATTCCATAGAAGGACGAGGAATGGACAAACCTGGGTTTTCTTCAACACTTTCGGCTACAGCAGCAATATTCTTGGCCGTTCTTGAGCGACGTGCACGGTTTTATTCTTCACATCACTAACTTGTCCCACCAGCTCGATTTTTTCCACCAATTTCTTTATTGCGGTCCGACAAGGTGCTTCACGACGACCCAAAAATGTTCGAGTTTTACAAACCGTCTCTGCCAAAAATTCACCATTTTTATAGTGAATTTTAATGCGTTCTTGAAGCATTCCATGTGTTCCATGTTTAATAATGGCGTAGTTTCTGCTTGTCGAATGTCAAAAAATGACAGCTTCAAACGTGACATCTACCGAAATAGCGGGCTATTCAAAATAACATACAGGGTGATTTTTTTAAGTGTTTCATTAGACGTTTTCGAGGAAGGAATTGTAATACAGATTCAAGATTTTGGATTTTCGTTTTAGAGTACATGAACTTTAATTGTAAAATATTTTCAAGAAGAATCTACTTCCGGTTTCACCGGAAACGAATGTAACTTCGTTATTTCAAATGCAACACCCTGTATATTTATACATATTCGAATTCTTCGTTCAATTCTACACTGATTTGATGTATGATATGTGCAACCACTCAAGCGGTTCTTGAATTATAGCCTGATTATCAAATTTTTTGAAAAATAGGTTGTCACAAATTAGTGTCCATATCTTCAAAATCCCTCATTACAAGAATTTCTTTTTGCGAAAGTGGAACAAAAAAAAGTACGCTACGCTGATACTGTTTCTTGTATAACTTATGAGGAAATATTATACAGGGTGTCTGAAAAAGGACCCCAAAGTGAGCCTCAATAAAACTATGAAATCTCACTTTTTTCAAATGGCAACCCTATAATTTTGTAATTCCAATCGATTGCTCGTCAAAAACCAGTTATGGTATCCCGAACATTTCATGCCTCTAAAATCAGTATTTTTGCCGTTATTCAATAAAATTCGAATTTCACGATTAAAGACAGGTTTCGCACAGTTTGTAAGCTTGCATTTTTGAAGTAGCTATGTTAGGAACTGTCATTCTTACTTTTTCTTACAGCACTAAGCAAAACATGCGATATAATTTCGCTGGAATGATATATCAAGGTATGTTCTTTATTTGCGGAAAATGTAACAAATTCCTAGAAAAGGTAATTAGGCTCGTATTCATAGTTCGCCCTTGAGGGTGAGTGTGAGTTTTTATCGCCCTCATGAATATTAGCTTTAAAGGTGACATCAACTGTCACTCACCCTCAAGTCCGAACTATGAATACGGCCCTTAGAAATTCAACGAACGAAATTCACATTTACTGACTTTTTTGTTGAAGGTGGTAAATGTGGATTTCTTTCGTTAAAAGTTCTGACTGCCCTTTCTAATATTTTGTTACATTCACCATAAATGAAGAACATATTCAATACATCACTGTTACTGTAATTCATATTTTGCATAGTGCCCGATTAATCAGAAAAGTATAAATGTCAGTTCTCCAAAATGAATTATAAATCAATAGACATAGCCTTCTTGAAAACTTCTATCCTTATAAATCTATGGTTAGACTAAGAAACCTTGATTCAATCCTGAAATTCGAATTTTATTCAATAACGGCAAAAACTACTGATTTTAGAGGCATGAAATTTTTGGGACACCCTAACTGGTTTTTGACGAGCCATCGATTGGAATTACCAAATTATAGGGTTGCCATTTGAAAAAAGTGAGATTTCATAGTTTCATTGAGGCTCACTTTGGGGCCCTTTTTCAGACACCCTGTATAATATTTCCTCATAATTTATACAAGAAACAGTACACGTACTTTTTTTTGTCCACTTTCGCAAAAAGAAATTCTTGTAATGAGAGATTTTGAAGATATGGACACTAATTTGTGACAACCTTTTTTTCAAAAAATTTGATAATCAGGCTATAATTCAAGAACCGCTTGAGTGGTTGCACATATCATACATCAACCAGTGTAGAATTGAACGGAGAATTCGAATATGTATAAATATACAGGGTTTGCATTTGAAATAACGAAGTTACATTCGTTTCCGGTGAAACCGGAAGTAGATTCTTCTTGAAAATATTTTTACAATTAAAGTTCATGTACACTAAAACGAAAATCCAAAATCTTGAATCTGCATTACAATTCCTTCTTCGAAAACGTCTAATGAAACACTTAAAAAAATCACCCTGTATTTTCTCGTATAATCAATTACCGATACATTTACTAAGTGCTACCTCGATGAAGAAAATGTGCCATAAACAGAAACTTTACTTACTAGTCTGTGATACTTTTTAGTGATTGTAGGTTGTAGGAAAGTGTTATATTAGAGTGAAATAATGTTATTTTTTTTGTATTGTTTTATGTTTTCTTTTTGTTTTTGTATTTTACTTTGTTGTAAGCTAAATTTAGCTATAAACTAGGCCCTAGTGCCAGTACTTGTACTGTGTTGGGGTCAGGAATAAAGATTGTTTATAATTTATTATTATTAACAGCTCTTATTGGAAAACCCTTTATATACGGAAATTTGCTCTTAATAATAGTGAACCATTTCGACTTCAGCACGTAAAAATACGATAAACTTACCTATGAATGCAAACTTTACATTCCGAACAGCTGATATCGCACTGACAATCTGCATCGTTTACAGTGATGCAATAAACTTCTCCACTCTTACAAGAAGGAAACAACCAACCTTGATTAGTTTTAACAATAAGGTCTTTCTGGAGAGTCAAACTTGTCTTATGACGTAATTTGATGCTTTTTATTTTACTAGTAGACTTTACTTCTCGTTTTTCATGTTTTGTCATTGCGAGTGGTGGAAGATCTTCATGGTGCCCAACATGGGTCGAAAAAAGCATCACTTTTACTGAGCCATTTTTATGTTTCATAGCCTGAAAATAAATTATTTGACATCAGTATAATAGTTCTGACATTTGATCAACTACTCAATAGCTGAAAATATACGGATACTTGAAGAAAAGTTCATTATTAAAATAGAGATTATCACCTTAATGGTTGCAGGACAGTAACCATCAATTTTACAACTTCCTTGCGTTTTCAATCGTCTAATATTCCTTCCTCTCGGTTGATAGTATCCAGACCTATGACATCTATAAATCATTGTACTTTCATATTTAGCAGTACTTGCTTCATGTCGTTTTATGAAGAGACTTCTGTTTTCATATTCATACAACTTTTTCCATTCTAGAAACGACTCAACGTCAGGAAATTCCTTATGCTCTGGAAGTATTATTATTTCGTGCTCTTCTCGGAAATGATGAAAAAGCCCTCTACGATCCCAATCGGAGAATTCACAAATGGGACATTTTTTCTTGATTTTTGCTTTGTTGTATTCAACAACTTGATCAGGAGGTAGATGGGACTTTTTATGACTCTTAAAGTTTCTCATATAACTAAAATTTTTACCGCATTCCTCACAGGTGAATGGGTAATCTTTCTTTTCTTGATACGGGGGTGGAATATCTGGATGGAATTTTTTTATATGTCTTCTCAAATTGCTCACACCGCTGTATTCTCGTTTGCATTCGTGGCAGTAAGTATCGTGCTCCATTTTAGTCAGAATTTAGCTAATCTTTCCACACAAAAATTGCGATTTCTGATAAGTTTGGCATAGAACAAGTATTCTTTCCCTATGAAGTTTGGTTAGATTATATTTTGAAAAACAAATAATTGTATCTGCTACATAAAATAAACTAAGACTGCACAGGAAATTTCTACAATATTCTAAACATATTGAGCCATTTATATTTGCAATATTATCCTTACAAATATTATTTTATTTGTATAGATTCCGATTTGACAAATCCTTGACAGTTGACAGCAAATCTAACAACAGACAGAATTTTCACAGAATTTCTGTTATAGTTTTTCTTTACAGAAAAAATTAATTCAACCACAGATAACCTTGAATATTAGGGGTGGGAAAAATTATAACGATTATCGATTTCATAGAAAACCACTTGGCACTTACCACTTTTTACTGTCATAGAAAATTTTTATTTTGACAGCATTTAGTCATCAATCTTGGTTATAAATTCGAAAAATATTCAAATTTTGATAAGATGAACTGAAAGAAAATTCAGCATATAATGAAATTTAACTCTTGATATCCAGTAAAACGTTCAATTGAGAAATATGGGACGAAACATCTTGGAAAGTAGTCTGCAAAATGCATCTTTTAGTATTATTTTCCAGGTTGGTTGATTAATTCATATCAATCTGATAAATTCGTTGCAACATAACAATAATTATTTCAGGTGTTATTTAGATGTATTACATTCGTTCTCAATGCTTTTGTCATTAGAACGGTGGGACACGACGTCCTTGGTATAATGAATGTGAGACTATTATTATTAGAATCGACAATACTTTTTCTATCCAAAGAACCTTTATCAAAGGCTTGTTTAACGAATACCAAATCCCATAACTGGGCCCAAGTCATAAACCAAATATGGCTATCGTAAGTATATATTCAATCATGTAATTGCAGCTATAAAACTAGGTTCTACCTACAGATATAATATATATAGAATACAAATATTGTATCGGTAACAGTAATATTGTATTTATATTAGAATAAGCTCTTTGCAGAATTCCAATTTCAACATTATTGAGTATATGTTTGGTTTATATATGGTTAAATATGTTGAGTCCAGTTGACGATGTTTTTCACACACAGTACAAATGGGGATGTTATTCAATGGCTTTATCCTGCATATTAGAACAAGGTACTCAAACTGTTGTCTTAGTGGTACAAAGTTTTTGTTTCGTTAAACTGAAGGTAAGAGTCTAATAATAAAATATGGGGGCTACTTTCATTTAATTCATTATGACCTTCTTGTTCCATATATAGTATGTTTGGTCATGAATTAGCGATAATTTAAGGTCATCAAATATACCTAATATTATCGACAAAAACACCCCAACTTTGAAGTTTACCCCCTTAGTTTTTGAGTAGCCCCCATTTTAAATTTAGTTTTTTATTTTCGTTGACCCTTCCAAATAATATCAATTTCTTTGGACATAAAGGTCCTGCAGATGTTAAAAAAATGTTTTTTGAAAGATAATACTACCACCTTTTATTGAAGTATAACAATACAAAAACATTCAACTTGAAAACGGCATAAAAAAATTCTTTGAAAAAGTTCATAGTGAAAATATGTACTGATTTTCTCAGTAAATCTGCAATAGTACAAGAACTAGCACATTGAAGTAGAATTTTTTTTCAATGATTTAACACGCAAGGATATTAGCTACAAAACAACACTCACATCATATCTGTAAGTTACATAATTTGAGAGTTATTGCTGCTCGAATATGATCACTACGCAAGCAAAAGACACAAGACAGGTCGTCGTGAAGGCCACTGCCTGTCTACAGAGCAGAGGCGGCCATTTTGAGCAGTTTTTATGATTAATTTGTTTGTTTGATCATTGAAAATTATCGAAATTACAGTACTGAGGTTTTTTTTATTTTATCAATTTTGATAAGGGTCATGTTCGAACAGAAATAACTCTCAAATTATGTAACTTACAGAAATGATGTGAGTGTTGTTTTGTAGCTTGTGTCCTTGCACGTTAGCTCATTGAGAAAAAATTATACATCAATGTGCTAGTTCTTGTACTATTGCGGATTTACGGAGAAAATCAGTACATATTTTCACTATGAACTTTTTTAAAGAATTTTTTTATGGCGTTTTCAAGTTGAATGTATATTGTTATACTTCAATGAAATTGGTAGTATTGTCTTTCAAAAACATTTTTTTCACATCTGTAGGACCTTTATGTCCAAGAAATCGATATTATTTGGAAGGGTCACGAAAATAAAAAAGGAAATTAAAATGAGGGCTACTCCAAAACTAAGGGGTATAAACTTCCAAGTTTGGGTGTTTTTGTGGATAATATTAGGTATATTTGATGACCTTAAATTATCGCTAACTCATGACGAAACACACTGTATAAGTACATTTTTTTCAAATACATTCATATAAATAAAACAGAACATAATAGATAGAAAGCTACCTTGAAAATGGAAATATTTTGGTTGGTATGTTAAAAAAAAACAACACTTTAGCTTTTTGGATTATTTGTTACATTAACATACAGGGTGTCTCATTCAAAAGTGTCCACCGTCAATAACTCAACAACAAATCAAAATTTATTAAAACACACGGAGTTGTCTCCCTGTCATCAAAAATCGACTGGTTTTAACAAATTCTGATTCGTTGTTGAGTTATTGAGGGTGGACACTTGAGGCACCCTATATAAAATAATATTATGTGAGCTGAAAAAATCGTTAACGTCAATTGAAATTATTAATCAATTTCAAGCGGATCACCAATAATAACTGCGGTTATCATTGGTTCAGCCCTTGGTTATTCCCTTTTTGCCCTAGAACGAATAACCGGCCCTTGGCTCTCGTCGCTATTTTTTTTATTTTTTATGCAATAAATATAAAATTCGATTTGCAAATGTAAATTACTAAGCTTTGCAAGTTCAACTCCATGCATCTCAAAATATTAACGTTTGAAACGTGGATTCAATGAAACGATAGACATATGTTTTTCAGAATGTTCCACTTGACAAAAAAAA
This sequence comes from Propylea japonica, assembly GCA_013421045.1. NCBI lineage: Eukaryota > Metazoa > Arthropoda > Insecta > Coleoptera > Coccinellidae > Propylea > Propylea japonica. The sequence goes on from CM024248.1 coordinate 17,397,306, forward strand.
AGTTTTTTTGTTCTGACAGAAATGATTTGAAGAGAAAATATATTCAGGAGGACACTATCCAATTGATTTAAATTCACATGTATTGATATTGCTGTGGTACTTGGGCTACATCTCACACGTCACAGTAAAGTTAGCTATTAATAAAACTTTTTTTGGGAACTTGTACACAAATTCATCATTTTTCCTAACAGTCGACAGCTATTAATTGTAACACTAAGCTTTTTCCATTATCCAAGTAAAGAAAGAATGTTTCGTTATACTCAAACAATATCAGCAATCTTCCAGAACTTCGGACAATTCTATTTTAAATAATTTTTTCCGCCGACCTCGAAATAAAAGGTTATTTTAATGTGTACGAAATTGAGCATTAATGACCCATTTTAATGCTCAATTTTTTTAGCCATTTTAATGTGCAATCCTCATGGCAACCGTACACAAAGTATTCAGAAGCACTTTACGAGAAATGTCAAAACTCTACTGGAACATAAAAACATAGAAATTCCTTTACGTCAAATGTATGTCTTGTGCGATTTGAGAATGTATTTCAATCAAGAACTTATACATTATTCATGTTGAGATCGTCGGAAAAATCTTGTAATAAACTCGGTTATTAATCGAGCGACTAATGGTCTCGAACTATTAACGCGTTCGCTCCGCTCACGCATTAAAATATCTTGACCATTAGTCGCTGTCTTTAATAACCTAGTTTATTAAATAACTATAACTAGTCAGTTGCTTTTGGATGCGTTAATTTCCGAGCCTTACTTAGAGCTTTCAAAGATAAGTTTAATTCTTAAATGAATCAAACTAAGCCGATAATTGAAATTGTTGCAATAGTTTTCTCACTATAAATTGTCAAGTGGCTAAGCTCACGAATACATATCTTCTTCAAGTATGCTTCGTCAGTCAAAAACTTTTGAAATTTGCCGCGTACAACCCTACTTTTCTAATAACCAGAAGTTTAACCCATCTCTTAAGTCTGGTCATTTGCGGTTCAAATCAATGACGTCGAAGGGCTAATTCATGACGTCATTACTTTGAACCAAAAATAACCAAAATCACTTGAATGCAATTGGTTAGCCAAAATGATAACGGGTTATCCGCTTGAAATTGATTATTGAGAGAGAAAGAGAGAAAATGACTTTATTGAAACTATTCAAAGGGCTAACGACCGAGGTCTTCCTGCCCATGTACAATTTGTATTTACAATATTAATGGTATGTGAGATGTATGCGAGTCTGTGCTCTATAAGATGGTTAAAATGATTAAATGATTATTGTATTATCTGAAATGTGCAGTTATGTTTTAATATGATGTTTTTAACTCTTTGACTCTTTTCAGATAATCTTGGAAACATTCTACGTATTGTCAAGGACATTCGTATTCGTCACTCTTGTAATATACGATCCACACACGGCCATCGGTGCATTTGCTATAGCGCAGATTGTTTCTGCCTTAATCCTATGTCTTTCATATTTTGTGTTCTTTGCTTGGTATATTCCAAACTTAAGAATGTATAACAAGAAGGAGCAGAAAGAGTCAAAATTGTTTAACGATATGAAAGACTTTCCATTTGAGAGTGTGTTGGATTTCTTTCCTGGAGTTATGAAGAACGAAGTGAGTATAAATTTTATCTGTTCGATTTTAATCGGGAAAAATTTAAGAAAAGCCCTGAGAAGGAGCATTTGAGCGCTCTTTCTTTGGTGGAGCAATAAGACTATTACCTCAAAATTTTATATGGGATTTGAGATTGATACTGAATATACAGGGTGTTTCCTAAACATGCGGCAAAAATTCAGGGGGTTGTTCCTTGGACTATTTTAAGCATGTTTTGTCCTTTGATGATTTTTGAAAAACCTCTTTGTTTCGAAGATACAGGGCGAACAACATTTTTCATATTTTTAAAATTAATAATAGTTTAAATAAAAATGCGTACCGCACTGTGTTTACTAAGTAGGTATAATTTATTTTTAAATTTGTTTAACAACATTCCAATTACTAAAAACGGCCAGTTTCTTGACTTAAAATTGATAAGTTCAGATTGTAAAGGAATACAGATTAAACACGGTTTCCATTTGAATTCTTTTTGTGATGTATAAGCAATTAACATGTTATCTTTGACTATTATGAATCGCTATACAAACAGTTTTTGTAGGTCAAGTTAAATTTTCATGTAATTTTTCATAATAAAATGTTATTATGTAAATTTTGTTTCCCCTGTATCTTCGAAACAAAGAGGTTTTTCAAAAATCATCAAAGGACAAAATATTCTCAGAATAGTACAAGGAACAATCCCCTGAATTTTTGCCGCATGTTTAGGAAACACCTGTATAAAAGCAGAATCTCAGCATAATCGGAATTATATTCTGGGAAATTATTCAGAAAATGGAATGTGTAAAAAATTAATACAGTGGAATTTCCCTATAACGAAAGCGCTAAATCCGCAAAAAAAATTCGTTATACAGAAAATTTGTTTCTATAGTCGGCAATGTCGCGGTCAACTTCACTAATAAATTTAAGTTTATCATTCAAACTTAAGCACGTACTTTTAGACTTTTTCGCACAACTTTCACACTAGCGTAATGGTTAGATTGAAACCAAACAGCCAGGGGTGTATTCAAAACTGTTTCAGAAGGATCTCTCTGTCCGCCGTAATGATTTAGTTTAAGGTCGGCATTTATTAAGTATGTCCGGAAAAATTTCGAAAAAAAACCCACCCTTATACCTTATTACCAATACCCATTCAAAGAGTGATGTTCTTTGAATATTTCGTTATAGAGAAAATTACTTCATTTAAGAGGGTGTTTAACATGGAATTGGATTCAAGGTGCAATGTCTTGAATGAAATTTGTTATACAGAGAAATTCGTTATACAGACGTTCGTTATACGGAAGTTCCACTGTATTTCCATAACAGGATATCCGATTCCAGTGGAATCTTTTCTGTGAATAAAGATTGATATACTGAATGTTCATGCAGAATTTTGTGGCCATAGTGTTAACAGAATCATAGAAAATTCAATTGGAATATTGAAAAAAAGAATTTCTATATTTCCATAACAGGATAACCGATTCAAGTGAAATTTATTTCATGAATCAAAACTGATATACTGAATGTTCATGCAGAATTTCAAGAGGATCGCATCATCAGAACCATGGAATTTAATTTTTGTGATTATTTATTATTTAATTTTTCGATTAATTTCCAGAATATAATTCTGATTTTGCTGAGATTCTGCATTTATTATTCGGTATCAATCTCAAATCCCATATGAAATTTTGCGGTAATAGTCTTATTGCTCCACCAAATAACGAGCGCTCAAAAGCTCCTGCTCAGGGCTTTTCTTAAATATTTTTTTTGTCTCTGTTTGCACACTAATTTGATTTCAGAACAAATTGCTGAATAAAGATCTTTGCGTTTTAACCATGAGTTTTGCAAAGCAATCAGTTGTGAAACAAATTCTTACAGAGGGTGAGAAATATGTGATGACCATATCACCTGTGATGACTTTCACTCAACAATCCATGTATGATATCGTCAACAATTTGGGTAGTTTAGCAGCAAGGTATGTTGATGTTATTCTGAATTTTTCAATCGATTCATTTGTGAAACCTTGTTCTTAGGGGATATTGTTGTTGTTTTTCTATAATTTTTTTCACAATTTTTGATATTTTGATTATATAATTTCCACATGATCCATCAAAATCTCAATTTTTATATTTTACTAGCGGACCCAACAGACGTTGTTCTGCATACACAAAAATTCATTCAATTCGATCCAGCCGTTTAGTTGCAGAATAGAAGAATAACCTAGATAACGACTACAGCGTCATCTGTTGATCTGATTTGTGATCATAAACAAACGGGCATCAGGCAATCCAAAATACATTCATACATCATAGGTTTAAAATTTGTAAAATATGGCATAACTAAAAATTTGCTGTATAATATGTTGGTTCATACGTTATTTCTGATTAAAATTTTAGGTCGTAAGGAAAAGGGTATAAACCTTGCCCTAGCAATTATGAACAAAACAAAAAAAGAATTATCCAATTTGGTGCAGCCGTTTGAAAGATATTGCATTTTGACGGTAACCATAGATCCTGTTTTATTAATATAGATTTTCATAATTTTACACTGAAATATGCCTCTGCGATTTGTTACATAAAATTTTGGTCCTATCGTATACAGATTTGGAAATTCACATTGGAAACATACGATATTCAATGCATTAGAGAGAGTATTTTGCCGTGCAGTTGGACAGTGCTATACTGGACATATTTACATGCTATGTTTCGCTTTAGTTTGACGCGAAGGATGATCCAATGAACAAATTATACTGTTGTCTCTCTAAAATCGACTAACACGGGTAGTCCGACGCATTCAGTAAATGCGTCAGGCTGCGCCTAATACTCGGTGCGAGTATTGCAGGTGCCCTACCACACTGGTCGATTAAGCCACTCCCAACAATAAGAGAGAGACCAAACTACAATATTCCAGTCGCTTGTTTATTTAGTTAGAGAGTTACGAACCACGTGAACCTTTCCATTATATCGCTGGTCAACTGCACGGCAAAATTCTCTCTCTGATGCACTGAATTTCCTATGTTTCCGATGTGATCTTCCAAACCTGTATAAATTGCAATTGTTTTTTTAGGTTTATATTCCGTCCTGTTGAAGAGAGTGCATACTTCTATTTCACCCAAATGATCCAAAGAGATCTACCAGTGAAAAATCAAAATGATGTGAGTAAAAAATACCTATATCGATTATATTCTAGGAGTATTCTTCATTTCTTGAAAACTTTATAGGTTTTCACTCCCAGTCTCTGAAACAGAAATTATTAAAAAAATTTTAATTAAGATGAAGTGCTCCTGAGAGAATCTTTGCACTTATTTGTCAGGAGCAAATTGGTCTTGAAAAAATTGTTGCCTAACAGTAAAACTGAAAAAGGAAATAAATTAAAAGGACAATGTAACGTTTCCGTGACTATATCAGACACCTTCTTCAGACAAACTTGTAAAATCTTCAGAATTGTGTGATTTATTTAATTTTGAAATTTCCTGATGTCATTTCTTTCTTCAATAAATCAATCCAAATACGATCTATTCCAACAGAAGAATTGGCCAAATTATCTACTTCATCTAACAAAATACATGTGGATTCCTTAATTTTCCTCTTATAATTATCAGGTTCCGTTATTATAGGATCTTTGTGTTGTTCCAGTTCATCATATGATCTCCGCTATTTGAATATACAGGGTGTTCCTAAATTGAACGTACAAACGAAAAGGGGAGATTCCTTAAGTGAGTTTAAGAAAAAAAAGTCCCATAAACATGGGGTCGCAAACGTTTCGTTTTCTAGATACAGAGTGTTGAAGTTTCAATTTTTTTTTCTCGAAATCGTTAGTAGATACGACAAAACTACAAGATAACGAAAAGTTCAGTATAAGAACAAAGCTTCTTTTTACATTTTTTCAAATTAACAGTTGCTCACCAAAAAAAAGTTCTGCAGAAGAACAGGTGGCAGTGTTCCAGAAAAAAATATCACCCTGTAGATCTTCTATCGAAATTTCCATGTCACGTGGTGAGAACTCTCAAATGTAATATCTATGCCAAATTTCAGTTGAATATCTTGTGAAGTGTAGATACTATGAGAAAAAAACTTGAAAAAAATTCAAACTTCAACACTCTGTAACTCGAAAACGAAACGTTTGCGACCCCATGTTTATGGGACTTTTTTTCTTAAACTACCTTAAGGAATCTCCCCTTTTCGTTTGTACGTTCAATTTAGGAACACCCTGTACATGATCAGCGATTTGTGATCTTGTAATGTCTCTATTTTTTATGTTGTTCTTATGTTCCCGTTTTCTTATTTCTAAAGGTCTTGATGTCTCTCCTGTATAAGATTTTCCACATATACAGGGAATATCGTAAACACAATTTTTTGATTTTTGTGTCTCATTCATTGGTTTCGTTCTGGTTAGAATGGATCTCAAATCATTTTGTGTTTTGAAAACAGTTCTTATGTTGAATTTGGAACCAATTCTTCTTATTTTCTCTGAAAGGCCAGGAATATAAGGAATGATGTTCAACAAATTTGGTTGTTCTTGACGGTTTTCTGTTTGTACCTGATCATCATTAGAATTTTGATTAGATATTTTTCATTCTTAATTTGAAATTGTTCTTTCTATAAAATTTTTTCAGAGACTTGGAGTGAAAACCTATAAAGTTTTTAAGAAATAAAAAATACCTATCACTCGAGTAAAAAAAAGAAAATCTTGAAACTATCATTCAAAATTTCTCAATCATTTCATCGATTTGATTTTTTTAGAAATCAATTTCAGAATCAGCTTCAGTGCTGCAGCAGTTGTGTAACGTTATAATGAGTTTTGGCTTGGTCGTATTTGTTTTTGGACAGAGTTACAGTTACACATTGCTGTACCTTTACGGTGGACAAAAACTTGTAGACAATGTACTATCGGTGACGTTACTGAAGTTTCATTGTTTTGCGATTGTTCTCATAGCCATAAATGGAGTTACTGAGGGATTTGTCTTTGCTACGATGTCCAATAAACAACTAGATAGGTAAGCTTTTGAATTTTTCCAGAATAAGAATAGGTTTTTTGGTTTTCCTAGGGAAACAGCATTTGAAGTAAGACTGAAGATATTTTTCTCTCATGAATTTTATCTTCACGTGAAATTTTTACATTACAGATATAACTATGTTATGGTCCTTTTTTCTGTGGTATTCTTGATGGTCTCATATGCCCTTACTATTATTCTTGGACCAGTTGGTTTCATAATCGCTAACTGCATCAACATGTTAGCTAGGATAAGCCACAGGTAAATATATAAACAAAAAACTATTTTAACTCTCTAACCCTATTAAAGAGCACAAGACATATTAGATATCGATTGAAATATATTCTGGGAGAATTCTGCATTTCTTAAAAACTTTATAGGTTATTTGCTCCTGACAAATAAGTGCAAAGATTCTCGCAGGAGCACTTCACCTTAATTACAAATTTTTTAAAATTATTTCTGTTTCAGAGACTGGGGGTGAAAACCTATAAAGTTTTTAAGACAAGACATATTGTTTATCGTTATGATTAAATAATAATTAAACCTGTCCAAAGAGAAGATTTCTCTGATGAGAAGTACTTGTCCTTTCCTAGATATTCATGGCAATGCCTTCTGCAATATTATCATAAATAACCATTTTTTAGGAACTGAAGGGTTTTCCAATAAGAGGTGTTATTTTATATTCAAAGAAAAATGACATTTTTCAATATAAATGATCGGATGTTTATTTCATTATAAAGAAGAAGCTATGCGTTAATAGTGGAAAATAACATCAGGCAAATGACCACCACGACCACGCTTACAGGACCATATCCTTTTAATGAACTTTTCCATAACCAAGTCACAAAGTGGCTGTCCTATGTTCTCAATAGCCTCACGAATTCTATCTTTGAGGTCTTGAATCGACGCTGGGCTATTGGCGTAGACCTTCTCCTTCGCGTGGCCCTAAAGGAAAGTCACAAGGTCACAAGATCTCTGTGGCCAATTGTGATCACCTCTTCGAGAGATAACACAATCCGGAAACTTTTCCCGTAAAAGATCAATGGTTTCGTTGGTTGTGTGGCGCGTAGCGCCGTCTTGTTGAAAGTAAACGTTGTCTTCTTCTTCTTCTCTGTGCGGTGCCTTACCGGCCGAACTGAGGCCTAGTGGCCCATTGTTCACCCGCATCGTTCCATAGAGATTCAGCTCCTCAGACACGAAGACAGAAACGTCGCGAGCCTGCCAGGAGTGGTCCCTCTTACCATAGGAATAGAAGGTGTTGGATTTCCTAGGTGTGTTGACCTTAACTCAGTAAGGTTTTCACAGGCATAGGGAGCAGCTCGTCAATCCCATTCTCTTCAAATGCTTGTTAAACAGGTGACCAGTCAATGCACCAGTCACCAAACCGAGTTGTTTCCTCTCCAGCAACAGAAGCCTATTGACCTCAGATCGCGAGGACGGTCTCTCAATGAGAATCCTCGACCACCTCAGGCCCACCCCTGCGCTCCATTCCGAGGAAAATTCCCTGTTCAGCCAGTTCCTGAAGAAACTTCTGACAGATGTGCGACAGATTGGCAGCGAAGGCTCCGGACCAACAAATGCTAATCCGGCTTCCCGCCTGGCCAGTTCATCTGCCTTGACGTTACCAGGGGCCTATTGCACAAAACACTTTGCAACTTTTCACTTTGCACTTTTCACTTTTCAAATGAATTGAGTTGCACGAAACGAATTCTTAAATGAAAAATATATTGTGAAAAGTCATGTGCATAGTGAAAATTACTCCGCACACATTAAATATTGGGAGAAATGTTGTGCAACATAACTAATTTTCACTTTTGAAATTTGTCAGAATGCAAAGTGCGAAGTGAAAAGTTGCAAAGTATTTTGGTGCAATAGGCCCCAGGTATATCCGCATGAGCCGGACACCAGATTACTTCCAAAAAGTTATCAGAGCCCAGCCTACGCAGAGCTTTCCTGCATTCTTCTACGAAAAGAGAGTCAACACTAACATCAGATAGAGATTTCAGAGTTCCCTGGCTGTCGCAACATATATAAATGTGCTGGCCAGAGTATCCCCTGCGAATATTCTCCAGTGCGCATGCAAGAACCGCAAATAGCTCAGCCTGCACAATGGAACAGTCCTTCCCCAGAGGGATAGCCTGATTGAAGTGAGGACTCACGATTCCGGCCCCAGACCCTGTTGCTGTGACAGAGCCATCAGTGAACCAGGTGGGACCCTCTGGACTAAGAAGCATGTTTGATGAAGACCATAGGTCTCTGTCGGGAACAATTACCCTGTAGGGTTCGTCGAAGTAGAACTTAGTGCCCGCGCGGTCACCTCTTTGGAGAAGGGGAGCGAGAGCATCCTTAACCATTTTGAGGGCCCTCGCGTGCCCAGTGAAGAGTCCTCCATCACGCCATTGTCCCCGTTCCCAGATTCCCAGAGCTGTCTTCATAGCCACCTCCTTCACAACTAGGTGCAAAGGAGGGAGACCCAGCAGACATTCCATCGCTGCTGTAGGGGTAGACATCAGAGCGCCTGTAATACTTAAACAAGCTTTCCTCTGGCATTTAGTCATAATGTTCTGGTTGACGGCCCTCTCCATAGAAGGCCACCACACCACAGAGGCATAGGTCAGGATAGGCCTCACCACGGCAGTATACAACCAGTGCATAACGTGCGGTTTGAAGCCCCATCCATTACCCAGCCCCCTACGAGTAGACCAGAATATAACATTGGCTTTATTCGTTTGGGTCTCAACGTGTTTGTTCCACAAAAGTTTGCGGTCCAATATCACCCCGAGATAACGAACTTATTCGGATAGAGTGAGCCCAACTCCAAACAGACTGGGAAGTCGTAAGTTGCTAGGCACCCTCTTTCTAGTAAAGAGAACCATCTCTGTCTTACTAGGATTTACCGAGAGCTCGTTTTTCAAGCACCATCGTTCAACCCGTCTCACAGCATTCTGCATCAGATCCCCAATGACACTGATCACCCTACCCCTGATTAATATAACAAGGTCGTCCGCATAGGCCACCACAACGAACCCAGCCTTCCTCAACTCCACCAGGAGCCCATCCAGGACGAGATTCCACAGTAGCGGAGACAGAACACCGCCCTGCGGACATCCCCTTCCTGGTGAGCCCCCTATGGTCGAGCCGCCTAGCCGAGCCACGATGCTGCGTGAACCAAGCCGAGACCCCGTCCACCGACAAAGAGTAGGAGGAACACCATGTCTGGCCAACGCAGATTGCATCACACCAAACGCAGTGTTATTGAAGGCACCTTCTATATCAAGAAATACAGCTAGGGTGTACTTCTTGTTATGTATTCCGTCCTCAACGTTGTCCAGATCAATGCTATCCAATTTCGGCCATAAAAAATCATTTATTATCTCTCGATAGCGTAATCCATTCACCGTAACCGTTGCTGCAGTCTCATTTTCGATAAAGTAAGGTCCAATGCAATATTTTCGGCTGTTCTTGAGCGACGTGCACGGGTTTTATTCTTCACATCACTAACTTGTCCTAACAGCTCGAATTTTTCCACCAATTTCTTTATTGCGGTCCGACAAGGTGCTTCACGACGACCCAAAAACGTTCGGTATTTACGAACCGTCTCTGCCAAATTTTCACCATTTTTATAGTGAATTTTAATAATTTCATTGCGTTTTTGAAGCGTGTATCTTTCCATTTTTATTAATGGCGTAGTTTCTACTTGTCAAATGTCAAAAAATGACAGTTTCAAACGTGACATCTACCGAAATAGCGGGCTATTCAAAAATTTTTTTTTATACGCATCTCTCGGGAAAAGACGATGAAGAGATGAATTTAGAAGAAATCGGTTTGTGCGTGTCTTAAACTGCTGTAAGTTGTAACCAAGGGGGGATACATCTTTAGGTAGGGTGTTCCATAGCCTTGCAGTTCGGTAAAGAAAAGCCTTCTGATACACCGATGTCCTAGCTGTAGAAAGATGCACGGCAAACTGGTGACTGGTATCGGCTAGCCTTGTTTGTCGATCAAATTGAGCCCTTGGTGGAATCATGGAGGCAATGGCAGCAGAACACCTTCCGTGGTAGTATTTGTAAAAAAGGCATAAGTCTCCAGCCTTCCTAAGGTGATTGAGACTATGAAGGTTGGCAGTTAACGTTGGATCATCTATTAGGCGCACTGCTCTTTTTTGAATGGAATCAAGTAGGAGTAACGAGTGCTTAGGAGCTGAACCCCAAGCATGAGAGCAATATTCCATAGCTGGACGCACTTGAGCCTTATAAAGTAATAAAAGCTGCCTGGAGTGAACAATTTCCTCGCACGAAATAGATAGCTAAGCTTCTGTGCAGCTGACTTGGCAACTGAGCTGACGTACTCATGCCAGGTTGCATTTGGACTGATATTGACCCCTAGAAGCTTAAGTCCATTAGTTGGTTTTATTGTTTTATTGTCCATTATTAGTTGGGGTGCGACTGTCTATGCTTTTCTTGTGAGCACAGTAGCCTGGGTCTTAGAGGCATTAAATTCAACCAGATTGTCAGAACCCCATTGTAGAATAACTTCAAGATCTTTGTTGATTGTCACAGCTTGAGCGATTCTTTGGAAACTGGATGTTGACGCTGATACAGGCTTCTTGTTTGTCGTGGACGCTATAAGAGTGCTGTCATCTGCAAAGCTTAAAATCTGATTCTTGGTTGAATTTAAAAGGTCATTAATATGCATTAGGAACAGAGTCGGGGACAAGATTGAGCCCTGTGGTACACCGGCGTTGACGGAATGAAGTGCAGACTCCGCACCATCGACCACAACACAAAGTTGTCTCTCGTGGAGGAAACTTCCGAGCCAGCTGCAAAGTCCTTCCGGGAGACCGTAAGAGGGAAGCTTAGATAGTAAAGCCGGTCCCAGACAATGCGTGTATTTGACGAATGTTCGGCTTTGGCGGTGCGTCGCGTAGTGTGTGGGAGCTCAACTTCGGCCCGATTACTATGGCCCACATGCTATGCGAAGCATCGCCAATGCCGAACATTCGTCAAATACACGCATTGTCTGGGACCGGCTTAATGCTCTGTGCCATACACGATCGAAGGCCTTGGATATGCCTAACACCTCTTATTGGAAAACCCTTTATTAATATGCATCTGATCATTAATAATTAATTATATATTAATTTTCAGCCTACATTATATCACAAATATGTACGAGAACTCTACATATCGACCTTTAATGGGACTGAAACCAAGTTGGAAGTTTGTTGCTGTCCTACTTTTATCGAGTTATTTCACCAAATTATCTGAGGTGAGTCAGTTAAATTATTATCCGTGAAATCTTTTGAGATTGAAATTTATAGCGCTCACTACTTCCAAAATCAATTTTGTCTCACATTCTGGTTGGAGCCATATTTTTCTTCCTGACGGTTGCCGTTTGGGCATTCGAAAATAAGGAATTATTGAGGAGTGGTTATGGAAAATACAGAAGGAAACTGTTTAAGAAGGAGGAATGATATTTACTTCACTATACATAAGCTGTGGTATAAATTTTATTTACTATGTATATATTTAATTGTTGTAAGTACCTGACGAGAACCTTTCAAGTTTCTTACTGCGGTAAAGTTAAGTGCTCACTGATACATTAATTTCTTCTTTCAATATTGGTTTTGATTTCAATCTAAAGTAAATATATGTAGACGTCAGAAGGAGAAAGATCACAAAATATGCTAGTTTTCAAGAAAAAACCCAAAAGATTGTTGTTTGACTATCATTTATTATATTTTCTTGTTACCGAATTATTGAATTTTCATTCCCTTCTTCAATTGTGTCCTCAAGGTAGTGTTAAGAAAAAAATACTCTTTTTTCTGGGGAAAATTTCGCGATTTGGCAACAATGAGTAATGACATTTCTATTTACTGTTTGGAGGGATTTAAACTTAGAACTTTTATTCTATGGATTTATTGATTCTCATTAATGCAGAAGTTTTATAAAAGGCTTTCCAATAAGAGGTGTTATTTTGAACCCTGCTATTTCGGTAGATGTCACGTTTGAAGCTGCCATTTTTTGACATTGGTCAAGTAGAAATTACTCCATTAATAACATAAAAGGATACACCCTTCAAGCACGCTTTGAAATTATTAAAATTCACTATAAAACGGTGAAAATTTGGCAGAGACGGTTCGTAAAACTCGAACATTTTTGGGTCGTCGTGAAGCACCTTGCCGGACCGCAATGAAGAAATTGGTGGAAACATTCGAGCTGTTCGAACAAGTTAGTGGTATGAAGAATAAAACCCGTACACGTCGCTCAAGAACAGCCGAGAATATTGCATTCGACCTTACTTTTTCGAAAATGAGACTGGAGCAACAGTTAAGGTGAATGGATTGCGCTATCGAGAGATGATTAATGATTTTTTATGGCCGAAATTAGATAGTATTAATCTGGACAACGTTTACTTTCAACAAGACGGCGCTCGTGCCACACAAGCAACGAAACCATCGATCTTTTGCGGGAAAAGTTTCCGGACCGTGTTATCTCTCGAAGAAGTGATCACAATTAGCCATCGAGATCTTGTGATTTAACACCTTGCGACTTCTTCCTTTGGGGCCACGTGAAAGAGAAGGTCTACGCCAATAGCCCAGCGTCGATTCAAGACCTCAAAGATGGAATTCGTGAGGCTATCGAGGAAGTAGGGCAGCCACTTTGCGATTTGGTTATGGAAAATTTCATTAAAAGGATATGGTCCTGTAAGCATGGTCGTGATGGTTTTGCCTGATGTTATTTTCCACTATTAACGGCATAGTTTCTTCTTAATAATGAAATAAACATCCGATCATTTATATTGAAAAATGGTATTTTTCTTTGAATATCAAAATAACACCTCTTATTGGAAAACTCTTATTTAAAAATTGTACAAACAAGAGAAAATAAACAAAAACAAAGTCATCATCACTTAGAAATATTTATCGCATGTTTCAGCTAATGTACTCTTTTTTCACCATATCTGCTGCCTTTTCACCTACAACCATCGCTATAGTGTTCGTATGGCCTGAAATATGCGTCGGCAAAATACTGTTATCAGCCACCCTCAACTTTCTTATTCCATACACTTTCAACGTATTATCGACAACCGCCCTACGATCAGTGATCGGCCCCATTTTAACAGTCGACGAAAAGTGTCCTGGAGTGTTCACTGTATATTTAAGACAACAAACCCAATATTCTCTAGAATTAAACTCGTACTGTCCACAAAATGGCATCTTTACCATCTTCATGTCAAACTTCCTCGCAGGCCCAGTTTCTAAAGCTCTGTTAATAAATTGTATCCCTTCGTAAAACACCTCGAAGTCTTCTTCATCAGTGAAAAACCCAGGGTCTATCAATGGAAAATCTCTCGCAAGTTTAGATTTCAACTTGAGAGTTCCACGAGATTTAGGATGTAACAAAAATATTTCAAAAACTGAGTGTGTTTGTGGATCTATCGAATCATTGTAGTCCTCCACTTCCTTGATGAAATTACTGTATTCCGGAGCGATTTTGGGGATTGGATTGTTAAAATGGAAGATTACTTCGATGTTAGGAACCGTCGAAGATTTGTTTCTTGTGTTTAAGTAAGAGTAGGTCCAAGTGTTCAAGGCGCCAGTAAGAAGTCCTTCACCTTGAAGGTATTGCCTTATCAGTTCTTTGTATGTAGTTTTTGGTATGGTGTAGTTGGTCGAGATGGAGATTCTGAAATAGTAGTGATCTCTGGCTTCTAAACCGATAGGAAGATCTGCGATAACTCTAATCGAATGCTTGGTTAACTCTTCTTTCGGTCCTATCCCGGATAACATCAGGAGTTGAGGTGAATTTATTGCACCTCCGGATAGTATAACTTCCTTTTTCGCTGTTGCCATGTATTTCTGACCGTTCTTTATAAAAAGGACCCCCTTGGCTGTCTTCGTGGTTTCATCGATCAATATTTTGTAAACAAAAGCGTTCATAGTAACATTATAGTTGTAACGAGTCATGGAAGGTAAAACGTAAGCTGTTGCTCCACTAACTCTTTGTCCGTATTTGATAAATCGTTGTTGTCGGGATATCCCAAGTTGTTGAGCACCATTATAATCTGGGTTTGGCTGTACCCCAACCTCCTCAGCTGCTAAAAACACTTGTGTTAGATTTCTCTCGGGTTGTTCGAAAGCTATGTTGACAGGGCCTGCGAAACCCCTGTATCTTCTATCGATTTTTTCGGATTGGAAGTTCTCCATTTTTTTGAAGTAGGGTAGGAGGTCGTCGTATGACCATCCTTGGTTTCCTAGGGATGCCCAGTGGTTGTAGTCTTCCATGTTGCCTTTGTGGCATCCGCAACCGTTGATGCTGCTTGACCCACCAAGTATTTTTCCTCTGGGGTATTGGCATTGTCGATTTTTCCAACCTGGAATGTTGGTTAGGGGATATAGAATATTGTTTATAACTTTTGTAATAATATGATCGTGCATTTATATATTATACAGTGTGTTTGGTCATGACTTAGCGATATTTTAAGGGCATCAAATATAATAATAATAATAATAATCTTTATTCCTGACTCTTAATCAACAAATGTTGGTGTCAAAGCCTTTGTAAATTGTTACAAAAATAAACTTTAAATAAAAACAAATATACCTAATATTATCGACAAAAACACCCACATTGGGAGATTTAACCTCTTAATTTTGGAGTAGCCCCCATTTTAAATTTACTTTTTTATTTTCGTTGACCCTTTCAAATAAAATCGATTTCTTTGGACATTAATGTCCTACAGATGTGAAAAAATGTTTTTTGAAAGACGATACTACAATCTTTCATTGAAGTAGAACAATATACAAACATTTAACTTGAAAATGCCATAAAAAAATTCTTTGAAAATATTTATTAAAATAATTTACTAATTTTCTTAGTAAATCCGCAATAGTACAAGAACTAGCACATTGAAGTATAATTTTTTTTCAATGATTTAACACGCAAGGATATTAGCTACAAAACAACACCTACATCATTTCTGTAAGTTACTTAATTTGAGAGTAATGGCTGTTCGAACATGACCACTACGCGAGCGCCCCAACTTTTTTTTGTTGCTACAGGTCGTCATGAGGGCCACTGCCTGTCTACAAAGCGGAGGCGGCCATTTTGAACAATTTTATGATTAATTTGTTTGTTTGTCATTAAAATTATCGAAAGTACAGTACTGAGTTTTATTTTTATTCATCAATTTTCATAAGGGTCATGTTCGAACAGCAATTTCTTTCTAATTATGTAACTTACAGGAATTATGTTGGTATCGTTTTGTAGCTATTATCCTTGCGTGTTAGCTCATTGAAAAAAAAAAATACTTCAATGTGCTAGTTCTTGTACTATTGCGGATTCACTAAGAAAATCTGTACATTTTTTTACTACAATTTTTTTAAAGAAATATTCTATGACATTTCTAAGTTAAATGTTTTCATAATCGTTCCACTGTAAAGTAAATTGTATTTTTCTAGAGTTGTTTGGTTGGAAATAAGGAGAAATGTCCATACACTAAACCATTTATTCGAAACCATCAAATTATTTGTGAAACCTTGTTGATACCAATTGTGATAAGTATTTTCTCGATTGTTTATAAACCTTTTTGTTGAGATGCGTGAAAATGCCTGATTTGTGTAACGGCGAGCTGCGTATTGAATTTTCACTGTGATTTCAACTCCCGCTCCTTTCCATTAAACCGGTTTTCTGTCGCGCTTGATGCGAGATAATAATTCACAGATACAACATAATGAACGAAAATTCAACTTATCTTTATACAGGGTGGTCGAGCTGACTCCCTGATTTTTAAATTAATAAAAACAAATTCCAATTTCCAACATTCCACTTTAATAAAAGGTGGTAGTATCATCTCTCAAAAAACTTTTTTTTCACATGTGTAGGACCTTTATGTCCAAAGAAATCGATATTATTTGGAAGGGTCAACTGGAATAAAAAAAGTTATCCCAAACAATATATGTTACGAAAAGGAAAAAAATTATAAGGTTGTAAACATTAATAAAAATCGAGAAATGTGAAGCAAATTAATACAGGATTGCAGTTAAATTTTTGAAAATATAAATCAAATCGAAAAAATGTTCGTATTATCAGTTCAATAAACTAGGTTAAAAAATGATACATTTTTTGCGTTTTTTTTAATACACTAGAGATCATTACGCTTGCTTTTTGCTTATCAATTTCTTTTCTTGTCTTATCATTTTTTTGATTTATCACTTATACTGACGTGAAGTCAAAAGCTTTTCCCTGCTTGTTCATGTTGGGAAAACGATAAATCAAATTTGAATTTTTTTGTTATGGAATTATAATGAAGGAATATAGCATACCAGTATGCTTAGTTATAAGTAAAAAAATGATAAGATAAGACATTGATAAGAAGCAAAAAACAAGAGAAACCATATCTAGTGTATTTTAAACAGCAGTAAAATATGTACCGGGTTTTTCACCATAATTTGACCCCCCCCTTTAACTTTGTTACCAAAGGAGATACAAAAAAATGTTTCGTATAAAAGTTTCACGAAAGCAACTGAGGTTTTTTGATATGACTCCACAAACTAAGATATATACAGGGTGACCAACATATTGATGGCAACTTCATTTTTTCAAATGGAACATCCTGTATATTTTTCCATATTTGGTTACCTCTTTTTCCCCTGATTTCGAATATGTAACATATGTTGGTCCATCTTTCTTATTCTGAGCACCACAGAGTTTCAAATTTCAATAACCATCCGGCATAGCGTTTTGGAAGTTCGTGAATATTTAAGTGACCAATTTGATCTTTTGATTGGTAATGGCGCACCCATTTTATGGCCACCAAATAGTCCCGATTTAACACCGTTGGACACGTTTTCATAGCCGTTCCTGAAGGAAAAAATTTACTTCAGCAATAATGACAATCAATGAAAGCAGAGAATAATATTAATGATATATAATCAACCATATTAAACCCATAATTCGGAACTAATCCCGTCAACGCACAAAGAATAATGATAATAGGGGCGTTCGGCATCGACATCGGACGTGTCGGATCGATCTGAACCGTTCGTTTATTACATCCGGATTGAGGGGAATACATATCTGTACCGTTCGTCATAAAAATCGCTCGGTCTATTTCGACGGAGCAAATCGATTTTATCCATAGAGTTTTATATTTTTTTTGTTTTATGTTGAGTTTCCTGATCCGACAACCGATAGATTGAAAAATTCTAACAGTTTTATTCTTCTGTTTTCATTTATTCATTAAAAACTCAATTAATTCATTAAAATTTTTCAATATAGCTATCGTAGTTATAAGTGGGCAGGAGGAGATATTGCTTTCCCGTTTCTTTTTCGTGTAATTAATCAATTAATGATCAGGATCTTTCGGTACAACTATCGCCTACAACGACCAGAAGGGGATATTGCATTACTCGTTTCTTTTGCATTCAGTGCCTTTGCACCTAATTATTCAATTGAGATTTTATGGAGGAGCTACTAAAAGGGTGAAAGTATCGTTAAAAGATGAGCATATTTCCCAAAATAGTGATCTTTGAAATCCATAATCTATAAAAGTAGAACAGAGCAGTATGTTCTGTGGCAGATGCTCTGTACCGTTCGTTTATTCCCAGATATTTCAGATTTATCTGTACGATCTGTGGTCACGTGACTCAAAAATCCGTCCGCTCGCGGAGGTCAATGCCGAACGCCCCTAATATTGTAATGATTAGAATCAAATTTTGAAGCTTTAATTTCTGACTTGAATCAGAGCCATAATAATGCTATCAAAAATAGTCTAAACATTTTGAGACAACGATATGAACTATGTGTATTGAATGAAGGTGGTCATTTTGAGCAATTTCTTTAGTTGATGTTATTCTTACCATACTACCATAGTTAATCATTTTTCATTGGTTAAGTAACTGTTAAGTATTCATTCTAAAATAATACATTTAAGTAGATTGTTTGGTTATGAAGAATTTCGTAGGTATTTCACATATTTTTTTATTCGGTGTCATCATTTCAAAACTTTGAAACTCTGAGAATTGAAGAGACACATACACATACGCATTCGTATTCGAGATCTGGAGGAAATAGCCTATCAAAAAAAGGAAAAATATACAGGACAGGTTGCCCCATTTGAAAAAAATTAGTTGCATTCAATGTTGTTCACCCTGTATATCTTCCCATTGACGTTATTATAACTCCAAAAATGAGCATTTTCAGTAAACGCACTTTGCCACTTGTAAAATGATTACAGATCTTGGTAAGTGGTTCTTAAAATTTGAAACTCTGTGGTTCTCAGAATAAGAAAGATAGACCAACATATGTTACATATTCGAAATCAGGGAAAAAAGAGCTAGCCAAACATAGAAAAATATACAGGGTGTTCCATTTGAAAAAATGAAGTTGCCATCAATATGTTGGCCAGCCTGTATATATTTCAGTTTCTGGACACATATCGAAAAACCTCAGTTGATTTCATGAAACTTTTATAAGAAACATTTTTTTGTATGTCCGTTAGTAACAAAGTTAAAGGGGGGGTCAAATTATAGTGAAAAACCCGGTACCTAGCATTTTTTTAGCTCGGTTTGTTGCATTCATAGCAAGAAAAATTGTTCGATCTGATTGAACATTTTGAACTGTATTTTCCAAAAGTTAACCTCATTAGTTTGTTGTGATGAATATTTTTTGGTACTATTAGCTTCTATTCTTTTTATTTTACCAATCTGAAACACATTTTTAGGAACAGACTTATACAGGGTGGCCGGACGATTGACGTCAAAGAAAAAAAACAGGTCCCTCATCTCATGGGGTATTCGAATCACCCCCATGTATGTTATGCGATTTTTCACGGTTTGCGAGTTATGAATTTTTTTTATGAACTTTTGAGAATTTTCAACTTTACCATATTAAAAAGGATATTAAAAAAAAGTACAAGAGTTTTCTGATATATTTTTTTTGTAGATAAATCGCCATGAAATGTACTTTTATACATAAAATAACCAGCATCGTAAATTTGATAAAAATTATAGAAATGTTGGTCTCAAGTGAAAAAGTTACGTATTTTGGATCATGATCTAAATTTTCAAATTTAAATTAAAAATGTAAACAGGCTACTTCATGGTTTCTCAGTAGGCTTAAAAACTGCACTCAACACTCAACTTTCAGAATCATTAATAAAAAATGGTACTCAACAGTTTACTTTTGCTAGAATTAGCCTCTAAAGTCAGCGAGGTGGAAAAAATCAAAGAACTAGACGTTTACTCAAAAATTATTTTTTGCCATTCTAAGATTTTTCTGATCAAGTTATGATAGAAAATGCTGAAAATTTGCCTTAGGAGACAAGTTTTGGATAAGAACAAGGAAAAGGTTATGGCAATAAATCACACATCATGTAGATAAAAAAAACTTATTTATAAAAATTACAATAAAAAAAATAAATGAATGAATAAATTTTACGAAGGTGTAGAATGTGTATTGAGGCTGTAGGTGGCCTTTTTGAAAACCTATTGTAAATTTTATAAATAAATTTCTCTTTATCTACATGATATGTGATTTATTGCCATACCTTTTTCTTTTTCTTATCTAAAACGTTCCTTCTAATGCTAATTTTCATTAGTTTTCAGCATTTTATATCATAACTTGATCAGGAAAATCTTAAAATGGCAAAAAATAATTCTTGAGTAAATGTCTAGTTCTTTGATTTTTTCCACCTCGCTGACTTTGAAGGCTAATTCTAGCAGAAGTAGACTGTTGAGTACCATTTTTTAGTAATGATTCTGAAAGCTGATTGTTGAGCGCAGTTTTTAAGCCTGTTTACATTTTTAATTTAAATTTGAAAATTTAGATCATGTTCCAAAATGCGTAACTTTCTCACTTGAGACCAACATTTCTATAATTTTTATAAAATTTACGATGCTGGTTATTTTATGTATAAAAGTAAATTTCATGGCGATTTATTTACAAAAAAAATATATCAGAAAACTCTTGTACTTTTTTTAAATATCTTTTTTAATATGGTCAAGTTGAAAATTCTCAAAAGTTCATAAAAAAATTCATAACTCGCAAACCGTGAAAAATCGCATAACATACATGGGGGTGATTTGAATACCCCATGAGACGAGGGACCTGTTTTTTTCTTTTGTACGTCAATCGTCCGGCCATCCTGTATAATAACGATATGTTTAATTTATTCGCTTTCTTGATTTTTTAATAATTGAAAAAACTGTAGTTTCACAAAAAAACAAAGGCCTTTGTCTCACCTAAACATCCATTCTCTTGTGGAACTGTATTGTATCCCCAATTTTTGTCAGAAAATTGTAGAAGTGGCCAGATATAGGGTATTTCGGAAAGATCATCTATTTCACCACCTGCTTCTAATTGCAGAATTTTCCATTTTTCGATTTCACTCAGACGAGAACCTATAACTGATCCTGCAGAACCTGATCCTACAATTATGAAATCGAAAGAACCATAATCTAAAAAAAAACAGGTCGATAAAGAATTGAATTGTCTTTCAACAAGGTGCTGCTCGACCCCTTTTTCCTATTCAAAAATGAGAGCTGAGGTTGCTGCTGGAGGGAGTGATATCAAACTCATTTGAACACCCTTATTTGCCCCCCTTTCAACAAAATTTGGTAAAATAATTAATTGATACTCACCAATTATATCGTTTTTCTTACAGTCCTGGAAGAAATCGCTATTGTCTTGCCTCGGGGTATATGAATTTGTCTGGTTGAAAGCGTCATCTATCAACTTTTCTAAATATTCTACTTTTAAATTCGAATCTCCAACAGAAAATTCAATTTGAAGAACACAACTTACTATAAAGAAAAATAAGCTGAACATTTTGAATCACTATCATTATTTGAAATGAAATTTTGGCATGAACACGACTAACTATCGAAGTTGCAATATATCAAATAATATCAGTTATTTTAGCATTTATATTTTTATTGCTGTTGTTTTACTGTTAACATTCGGCGAAATATTCATATTTTGGTCTTTACATTTATGTCAGTGTGATATGTAATCTAGAATAATTTCCAAGAAGGCGATAATAAATAATTATTCGTAAATCATTTCTGAGAGTGTAGATTTCTTTCTTCTTTTTAAATTAAAAATATCGTCATTTGCCAGAAATTAGTTGTTAGTTTGATTCCTACGAACTTCACAGCCTTCTGCGTTTTCATTTCACAATTTGCCCTAAATGATTCCTTGAAGTCAAAATGCAAAATAAGATTTTCATCAGCTATTTTGTTATTTTTTGAGACGTCAGCGTTCGTGAAATTTTTCTATAGTTGATTCGGTATAATGAGCAAAGTGTTAGATCTACCACACAACCTCAGAGTAAGAAATAAACATAGAGATGCCCCTACACGTGAATAGAACCTATAATATAATACTATACATATAACCATATACTATATAACTGCGTTGTAATCAACCAGCTCAGAATGAGATGGAAAGCATTTCACTGCCGCACTAGGGTGAAGTAAACAATAGGTTAGATCTTCATTTGTATAATTTCTAAATATAATACAACATTTTCGTAATTTTGCCTTAGCTATAATTACCGGAATACCCTTAAGCAACAATTATCTGCCACCAAATCAGTAAAATAATTCAGTTTATGAACGTCAAATCGAAATGAAAATGTGAACACGACGCATGTAGAAACTAAATACTAACAGACAATGTTGCCAAACTGATAGAATTGTCTGTAACAGACGCTAGCCGTTGGTATCAAAGTAGGGGAGCGGTAGACCAATTTTTTCCAATACGGAATAAAGATACGGCACAAGTTCGCAACGCCGGAATGTTGTTCGCGTGCATAAACAGATTCTACTTGGCTGCGTTAACACATGCGTGAAGGCATCTCTGGGTTTACTTTTTACTCCGAGGATCTACAGTACAACTGTCTTTACTTTTTGTCTCTCTAAGATATGCTCTCTGCTGTGATTCGACTCATGCTCAATTCACTTTTCTGAATCATTCTGTATCAGTATTAGGACTCAAGAATCCTTATATTTTTCCATCTGGAGTAGTATGGTATCCATCAACACCTTTGCAATACAGAAACCTTCAAAGATGCACCAACATTTTCACCTATTCAGTTAAATTGATGGAACCAACTTCCACTATAGTCCGTTCACGAAAGTTTGAGCCATCGATTGGCCATGACAATTTGGCATATTCCACTGTGTATATTAAAATTTTAGGTTATGTTGTTTATTTTCTTGTCACATTGATACACAATGTTGTCAATATAACATAGAGTTCTCTGATAACTCGTAAGCTCGTCGGACGAGGCCGGTACATTCGACAACGTTGACTATATTTTACATTATGACAGTAAATACTGCCAACTTCAGATAAATAAACAAACGCCTACTATGCGTTCAAACTTTCGTGAACGGAATATACAGGTTTGGAAATTCACATATGAAACATACGATATACAATGGATCAGACAGAGAATTCTTCCGTCCAGTTGCACAGATGAATAGTCGAGACAATGACGCTAGTCTTGTATCTCTCTTATCGTTGGGAAAAGCATATTTCATTTAGTATGGTAGGCAACAGTTAATACTTGAATCGAGTATTACTGGCAGCCTGACAAATTAAATAATTCTATACGTGTACTGCGAGTTCCCTACCATACTGCGATAAGAGACAAGACTAGATTATTGCAATAAGACAATGGAATTCATTCAGTTACAGCACGTGATTATCTCGACTATTCATCTGTGCAACTAGACGGAAGAATTCTCTGTCTGATGCATTGTATATCGTATGTTTCAGATGTGAATTTTCAAATCTGTAGAAGCCAAGATGTCCCTCTGTCTCAGTGGCTTCATGGCAGAAGCGACAGGTACCGTCAGGACCCTTTCCCATGTCCGAAGATGGTGATTCACAGTGAGCATGCCTGTCAGTTTCCTTAGTTCTGATTTGCTAAGAGAGAGAACTTCTTTAGTCCAGCCCGTTGAGTACAAGAGAGTGACTTAGTCTGTCCTTCGACCATTTGTCAGGATCTGGTCTTCCTCTTTTGTTCCCAATCTTTTATCGCCATTGCTTGGTGGCTCGTTGGGAAGCCGCAGAATGGCTCTGGTCCAATGAAGGTGTTAATATCCCCTCTTTTGCTAGCTGATCAGCCATTTCACTACCCTGCACCCCAGAATGACCAGGAACCCTAATAAACTCTTTTCAGTGTTACTATACCTACCACTTTTCATAATATTTATTTTTCGAAATATAAAATATGTAATAACAAACAATATATACAGAACTAGGACTCGTTATTCTTCTATATCATCTTCTTCATCCACATCTTCTTCTTCCTCATCTTCATAGTTCATATCTCTATATAATTCTTCACCCTCATTTTCTTCTTCTTGTTCTTCCTCCACTTCACTCCAGTCTTCTTTATCTGGTATTTCTTCTTCTTCATCATCATCAATCGGTTGAAAATCAACAAGCTTCATAGCGTTATCCATCCACACTGCCAGTTTGTCACAAATTTCTATGATCGTCAGAAAATACGGGTTCTTTCCACTCCTTTTCAAGGGTCTCCGTATTTTTCCAGTTCTCCCCATAAAATTGGCCAATGTTGACGAAATAAGCAGTTGTTTAAAGCTTAGTTCAAGTAAACGTTCATCTATAAAATAGTTAACTATAAGTCTGGCCATGGTTCTGACCTGGCAGTTCATCCACATCATGTCACACGTTTCCCGTCTTCTTTTCTTCTTCTTCAGGGCTATTTTTAGTCGTTTTCGTCGTCTATCGCATCGTTTAAAGTAGTATCTTGCGTCTTTAACACTGATATTGTTGTCGTCGTGAAGCATATTGTGCAATCTTTGAATGAACTCGGATGGTAAATAATACTCGTGATTCTTCCATGTGGCCAGAACGTTGGTCTTGGTTGGTATGGCCAGTTTGACTAAACGCGGTGAACAACGGTGTACGCACTTCCGTTTTCTTCTTCTTCTTGTTGGTTTGTTAAAGCAACGAATGGCCGGGACAGAGAGCAGGTTCATGTAGTCTTTCTGGTTCAGAACGCTCCGGCTCAGAAGGTCTACTGGTCCTGAAACAATGTTAACTTTAGGTTAAATATGCACGAATGTCACTCATTGGCCCAGAATCCTTCTGTGGTATAGGTCAATGTACCTATAAGAAGGAGTTTCTGGAGAAGGAGAAAGACGAGAGGGAAAAACTCTGGCGGAATCTCCCAGGGATGGATCATTCCACTAAGTTCCTTCGGAACTTTGAAACAGCAAGATCCAAAAGATATCTGGATCTTGGTGAGAAACAATTACACCTCTTCACTGGATTTCTTACAGAACACTGTCGCCTCAGGAAGCACCTATTGAGGACACTGACGAGTGTAGGTTCTGTAGGGAGGAGGAAGAAACCCCCATTCACATAGTCACGGAATGCTTTGGCATTACGAGACTAAGGAGAGAATCCCTGGGCGAGTAACTTGTAAGAGTGAGGAACTAGCCTCGTTGAAGCCTTCACAGATATTGTATTTTATCACATCTCTGGAACTGTAAGGCCAGCTATGTAGGGTGTGGTCACAACAGCTCTGTAAGGGGACACAATAGACCTTGAGGTCGCAGTGAACTGTAACCCCTTTTTAAACTGAAACAAATTAGGTTGAATACTGACACACAAGTGAAAATATCAAAGAAAAGAATAATATAAATCGGTTAATCGACCAATATTAAATACATTTTTCCGAGCTAGCTTCGTCAACGTTCAAAGCATCCACAAACAGACGTTTCGCTCTATTGGGACTCTTGAGATAGCTCTGAAAGATGTGAGGTACTCTAGAATCCTATATTTCACGATCTGGCGTATTGCTTCTGGTGCTATAAACGAAATAAAACCATTTCTTGAGGACCTTACGAATAACCATCTCCCATTGCATGAGCCTTCACCTGCTTTGATAAAAATCCATCCATATGGTTTACCGATAGATCAAAATCAGAAACAAGCACAGGCATTGCGGTATGTGGACCTGAACTGAAGATCTCTGAAGCCCTGGGAAGTGGATTCTCGATTTTACAGACAGAGATCTGTTTATATGTATATGCGCTCGATAATGAACAGAGGCTTGTCTGTGTGTGCATCACTAGAGCTATGAGAATGTGACCAACTAGGTCACTTGAGGTCATTACGAATCTCACACCTCTAATCTAGTGGTTGATAGGGTAGCCCGTGAGGCTATCCTCAGAATATCTAAGGAGGGTACAGGTAATGAGAGAATAAAGAATCAGAGAGTCTGATCCTGTCTGAACAACTACATCTCAATCGCGAACCTCCCTAGTGAAGTAATGATCAAGAAAGTAAGCACTGAGAAAAACTTCAGGACTTTGCTAAGTAAAAGAGCGGAATGGAAACGGGAATACACCGACTATAACCTCAGAGAAAATACCGTAAAATGGTATACAGATGGTTCCAAAACCTCCTCAGGAGCTGGCGCTGGGATATACGGGCCAAGTACCAAGTGTGCACTGTCGCTGGGCTCCTGTATGAGCGTCTTTCAAGCGGAAATCTTAGCTATTGAAAGATGTCTAGATATAAATCTAGAAAGAAACTATCAGAAGTGCGATATAGCCATACACTCAGATAGTCAAGCTGCTATTAAAGCACTGAGCTCCTACGTCATCGGCTCAAAGATGATCTGGGAGTGCCGGAACAAACTCAATGAGGTAGCCAAGAAAAATAAGGTCCTCTTAATCTGTGTTCCCGACCATTCGGGAATCAAAGGAAACGAAGAGGCCAATACACTTGCCGAAGAGGGCGCACGAATGTCACTCATTGGTCCAGAACCCCTCTGTGGTATATGTAAATGTACCTATAATAAGGAGTTTCTGGAGAGAGAGAGAGAGAGAGAGAGAGAAAGCCGAGAAGGAAAAACTCTGGCGGAATCTCCCAGGGATGGATCATTCCACCAAGATCCTTTGGAACTTGGAAACTGCAAGATCTAAAAGATATCTGGATCTTAGTTAGAAACAATTACACCTCCTCACTGGCTTTCTTACAAGACACTGTCGCCTCAGGAGGCACCTGTTGAGGATGGGATTGTCGGACACTGACGAGTGTAGGTTCTGTGTGGAGGAGGAAGAATTCCCCATTCACCTAGTCACGGAATGCTTTGGTTGAAGCCATCACAGATACTGGATTTTATCAGATCTCTGGAACTGGAAGGCGAGCTGTAAAGGGTGTGGTGAGAACAGCTCTGTAAGGGGTCACAATAGACCTTGAGGTCGCAGTACCCCCTTTTAAACTAAACTTGTAGGGTAGGGTAGAGTACGAAAGATCTACATGGTCGCAGTTCCAGGAAGGCTAACCCAGCCATAACGACCCCAGTTCAAATAAAAATAATAATCACTTGAGAGTAACAACTCCACTTACCTGCGTGTAAATTGGTAGTGTTAACGCATTTAATCTTTTTGCGACATCTTTTTTTAACTTTAGAAGGTTTTTCTTCTGGAGGTGGATGAATACAAACACGTTTCTCTATCTTATCCATGCTACACTGTTGTACACTGATTGGAGAACAAGCTAATTTAAGAGGATTTCATGATTTTTTTCTCTCTGACTCCTGTATATCACACCCCATGTTAATTCGTCGTGTATTGTTGTAGTTATCCTTTTTGTTGTTGATGATTGCGAGGAAGATCGACTTGAAGCCATTTTCACCGGAATTTTGGATTTTGTTGACGCGAAAGTGATGAGTTGTCAACCTTGAAGGTGACACAGTATGCACAGATATGTCAGATTTATGTCGATTTATTATTTTTTTAGTTCTGTGTTGTGAGCCACTGAGCTGCTCTAGAGCTTCGTTACCTTGTGTTGTATCAGAATGGAGTTGGTGGTTCTTTTAGCCATTAAAAAATTTGCCTGTGTTGGGCAATGGTTGTAAAAATGAAGAAGTAAAAGAAGCCCGATTTGAACTCTTAGGGGAATTTCGATGGGAAAGAACAGGAACACTTAGAAGACGTATTGAGATATTTCTAGAAAAGTCTATTACTTTATTTATTCGATTGACATTAATTTTATTTATCCGAAATTTAAAATTTTGTCATTAAATTTTAAGTATGATTTCTGGCATATGACCGCCACGGCTTGCTCGGATGTAGTCCAATCTGGACGTCCAATTCTCGATGACTTTTTCCAACATTTTTGGCCGTATATCCACAATAACACGGCGAATGTTGTCTTCCAATTGGTCAAGCGTTTATGGCTTATCCGCATAGACCAATGACTTTACATAGCCCCACAGAAAGTAGTCTAGTGGTGTTAAATCACAAGATCTTGGAAGCCAATTCATGGGTCCAAAACGTGAAATTAGGCGGTCACCAACGTGTCTTTCAATAAATTGATTGTGGCACGAGCTGTGTGACATGTTGCGCCGCCTTGTTGGAACCACAGCTCCTGACATTATGGTTGTTCAATTCAGGAATGAAAAAGTTAATAATCATGGCTCTATCGATCACCATTGACTGTAACGTTCTGGCTATCATCGTTTTTGAAGATGTATGGACCAATGATTCCACCAGCCCATAAAGCGCACCAAACAGTCAGTTTTTCAGGGGTTATACGTTGTTTCGACATACACTTCAGGATTAGCTTCACTCCAAATGTGAGAGTTTTGTTTGTTGACGTGGCCATTCAACCAGAATGGCGCTTCAATCGCTAAACAAAATTCGCTCATGAAATCGGGAACAACGGTATCTCGTTTTTTGGACCATTCGAACGAATCTACGCCTTGCTTGATGATCGTTGGCTTCAATTCTGCACGAGTTGGATTTTTGTGAGCACGCAAACCAAGATCCTTCCGCAAAATCTTCCATCTTTGTTCAGGCGTGAGTCTATTTATGTTGAATTCTTCCAGAGTGCCAAACCAAACTGAGAATAAATCACTTGACAGCTGTTAAATCGGTCGCCATCTTGAACAGTAAAGCCAACTTAAAGTTGTATATCTCGAAAAAAAAACACCCGTTATATTTATTCCTCAATTTGCGAAAGTTTCTGAAGCCAAACAAAAACCATATCTATTTTTATTTCATGTTGTTCGACTGTCTACTTTCATATTAATGTTCAAACGTTTTATCTTCATTTATCACCATTAATTGATACAATTGCATTATAACTCATATAGTTATTATTCCTTATCTCTAAGCCCATGGTCGCAACTACCTGAATTACTAACCTATATTTGCATTTGTAAAAGACAAACGCATTATGCAGTATGGATAACAACGATTTACTCTATGTTGCATATTTTTATTTTTCAATAGCGGCTTCTATAATTGATAAATGTTATGTAATCGATAAGCATAAGGGCAAGTATGGAGCAGCTGTTGGTTTTTTGGCTTTACTGTATTTATGTGGATTTGAAGCTGTGTATCCTATGGTGAATATTTTGGTTAACACTGCCATTATTTGTTTCTCTACGAAAAGGTAAGTGATATTAATTGTGTAATCATAATAATACATTTTGTTAAAAATATGTATGTATATGCAAGTCAAGAAGTGTGTTAGAAAGTGAATTTAATTTTGGTCTGTAACCATTAAAAAGGCTCAAATTATTTTAACTTGACAAGAAAAAAATATAAATGAATATAGTACATAATACAATGATCACCAAAAGTTTAAACATAGTAGAAACCAACATAAGGTGCTTATTGTGATGTGTCCTTGTTCTGTAATAGAATGTTAATGTGCCTGTGCATGGAAACAGTAAAGACGTCAATGGTATCCATTAAAATAGATAAGAGTGTGGACAATCGCCACGGTTACTACTCTTTTGCACTGTGAACAATGAGGTCTTTGGTGCTTTTAGTTTAGTTTTACTTTAGTTTAAAAGGGGTTACAGTTCACTGCGACCTCAAGGTCTATTGTGCCCTCTTACAGAGCTGTTCTGACCACATCTTTCACAGCTGCAATCAACCAGTTCCAGAGATCTAATGAAATCTAATATCTGTGAAGGCTTCAACGAGGCTGGTTCCTCACTCTTACAGTTTCTCGTCCAAGGCATTCTCTCCTTAGGCTCGCAATGCCAAAGCATTTCGTGAATGGGGGTTTCTTCCTTCCTCCTCCACACAGAACCCTCCACTCGTCAGTGTCCGATAATCCCATCCTCAACAGGTGCTTCCTGAGGCGGCAGTGTCCTGTGAGAAAGCCAGTGAGGAGGTGTAATTGTTTCTTAACTAAATTCAGATATCTTTTGGATCCCGCTGTCTCAAGGAACTTAGTGGAATGATCCATCCCTGGGAGATTCCGCCAGAATTGTTCCCTCTCGGTTTTCTCTCCTTCTCCAGAAACTCCTTCTAATAGGTACTCCCTATACCACAGAAGGGGTGACATTCGTGCGCCCTCTTTGGCAAGTGTATTGACCTCTTCGTTTCCTTCGATTCCCGAATCGCCAGTAACCCAGATTAAAAAGCCCTTGCAGAGAGAAGAGAGAGGGGTGTCTGCCTACTAAATTTCTTCCGATCTTTGTCGTCATATCGGTAAGGCAGCGTCCGAGGCGCTACCGTCCGGTCGGAATTTTTGAACCTGCGCGGAATTTCAAATTATACATATTTCAAATTTAGTACTTATTGTCATCCCTTGAAGAGCCCCCTCAACCCGAGGAATCCCCATCCTTTGTAAAGACAATGGAAAAGGATTCCTCAAGTATTGGGGGTTCTCCAGGGATGACAATAAGTAGCTTTTAGATGAAATGACATTTTAATCGAAAAACTTGATTTATTGATATATAGTAATTTCGATTTAAACAGAGGAAAAATATGAAAAGGTGCATATAATAATAATAATAATGTTTATTTATGCTAATATTTTCAGATTTACACTCGCCAACATAACAAATTTTTCACAAGCAATAATTGATTGTGCTTTTCGTGAATATAATTAATAAATGATATATAAACTGAAGAAGTATCACAATAAATAAATGGAATAACAATAATAATTACATGGTCTTCAGATCAGAATTTATTTCCAGTTGTTAAGTGTCTGAATTAGTGAGAAATAATATAAACAAAGAACATTACTGTATTATACCATTTTAATACTTTACATACCTATGGAAATTTCGGTAGAATGTAAAGACATTTTTTTGTAACTATAGCTGAAAGAGTTCAGACGATGGCCCTTTGTAATTTTAATACAATAAATTTCTATCTCTCTCTCAGATCAGAAATTATTTCAAGTTGTTAGATCTCTGAATTTTCGGTTTTATATAGTGTTGTTTGTTTATGACAAATAAATAAAAAATTATGAGGAAATATAAAAGATTGAATTTGATAAAAACATATTTTCTCTTTCTTAGACACTTATGTAAAGGATATTTTTTGAATTAATGAATATTTTAAAAATCAGAACCATCAGTTAGGTATATACCTTTGCATCCCTTAATTACATGTTTCTAATTTTTTTGAGTTTTTTTGATCGGTTTATTTCAGTTTTTTCTTCTTTAAATTTTCTGTTTTCCCTCTGAACCCACCAGCCAATACCAATATTGAATATCGACATGGCTGTAATTGTCTTCACTTCTTCAATATGAAGTTCACAATCAAGCCATGAAAAATCGATTGTATTCTTGATGAGTTCAGAGGCATGCAAGGGTATATTTCTAGTATTGCATTCAGAGATGTTAACCAGCCTATTGAGAAGGAGGTTTTGTTGTTTTCATCTGGCCATTTTTCAACATCCTTTTGAATTTCCAGCCCTTTACCATCTGAAATGCCTTCGGCCAATATGCGCGATGTTGAGAGTCCTTCGAAATATAATACCTCAGCTCCTTGCCAGATTGGTCGGAAATTCCATTGAAGCTATCGAACAACTCGTCAACATTAAGCACAAATTCATTTGTACCAATTGCGCCTTGATCCATGGTTCCTATAAACAAACATTAATTTATTAGCGTTCACAGTATGTAGAAAATGAAGCTGCAATCATATAACAAAATGATTGTAAGAGTTAAATAAAAGATTTTCACATTTCATTTTTATCAACGGTTCAGAGAAGTAGTTATGCTGTGAGAACTAATTTCGAACTTCAAATTCAACAATTATTCTTGTTAGATGTATCAATGAGTGTCAAAGTATTAAGTAATGAATCAAAATGTTACTGAAACCCATTGAATAATACAGATTACTCACAAGATTTAAGGCTAAAAAATTTGGAAGAATGAACAGATATTACCACATGAATTGATAAATTAAAAAACAATGAAGAGCTGTTTTATGGAAAATGAATGAAATATGAGAAAATTAATGAAACTTACCCTCTCGGATCAAGGAATATAAATAGGCTGATGTGGTGTAGCTCATGACTTGGGCAGGAATATGGACCTTCATGGCATATTCATGATTGGGTTGAAGAAATGATCCTTTAGTTCAAACAGAGACCTGGTGGGATAAATGCTTGCCTTGTCATGTTCGTAGGCCCGAAGTACATCTGAGAATTGGCCTCCATGGTAGTTTGAGTTTCTCCTATTGAACATTTATTACAACATCATACTTCCTGAATAGGGAATATGTTCTCTTCAAAAGATGGGGTTATATATCTTTCTTCTGTGAGATCTTTGACTTCTGGGGTATCAGCCATCTCTAAAATAGCTTCAAGCGTACTAGATTTTTCCCGACACTGCCTTTTTATTTTTCTCAATTGGTCTTCCCGTTGATATATAATTCTCACTAATTTTTTTTTTCTGGGGAAGATGTAGTAAGGGAGAAGTTGGGTATATTTCGGAATATTCTTCCTTTTCGTTTGGTGTGTTTTAGGCTGCTCCAGTTCAGTATTTTTTGTTACAGAGTCAACATCTGAAAATGATATAAAAATTATGAATTTTTAAGTCTTACTTATACATGTATAAGTGTAGCAAAGACTGTATTTCATTTTTCGAACGAAAGCGTTTTGCATTGGTAGACTGATGGAACACAACAATGCGCTTGAGTTCTCGCAATGAAAACGCTATGAGTGATTTCTATAACTATACCTTCACATCATGATGATTGTCAAGGTCCATTGGAACTTGATTGCTATCTTCCAATTCTAATCAGTTGTGGAAGTTGAAGGAGTAAAGTGCGTCAAGTGCGGTATTGAAAAAACGAGTCGGAATTGCGTCAACTCTCAACTTGTAATCCACCGTGGAGAAATGATTCGAGCAAATCCTATAATTCCTCAAACACTTGTCAATAGGTTTCATACCTAAGGACTCCTCCAAAGTTTTGATCTACAGAAAAAGTAATTATTAGTATTTAATGCCCATAAATTAATTTGATTTTTCAACTTACTTTTGTACATTGCGTGGAAAATAATGCAATTTTGAAACTTCAATCCTCTGAAGCACCACAAATTAAACACTTGGAAACCATATTTGGAAAAGAATTTCCTTGACAAACGATGTAAACAAACTCCGTGAAAGACGTGCAATGAAATTGGAATGTTGCCACGATGACATCAAAATGGAAAAGACATAACCCACAAGAGAGATAACAGATGTGAAATTTTAGAAAGGGACAGTTGTTTTCTTTTATCCTGGAGCTCATTGCTTTTAATAACGCTTGGCAACATCAGAAATAACGGTTAGCAGCGCCTCTAGCAGTGCCTGAAAAAATCTGTAACAAGGACAGGCTTATACGATTTTCATGGTACAGAGAAGGATAAAAAATATCTTTAAATTCGGACAAATTTAGTGAAGGAGATATCCGTCTCTTCTTGTCTCTGCCCTTGTTTTTCTTGCCAACCTCATTGAGTTTGTTCCGGCACTCCAGATCGTCTTTGAGTCGATGACGTAGGATCTCAGTGCTTTAATAGCAGCTTGACTATCTGAGTGTATGGCTATATCGCATTTCTGATAGTTTTCTTCTAGATTTATATCTATACTCCGTTCACGAAAGGTTGAGCCGTCGGTTGGCCATGGAAATTTGGCATATTCCACTGTGTATATTAAAATTTTAGGTTATGTTCTTTATTTTCTTGTCAGATTGATACGCAATGTTGTCAATAGTGCATAGAGTTCTCTGATATCTCGCAAGCTCGTCGAACGAGGCCGAGTACATTATTTTACGTTGTGACAGCAAATACTGCCAACTTCAGATAAATAAAGAACGCCTACTATGTGCTCAACCTTTCTTGAGCGGACTATAGACATCTTTCGATAGCTAAGATTTCCGCTTGAAAGACGCTCATACAAGAGCCTAGCGGCAGTGCACACTTAGTACTTGGCCGGTATATCCCAGCGCCAGCTCCTGTAGAGGTTTTGGAACCATCTGTATACCATTTTACGGTATTTTCTTTGAGGTTATAGTCTGTGTATTCCCATTTCCATTCCTCTCTTTTACTCAGCAATATCCTTAAGTTTATCAGTGTTTACTTTCTTGATCATTACATCACTAGGGATGTTCGCAGATGAGATGTAGTTGTTCAGAGAGGACCAGACTCTTTGATTCTTCATTTTCTCTTTACCTGTACCTTCCTTAGATAACCTGAGGAAAGCCTCATGGACAACCCTATCAATCACTAGATGTAGAAGTGCGAGATCCGTAATGACATCAAGTGCCCTAGTTGGAAACGTTCTCATAGCTCTAGTGATGCACACACAGGCAAGCCTCTGTACTTTATCGAGCCTTTTCCTCGTACTTGCCTGACTTGCCTTGGCAAACCACAATCATGACGTACACCCATCGCAGTATTTTTGGCTCCATTTTACGGTCAACATAAATGTCTCTCAGTTAGGAAAAGTAAGATATTTGAGCGCTGCTATCATTATTACCAGTTAGAATCAATAACGTCTCAATAAAAAAAATCGTGAAATTTTTTAATTTGTCTTCTCTGTTACAGATCCTCAGGAACCCTTGCTTTCAGCTTCACTTGTTGTTATTTGTTTTTCTTCTCAGATACTGTTGCTCTGCGTCTTCCATCACAAATGTGATAATGATGAGCAGCACATTGAGAATGATAGGTATAGCTTTTGACGCTTCTGATGAAGCCAATATGCCAGAAAAAAAGGCAGATGGAAATCCTTTAAGTTATCGTATAACACCCGAAAATATAATTTGTTATGCTTTCCATCACGTTGGTTTGATCGGAGGTAAGCTTAGGTATATTATTTCATTGTTAAAAAAATAATGAAGAATGCACTGACGTGAAATCTGATGCTTTTGCGCACTTGTTCGCATTAGAGAATAGTATATTATGCAACGAGCGTATAATGATAGCTATTATTAACGAGGTGAAGTTTAGGTCACGAGCCGTAGGCGAGTGGCCCAAATCACCGAGTGAATAACAGCCATTACAGGCAAATAGCATAAATAGCATACTATACTTTATCCACGACTACTGAATATATTTCTTGAAGATTTTAACATTTTGCGACCGCGACAAGACCCTTCTATGACAAGCGTGGAAAAAGTCAAGTTGACATATGAGAAATTTTTGGAGAACTTGTCATTGTATATTTTGTAAAAAAAAGCTTTAATTGATATAATGAAAGTAGATTTGGCCCTCGATTGACAAGGTATACCCATATTTGTTAGTTGGAGTACTTTAGAATACTGAAGAAATACAAATTTAAGGAATATTATATCAAAGCTTAATCTATGAATCATCTGACAGCAGTTATTAATATCTCATTATTCCCTTGTGATTAATGGGTATTATTATGGCCAAGCACAGAGAAGTACAATGGACGGATTTTACAATAGCCGTGGATAAAGAACTTTTTCGTTTTTCGTATTACAGTTAATTGATTTAGTGGGTAGCACTCAGAGTAAAAAGTAAACCTAGAGTTCCCTTCACGCATTTGTTATGCAGCCAAGTAGAATCTGTTTATACGCGCGAACAAACTTCCGGCGTTGCGAAATCGTGCCGTATGTTTATTCCGTATTGGGATAATTGGTTTACAGCTCCCCTACTCTGATACTAACAGCTTGCTTCTGTAACAGATAATTCTGTCGGTTACGTTAATTATAGCTAGGGCAACATTACGAAAATGTTGTATTATATTCAGGAATTGGAAAATACAAATCTAACCAATTGTTACTTCACCCCGATGTGGCAGTGAAATGATTTCCATCTCACTCTAATGCTTGGTTGATTACAATATGTTACTATTCACGCATAGAGGCATCTCTATGTTTATTTCTTACTCTGAGGGGTAGCAAATGTTTTTCCCAAAAATGTACCTGCTGTGTGTGCTCCATCATTTTTGAAGATTACCAATTGATATAATTTTTTCAGTTCCTTATTATACGTATAAGACTTATTGTGAATACCTCATTCTGCCATTTAAGCATCTGTCAACTGAATGGCTTCTCAATTGTGTGATAGCTATTGTAGACTCCCATATCATTATGTTGGGAAGATATTTATTGAACAAGGAATATTCCATAGAGGTAAGAATAAATTACACTTTTGTTGTCATCCTAGAAAATAATGAATAAAGGAAGTTCACCTTATCTGTAAAAATGATGTTAGATGTGCCCTTACTTGATTATTGCGAAAATAATTCACAACAACGAAACAAATATCAATATAAACAAAGCTTTCACGAATCACTATTCGGTTTACAAATGATAGTCGACGAGAAAGGGTTTGGAAGTCCAGGCAGACTAGACTGACTCAATTTTGCCAGGGAGAGTCGTACCCCTCTTATAATTCTTGAACTAACAATTACTGGTGCCATCTAAAAAAACTTCATCTCATTTCCAGGACTTATTTATTGTAAAGGGTTTTCCAATAAGAGGTGTTATTTTGAAAGGATCGCTATTTCGGTAGATGTCACGTTAGAAGCTGTCATTTTTTGACATTTGACAAGTAGAAACTACGCCATCAATAAAAATGGAACGATACACGCTTCAAGAACGCATTGAAATTATTAAATTCACTATAAAAATGATGAAATTTGGCAGAGACGTTTCGTAAAACTCGAACGTTATTGGGTCGTCGTGAAGCACCTTCGCAATTTCGAGCTGTTGGGACAAGTTAGTGATGTGAAGAATAAAACCCGTGCACGTCGCTCAAGAACAGCAGAGAATATTGCTGCTGCAGCCGAAAGTGTTGAATAAAACCCAGGTTTGTCCATTCCTCGTCGTTCTTGGAATTAGGCATTCCCCAAACGTCATTAGACCTTATTTCGCATAAAGATTTGGGTCTTAAGGCTTATAAAGTTCAGTTAACACAAGAACTCAAACGGCCCGATCATCAACAATGTCGCGTCTTTGCTGATTGGTTCGTTGAAATGCATGAAAATGATACGGAATTCCATCGAAAAATTATCTTGAGTGATGAGGTCCATTTCCACCTCGGTGGCTTCGTCAACAAAGCAAAATTGTCGCATCTGGGGATCTGGGGCTCGGAAAACCCAAAAGTTATTGTTAAAAAGCCTCTTTATCCTCAACGTGTGACTGGTGCGGTTTATGGTCCGGCGGAGTCATTGGACCTTACTTTTTCGAAAAAGAGGCTGGAGCAACAGTTACTGATGAATGAATGGATTGCGCTATTGAGAGATGATTAATGATTTTTTATGGCCGAAATTGGATAGTATTGATCTGGACAACGTTTACTTTCAACAAGACGTCGCTGCGTGCCACACAAACAACGAAATCATTGATCTTTTGCGGGAAAAGTTTCCGAACCGTGTTATCTCTCGAAGAGGTGATCACAATTGGCCATCGAGGTAGTGTGATTTAACACCTTGCGATTCTTCTTTTGGGGCCACGTGAAAGAGAAGGTCTACGCCAATAGCCCAGCGTCGGTTTAAGACCTTAAAGATGGAATTCGTGAGGCTATCGAGGACATGGGGGAGCCACTTTGCGATTTGGTTATGGAATAGTTCATTAAAAGGATATGGTCCTGTAAGCGTGGTCGTTGTGGTCATTTGCCTGATGTTATTTTCCACTATTAACGGCATAGCTTCTTCTTTATAATGAAATAAACATCATTTTTATTGAAAAATGGCATTTTTCTTTTAATATCAAAATAACACCTCTTATTGGAAAACCCTTTATTTGTTGAATTGTTGCAGTATTTGTCCACTGAAGAATTCTATGACAAAAGGAGCCTGCTATTCAGATTATGGTATATTTACCCATTAGGACTTGATTTTATATTAAGAATAGGCAATGCTTTCGTTTTGACGAATGCTTCTTGCCATGTTACTGGAATTGGATTGTATCCAGAATTCACAAAGCCAAAAGTGGACATGGACCAACAAAAAAATCGAAAATATGCTTGAGATGTAAGTAGTAATGAAATTATCATTTGTCATATGATGTCTCATATGACAAATGATAATACTGTATAGTAAAATTGTGAACATCGAAAAAGTTTCATTTACGTGTCGAGACATTCTGAGTGAACTGGAGATTCCTCCTCTTCCTCGCAGAATCTACACTCGTCAGTTTCTGTCATTTTCATCATATGCTTCTTCTTCTTCTTCTTCTTCGCGCGGTGCCTTTCCGGCCGAACTGAGGCCTATTAGTGGCCCATTGTTCACCCGCATCGTTCTATAGAGACTCAGCTCCTCAGACACAAAGACAGAAATGTCGCGAGCCTGCCAGGAGTGGTCCCTCTCACCATAGGAATAGTAGTTGTTGGATTACCTAGGTGTGTTGACCTTAACTCAGTTAAGTTGCCACAGTTGAACAAAATATGCTCAACCGTTTCATCAGTGCTCCTGCACCACCGGCATAGGGAGCTGCTCGTTAATCCCATTCTCTTCAAATGTTTGTTAAACAGGTCACCAGTCAATGCACCAGTCACCAGACCGAATCATATGCTTCCTAAGGCGACAGTGTCTTGTTAGAAAACCAGTGAGGAGGTGTAATTGTTTTTTACCAAGATCCAGATATCTTTTGGATCTTGCTGTCTCAAAGTTCACAAGGAATTTAGTGGAACGATCCATCCCTGCGAGAATCTGCCAGAGTTTTCCTTCTCGGCTTTCTCCTTCTCCAGAAACTCCTTCTTATAAGTACATTTACCTATACCACAGAAGGGTTCTGGGCCAATGAATGACATTCGTGCGCCCTCTTTGGCAAGTGTATTGGCCTCTTCGTTTCCTTTGATTCCCGAATGGCCGGGAACCCAGGTTAAAAAGACCTTATTTTTCTTGCCTACCTCATTGAGTTTGTTCCAGCACTCCTAAATCATCTTTCAATCGATAACGTAGAAGCTCAGTGCCTTAATAGCAGCTTGACTATCTGAGTGTATGGCTATATCGCACTTCTAATAGTTTCTTTCTAGATTTATATCTAGACATCTTTCAATAGCTAAGATTTCCACTTGAGAGACGCTCATATAGGAGCCAGCGACAGTGCACACTTAGTACTTGGCCGGTATATCCCAGCGCCAGCTCCTGTAGAGGTTTTTAAACATCTGTACACCATTTTACGATATTTGCTTTGAGGTTTAGTCGGTATATTTCCGTTCCCATTCCTCTCTTTTATTTAGCAATGTTCTGAAGTTTTTCTCAGTGCTTACTTTCTTGATCATCACTAGGGATGTTCGCAGATGAGATGTAGTTGTTCAGAGAGGACCAGACTCTATTTCTTCATTCTCTCATTACCTGTAGCTTCCTTAGATATTCTGAGGATAGCCTCATGGGCTAGCCTATCAATCACTAGATGTAGAGATGTGAGATCCGTAATGACCCCAAGTGCTCTAGTTGGGCACGTTCTCATAGCTCCAGTGATGCACACACAGGCAAGCCTCTGTACTTTATCGAGCCTTTTCCTCTTACTTACCTGACTTGCCACTTGCCTGACCCCAGCAGTGAGTGCTGCTCGATTTTGACCTCTTCAAAACATCATGAACCAATCTTAGACATACTGGAAATAAACAGGAATAGCAGCATTTGCCAATGTCAGTAGAAAATTAGCTAACAACCAGACCTTATTTTCAGATCACGAGATTCTTTGAGCCAATATCATTACTCACACGAAACCGTTCAAAATGCAGACGTGGAAAAGATGCACACCACGATTCAGTTCAAGGAGTCCATCAAATACTGGAACCAAACGATACAGTTTTGGCTGTACAAATATGTGTACAAAAGGATACCTTACAAGATGTTGAGGAAACCAGCGACCATGCTTTTCTCGAGTTTCTGGCATGGGTTGCAGATCGGTTACTTTTCTTCTTTGTTTTTTTCATCCTTCATTATATATATGGAGGAACGGTGGGAAGAGATATTCAAAGGAAGGGTGAGTACCATTGATAATAGAACTGGGGACTGTATACAGACCCATAATATTGGATAAACATCTCCCATAGATTGTTAAGGGGCTCAACATCTATTGTTTACTCCATCAGATCCCCTCACATGTCACAGTGAAGTTTGCTATTAATAAAACTTTTTTGGGAGCTTGAACACAAATTCATAATTTCTTTTAACAGTTGAGAGCTATTGATTGTAAGACAAAGCTCTTCCCATTATCCTAGTAAAGAAAGAATGTTTTGTTTTACTCAAACAACATCAAGAATCTTTAAGAACTTCAGACAATTTTATTTTAAATAATATTAACAAGTCAGTTGCTTTTGGATGCGTTAATTTCCGAACCTCACTTAGAGATTTCAATTGATAAGTTTAATTCCTAAATGAATGAAACTAAGCCGATAATTGAAATTGTTAAAATAGTTTTGTCAATATAAATCGTAACGTGGCTAAGCTCACGAGTATGCTTCGTCAGTCAACAACTTTTGAAATTTGCCGCGTACAACCCTACTTTTTTAATAACCAGAAGTTTAACCCAGCTCTTGAGTCTGGTCATTTGCGGTTTAAATCAATGACGTCGAAGGGCTTATTCATGACGTCATTACTTTGAACCAAAAATAACCAAAACCGCTTTAATGCAATTGGTCAACCGAAATGATAACCGGTTATCCGCTTGAAATTGATTATGACATTATTTTTCATTTACATATGTTCAGAATGTTCTGCTTATTCTGTAAAATCACTGCTTTCAAAGCAGCAGCAATCTGTTTATAGCCCTTTTTGATAATTCGTCATCTAAGTTTAAAGAGTGTTCAGTATTAGAATAGAGTTTTCATGTTTCAATGAATCTTTCAACAGTCAAATTTATTTTTCAGAGGCTATCATCGATGGAAGCAAATATCTGGTTAATTTTGAAGTTACACGTACTTTATAACCTCACTTTCAATTTTGTCTGTAAAGATTGGTCTCTTTTTGTCAGATACCAAACATCTGTCTACTGGAACTACATCATCATATTGCTTCTTTCCCTTATTGGTTCTATGCTTTTTGCGAGGAGGAGAAAGTAAGTACATAGTTTGTTTTATTCTTATTAATAAT
This sequence comes from Propylea japonica, assembly GCA_013421045.1. Classification (NCBI taxonomy): domain Eukaryota; kingdom Metazoa; phylum Arthropoda; class Insecta; order Coleoptera; family Coccinellidae; genus Propylea; species Propylea japonica. The sequence continues at coordinate 17,438,200 of CM024248.1, forward strand.
TAGCGGGCCCAACAGACGTTGTTCTGCATACACAAAAATTCATTCAATTCGATCCAGCCGTTCAGTTGCAGAATAGATGAATAACCCAGATAACGACTACAGCGCCATCTGTTGATCTGATTCGTGATCATAAACATACGAGCATCGGGCATTCCAAAATACATTCATACATCATAGGTTCAAAATTTGTAAAATATGGCATAAGTAAAAAATTGTTGTATAATATGTTAGTTCATGCGCTATTTCTGATTGAAATTTTCGATTCACTCGATGTAACTTCACTTTTTGTCCAAATGTCAAAATCATTATAACCTATAAATATGTATTCTATGACTGCTTGATTGGTCGTAGGAAAAAGGAAAGCCTTTTTATTTTTTTCTGAACGATTTTTTGGAAATATTTTGTTGTATGAACCTTGCCCTAGCAATTATGAACATAACAAAAAAAGAATTATACAATTTGGTGCAGCCGTTTGAAAGATATTGCATTTTGACGGTAACCATAGATCCTGTTTATTAATATAGGAGATTTGGAATGTGTAACCGATTAGAAATACAAATTTCGGCTGTTGCTTTTTTTATGTAAAACTTGTAGAGAACCAAAAGTATTTCTTCAGATGGAAACCTTAAACTAGAACAAAACAAAGAGAGGAATGGATAAAAAAAGTAGGAATTTCCATTGTAAATATTTTCATTGATATATTTTTGGTATTACATAATGTTTCGTTGAATATAATTCATGATTTGGCACTGTGTGGAGACTTTGATTTTGTTCAATAATACTTGTAGTTCAAAAATACTTATTCCTTTATTTTTCATTTATTGATTTGTTGCCTTATTTTCCACTTAATAAATCTGTATTCACTTCCTTAAATTATCAGCTAGTATGAACTTTAGCTCCACTCTGACTTTCCTTCTGGTCTATTGGACTTTTCTCATTGTTTTCAGCCTTGGATCTTCTCTTTTCTGATTTGTACAAATTTAAACCAATAACGTAAAGGATTATTCCCACAATAAGGCCTGCGTGATATACGGAATTGTAATAATAGAATATCTTGTTGAGCTCTAACAGATGCATAGCAATGGCTTGGTAGGAGAAGAAGTGCATTTTGAAGAACCACATCACGAATTTGTGAATTCGCACTTGCTGAAATATGAAAAATATAAAATGTAGTGTCTCGGCTAACAGAATAAAATCTAAAATTATCAATTAAATTCAACGCTTTATCCATGTAACATCTATGGAAAGTTTATCTGTAGAACCTAGATAACTTCGATCTATTTCTGCATTTTCAACCTCTTTACGATCTTCATCATCATATTCCTCATTCAGCATGCAAAAATTATGTATAATCATATGTCTTTACTGAATTAAGTCGCATGTTTGCATGTTGACAAACTCCTGAGTGTCAGAAATGTTTTGATTTTGTTAACCTCTAAAGAAGAACAGATAACAGTTCTCCCTAAACGCTCACGACGACTAACGTCTGACGTGGGTCTCCGTGGACTTTGCGGGCAAAATTGATGACTCAATCCATGCCGTCACACATGTAAACATGAGACGTTTTGGGCGTTGTGATCGCTTAGTTGACCGCAGGGTAAGAGGTGTCCTTCACTTCATACTCTCGTGAAATAGACTATAGTATCGTAACGCACAAAAGACTTTATTGGACGCAGTGCCAAAAGGTAGTCACGGTCACCGACCACATTTTATCCTAATCAAAGTGAAGTGTCTAATAAGAAGTGTTATTTTGATATTCAAAGAAAAATGCCATTTCTCAATATAAATGATCGGATGTTTATTTCATTATAAAGAAGAAGCTATGCCGTTAATAGTGGAAAATAACATCAGGCAAATGACCACCACGACCACGCTTACAGGACCATATCCTTTTAATGAGTGGCTGCCCTATGTCCTCGATAGCCTCACGAATTCCATCTTTGAGGTCTTGAATCGACGCTGGGCTATTGGCGTAGACCTTCTCTTTCACGTGGCCTCAAAGGAAGAAGTCGTAAGGTATTAAATCACAAGATCTCGATGGCCAATTGTGATCACCTCGTCGAGAAATAACACGGTTCGGAAACTTTTCCCGCAAAAGATCAATGGTTTCGTTGTCTTGTTGAAAGTAAACGTCATCCAGATCAATACTATCCAATTTCGCGGCCATAAAAAATCATAATCATCTCTCGATAGCGCAATCCATTCACCCTACCTGTTGCTCCAGCCTCATTTTCGAAAAAGTAAGGTCAATGACTCCGCCGAACCACAAACCACACCAAACAGTCACACGTTGAGGATAGAGAGACTTTTCAACAATAACTCTTGGGTTTTCCGAGCCCCAGATGCGACAATTTTGCTTGTTGACGAAGCCACCTAGGTGGAAATGGGTCTCATCACTCAAGATGATTTTTCGATGGAATTCCGGATCATTTTCATGCATAACAACGACCCAATCAGCAAAGACACGACGTTGTTGATAATCCGCCGCGTAAGTTCTTGTGTTAACTGAACTTTATAAACCTTAAGACCCAATCTTTATGCAAAATACGGTGTAATGACGTTTGTGGAAAGTCTTATTCCAAAGAACGACGAGGAATGGACAAACCTGGGTTTTCTTTAACACTTTCGGATACAGCAGCAATATTCTCGGCTGTTCTTGAGCGACGTGCACGGGTTTTATTCTTCACATAACTAACTTGTCCCAACAGCTCGATTTTTTCCACCAATTTCTTTATTGCGGTCCGAGAAGGTGCTTCACGACGACCCAAAATGTTCGAGTTTTACGAACCGTCTCTGCCAAATATTTTTATAGTGAATTTAAATATCAAAAAACAAAAACAAAAACAAAACACACTATTATTATTTATTAAAATCTTCGGCTATCGATTTCGGAAATTATTCCATCATCAGGCCAGCTGAAAGTATACAAATGTAGAACATGTATTTATTTAGGCGAGAGTATGCAACTTACTGTCTTGAATTAAAATGAACACACACTGTTTTAAAAACATTAAAATTGTTAAAAATGGTCCTTCTCTGTCAGAATTGTTAAAAATTTCTTTAAAAATCTAGTCAACCTTTATTACTAATACATATATCTGTCTTGTGGGAATGTCAACTGAATTTGGAACTATAGGATAATAATAATAATAATAATAATAATTTATTCATCCTTACAGATACCACAGAGGTATATAGGAAATGTCAATACAGTATAGGTAATACAAAAACTATTATTTCAATACATCTGAAAAGAATTCCTTCAAATCATAGTATCCCTTGGAACATAACATTTTCTTTTTATCTCCTTCTTGAACAATCTCTCATCCATCGACTTAAACCTATTGGGCAGATGATTATATAATGCAATACCGGCATATCCGGGGGATGACTCGTATTTGGCCGTCGAGTGCCTTGGCACACAAATCATATTTCGGTTCCTAGTTCCATAGCTATGGAAATCAGAGCATTTCGTGAGACAATTAATATTAGATCGCACATACAAAAGACAATTTAAGATGTAAATGCAGGGTAGTGTAAGTATTTGAGAGTTCTTGAATATCTGTCTGCACGATCTCTAGGTTTCAAGCCGAACATGAGACGAATGATTTTTTTTTGAGTGATGAACACCCGACCGCACTCCGATGATATTCCGCCCCATAGGATGGTATTGTAGTTAAGGTGACTGTAAACTATAGAATAATATATATTCAATAGGGTTCAGTAGAGACAGACCCCCTCAAACGATGCAGAGCATAATACGAGCTATTGAGCTTACGGCATAAATTGGTAATTTGAAAATTCCATCTCAAAAAAAACCTGTCAACGCGCAGGTCCCAGAAACAATGTGGTGAATATGTGCGAAATGTGATATTTAATATGTTAATATATTATTTGGTCTATTGGTGGCGGGAATTTTTGAATTTTATATATATTGTTGTTTTTTTAGGAATCTATGAGTTTGAAAATGCTTCTTTTTTCGAATTCTATATTATCATTAAGTAAAAATTGGTTGTCTTTATTTTTTAAAATTTCTAGTTGTTCGAGTAATATAATTTTATGGTAATTATTTTCTTTATGAAGCATTTTCAGATTATCTAATGTGATATGATGTCCGGTATCGTTCAAATGTGTCCCTAAAGCGGAATGAGGTTGATTTCTTTGTGTTCTTTGAATCTTTTTTCTACATTACGAGTTGTCATTCCTATGTAAAATGAAGGGCAGTTTGTGCATGTTATTCATAGACTCCGCTGGATTGTTCAAGTTTAGACTTCACCTTATTATTGATCAATATATCCGCTTTTGTTCTGTGTCGTTTATTTGTTAGTGTATAATTGTATTTCTCTAAAGTATGTTTTAGTTTTTCATGTAGATCTTTGTAATATGGTGTTGATATGAAATATTTCCTGATGGGTGTGTGGGGGTAGATCATATCTAGAATTATTTTCTTTTCATTGATTTTAGAATTTCATCGATATATGATTTGGAATATTCATTTTCTCTGCCTACTTGGTATATTATCTCTAGTTCTTTCCAATAATTTTCTGGTGTTAAAGGGGTGTTAAAAAGTCTATGAAATAAAAATCTAAATGCGGCTCTCTTCATTGTGGGTGCGTGGTATGAGCTAAAGGGAATGATGGTGTTAGTTTGTGTGGGTTTCCTGTAGATTTCGAAAAGAAAAACATTATCATCTTTTAGTGTTATGCTCAGATCTAAGAAATTCAGCGAATTTGCTATAGCGTGTTCTATGGTGAATTTAATTTTATATCTGGAGTTGATTTCTTGGTAGAATTCTTCAAGTTCTGTATTTGTTCCTGACCATTGCAAAAGATGTCGTCTATGTATCTTTTCCAGATTACTATGTTTTCGCTATGTGGTAGGAGCATTATTTGTTTTTCTACGTGATCTACATAAGTGTCCGCTATAAGTCCGCTAGATGGTAGGCCCATGGGTAATCCGTCTTTCATAATATATTTTTTCGTCAAATATGAAAAAGTTTTGTTCGGTTATAAGTTGACCAAGTTTTGTTATATTTTCTATATCCTCAGTTTCCAAATTTAAACTGTTATTGTTGTTTTGATGTGTTATTAATTGTTCTCTGAGTAAATTGATGGATTCATTAATGGGGATATTGGTATAGAGGTTGACTATATCAAGGATAAAATCATGTATGTTTTATCGGGTTTTAATTCGAGGGATTGTATTTCTTTTATCAATTCCAGAGAATTTTTTATAGAATAATTTGATCTGTATTCCAGTTTTTTACTAAAGAAGTTGTTAATAAATTTTGAGATTTTTTTGACATGGGGACGATATTGCCGATGTATTGGTCTTATGCTCTTGTCTGGTTTGTGAAGTTTAATTGTGCTGTACAATTTTGGTAGTTGTGGGTTCTTTTCTTTTAATGTATGAATTGTTTCGTTGAATTTTTTTAACGTCGGAAGAGTTGTTTTTAATGTATTGTTTACTTTGGTGGAATATTTTTGTAAGGGGTTATTCTTACATTGTATTATATTATTTTCGTTGAAAAAGTGTAGTGTTTTCTCAATGTACATATTCTTTTCTAACAATACTAGTCCTGCGTTTTTGTCAGCTTTGGTTAAAATAAGGTTGTTGTCATTTATTTTCTCTCGTATTGTTTTTATAGTTGTTGTTAGTTGGTTATTGTTAATAAATTGTTTTTTGTTGCATACTCTTACCTTTTCATTTTTGTAAAGTATAAGGTCTTCTGTCAAAGCATCAGTATTTTTTTGTAATCTGGGTTTTTTCTTATTTGAACTTCTAGGTCAACTGCAGTCTTGTGAACATCCATGTTTTTAGGAACCGGTGCGAATTTGTGTCCCAGGTTCATCACTCACTCTCATTTCTTCTTCGTTCAGTGTTATTTTTGAGAGGTTCGTGAATTTGGTGTAAAATTCATGGGGGTTTGGTGTATCCGAATTTACTTGGTGGTTTCCTAATTGTCTCTGCCTGGGTGTGTTTTTTTTCTTTTTCTTCGATTAGTTTTCTAAGTTTTGTTCTTCTCCTTCTATCTGCTTCCCAGTTTGAATAGAATACATCTTCTTCTATTTTATCGATTAATAACTGGTATTCTATGGTATGTAGATATTTTTGTAGGTAATGGTGAAAGAATTTGAGTTTACTGTCGACGATTCCTGATTGTTTATATTGTCTTCTTATTTCTTTCCTAAGTAGCGTTGACTGTATTTGGTTCTTGTTGTAATTAGATGGTATTTTGAAGTTCAGAAATTTCGGTGTGACATTATTCCTTTTGCATTGTTGGAGAAATTGTATGTGGTTGTTGATGCGATGTCTTTTGTTCATTGTATACTTCAGGTGTTGGAAGACTTTGGATAGCTCCAATTTTTCAATTTTACAAATGAATTCTTCCATAGTATGTTCTTCCGAGATCAAAAACAAAAACAAAAACAAAACACACTATTATTATTTATTAAAATCTTCGGCTATCGATTTCGGAAATTATTCCATCATCAGGCCAGCTGAAAGTATACAAATGTAGAACATGTATTTATTTAGGCGAGAGTATGCAACTTACTGTCTTGAATTAAAATGAACACACACTGTTTAAAAACATTAAAATTGTTAAAAATGGTCCTCCTCTGTCAGAATTGTTAAAAATTTCTTTAAAAATCTAGTCAACCTTTATTACTAATACATATATCGTCTTGTGGGAATGTCAACTGAATTTGGAACTATAGGATATGTGCGAAATATGATATTTAATATGTTAATATATATATTTGGTCTATTTGTCGGGAATTTTTGAATTTTATATATATTGTTGTTTTTTTAGGAATCTATGAGTTGGAAAATGCTTCTTCTGTCGAATTCTATATTATCATTAAGTAAAAATTGGTTGTCTTATTTTTTTAAAATTCTAGTTGTTCGAGTAATATAATTTTATGGTAATTATTTTCTTTATGATTTTTAATAATTTTAATGTTTTTAAACAGTGTGTGTTCATTTTAATTCAAGACAGTAAGTTGCATACTCTCGCCTAAATAAATACATGTTCTACATTTGTATACTTTCAGCTGGCCTGATGATGGAATAATTCCGAAATCGATAGCCGAAGATTTTAATAAATAATATAGTGTGTTTTGTTTTTGTTTTTTGTTTTTTGATCTCGGAAGAACATACTATGGAAGAATTCATTTGTAAAATTGAAAAATTGGAGCTATCCAAAGTCTTCCAACACCTGAAGTATACAATGAACAAAAGACATCGCATCAACAACCACATACAATTTCTCCAACAATGCAAAAGGAATAATGTCACACCGAAATTTCTGAACTTCAAAATACCATCTAATTACAACAAGAACCAAATACAGTCAACGCTACTTAGGAAAGAAATAAGAAGACAATATAAACAATCAGGAATCGTCGACAGTAAACTCAAATTCTTTCACCATTACCTACAAAAATATCTACATACCATAGAATACCAGTTATTAATCGATAAAATAGAAGAAGATGTATTCTATTCAAACTGGGAAGCAGATAGAAGGAGAAGAACAAAACTTAGAAAACTAATCGAAGAAAAAGAAAAAAACACACCCAGGCAGAGACAATTAGGAAACCACAAGTAAATTCGGATACACCAAACCCCCATGAATTTTACACCAAATTCACGAACCTCTCAAAAATAACACTGAACGAAGAAGAAATGAGAGTGATGAACCTGGGACACAAATTCGCACCGGTTCCTAAAAACATGGATGTTCACAAGACTGCAGTTGACCTAGAAGTTCAAATAAGAAAAAACCCAGATTACAAAAAAATTACTGATGCTTTGACAGAAGACCTTATACTTTACAAAAATGAAAAGGTAAGAGTATGCAACAAAAAACAATTTATTAACAATAACCAACTAACAACAACTATAAAAACAATACGAGAGAAAATAAATGACAACAACCTTATTTTAACCAAAGCTGACAAAAACGCAGGACTAGTATTGTTAGAAAAGAATATGTACATTGAGAAAACACTACACTTTTTCAACGAAAATAATATAATACAATGTAAGAATAACCCCTTACAAAAATATTCCACCAAAGTAAACAATACATTAAAAACAACTCTTCCGACGTTAAAAAAATTCAACGAAACAATTCATACATTAAAAGAAAAGAACCCACAACTACCAAAATTGTACAGCACAATTAAACTTCACAAACCAGACAAGAGCATAAGACCAATAACATCGGCAATATCGTCCCCATGTCAAAAAATCTCAAAATTTATTAACAACTTCTTTAGTAAAAAACTGGAATACAGATCAAATTATTCTATAAAAAATTCTCTGGAATTGATAAAAGAAATACAATCCCTCGAATTAAAACCCGATAAAACATACATGATTTTATCCTTTGATATAGTCAACCTCTATACCAATATCCCCATTAATGAATCCATCAATTTACTCAGAGAACAATTAATAACACATCAAAACAACAATAACAGTTTAAATTTGGAAACTGAGGATATAGAAAATATAACAAAACTTGGTCAACTTATAACCGAACAAAACTTTTTCATATTTGACGAAAAAATATATATTATGAAAGACGGATTACCCATGGGCCTACCATCTAGCGGACTTATAGCGGACACTTATGTAGATCACGTAGAAAAACAAATAATGCTCCTACCACATAGCGAAAACATAGTAATCTGGAAAAGATACATAGACGACATCTTTTGCATATGGTCAGGAACAAATACAGAACTTGAAGAATTCTACCAAGAAATCAACTCCAGATATAAAATTAAATTCACCATAGAACACGCTATAGCAAATTCGCTGAATTTCTTAGATCTGAGCATAACACTAAAAGATGATAATGTTTTTCTTTTCGAAATCTACAGGAAACTCACACAAACTAACACCATCATTCCCTTTAGCTCATACCACGCACCCACAATGAAGAGAGCCGCATTTAGATTTTTATTTCATAGACTTTTTAACACCCCTTTAACACCAGAAAATTATAGGAAAGAACTAGATATAATATACCAAGTAGGCAGAGAAAATGAATATTCCAAATCATATATCGATGAAATTCTAAAATCAATGAAAAGAAAAATAATTCTAGATAAGATCTACCCCCACACACCCATCAGGAAATATTTCATATCAACACCATATTACAAAGATCTACATGAAAAACTAAAACATACTTTAGAGAAATACAATTATACACTAACAAATAAACGACACAGAACAATAGCGGATATATTGATCAATAATAAGGTGAAGTCTAAACTTGAACAATCCAGCGGAGTCTATGAAATAACATGCACAAACTGCCCTTCATTTTACATAGGAATGACAACTCGTAATGTAGAAAAAAGATTCAAAGAACACAAAAGAAATCAACCTCATTCCGCTTTAGGCACACATTTGAACGATACCGGACATCATATCACATTAGATAATCTGAAAATGCTTCATAAAGAAAATAATTACCATAAAATTATATTACTCGAACAACTAGAAATTTTAAAAAATAAAGACAACCAATTTTTACTTAATGATAATATAGAATTCGACAGAAGAAGCATTTTCAAACTCATAGATTCCTAAAAAAACAACAATATATATAAAATTCAAAAATTCCCGCCACCAATAGACCAAATAATATATTAACATATTAATATCACATTTCGCACATATCCTATAGTTCCAAATTCAGTTGACATTCCCACAAGACAGATATATGTATTAGTAATAAAGGTTGACTAGATTTTTAAAGAAATTTTTAACAATTCTGACAGAGGAGGACCATTTTTAACAATTTTAATGTTTTTAAACAGTGTGTGTTCATTTTAATTCAAGACAGTAAGTTGCATACTCTCGCCTAAATAAATACATGTTCTACATTTGTATACTTTCAGCTGGCCTGATGATGGAATAATTTCCGAAATCGATAGCCGAAGATTTTAATAAATAATAATAGTGTGTTTTGTTTTTTTTGTTTTTTGTTTTTTGATCTCGGAAGAACATACTATGGAAGAATTCATTTGTAAAATTGAATTTAAATAATTTCAATCCGTTCTTGAAGCGTGCATCGTTCCATTTTTATAAATGGCGTAGTTTCTACTTGTCAAATGTCAAAAAATGACAGCTTCAAACGTGACATCTACCCGAAATAGCGGGCTATTCAAAATAACACCTCTTATTGGAAAACCCTTTAGCATGCAATAATAATAGAAATCATACCGTTTCTGAGAATTTGCGTGATTCATTCTTGAGCAACAGTTTTACCCATATGTCCTCCACAGCCAATACGAAGGGGACTGTACCGATACAGGCATAGTATCCTGTATACACTCCGTGCCATACTGCAGATACCATCAGAGTTGCATGAGTTCGGAAGGCTTTGGAAGGGAATCGTTTGTATACGTTCACTGCCAACCAATATTGAATGCATATGTTCCAGTGTTTCATTCCTTCTCTATACGTGATGCAAAAGTCTGTGTCGTATGGGTTTATGTTCTTTATAGCAGTAGTTGTATTTTTCTTTTTGGACAATAATTCTTTGTTTTTACATCTGAAAGAGAGGATGTAATTATTGCATGTTGTGACTTAGGTCTTATTTTTATCGAATGTTCATTTCTTTCTTGATGGAAGTAATTATGAAGGAAGCTAGATGTGTCATAATAACAGAAAAAAGGTTTCAAATGGGCTTTCTTAGTATCTTTAAAAATGCTTGTTCGGAATATTATTTGGGTTTCACTTTAGTTAGAATAGCCTGATAGTCTCTTGAATGATAATAAAAATCAACTAAAAATTTCCTACATATTTGAAGTTCCTTGTGAGTATAGTAGAAACTATATTGGAGAAACTAAACGTCTTAAAAATATTCCAATCAAAGAAAGTAAAAAATTACCTCAACAGGGTGATATAACAAATGATTCTTTCCTAACAAATTATTATCACGCATAAATCAATTTGAAGCGGATAACCAATAATAACTGCGGTTATCATTGGTTCAGCCCTTGGTTATTTATTCCTTTTTGTCCTAGAACGAATAACCGGCCCTTGGCTATCGTCGCTTGAATGCGGTTTCTGGTTATTCGTCAATATAGGTTATATTTATATTTTTATGTTTTATGTTTTGCAATAAATACAAAATTCGATTTGCAAATGTAAATTATTATGCTTCAAGTTCAACTCCATGCATCTCAAAATATTAATGTTTGAAACGTGGGTTCGATAAAACGATGAACGATGTTTTTTCCAGAATGTTCCACTTGACAAAAAAAAGTTTTTTTGTTCTGATAGAAATGATTCAAAGAGAATATATTACAGAATAATATACAGGACGACACTATCCAATAGATTTAAATTAACATGTATTGATATCGCTGTGGTATTTAGCTACATCTCACACATCACAGTAAAGTTTGCTATCAATAAAGCTTTTTGGGAACTTAAAAACACAAATTCATAACTTTTTCTAACAGTCAAGAGCTATTAATTGTAACACAAAGCTTTTCCCATTATCCTAGTAAAGAGAGAATGTTTTGTTGTACTCAAACAATATCAGCAATCTAAGACTTCAGACAATTTTATTTTAAATAATATTAACAAGTCAGAAGCTTTTGGATGCGTTAATTAACTTAGAGATTTCAATAGATAAGTTTAATAATTCCTAAATGAATAAAACTATGCCCATAATTGAAATTGTTGAAATAGTTTTCTCAATATAAACCGTACCGTGGCGAAACTCACGATTACATATCTTCTTCAAGTACACTTCGTCAGTCAACAACTTTTAAAATTTGCCCCGTACAACCCTACTTTTCTAATAACCAGAAGTTTAACCCAGCTCTTGAGTCTGGTCATTTGCGGTTCAAATCAATGACGTCGAAGGGCTAATTCATGACGTCATTACTTTGAACCAAAAATAACCAAATCCGCTTGAATTAACCAGAATGATAACCAGTTATCCACTTGAAATTGATTATAGTGAATTTCCTCCCCGCTGATTTCATGAAAGTGTATGGATCATAGAATCCATTCGTCTTATGCTAATGATGATATATCTGTAACCACTCACATTTCTTTCAGATGAGCGATGTTCTCGGTAGGTCCTTCGCCAGATTTAGGGGCACATTTTTCAGGATAAACTCCCAATCCTGCCATAGTGCAGACACACTCCGACAGCACAAGTCCTATGTATATTCTCATACGGAAAGTGAAGAAATTTGGCCAGATATACCAGTATCTGTACAACCAAGACCTTTCTTGGTAAAATTCGTCTGTTAGAGCATACTGAAAGATATCTATATCAGGAGTATATCCAGAATATTCTGAAGAGTGGGTCCTTAATTTATAAGAAGTGAAACTGTTCAAAATAAACCATTTTGCTAGAAGTTTCAAGGATTCATTTATGAAGAAGAGATCAAAATATTGAAGAGTTGAGTCCTAGATTTCAAGCAAAACTATCTAGACAAGAATTTTCAAATATCTGAGCTGCTCTGAAGTCAAATAAAAAAAATACAATGGATGACTTTTCACAAAATATTTTTTGTCATACTTCTTGCAATGGTTCATTTTGACAAGTTTTTAAATCAATAATGGTGAGTATATTTTGAAATATGCTGTATCTGTACAAGTGTAGAAGATACTCCATTTTTCAACAAAATATTATTATTATAATTCAAACCTCACTAATTTGTTTTCATCCTTCATATTATTCACCTTCTACTTATTTCATAAGAACTCCTCATAAATTACAAATAACTTTTTGTAACCTGAATTTTGAAAAAATTAACTAGGTTTATGGAATTATAAATTTGAGTGTTGTAGAATAATGTGTACTTCTAACAATAAATTCCTTTCTTTTATATAAACTAATCAATTGTTGACATCGGATTCAATTCAAAGAAGAAAACCTATTTCCTGGATAAAAAAGATATAGTTTTCAAATAAACACTTACGCTCAAAGGCCACGTTAAAGAAGTTGCCAAAAATAGGACAATAAACATAGGTACAAATTGAAGTTTTTGCAGAGTAAACTTCCAGTTATCAGAGTAGGATGAGAACGGCATATCGAAAGAGTCTCTAAAAGTTGTGTATCTATAATAAGGACCTGAAAATATGGTAATTTGTTTTACATTTTCACAGACACCCTGCATACTAATAAGCCTACTTTACTAGAATAATATGTATTAATAACAATTAATTCTGCCTATATAGGGTGTTGCTTCCCCTTTTACCTGTTAAAACTCCAACATAATTGAAGCAGTAGTGGAACATTTCTTTTATACTTGGTATTTCTCTTATGTTTTCTTGTTCCTCTAAATCTGATTTTTTCTCAGTTTGTTGATTTCTTATGAAAGATCTGTTCAATTCAAAAGCTAATCCCACTATTTTCAGAGTTAGCATCATCTGCACAAGGTTTGTATGGGCTGGCGGGTACGGTAAACCAAAATATATGGTTGTTCGGAAGAAAAACAGGTATAGGAATGAAAATACAAAACTGACTATGTGGCAATGCCTAAAAATGTAGATATTAACGTTATGCAGATGAAATTCAAATACCGTCACTTACTTTGGAGATATGTATGTAATTATGAAAGCATTAACAAGAAAAGCTGCCAGAGGATGAAGAATGTGAAATCCAGAAACTATGAAAACTATTAGTAGACCAACCAGTGTTCCAACATTTTTTCTATTGCTCAAATCATTAATTTTCTGATAATATTTGCCAAATCCTATAGAAAATAGCAGTAGGGACATATAAATAATATCATCTGTATTCATTTTGGCTTTGAAATGAACTGATGGATAAAAAATAAATGTGGTATTTTTTTTTATCAAGGATTGATATACATCATTAATTAAACAATATTTTATATCAAAAGTTCAAAGGTCCAAGAGTTTTGATTGAAATATTGAAGGTTATATTTTGATTCGTTTTTTTGGCATTTTGGAACTACTCAAAGAAGTAAAATATCTTTGGAACTACTTCTTAAATTCTATATTTTCTGAAAAACTTTTGGTTTCAAAACATTAGAGGTCTATTTAATTATTGATATAAGCAGATGTGAATTCGAATTTCGAAAGAGAACTTTTCCGTAGTTATTGAAGAGATTTTTACATTTTAAGATTTATATTTACAGGTATCTACTTTTTTGCTGTAATTGGAGAGTTCATACAATTTCCAACAGATGGCACCTGATATTATGTTGGCAGACAACACAAGTAGTTCTGTATGTTTAGTTGCCTGCAACTAATTTTAAAAGGGAAAAAATCTGTGGCATTTTCTAAATTTCATTCTAACTTATTCGAAATGAGAATATCGATTATGGCCTAGAATTTTATGATATCATATCTAAAAGATTTTTTCAAGCGAAACTTCAAAACTAGGATTGGCTCTAAATATGCTAAATATAAATGAATTTCCATTTTGATCTTCTCTCATTTCAGGGGTACTCTAATCTAATATAAATTTTTCTCACTATATAAATCTATATGACCAAAATATAATGATATGTCAAGAAATTACTACCAATGATCCTAGATAAATTTGATTGGATTGGGATATAGTTCTGAGGAAGAAAATTAGAAACATTCTAAAGATCTTTTACTTATGAGTTTCAACTAATTTTATCTCTACTCGACCTCAAGGTCGACAAAAAAATATCAAAATTACTACCAATGGTCCTTTAAAAAACAGGAACAAAAAAAACTTACTAGGACTATAGTATTGCGGAAGATTATTGGAAATATTTTAGAGACCAGAGTTCTAAAACTGATCTTCGACAAAAACGATCGAGGATCAAAACAAACTTACTAGGTCTATAGTACTTTAAAAGAAAATTAAAGATATTCTTGAGACCGGAGTACTTCAATTGGTCCTTGACGAATTGGACCGAGGATCAAATTAGTTTACTGGACCTTTAGGAAAATGATGAAAATATCAAAATTCTCTAGAGACAGAGTGACTACTAATGATCCTTGACGAATTGGATCAAGGATCAAATTGGTTCACTCGACCTTTAGGAAAATGATGAAAATATCAAAATTCTCTAGAGACAGAGTGACTACTAATGATCCTTGACGAATTGGATCAAGGATCAAATTGGTTCACTCGACCTTTAGGAAAATGATGAAAATATCAAAATTCTCTAGAGACAGAGTGACTACTACCATTGAGTTTAAAAATATTTTTTTTTAAGTATTTCAAACTCAATGCTACCACTGATCCTCGAAGAATTGGATCGAGGATCAAATTGGTTCACTCTACCTTTAGGAAAATGATGAAAATGTCAAAATTCTCTAGAGACTGAGTGACTACCACTGATCCTCGAAGAATTGGATCGAGGATCAAATTGGTTCACTCTACCTTTAGGAAAATGATGAAAATGTCAAAATTCTCTAGAGACTGAGTGACTACCACTGATCCTCGACGAACTGGATCGAGGATCAAATTGGTTCACTCGACCTTTAGGAAAATGATGAAAATGTCAAAATTCTCTAGAGACTGAGTGACTACCACTGATCCTCGACGAATTGGATCGAGGATAAAATTGGTTCACTCGACCTTTAGGAAAATGATGAAAATGTCAGAAAAACCTAGAAACTGAGTGACTGAGTGACTGATGATCCTTGACGAATTGGATCGAGGATCAAATTTGTTCATTGACCTTCAGGAAAATTATGAAAATATCAGTCTCTAGGTAATTTTACCTAGAGACTGAGTGACTACCGAAGATCCTAGACGAATTGGATTGAGGATCAAATTAGTTCACTCGAAAATGATGAAATATCGAAACTTTCTAGACGCCTAATCTACCAATGATCCTTGACATATGGATCGAGGATCTACGTATGATACAAGAGCACCGCTGTCTACGCGTAAGTGTAGTCATTGGAATTGTTTGAAGAATAAGCTGAACTTTTCAAATCGAATTTAATTGAACACATTCCATTAGATCGAGGAGCGAACTAGTTCTTTTAGGTCTATAGAACAGAGGTTCTAGAGCTCTGATTACTATCGAAGATCGGAAACGAAATGGAGATCTTACCAGACCAGAGTACTACAGCTGATCCTTGACACACTGGATCGAGGATCCAACTTGGTCTACTAGGCCTATAGAACAAAATTTCAAGAGCCCCGATTACTATTGATGATCCGAAACAAAGTGAGGATCTTACGGACCAGAGTACTACAGCTGATCCTTGATACACTGGATCGAGGATCCAACTTGGTCTACTAGGCCTATAGAACAAAATTTCAAGAGCCCCGATTACTATTGATGATCCGAAACAAAGTGAGGATCTTACGGACTACAGCTGATCCTTGATACACTGGATCGAGGATCCAACTTGGTCTACTAGGTCTATAGAACAAAATTTCAAGAGCCCAGCTACAGACTACAGCTGATCCTTGACTCATTGGATCGAGGATCAATCTAGGTATGTTTTCAATGCATATGGGTCGAGAATCGATATAGCTTCAGTTGATAAAAATCATTTGGAATATTCTAGAGATCAAAGTACTTCAAATTATTTGGTGTTTTTTCAAGTGTTCGAGTTTATTCTGGTTCAGACTGAAGAATCGTGGAAATTGGTCTATAAAATTATTCATCAAGTTGAAATAATAATCTTTGTCTTATGTAGAAGTTTTGAGTATTGATACCTATCGACTGTAAACAGATCAGAGATAATGTGTACCCTGATATTGTTGGTTTTTTAGTAAAAACGAAACGAAAAGTGGTTTCACAATGCATATTTATGATCATAAAATAAAAACCCTTGAAATTCATGAAAAATTATTTTGAAAAATTGAGAATTACATGAAAATTAACACTTAAATTTCATATGTGCATAAAACACAAACTATTATTCAATTAATACAAAATAAAAACATTTATTACATGTGAATATTTCAGAGGAAAAAGCTCAGATCAACAAAACACAAAACATTTTATTGATGAGAGATGAAGTAACGTCTTCCTAAGAGGTGAAGATCATGTTGGCAGGCAGTAGTCGTGTATGTTTAGTTGCCTGCAAATAATGAAAAAGAAAATTTATAATTTCTGTGAACAAATGTCAACTTGACAACTAGACTATTTGAGGTTATATGTTTACATTCGATGTTTGTACAAAAAATCAGCTGTTACACTATTTTGAATAATTCATATCATATCAACAACAAAGGATTCAAAAACGCTATTACTAATGCAATTATGTCAATTGAAACTATTCAATTCTATTAGGATATGGAACCTAATAAGAAATTACGATGATTGAATTTTCTATCCTTTAAATCGTAATTTAAAACTCTAAAATTACAGAAATGGATAGTATAGTTGAAGAACTTGGTATTCCAAGAAAATATTTGAAAAGTACTTCTAAAAATGATAGATTTGTCGCCTGTGTACATAAATCGTGGTTGAAGTAAGTAGTTTTTATCGAAGGAACACTTTATTCAAACTGAGCTCCGTTTCTTCCTTCTACAAACACTCTTTCTTATAGGTGCATTTGCCTATGTCAAAGAAAAATATTATTTGATAACCGAATCACTTATTTTGGACCCTATGATTCAAGTTCATATTAAATTATTGTGTTTATTCATGTTTCATCTTTTCTTCAAGTTCTTGCAAGCATTTTCAGAAACGAAACATTGAAGCTTTTTTTCTTTGCCTACTTATATTTTCAAATATAACCTGAAGCTTACATAAGGTTCACTCTTGGTAGCATTAGTAATTATATTTCTTTCTTTCAGATCTCTTGTGAAACATTCAAAATTAATAGAATTCATAGAAAAGTGCAATAAGCAAGACATATGGTCAATCAACGAGGATTGTAATATATTTTGGGAACACATATTGGTGAGAGTTTTCAAAAAATGGGATGTAAAAGTACTACCTCTTCCCAGAATAAGAAAAATCGATAATCCTAACACACCACTGTTCCTTATACAATTACTTCAATATATATCTCAAACGAACTATAGAAACCTAGGTAAAAGTGCCAAAAAGAAATTACTCAATGACGATAAAATCTCAAAGGAAAAACAGATCACTTTGGTACCGTACAATGAAACCTTGAAAAATATCATTTGTAGGGCATATGGTTGCCCCATTCTCAATATTTGTGATACTAATTTAAACATTGAAACATCTGATGAATTCGAAGTACACCTCAATGTTTTACCCGCAGTATGCTGCATCGAGACTTTGAACTCAATATTTCTCATTCACATTCCATACATTGAACATACAATGAACGATTGCATCAATTTCAGTCCTGCAATTCTCGAGAAATGTTTTACCAAGCCTTTATTTGTCATTTACCAACTACTACAAGTTCTGAAGGGTCTTCACGATAGAAGTTTAACTGTTGGTAACATTTCCTTGAATGATTTATATTTAACAGAGGATTTATGGATATATATAATGCCAGATATAACATCAAACTTACATGTACATAATACCGAAGTTGATTTATTGAAAGAAGATAGTCAGTATGATTGTTTGAAGACTGGACATCTGTTCAATTACCAGTTGAAATGTGAATATTGTGGAATTTGTACGTACGATAGAGTACAAATAAGCGATGAAAATTTGGAAAAACTATGTCAGTTTGGCTCAATGGAGACATTTCCAATTTTACCTACATAACAGCCTTGAATAACCTGTCAGGTAGGCGAATTGGTGATCCTAACTGTCACCACGTCTTTCCTTGGGTGACAGATTTCGCTTCGCGATGCGGCAAAAACTGGAGAGATCTGAAGAAATCTAAATATCGTTTAAATAAAGGAGACCAACAGCTAGACCTTACTTTTGAGGGTTCTCAGACCCAGGTGTCTCACCATGTCTCTGATGTTCTTTCTGAGATAACCTATTACGTTTACATGGCTAGAAGAACCCCAAAATCAGTACTGTGCAAAAATGTGAGAACTATATGGGTTCCTGCTGAATATCCGAGTTCTATACAGAGGATGCAGAAGTGGACGCCCGATGAGTGCATTCCGGAGTTTTTTACAGATCCCAGTATATTCAGAAGTATACACGATGACTTGGATGACCTTGAAGTACCTGGATGGTGTACTGGCCCGGAGGATTTCATACAAAAACACAGAGAGGCGCTAGAGAGCCAGCACGTGTCTGAAAGGTTGCACCATTGGATCGATCTTACCTTTGGTTTCAAGTGAGTTTATGTTTTTGTAATTTCATCATATTTTGTTTATTCTCTTCATTATTTATTGTTTTAGTTCATTTTATACTGAGGTGTATTTTTTTTTAAACTCATTTATGTTTGAAGTATTATTTCAACACTGTGTTCTTCAATTGAACTACATCTAAGTACAGTGGAACTTATATATACAGGTTTGGAAATTCACATCTGAAATATACGATATACAATGCATCAGACAGAGAATTTTTCCCTCCAGTTGCACAGATGAATAATCTAGACAATCACTTGCTGTAACACACTGAATTCAGTTGTCTTGCTTCATTATTCTAGTCTCGTCTCTCTCTTATCGTTCAGAAGAGCGTAAATCTTTAGTATGGTAGGCAACAGTAAATACTGAATCGAGTATTACGGGCAGCCTGACAAATTAAAAATTCTATACGTGCAGTGCGGGTTCCCTACCTTACTGCGATAAGAGAGAGACAAGACTTGATTTTTGCAGTGAGACAGTTGAATTCATTCAGTTATCGCACTTGATTATCTCGCCTATTCATCTGTGCAACTGGAGGGAAAAATTCTCTGTCTGATGCATTGTATATCGTATGTGTTCGATGTGAATTTCCAAATCGGTATAACGAACGTCTGTAAAACGAATTTGTACAAGACATTGCACCTTGAATACAAATTCCATGTTAAAAACACCCCCTAAAACGAAGTAAATTCTCCCTATAACGAAATATTCAAAGAACATCACTCTTTGAATGGGTATTGGTAAGAAGGTTTAAGGGTGGGTTTTTTCCAAAAATTTCCGGACGTAATGAATCTCGACCTTAAACAAAATCTTTAAGGCGGGCAGGGACATACTTCTGCAGTTTTAAATACCCCCTGACTGTTTGGTTTCAATCTAACCATCACCTTAGTGTGGAAGTTGTGCGAAAATGTTTAAAAGAAAGTGCTTAAGTTTAAATGATAAACTTAAATTTATCAGTAAAGTCGACCGCGACATTGCCGACTATAGAAACAAATTTTCTGTATAACGAAATTTCTTTGTAACGATTTTTTTTGCGGATTTAGCACTTTCGTTATAGAGAAGTTCCACTGTATGTTGTTTATTCTCTTCATTATTTATTCTTTTAGTTCATTTTATACTAAGGTGTATTCTTTTGTAACTCATTTATGTTTGAAGTATTATTTCAACACTGTTGTTCAATTAAATGAAGTGTAAAGTATAAATATCTCTGAAGGATTACATCCATTTCCTTTCAGGTTATCTGGAAGTGCAGCAGTCAAAGCAAAAAATGTTTGTCTCCATTTGGCCGATGAACATACAAATTTAACAAAATCGGGCATTGTCCAGCTCTTCAACTATCCGCATCCCCCAAGATATTCAATTGCTCAAGCTTTAACTATTTATCCTGGTAGACCTAGTATTCAGAAAATACCTCGACAAAGTGAGTGCTGAAAAAATGAGTTATGAAAACTGCAGCTTGTTATTACACTGCGCGAAAAAATTAACGCACATTCTGATAATCTCAATTTTAATGAAAGTTAACTCTACATTGACTTATTTTTTATGTTCTCTCAGGAAGGTTTTGAACGAAGCAAGACACATTAAATGGAAGAAAAATTCAGGATTTCACCGAATCTTATCTGAAAGAAGAGAAATAAACAATTTTCAAAATACTGGAATGCTGATAAGTGATTTCATACTTGGTATTTCAACCACTTACGGTAATTACAGTTCGGTAACGACGGTTTATACTCAAAATGAGTGATCTTGAAGTGTTCTGATCTAATCCTTCCTTGATTTCTCTGAGTTGGATTCATAAGTCATTGAGAGTAGCTGGATGATTTTCTGACCTTCTCAACCTTCTATTGAGGTGTCCCAAACCTGCTGAATCGGATTGAGAACTGGACTTCTTGCTGGCCATTCCATTCGAGAGACTTCAACCTCTTCAAGGTACTCCTGAACGATGCGCGCATGATGGGGTCTGGCATTATCGTCCATAAAAATGAAATTTTCACCAATGTATGGGACAAATGGCACTACATGCTCTTAAGAATGTTCCTTATACAGGGTGTTTCATTGGAAAAGGAAATACTTCACAGGTGTATAGGTGGCACCAAGACGGTTCTAGGGATACCCCGTTTATTGGGTCTCACTGTCTTGTAGCCGAGATACAGGGTGTTTTATGAATTTTGCCCGTTTCTTCCTGAGGCCGTACCAGACGAACCACCAGGTATATTTTCTTCATATTTGGCAAATATGTTCCTTATTGAGAGCCCAAACATATCATGCAATAACCGCCTCGAAAATCCAGGTCCGGGTTAACAAAAAATTATGAATCGTTTTAAATCCTCGAAACAACACTCTGTACATCGGAATTTTGAAAATCTGTTTTAAAATTCGAAAATACCACTAAAAACTAAACTGAGACGTATACTTCAAATTTTTCGCGCAGAAAGTTTTACTGTACAAATTTTCAAGGTAAATGTGAAGTTTTTAGAAACTTGGATACCCGAAAGTGGTTGAAGTGACTTTAACAATGAATTATCAACAATATTGAATCCATATTATTTCAACATTACTTTGTAATTCATTTCCACATTGGTTTCCTTTTTATAGCCGTATACTTGAAAATCCAGGTCCGAGTTAACGAAAATTATGAATCATTTGAATCCTCGAAACAACACCCTGTACATCGGAATTTTGAAAATCTGTTTTAAAACAATGAATTATCAACAATATTGAATCCATAATTATTTCAACATTACTTTGTAATTCATTTCCACATTAGTTTTCATTTATTGAGAAGTGAGTTGCATTATTACGTATAATAATTATGGATTCAATATTTTGATAATTCATTGTTAAAAGTCACTTCAAACCACTTTCAGGTATCCAAGTTAAGTTAAAACTTCACTTTTACGTTGAAAATTTGTGCATTGAAACTATCTGCGCGAAAATTGAAGTGTACGACTCAGTTCAGTTTTTAGTGGTATTTTCGAATTTTAAAACAGATTTTCAAAATTCCGATGTACAGGTAGTTGTTTCAAGTATTCAAACGATTCATAATTTTTCGTTAACCCGGACCTGGATTTTCAAGTATACGGCTATAAAAAGGAAAACCAATGTGAAAATGAATTACAGAGTAATGTTGAAATAATTATGGATTCAATATTGTTGATAATTCATTCTTAAAGTCACTTCAAACCATTTTCGGGTATCCAAGTTCCTAAAAACTTAACTTTTACCTTGAAAATTTGTGCAGTAAAACTTTCTGCGCGAAAATTTGAAGTGTATACGTCCCAGTTTAGTTTTTAGTGGTGTTTTCGCATATTAAAACAGATTTTCAAAATTCCGATGTACAGGGTGTGTTTCGAGTATTCAAACGATTCATAATTTTTTGTTAACCCGGACCTGGATTTTCGAGGCGGTTATTGCATGATATGTTTGGGCTCTCAATTAGGAACATATTGCTAAATATGAAGAAAATATACCAGGTGGTTCGTCTGGTACGGCTCAGAAAAGAAACGGGCAAAATTCATAAAACACCCTGTATCTCGGCTACGAAGACAGTGAGACCCAATAAATGGGGTATCTCTAGAACCGTCTTGGTGCCACCTATGCACCTGTGAAGTATTTCCCTTCCCAATGAAACACCCTGTATACCTATCAGCATTCATAGCTTCATTATCAACGACCACTAGGTCTGTGCGAACAGTCAAAGATATTCCACCCCATACATAATCGATCCTGCCCCGAAACCAGTAGTATTCAGGAAATTGCACTGAGCATATCTTTCATATGGACGTCTGTATACAAGGGAACGTCGATCACAATGGTAGAGGCAGAATCTAGCTAGACTCATCTGTGAAGAGAACTCTTTCCCAATCAGCCTCTTCCCAATGGATATGCTTTCTCGCAAAATCCAAACGCGCCCTTCGATGGGCTGAGGTAAGAGCTGGGCCTGTTGCCGCGACACGAGGCCTTAAATCATATTCTCTGAGGCGATTTCTTATTGTCTGAGTGCTAATTTGCACCCCATGAGTTTGCTCAAGCTGATTTTGAAGCAGGCGAGCGGTTGCAAACCGTTGTCTCAACGAAGAAATTCTCAAGTAACGTTCATGAATGGCAGTTGTTCCTGTGGTCTACCCTGTCCTGGTCTTTGGACATTCATACCTGTCTCCCTGAATCGCTGCAACATTCTGGACACACTTGTATGGGAAACTCCCTACCCTTCTGTAATTCTTGTGTAACTACCGCTTGGGCACATTCCTCTGGGTTAAATTACGTGTTTCGCGTTGCATAGCGATCGAGTGTAGAAAATCAAACAAAAGAAAAACTATTGATTACTAGAATTGATCGAGAACAACTGATTTCAGAATGGAGCCAATACATTCAAAATCTGATAATCTCATCTTTTTTTATTCCTGCTTGAAAAAAAACATCTGTATTGAAGAAAAACGTTGAAAGTGGATAACATATGCACGCATAATTCTGATAAAAATAATTATTATCATTGAGAACACCTTCAGTTTTAGAGAATAAATTTGAGATTACCATTATGTGCGTTAATTTTTTTGCGCAGTGTGTTGAAAACATTTTGAGATTGAATAATTTCCAGGAAACAGAGATCGCAGTCATTCCTCTATTGGTACAGAAATTACCGTCAAAGTGGAAGATGAGGAAGTTTCCGAAGAGCCTCTGAGTGCAGTCACGACAAGATCATCCTTAGGTTTTACGAGATATCTGTCACAAAGCAGGACCTCTTTAAATGAAGAATTCGACCATAAATCTTCTAAAAGCCCTTCAAGAAGCTCCAGTGTTGGTCCCAAAACTTCAACTTTCACCTCACATGTTAAGTCCAAAGTTCAATATAACATAGTGAAGAACGATACAATTCTACTACCGAAAGATTTCAAACCTGAATTAGCCCTAGACCTTCTGGAAAAAAGACATGTATTCTTCTCGAGAACATTCCATCCAGAATGTAGCGAATCAATTATACCACCAAATGATCCAGAGGAAAATCAAAATTTTTCAGTCTCAAATGACTCGACTGTCCAAAATTCTTTCACGAATTTCATTTTCTCCGAGCCTTTTCAACTGAATTCTAAAATGACTTCCAGCAGGTTAAACGTGTACCCTAGAGAAAGAAGTAATATACATCCCAGCGTGAGCAAACAAAGACTGGTCAGTAAGAAAAATGAAAACTCAATATTTTGTAACTATGTCGATGTTATATCCAAGTGCCGCGTCAAGGAGCTTCAAGTACTCGGCTGTTTGATCGTAGAGATCTTTTTGCCAAGAAGAATGCAAGCGTTGAGTATGAACAAACAAAAGTTAACGTTCAACGAAAGGTTAAGGGCCTGCGTTTCCGTTTTGAGAAGTTGCGAGTCGGAAATTCCACTTTGTGTCAAATATATAGCTAATTTGTTACTACAACCTCAAACTGAAGACTTTAGGGAGTTCTCCTATCCTGTTATTACAAGATTTGGTTTACCTAGTCCAAGTGCCCATCTTCTACTAGAACCTCTATTGAATTTCAACATTCCGTTCTCAAAACATTTTCCGATGTTGTATAGACTGCTTTCGATACTCAAGAACTTGGACAATATATCCAAAGAAATGAATGTTTTATACCATTTTGACTGTGATGGCACTATGTGCTCTAGTTACGAAAATTTAGAAAGAACAAAGATTTTGTTCGTTCAAAATATAGCAGAGTGTAAAGTTAAAACATGCACGAAGTTGATAACTGTTATATTCGAAGAAGTGAACACAACCACTGATGTTGAAGTTATTAACATCTTATTTCCCTATGTGAAACAGCTTATTGAAGATCCACCAACCTCTGTTCTCGCAGCATGGTACCTTTTCGACCCAATGGCAAGAGTTATGGGAACGCAGAAAACAGCGACTAATCTACTGGAATCAGTGCTTAAATTATACGAGACTGAACCAAGTGAAACCACGATTCCTTACCATGGAAGAATCGCAAAACTTTACCATCATAGCTTTTTGCTAAGACTAATGGTAAGGTTAGGTTTGAAGTGTTTCTTGGAGAATTTTTCAGCACCAATCATTGAAGCTGTTGGTGGTTACAAGGACTACGAAAAGGTGGACTTTGTGTTACATTCCCATCACGAAAAAATTCTGAAGAAGACTTCACATTTGAAGAATATGGATGCGGAAGTCTGTGAGAGTTCACCAAGCGACGATTCAAGTTTGAGTTCCACTAGTAAGCTCAACATTTCTCCCCAGCAAATCAAAGTAACACAAGAACCTGAAATATTCGATTTCGAAGAGGAAAAACCATCAGAGAAACAGTTGAAGTCATTGATTGAACATTTAGAGCTCAACGTGTCTTCAGATCTTCCGTTTAATCATTCGGCAGCTGAGGAAGCTTTAGACGCTGCCTTATCTGAAAATATTGAGCATCTGAGAAGTTTAGAAGAGCTGAATATCAACATAAGTAAAGATTACGATGACAAATTGTTAATGTCACCTACTATCCCTATACCGACATTGAAAAAGTCAGATTTCAATAATATAAGTTGCGAAATAGGCAGCAAGAAGAGTGAAACTGAATTGTACGATAAAAAATCTATTGATACAGGAAACGCAAGTGACAATCTAGAATCCCCTGATGTGAAACAGAATTCTTCGACATCAGGGTCGACTAAAACTAACAACGTGAAACCAAAATATCGGATATGAGCTCAGATAGTTTACTGTGGCTGTCACATAGGTTGGGGCCTGTTCTAACTGCAAGATATTTATCAAGGAACCTCTTGAAGATGCTGACTTTGTGCTATGTCGGTAGAGAGAATTTAAGTCCTTCTAACGATTACAATTCACGAAGTGATATTATCTCTGTTACTTCTAGTCATGTCATTGGAGATCAGAACGCAGTTAAAGTTTTGGATTGCTTAGGAAATATTGCAGGTTAGTTGTCTGTTATATCATCATAAAGGATGTTTTGAAAAATTTGAAATAAGCCGGAAAATTCACATCCTGCTATGGTTTTTCAACTTCCAATACTTATAATAATTATTTTTTTTAAATTTTATTTTAATCATTTTATACTGAATGACGCTTCAATTAATTGATACTGTAAATTCTAATACCGCTGCTCTAACCAGTAGAAAATGTTATTTTTGTCCAGTCAATTGAACATTTTCTATTATTGTGAAATTATCTTTTGAAACCTCATCAGGTCTAACTTAACCTGACCCAACCAAACCTAACCTAATGCAATCTAAATCAATTTCAAGCGGATAACCGGTTATCATTTTGGTTAACCAATTGCATTCAAGGGGTTTTGGTTATTTTTGGTTCAAAGTAATGACGTCATGAATTAGCCCTTCGACGTCATTGATTTGAACCGCAAATAACCAGACTCAAGAGCTGGGTTAAACTTCTGGTTATTAGAAAAGTAGGGTTGTACGCGGCAAATTTCAAAAGTTGTTGACTGACGAAGCATACTTGAAGAAGATATGTATTCGTGAGCAAAGCCACGATACGCTTTATATTGAGAAAACTATTTCAACAATTTCAATTATCGGCTTAGTTTCATTCATTTAGATATAGAAATAGAAATTTCCGAAGTTGTGAAAGATGGCTGATATTGTTTGAGTAAAACAAAACATTCTTTCTTTACTTGGATAATGAGAAAAGCTTTGTGTTACAATTAATCGCTCTCGACTGTTAGAAAAAATTATGAATTTGTCTAAGTTCCTAAAAAACGTTTTATTAATAGCAAACATTACTGTGACATGTGAGATGTAGCCAAATATCACAGCGATATCAATACATATAACCTATATTGACAATTGACAAATAACCAGAAACCGCATTCAAGCGACGAGGGCCGGTTATTCGTTCTAGGACAAAAAGGGAATAACCAAGGGCTGAACCATTGATAGCCGCAGTTACTATTGATTATCCGTTTGAAATTGATTCTAACCTGACCAGTAGAAAATGTCATTTTTGGCTGGTTAATTAATCATTTTCTATTATTGTGAAATTGCCTTTTGAAATAACAACAAATTTTGATATGTTGCAGGTCTTTATGGCGAACAATTCATCTTATTTCAATACATTCCCCATATGAGCGAACTTATTGCCTTATGCAAAAAGAAAATAACAGCTAACCTAGAAGGAGGCCTTATTTCATGTTTGGCATTATTAAAACATGTTATTCCTTATATATCAGATTCTACTTTGATGGATCAATTACAAGTAAGTTTCGTTTCACTATCTGTACAATAAAAATTTTTTTCAAATCGGTTCAGTAGTTTAGGAGGAGTTGATTTACATACACAAGTGCAGTAGAATTTTCCTTAAACAATGATACTGCTGTCATAAAGCGTTTTCCAATAAGATGTGTTTTTTTGATATTCAAAGAAAAATGCCACTTTTCAATATAAATGATCGGATGGGATTTCTTCAACACTTTCGGGTACTGCAACAATATTCTTGGCTGTTTTGAGCGACGTGCACGGGTTTTATTCTTCACATCACTAACTTGTCCCAACAGCTCGAATTTTTCCACCAATTTCTTTATTGCGGTCCGACAAGGTGCTTCACGACGACCCAAAAATGTTCGAGTTTTACGAACCGTCTCTGCCAAATTTTCACCATTTTTATAGTGAATTTTGATAATTTCAATGCGTTCTCGAAGCGTGTATCGTTCCATTTCTATTAATGGCGTAGTTTCTACTTGTCAAATGCCAAAAAATGACAGCTTCAAACGTGACATCTACCGAAATAGCGGGCTATTCAAAATAACACCTCTTATTGGAAAACCCTTTATTTCTTATTATTGAAGCTATACCGCTTGAAAATATGGCTTAGTTTGGAAAATATTATTGTATTTTAATTACATGAAGAAAAAAAGGAACTCCATATTTTTTTCAGGACAACATCCTCAAGAACGTTATCCATCCAACTGTACGTTTATTAGGTTCTACCAAGTATGTTTTTCCCAGTGGTCACGTAGCAAGAACCGTGTTGGCCAAGAAATATCTTGACGCCATGTATGTGCTTTCGATAAGAATTGGTGCAGAGATGACAAGATCCCATTTGGCCGTACCTGCCCTACAAAGATTCTTCATGATATTCGACAAAGTGCATGCCAATGAAAATTACAATAATTTTGAAGAACAGAAGGTAAGTTTGAGCTCTTACGTCATCGACTCAAAGATGATCTGGGAGTGCCGGAACAAACTCAATGAAGTAGGCAAGAAAAATAAGGTCTTTTTAACCTGGTTTCCCGGCCATTCGGGAATCAAAGGAAACGAAGAAACCAATACACTTGCCGAAGAGGGCCCATGAATGTTAATCATTGGCCCAGAACCCTTCTGTGGTATAGGTAAATGTACCTATAAGGAGGAGTTTCCGGAGAAGGAGAAAGCCGAGAGGGAAAAACTCTGGCTGAATCTCCCATGGATGGATCATTCCATTTAGTTCCTTCGAAACTCTGAAACAGCAAGATCCAAAAGATATCTGGATCTTGGTAAGAAACAATTTCACCTCATCACTGGCTTTATTACAGGACACTGTCCCTTAGGAAGCACCTGTTGAGGATGGGATTGTCGGACACCCTTCACCTAGTCACGGAATGCTTTGGCATTGCGAGCCTAAGGAGAGAATGCTTTGGGCGAGAAACTTGTAAGAGTGAGGAACTAGCCTCGTTGAAGCCTTCACAGATACTGGATTTCATCAGATCTCTGGAACTGGAAGGCGAGCTGTGAAAGATGTGGTCAGAACAGCTCTGTAAGGGGGCACAATAGACCTTGAGGTCGCAGTGAACTGTAACCCCTTTTTTAAACTATCAACTATTAAGTTTGATTTTTCTCTAATTTTGTGGCAGAATTTTCCAATCTGGCATACTTCGTGAAGCAAAATCATGCGAGAATAGCTCAGATTCACACAAATATTCATGGTTATATTTCATTACTACATATATTTTCAGAGCTCACAGTAACTATAGTCATGTTTATGGGTTTGACTGTGTATCTGAGAATCTACTGGTTACGGTTATAGCTAGCCCTCTAGTTCCACAGCTTCAATGAATTCCAGTATCTGAGACGGCTTCAAGGTGGCCAAATTCTCCTATTCAAGACATTCTATGCGCATACTTGCAATGTCGAAGCATTAGTCGTTTTTCGATACTGACTCGGGTTAACTCGATCACTGACTCAAGTTGATCTATCGTAACCCTACACGAGAGCAGGGTTGTACAGTCACCGCATGCGCACTGCAGTTCAATTTTGTATTTGAAAAAGGCGGGAATAAGTGTTCTACTCTTTTCTTAGTAATTTCATGTATTCTATTCCTAAAAATTATGGAAAGAGAAGAGAATTTGGCTCAGTGAAAAATGTGTGGTTCCATGAGCCGAGAAAATAATGTGAAACAACTTCTTCATAACTTTGTATGCTGATCTTTCTGCGTTAAAGCTAAAGCATTCTTCACTTCTTTAGTATAGGTACTCAAAGAAAACATTGAACATGCGAGGGCACACCAGCAATTATAAGAAAGATTTTACAGAAGCCAATAAATCCAAGCAAAGCTAGAGACAGTCAGAAAATATACTGGAACTGAAAAAAAAAATTCTCTACCTCTTTAACATAGGTACTAAAAATAATATTAAACATGGAAGGGCACACCAGAATTATAAGGAATATTTTACAAAAGCCAATAAATGCAAGCAAAGTTAAGTAGAGACTTTCCGAAAATAAACTGGGACTGAAAAAATAAATGCATAAAATATTCGATTATGTTATTGTTACGACTGTCACTTCAAATCTTAAACTTGATGTGTTCGTAAACTTAAAAACCGCGTCCGTGACCCGAGTAGATCCGTCACGTGTCCCAATGGATCGAGTTAGTAACCCTGAGTAAGTTTCCGAAAATGCCTATAGGCGATTCAAGTTGATCTCCAAGCCACCTTGCGGCAAAAATTGGAAACCGTGACATTAGGTCTCGAAGTATTTGGCGTATGGATGTTGTGGCAGAAATATTAGTATTTTAGTGGTTTGTATTAGTTATTGTGTAGTTGGGATATTTTATTAGTTCGGTTTGGATATTTTATTTATGTAGTTGGATTATTTTAGTAGTTTTGTTGGGATTTTGTATTTGTGTAGTTTGGACATTCAAGAAGATAAAACAACATAAGATGTATCATTCTTGAGTTTGGTGAATGTGAGAATAATTTTCTCCCTAAGATTCAGGGATGACACAAAGTTTTCTTTTTTCACTCGCAATACTAAACTCTCGATGGTATCCAGCATTTTAAAAGAGTTCAGGCCAGTCATACTATTCAGTTTTTGTCACTAATTATATTTTACAAAATTGGCGAATTTTCCAAGTATTCACTTGAACGGCAACATCTTCATATTTAATTTCCGCCAAAGCACATAGAGCTTCAGCGGCCATCCATTCATCAGATGTTCTAGTAATTTCCTGAAATTTAAACTTTAGTATATGACCATCAGAATATTCCATTTCTTTACCTGTGCATGGACTTCATTTGCAGCTTCTTGTTCATCTTTCATTGATTCACAAGTGGTATTCAACTGAAAATTTTGCAAAAATGAATAATTTTGAATTGAACATTACATATACAATATAAGCTTTTAATATATATATAAATTAATTACAATGGCTGTACAGCATCATATTTTTTTATCCTCCGTCTTTCCTTATTCACTCGGTTTCATGAGAGCCCTTAGGAAGGTTTTTTGTTGGAATAGCATTCTCTTCAGTCTATTACGTCTCAAATTCGACTTTTTGGGTCTGTTGTCCTCACTGAATAGAAAATCACTGTATTATTCAAAGTTCTAACAACATTCTAACAACTCACCATGTATAGAAATCCGAATCTTCAAAATGTTTTGAACAGACCTTTCATAGAACTTGAAATTGTCTTTCCACACTTCAAATTTTTTCCCAAACTTTTCTGACATCGACTTTTTCAATAACACCATTTTTATTGTTTATTTCAACTGAACAAGTACCATGTTTGGGGAAAGAATGAAAGGACAAGTCAGGTCCTTGTTGGCACGACTTTTGCATCCATAAACACAACAATATACTTTTGAATTAGACATTTCCGAACACAAATACAATGAAGACGAGAAAAATAAACTTTCAGTCGCTCAAAACTCACGAAAAAACTGGTAACACCAACTAATATCTAGTACATGCACTACGATGCCAAACTTCGAGACCTAATGTCACGGTTTCCAATTTTTGCCGCAAGGTGGCTTGGAGATCAACTTGAATCGCCTATTGGGACAATAATTACCGATGGCAGCGCTGCAATCGCCGAATCAGCTGTTCCCGAAACGAGTATTGTTTCGTGCACGTCTAAGCAAAACACGAGAGATTCTGGTGTTTCTCAAGTGTTTCAGTTGATTTATTCCGTGTTTGGACTGAACAATCGTGAAAATGGACCTATGAAATCATTCATTTAGTTCAGATCATATTCATCGTGGAAGATATGTAGAAAAATATCAGTTTCGGGCATTCACCCTTGAGAACTGCAGAAGCAAGATATTTAACCATCCAACTTGCTTATTTCAAAGATAAAATGTATCCTGATATGATCAGTCATTTAGTGGAAACAAAGAGTCCTGCTTCAGTGAATCAAATTAGATTTATAATATTTATTCTTCAGTATATAGAAAGAAAAAAAATGACAATATTTGTTATTGAAATGAAAGCCGTTGAATTCCATGAAAATCATAATGGAATCACAGGAATGAAAGACTTTATGAAAATTAACAACTAAATTTCAATTATCACAACGTAAAAAACTATTTTCATTGAATACAAATCATAAAAATCAATTAATATTTTGTCGTAAGTAAAGCATTTATCATTCAATATACAACATCCTGGTATAAACAAAAACTTAATTATCTAATAAGAAATGATACTTAATTTTACAATACAGAATTAAAATAAGTATGTGTATTATTTTTTCTAAAGAATAGTGAATAGTGCAGATAGTCGTTACCTTCTACTTGTCTCATATAAAAAACAAAAGATATACTGCAAATTGAAAGAGTAACCAGATAATTTTTAGCCAAGTGATATGATTTCAGGGCATATATTCATAAAAACTTAAGTTATCACAAGAATTTTGCCAATTGACGAGTAATCTTCATCTGTTTTCTTCAACGAGTGAATTGGAAATATATCCAATAATATATTATATCTCTTCCCTCAAGTCCAAATTTGAATCCTGAAACTGGCTAATACCTATGTTTTCTTGATTTTGACTGCACTTTACGTCTGAAATATACTTTCTCTAGTGCAAACTGGTGATCAACTGATAAAATATTATTTTTTCATAACCCCCATCCTATAAAATGGTGACCTGTGAAATAACTTTTAAAAGCTACCTCCATAAACACAGCAATTAGTGTTCTTCACTGTAATATTTTTAGGCATCTTTAAATCAGATTAAAAACCAAACTATACAAATATTATAATAAACACACAACACAAATCTCTCTTCCATTTCTTATAGCGTTTTCTAATGGAAAAATGGTGCGCACTCAGTGCGACCCGAGTGCAATTTTTGTGTTCTATTGGTACCAAGAACAATGTAATTGTCAGAAAGAATCGCACTCGGGTCGCACTGAGTGCGCACCAGTTTTCCATTAGAAAACGCTTTTAGGCATAAACAATCGAATGTCATATCCCGGCATCCCGCGTTTTCGAATACTCGTTTCGGGATAGTTCTACGTAACGCCGCTAGGGTCGCATAGAGTTGTATTTTGCTCAATGTCAGTTTGAGCAATATCATTTTGATTTTCAGGGTTCATTCAAATGTGGTCGATGACATATTCTTTTTGGTTTAGCTGATGTTTGCAGATTTAATTACTCTTTTTCAGAGACTCTCATTTTCTAAAGTTTTGCCTCAATATCTCAGTTAACCTTTCAAGAAGTATGTTAGCATCTTCGTATCCTTTGATTCCTGAGTGACCAGGAATCCACACTAAAGGGACCTTCTTGTTCTTGCCTACTTCAATGAGTTTCTCTGGAGCTCCCATATTACTTTTGCGACTTTGAGGTGAAATATCAAACTGTTAAAGACATGAATGATTATCGAAATTAAACGTACTTTCTCTATACCCCTGATAAAACACATCTATTGTGATCTTTTGCAGGCCACCAGCACGTCACAAGATCAAGACTGCATAATCGAATTGAGCTCGGACGGCACATCAAGAGAGTGGAACCTGAGCAACATTCGTCCAATACAAATAACCCAAGTTCACATGATGGACACTCAGAGCACTGACAGCATGTCACCTCCTACCAATCCTGACACTTACAAAGGCGACAATCCGGTAGATGCCGCTTTTGAAGAACTACAACACGTATTCACACCTGAACTAGCTCACATAGCGTACATGCCATTTTGAAACACCTAGGACCATCTTCTATCGAGATATCCCTGAAGAACCACGACACAATAAAAATTTATGCAAGGAATATTTTAACGAATCTGAAGGAGCTTTGCCTAAAGAGATACCAAGACAAGTAGACAATAACAAAACAACCAGCTCAGTACTTTCAGGTAGGGCATGGATAAATCGGGATAAATCAATTCGAATATCCGTTTCATGCTTTATTCGAATTCTATTCGAGTATTTGAATTATTCCAATTCTTTCGAATTTTATTCGAATTCATTCGAACATTCGAATTATTCGAATAAATCGAAATATTCGAAGAATATTCGAATATATTAGAATATCCGAATTTTTGGAATTCAGAATGTTCATCTAGTGTGAGTAGCATCTACCACCTATTTTGGGGTGTGTTTTATATTTTTTCAATCTGTTAGATGTACGTGATAATTTGATAGTTTAAAACAGGAATACAGTAGTGCTCTGCTACCTCGAGGTCTATTGTGCCCCAAAGGCGTATTTTGGCGCTGTAACCACAAGTAACTACAGCTCGTAGTTACATGTAGTTACATGGTTACTACGTTTTTACGGAGTTGACCATGTAACTATGACGTATCAATGACGTCACGCATACCATACCACGTTACCTTCCTCAGGAGCAGGGTTACTCGCGTGGTATGTATATCTATCTCATTTCGAATGAGTGAAATGGAATGAATTTAGGATCATAGAAGTAGAGGTGGCGTATCTGTGTTAACGGTTTTCACCGAATTCAAACGGAGCAGGATTCACCAGATTGAAAATTGTTGAAGGAAAGAAAAATGGATACTATTTCATTACTGGTGAATAAAAAACCAATTTCGATTCAAGATAGGAAAGGAATAAAGAGGCGTTGGTAAACGTTTCGATTGTCTGTTTATTTATTTTTCATTTAATTTATTTATTGCATAGTTTTGATTTTGGAGTACAATATTTTATAGTAGAACAAAAATGAAAAGTTTTGAATAAATGAATAAAATAAATTTTTGTAGATGACGATTTCTTCATTGTTACGTCTGCCGGGCCATTTCAATGGGAAGAATTCCATTTTGCACAGAAAAAGATTTAAAAACTCTGAGTATAGAAATACTGCCACGGAGACCAGCTTCATCTCAAAATGACCCATCCCATTGTGTTGAAACCCTTCAGGAGGTTCAACAATCTTCTTCGGAAGAGGTAATAATAATCTATTAATGAACTCGTCCATTTCAATTCATTGGAAGATTTGTTTTGATTCGATCAGCTGTCCGTGTCATCAGTAACTATAAGTAACTATGACGTCATAGTTACATGTAACTATGGTAAGCTGTGGTTACAGCGCCAAAATACGCCTCAAGTGTTTATGTAATAGGTACTTGTAAAAATGGAAGGTATTTACATTCTTCGGCATTTTTTTTCAAACGAATCCTCGGTCTGTTCCGAAATCTGCATTCGATTTATTGCTCCTTGTTTGCACATTTCACTGAATACGAACTTTATTACGAACTTAGGAACGTGCGTCAGCCAAGGGTGGTAATAAAAATGTGGCATTGCAAACAGAGAGGGAATTTACCTGAATTCAGTCGAATGATGGAACATGGAACTTTGAAACTATTGCATTTTTGTTTCTTTCGAATTAGATTTGAAAGCGTTTAATCATTAACTGAATAATTTCTTGTAACGTCTGAAATTACTGAAATTATTCTCTTTCCTTGAAAAATTCTGAATGAATAAAATGCAAAACAAAAGGTTTATGGCTAACCAGTAACCACCCGGAGAAATAACAATAGCTTGTTACGTTATATTGTTGTATGCCAGTATTGCCCAATATACGGGGTAGTGTCATAAAAATTACCGAAGTGTAACCTTGTAGAAAACCGTGGGTGGGAATTATCGATGGCGCCTACCTCAATCATCTGAGATTCGCAGACGATATATCTAGTCTTGTGAGCACAGACATTCAAGAACTTTACACCATGCTAAATCAGCTTAACGAACAATCTAAGCGAATAGGCCTAAAAATGAACCTAAGTAAGACCAAGATAATGAGCAAGAATGAAAATAACTTTACCATCGATAACGTTACCATAGAAAATGTGGATCATTATATATATCTGGGTCATAAAATCAAATTAGGCAAAGAAAATCAAAGTGTGAAATAAAACGCAGATACAATTGGCGTGGGTGGCATTCGGAAACATGAAATATATCTTTAAAGACAAAGAGGTACCCATCAACCTGAAGAAAAAAGCTTACGATAGCTGCATCCTACCTGTTTTTACCTATGGCTTGGAAACCATGGCAATTACTCAAAAAGCAGCAGAACAACTGAGAGTTGCACAAAGAGCCATGGAGAGAATAATGCTGGGAGTTACCTTAAGGGACAAAATTCGAAATAGCCAGATACGTGATAGAACCAAGGTAACAGATGTTATTAGAAGAGTAGCAAGCTTGCAATGGCAATGGATCGGTCATGTGGCGAGACAGGAGCCAGATAGATGGACCCAGAGGGTGATACTATGGAGACCAAGAGGTACAACAAGAAGTGTGGGCCGACCTAAAAAGAGATGGATCGATGACGTCAGAACAGTAGCGGGAGGACAGTGGATGAGATTGGCAACAGATCGTGTGGCATAAAAACCTGGAAGAGGCCTATATCCGACAATGGATGGACACGGGCTGAAGAAGAAGAAGAGGAATTATTGTAAATAAATACTTCCGCTTTTTCGCCAATTTTACAAGCTGTTCACCTTGAATGAGGCCTCTTATTCTAAACAGAAAAACTTATAACTCTATCAATTGATTCATTCAGAGAAGGATGGTTATGAATACAGCATTCTTCAAAAGGAAATAACATTCGCAAATGAAACATTACTATGAATCCTTTACAATGGTTTGAATAGGTTATTAATTTTCAAATGCCTAACATTTGAATAGCCAGAAAATAGATCTCTCAATGGAATAAAAATATTATTTAAATTTATTTATTCGCTTTACTCGAATATTTCGCTTTCTCTCAATGATAAGCTTAATTCAAATAATTGTAAATAATTCATTCAAATAATTCAAATATTCAAATAAATCGAATATTCTATTTACGAATATTCGAATCATTGGAATATTCGAATAAATCGAATAATTCGAATAAATCGAATATTCAAATAAATCGAATATTTGAATAAATTGAATAATTCGAATAATTAAATAATTCGAATTATTGAAATCTACATATACCAATATTATAAAGATGAAAGATTTGTATGTTTGTGGGTTTGTGGCGTTGATACGAGGTAACTCATAAGCTACTTGGCAGATTTCAATAATTTTTTCACCCTTAGAAAGCTACAATGCCCCTGAGTAACATAGGCTATACTTTTCACCCGAGAAAATTAAGGAAACTACTATAACTCCAATGATAATATAAATATGAGTACCAAAATCAGCTATTTTCAGGTGCGCTGCAAAAACCGTAAGACGTACATGAAAACAATGTATGACGGAAATATACCTCTTCAATAGTTCTACAAAAAAGTCCGCGATAGCATATATCTATCTTTCAAGGTTTACTCGGTATCACCTTTTAAAGGTATCAAAATGTTTCTCAAAATTATGCATTATTTGGGAGTATTTTTTTATGAATACGCTATTGATCCTTATCCATTAAATACGTCGTTCATCCCCAGTATTTAAGTTAGAACGAAATTGCCTTTACATCATTCAATTATTATGAATACATCAAAAGATATGGCAGGTTGAAGATGAAATCGCACCAAAATGCGTCTCCGAGATAGGCACTATACTCTATCCAAATCCAAGAGGCCAGCGTAAACAAACTAGAAACGCGATTCGGTCGCTCTTATTGGTCGAAGCTTCAGGAACGCCCACTTTCGACCAATAAGAGCGACCTAATCGCGTTTCTAGTTTGTTTACGCTGGCCTCTCGGATTTGGATAGACTATAGGCGGGTAGGAGAAGGTACCGAATAGATGTATGAATGTATTTTGAATTGCCTGATGCGCGTATGTTTATGATCACAAATCAGATCAACAGATGGCGCTGTAGTCATTATTTAGGTTATTCATCTACTCTGCAACTAAACGGCTGGATCGAATTAAATGTTTTGTGTATACAGAACAACGTCTGTTGGGTCTGCTAGTATTCGAATAAATCGAATATTCGAATAATTCGAATTGAAGCGATAAGAAAAAATTCGAACATTCGAATATTCGAATTACTCGAATATGATTCCGAGTCCTACTTTCAGGTAGTATAGGCAGCAACGTAGCAGTCATCGGGAACAGGATAGAAGTCCAATGTGATTCAGAAGAAGCCTCCAACACCGATTTGCTCAATTTAGTCAGTAACAAGATAGAGAATAACAACAGGCATCTCAGGGGCAACTGGCTGGCCTATTGGGGCCACGAGATTGGTAGATCGGAGAAAGATGTTATGTTCAGTTTTAAGCAGATCAAGTTGCAGACTTTCAACGGGCATACTCACAGTGTTAAGTGCTTGTATCCTTTGGATAACGAGAATAGTTTTATGTCAGGAAGTAGGGATAAAACTGTTAAGTTGTGGTCGTTGAGGTCTCAAGGAGACGGATCGAGTGTGTCGAATTGCCAGTGGACATATACAGGTAAGACTATGTTGAGGGTCGTACGAAGAATATCGAAAACAACAGTTTGGTACCAAAATTTAAGGTTTTTGAGCACTTGTTCCTTAAGGAATAGCGTGGTATAATTGCAGACCTCGGAGCAAAAACCGGATAAATCCATTTTCTAACGAAGATAACGAGATATTCAATCTACTAACTACAATCTACTAACATCCAACGTACGCAACTTTCGGTGCAATAATTGGCCTATTTGTTTTGAAGAGTTTCGTGCTCCTGAGTAACTCAAAAGTTCGAAATACGGCTTGCCATTGGTTGCGCACATAGATATAGGATAGTATAGAGTTGCCATCATTGAAATAAACGTGGTATCAGATGCGCCATATTATTACCACCTAACATCAAATTTGACAATCGTTGAATTTTTGGAGGAATTGTGATTCTTGCGCCTTTTTCTAGTCAAATTGTGATTTTTTCTGCTTAATAATATACAATAAAATGGTATCGTGTGCTGTAAGGCTTTCTTCAAGTAGAGAATGGACAGATAAGAAATAAATTAGAGGAAAAATATATCACAGGTAGGGATGAGTACTGAACTGATCCTCATTTTAAATTTTTGCAAGTCTGTCTTGGTGATCTGATATCTTTTTATATGTGTATGTAATCGCATGAAGAAAAAATGTTTATTTGATATTCAATTGACCTTATTTGAACAGGATTCCTAAGGACCCTACACGTCGTATTTTTTGGATGAAATTTGTAAACAGAAAAAACTGGTAACTTAATTCAACCCTGAACTTTCCGCCATATTGGTCCCCGACTTAGCCCCGCCCAGTGGTACTATTTTTCTTTACTTAATTGTATGTCATAGCGTCTCTTCTCTATTATATCCTGATGGTTGCGCACAAGCACTGGAACAGCTCAGGAGCACGAAACTCTCCAAAACGAATACCACAGGGTGCGGCAGCATAACTTCCTTTTTTAAAACTTAATAAAACGCATTGTATGAATCAGAAAATCAGTATTTTTTTTATAATAAAGGCACATACATAAAGTTTTGTTTTACCCGGTTTTGAAGATAAAATCAGGTAGGTGACGTCCCCCATTCTCCATGCACTGTGTAAACCGATTTCTGGCGTTTGTCATGACTCCAGCCAGTATAGCAGCCGTTATGTTGGCAATTTCTTCCTGGATGTTGTTCTTCAAATCTTGTAGGGTCCTTGGACGGTTCACATAAACACGAGATTTCAAAAAAACCCCATAGAAAAAAGTCACAAGGGGTCGAATCGGGAGAGCGGGCCGGCCACTCCAAATGACCCCTAATTGAGATAAGGCGCTCTTGGAAGTGTTCCCTCAAAACAGCCATCGATGCTCTTGAAGTATGTGCCGTTGCACCGTCTTGTTGGAACCAAATGTTCCCTAATTCCGACTCATCTAGCCGTGGGAAAAAATTCCTGTAACATGTTTACATATCGGTCCGAATTCACTGTCACTGTGACTTCATTTTCCTCAAAGAACCAGGGACCAATAATTCCACTTGAGGAAATTGCACACCACACTGTGACTTTTTTCTACGGAGTTTTTTGAAATCTCGTGTTTATGTAAACCGTGCAAGGACCCTACAGGATTTTAAGAACAACTTTCAGGAAGAAATTGCCAACATAACGCCTGCTAAACTGGCTGGAGTCATGACAAACGCCAGAAATCGGTTTACTCAGTGTTTGGGGAGAATGGGGGACTTCATCTAACTGATTTTATCTTCAAAACTTTCTGATTCATACAATGGGTTTTATTAAGTTTTAAAAAAAGGAAGTTATGCTGCCGCACCCTGTATAATTGAGGCAAATGCAGTTTGTAAGGAGTGTCAATCAAAATGGACTTACTTGAATGTATATTTCGGCGCAAGAATCAGGCAATTCCTGGAGTTTTCCCTCATTTGTCAACATTTCGTGGAAACGGAGTTACATGGTTGTTGCTCCGAGGTCTTCAATTGTACTCAGATATCTGTTATTTTCTAAATTTGAATGTCAGGGCATGTTACAATTACACCGCGCAAAAAAATTAAAGCACATTATGGAAATCTCAAATTTATTCTACAACTGAAGGTGTTCTCAATAATTATTTTTTATCAGAATTATGCATGCATATGTTATCCACTTTAAACGTTTTTCTTCAATACAGATGTTTTTTCCAAGCAGGAATAAAAAAGATATTGGCATTGGCTCCATTCTAAAATCAGTTGTTCTCGATCAATTCTAGTGATCAATAGTTTTTCTTTCGTTTGATTTTCTACACTGGATCGCTACGCAACGCGAAACACGCCATTTGACCCAAGAGGAATGTGCCCAAGCGGTTGTTTTGCGAGAAGAAGGGTGGAGATACACAAAAATTGCAGAAAGGTTTGGTGTTTGCCATACAAGTGTGTCCAGAATGTTGAAACGATTCAGGGAGACAGGTATGAATATCCGAAGACCAGGACAGGGTAGACCACGGGTAACAACTGCCATTCAAGAACGTTACTTGAAAGTTTCTTCGTTGAGACAACCGCACGCCTCCTTCAAAATCAGCTTGAGCAAACTCATGGGGTGCAAATTAGCACTCAGACAATAAGAAATCGCTTCACAGAATATGATTTAAGGCCTCGTGTCGCGACAAGAGGCCTAGCTCTTACCCCAGCCCATCGAAGGGCGCGTTTGGATTTTGCGAGAGAGCATATCCATTAGGAAGAGGCTGATTGGGAAAGAGTTCTCTTCACGAATGAGTCTAGATTCTGCCTCTACCATTGACCATTGTGATCGACGTTCCCTTGTATACAGACGTCCACATGAAAGATATGCTCAGTGCAATTTCCTGAATACTACTGGTTTTGGGGGAGGATCGATTATGGTATGGGGTGGAATATCTTTGACTGCTCGCACAGAAGTAGTGCTCGTTGATAATGGAGCTATGAATGTTGATAGGTATATAAGGAACATTCTTGGAGAGCATGTAGTGCCATTTGCCCCATACATTGGTGAAAATTTCATTTTTATGGACAATAATGCCAGACCCCATCGTGCGCGCAACGTTTAGGAGTACCTTAAAGAGGTTGAAGTCTCTCGAATGGAATGGCCAGCAAGAAGTCCAGATCTCAATCCAATTAAGCAGGTTTGCGACAACCTCAATAGAAGGCTGAGAAGTTCAGAAAATCATCCAGCTACTCTTAATGACTTAGGAATCCAACTCAGTCAAATCTGCTAAGGATTAGATCAGAACATTTTAAGATCACTCATTTTGAGTATGAACCGTCGTTGCCGAGCTGTTATTAACGCAAGGGGTGGAAATAACAAGTATTAAACCACTTATCAGCATTCCAATTTTGCAAATCGTTTATTTCTCTTCTTTCACATAAGATTCGGTGAAATCGTGAATTTTTCTTCCATTTAATGTGTTCTTCGTTCAAAACCTTCCCGAGAGAAGATAAAAAATAAGTTATAAAGTCAATGTAGAGTTAACTTTCATTAAAATTGAGATTTTCAGAATGTGCGTTAATTTTTTTGCGCAGTTTATTTCAGAGTTCTGTTTATTTGATATTACCCATTGACTTACAAAAGAATGGACAGGACGTGTGAGAGAGAATATTGACTTCAGACAAGGATAGAATGA
The DNA here is from genome assembly GCA_013421045.1 of Propylea japonica. Classification (NCBI taxonomy): domain Eukaryota; kingdom Metazoa; phylum Arthropoda; class Insecta; order Coleoptera; family Coccinellidae; genus Propylea; species Propylea japonica. The sequence continues at coordinate 17,480,090 of CM024248.1, forward strand.
ATGCAAAGACTTTCGACACTGTGTGCGATAACCTCAAATGTCATTTCAAATTGATGTGAATGGATAACCATCAATTTTAATCAACTTTATTTTAACAATTTCCTTCTTGGACTGTTTTTAGCTCACAAGAAGTCAGTTCTGGCAATAACCTTCATAGAGAGCATGAGACTTGTGGCATCCTGCGACAGCGTGATACATATCTGGGATCCATTCATGGGTGTCAACGTGGCACTTTTGGAATCTCCTAAGTATGCCCCCGTTAATACCTTGAAGAGTATGCCAGCGCCATCTTGCCTGGTCTATGCTGCTACTACGGACGGTACACTTAAAATTATCGACACAAGGCTGTGCAGTTACATCTACGAATTGAAGGTTTGTTTTATTTGGTTGTTTGAAATGATCTTAGATCAATTAAGAACGTAGATAGGCCGTGTAAACAGTGGGCAAAAATGAGGAAAATATCTCTTAGTTTATATTCCTCTCCTGATGTTTATCAACATTAGCCCAACTTTGGACATTCTTATGATTTTCAAGATATTTGCAGTGATTTTAAAGTACTTTTACTTCAGAAAAATGCTGAAATACTGTAATATTTGCAATACATGGGAGAAATATGAATCAATTTCAAGCTGATAACCGGTTATCATTTCGGTTAACCAATTGCATTGAAGCGGTTTTGATTATTTTTGGTTCAAAGTAATAACGTCATTGATTTGAACCGCACATGACCAGACTCAAAAGCTGGGTTAAACTTCTGGTTATTAGAAAAGTAGGGTTGTACGCGGCAAATTTCAAAAGTTGTTGACTGACGAAGCATTATTGAAGAAGATATGTATTCGTGAACTTAGCCACGTTACGAGTTATATTGAGAAAACTATTTCAACAATTTCAATTATTTGCTTAGTTTTATTCATTTAGGAATTAATCTTATCTATTGAAATCTCTAGGTTAGGTTCGGAAATTAACGCATCCAAAAGCTTCTGACTTGTTAATATAATTTAAAATAAAATTGTCGAAGTTTTGAAAGTTTGCTGATATTGTTTCAGTATAACAATACATTCTTTCTTTACTTGGATAAATGGAGCTTTGTGCTACAATTAATGGCTCTTGACTGTTAGGAAAAATTATGAATTTGTGTTTAAGTTCCCAAAAAAAGTTTTATCAATAGTAAACTCCACTGTAACATGTGAGATGTAGCCAAATACCACAAAGATTTGAAAACATGTGAATTTAAATCTATTGGATAGTGTCCTCCTGTATATTTTCTCTCCGAATCATTTCTGTCGGAGCAGGAAAACTTTTTGTCAAGCAAAACTTTCTGAAAAACATATGTTCATCGTAACATTGAATCCATTAATATTTTGGTATGCATGGAGTTGAACTTGAAGCATAGTAATTTACACTTGCAAATCAAATTTTGTATTTATTGCATTAACATAAAAAATATAAATATAACCTATATTGACAATTGACAAATAACCAGAAACAGCATTCAAGCGACGAGAGCCGAGGGCCGGTTATTTTTTCTAGGACAAAAAGGGAATAACCAAGGGCTGAACCAATGATAACCGCAGTTATTATTGATTATCCGCTTAAAATTGATTTATGATTGTGTACAAACAGAAATATTCCAGAGTTGGGTGCAGTAGCTCGTGTTGATTATGGGTAAACCCATAATTAGTTAGATAATGTAACGTCGCCAAAACCATAAGGTGTATGCGACTTATTTCTTGAAAAAATTCCTATTGATCTCAGTTTATAATGAAGTTATATTCATTTCGTTTCAGTTCTCCTAAGAAAAACACGACTGTATCTTTTGTTTGTTTTGAACTGTCAAATTTCAAAATAAAAACATTGCTTTGTATATCTGATCTTCAAATTAATTCCCTTCATATCATGCTTGGGGTCTATCTATGTTCTTTATTGATCTGAGAAATGATGGAATTACTGACGTGAGAAAGGTCACCTAAATATTCTCATGGAGACTAAAGGTAAGCGTCCACCTATCGGCAGCGAACGAAGCGGACGAAGCGGATTTTAGAAGTCTTTGTATAGAAACTAATGGAAGCGCGCCCACCTGCCCGCGCCGAACGACTCGGATCACCGGCTTTCCCTGCAATAGCCCAACTATTCCGACGCGTGCCGGTGACGTCATGCGGATTTCTATCTGTAGACGCGCTTTTTCACGATCTACCCATATATTCTGGGTGCCGGTGGGACAAATTGCAAATTAAAAAAGTCATATTATTGGTCCAATTTTTTTTTAAATGATGTAAACGGCTGCATTAAAATCAATATATCCATATTACAGGAAACTGCCACTTTCTTTTCGAAGAATTTGCAGCTTTGACCTTTTGTTGAGATTCCATACATATTCAACTGAGGCAGAACAAATTCAGTTTGTGCATATATAGTCTTTCCCTATTTTGTATTCTGTTTCAATAAATGTGGTTTCAAGATGTCTTCAAGAGTTGTAAATTTAGCTTGAGACATACGAAGATATTGGTAGAATTTGACGTCATCGTTTAACAAATCAGAAAAAAGGGTGTAATATTCTCCATGTTGCGATCTCTTTTTGAATATATCGTGTACCCAGACATTGTGTTTCCTTTTCTTAGATATTCTGGCATTTTCTTCCTCTTCCTCTTCCGCTAATAAGCAAGCAACTACGACAAATTGTTCCTCTTCGATTGCTTCCATTGTCTCACAAACACATTCTACACACACGCGATTACAGCTCTTGAATGAATTGGCATACAGAGAGACCACCTGAAGTCGATCTAAAATCTTGAGATTGGTCGGTAAAAATCGTGAGATCTCAAGATCAATTGTGAGATATGGCATCCCTGGTGGCATCGACAATCCGATTGCTAGTCGTTTCCTAGAATGCGCTCGCTCCGTCCGCTTCGTTCGCTGCCGATAGGTGGACGCTTACCTTAATAAGAGCCGTATTAATGAGGTAATTGAAGTCTGCATTGAACATATCTCTAAAGCCCCAAAAAGTGAACTCGCAGGGTTATTAACTCGATCAATTGTGTCACGTGACGGATCGACTCGGATCACGGACCCGGGTTCTAAGTTTACGAACACTTCAGGTTTAGGATTTGAAGTGACAGACGTATCAATAACATAACCAAATATTTTATGGATTTATTTCTCTAGCTTTGCTGGCATTCTTTGGCTTTTGTAAAATCTTTCTTATAATTTCTGGTGTGCCCTCCCATGTTTAATGTTATCTTCGAGTAACTCTGTTAAAGAAGGGTTTAGCTTTAACGCAGAAAGATCTGCATATAAAGTTATGAAGAAGTTGTTTTATATTATTTTCTTGGCTCATAGAACATTTTACATTGAGCCAAGTTCTCTTCTCTTTCCATGATTTTTAGTAAAATAATATATGAAAATACTAAGAAAAGAGTAGACATATTCCCGCCTTTTTCAAATACAAAATTGAACTGCAGTGCGCATGCGGTGACTGTACGACCCTGCTCTCGGGTAGGGTTACGATAGATCAATCTGAGTCAGTGATCGAGTTAATAGCACCGTACTTTCCGAACACGGATTAGATGTTCGAGATAGGTAAACGAACGCGAAGGTTAGGGATCGGGTTAAGCCGAGTTTGTTTCCGAAAGGCTTATGCAATTCCCGATTGCATAACCGGGTCGTCTAAGCAACATTTAAGCCCTGAATGACTTTCATCAATGGAATAAACGTCACAAGGGCTAAACGTTGCTTAGACAAACGGTGCAATCGGGCTTATTAGTTACAATAGGATAAAAAGAAGCATAGTTATATACGTTGAAAACCTAACCTAATTCCTGGTAAATCATTTCATTTCCAGGTGAGCTTGAGTCCTCCAGGCTTAATCCGATGTTTGGCCGTGTCGCCATCTGGATTGTGGGTCGCCGCGGGACAATCTTCAGGAAATATCGCAGTTTTAGATACGAGAACAGGCTTGATAATATCCTCCTGGAGAGCCCACGAGGGAGAGGTGTTGCAGTTGGTGGCGGTCGACAACAACACTCTTATTTCTAGCAGTTTAGATCAAAATATATCGGTTTGGAATGTACCTGATGGAAAATTCAAGTTTCATATGAGGTGAGATTTTAGTTTTATTCATATTGTTTTTGTTTTCAAGACTGCGGGCCGACTGTAAACAAGATAATAATGAATGAAAGTATTTCCCTCGTGTGAATTTTATTTATGAAAGAATAGCAGTATTTTGATTTTCCAGGTTTAATATTATTCAAAAAATATAATATGATACGACGTTTTCGGGCAGTGCCCTTTTTCTTTTCCAACAAGTGTTTAGAAATTTTATAATAATATAAATTGTTTGTTTGTTCTTATTGTTTTTTTACAATTGTGTATATTGTTTTTTACAGGCTAGAAAATGCACTGCCCGAAAACGTCGCAATCATTTTATTATTTTTGAATAATATTAAACCCTGAAAATCAAATACTGCTATTCTTTCAAGATAATAATAATACCCATTAAATAAAAGAATAATGAGTTATTATTCACTGCTGTCAGTTCAAAAATTTAACTTGAATAAAATATTCTTTAAATTGATATTTCTTCAGAACTCTAAAGTACTCCAATTAACAAATGGGTATAAATACCTTTGGTCAATCAAGGACCAAATCTACTTTTATTACACCAATCAAACCAATTTTGATTACAAAATGTACAATCCCAAGTTCTTCAAAAATTTCTCATGTGTCAACTTAACTTTTTCCACACTTGTAATGAAATGGTATTGTCACAGTCGCCAAATGTGAATAATAGCTATCAGTATAAGCTCGTTGCATAATATACTATTTCAAAATGAATGCAAATTATGTGTTTTTTTATTATTAAAAAAACGCATAATTTGAAGCACCCTTTAACAGTATATAATTATATTTTTTTGGAGATTGGCTTTAACCATCTCATGTATATCAAAGATATAACCTGTGTATTGCACACAACCCTCATAACACATCTTGTATAATCAATTCAAGCGGATAACCAATAATAACTGCTGTGTTCTTGGTTCAGCCCTTGGTTATTCCTTTTTTGTCCTAGAACGAATAACCGGACCGGCCCTCGGCTCTCGTCGCTTGAAAGCGGTTCTGGTTTTTGTCAATTGTCAATATAGGTTTTATTTATTATTTTTTTAGTTTTATCAATAAATACAAAATTCGATTTGCAAATGTAAATTATTATGCTTCAAGTTCACTCTGTTGCATCCAAAAATATTAATGTTTGAAACGTGGATTAAATGTAACGATGAACATATGTTTTTCAGAATGTTCCGCTTGACAAAAGAAGTTTTTTCGTTTGAAGAGAAAATATTACCGAAAATATACAGGAGGACAATATCCAATAGATTTAAATTCACATGTATTGATATCGCTGTGGTATTTGGCTACATCTCACATGTCACAGTGAAGTTTGCAATTAATAAAACTTCTTTTGGTAACTTTAACACAAATTCATAATTTTTCTAACAGTCGAGAGCTATCAATTGTAACACAAAGCTTTTCCCATTATCCCAGTAAAGAAAGAATGTTTTGTTATACTCAAACAATATCAGCAATCTTTAAGAACTTCGGACAACTCTTAAACTTTTAAATGATATTAACAAGTCAGAAGCTTTTGGATGCGTTAATTTCCGAACCTAACTAAGAGATTTCAATAGATAAGTTTAATTCCTAAATGAGCCGATAATTGAAATTGTTGAAATAGTTTTCTCAATATAGATCCTAACGTGGCTAAGCTCACGAATACATATCTTCTACAAGTATGCTTCGTCAGTCAACAACTTTTGAAATTTGCCGCGTACAACCCTACTTTTCTAATAATCAATGACGTCGAAGGGCTAATTCATGACGTCATTACTTTGAACCAAAAATAACCAAAACCGCTTGAATGCAATTGGTTAACCAAAATGATAACCGGTTATCCGCTTGAAATTGATTCATATTATTTGTTCATTGGACCATCCATCGCGTCAAACTAAACTGAAACATAGCATGTAAATATGTCCAGTATAGCACTGTCCAACTGCACGGCAAAATTCTCTCTCTGATGCATTGAATATCGTATGTTTCCAATGTGAATTTCCAAACCTGTACATGACCAATAACTAACTTGTACTTAACCATTGAGTTTGTCACACGTTTTTTATCATTATTCCGAAATTTAATTCGATATTTAGGATAAAATACCATACTATTTAAATCTAAGGGAGATGATTACCCTTCAATAGGGTCCTGTAGCGGTCACTAGTGTTTCGAAAAATCATCACTTGGAATGCCAGACCTGGTTTAAAACACCCTCTTGGTCCAAGAGCATGAATTAAGTATTTTGTATCTAATTATTGAAGGTATTTATTCGAATAGTTTTAAGTTTCAATTTTGTAAAAACGGCAAGACAGGGTTTTTTCTACTGAGGTTTTTCCCTGTGCTCTGGTATCATACGCCAGAATAGTATGGTACCCCGTTTTGCACCAACCTCAGCTAGGGACTTTTTTGTCTCATGTAATGTATTGTTTTAGCTCTCAATTTAAAAGAATAAATAAACTTAACCATTTCAGAATAATATCAAAACGAACTTTTTTCTTGCAGGGGAAGCACAGAACCAGTTCACTGCCTCAACGTCTACAACACAGAATTGATCTCAGGCTCAACAGCAAACAGGATAGGGGTGCACACTTCTATAGACGTAGACGCCAGTTTTTCTAGCACCAAACTGAGATCGGATGCCTTCAAGGGTTTATTAACGTCCATGGTTCTTTTGCCGCTGAATAGATTGTTATTGTTAGGAGCAGATACCGGTAATATTAATCTCTTATGTTGATTCTGTGGTATTCAGTTGTTTCAGTTTCACCAACTGCAATAGAAAGAAATTTATTAGAAAATGACACTTATGGAAAATTTTAGAAAATATGAGTACGAATGAGAACAATGAAAATTTTCGAAAGATAATATTTTTATGTGATATATAGATTTAAATTATTCAAATAACAAAAAGGCATTGCGATTTCTATAAAAATCACTTTACAAATACTGGACCCCTCAGAAAATCATAGCGATTATCGGTTTTTCGTTTCGTAGTCAGATTTTCGAGAAAAAATTATTGAATTCACCAAAGAAGCTAGCAAACGATCAGAATCGGCGGTTGATTATGACGTACGCGTTAGCATTAATTTCATTGGTTGAATGTTGAATCAACGTTTACAACAATGTCGACTGGCAACTCTGTTGTGAATCGTCATCTCCTCTAATTATGCTTGCCCTTACGTCATCATGGCCCCACGTTTGAACGAATAAAGAAAACGCATTATCAATTATTAATTAAAAATTAATTACTTGAAATTTCAAGTGAATAATCGGATATTTATAAATTTTTCCGTCGGCCTCTAAATGAAATACGAGTTTAATGTGTACGGAATTGAACATTAATCTTCAATTTATGCTATTATTATTATTATTTGTGCAATTGTCATGGGCAACCGAACACAAAGCATTCAGAAACGATACGATTAATGTCAAAACTCTATTGGACCCTAGAAATTTTATTATGGTCAAATGTATAGTCCGTTCATAAAAGTTTGAGCAGTCGGTTGGCCATGACAATTTGGCATATTCCACTGTGTATATCAAAATTTCAGGTTATGTTGTTCATATTCTTGTCAGATTGATACGCAATGTTGTCAATATTGCATAAAGTTCTCTGATAACTAGCAAGCTTGTCGGACGAGGCCGGGTACATTCGGCAACGTTGACTTTATTTTACGTTATGACAGCAAATACTGCCAACTTCAGATAAATATACAAACACCTACTATGCGCTCAAACTTTCGTGAACGGACTATATGTGTTGTGCGAAATAAGAATGTATTTCAACCAAAAATTTATTCTCAATTCTTAATTAGGTCGACAGAAAAATCTTGTGATCAATTCGTTTATTAATGACCTAGTTGATTAATTAACTATTACACTACTTTTGAGGCTGTCACACGAAAAAGTCTGTATTTTTAACATACTGAAAATATCCATTCTGATCAATTCTCCGAAACAATTACATGAAATATGGGAATTATGATAAACATTTATTCCGATTTCTATATTTTCCGTTGTTATTCACGATCTTTCGAAATTTTTCATTGATCATCTGAACTAATGAGTACTTTTATTTTTTACCTAAGGCTAAAAAAGATGAAAACTTTTAAATAAATCAAACAAATCATGTCAGCGAAGGAAAATATGTTGGAAACAATCCTGGTTGAAGGAATATTTGATGTGTTCATGAATACCATAATAGAAACATTCCTTTTGTACGTAATGGTGATCCTTATATGAGATTATATATGGAATTGTTTTCACGCTTTTGAGATTTGTAATATTGTGTATACGAGTGTTTGTGGAAGCATATTATGATCCAACTCTTTTATTTATGTTTTTCACATATACATTTTTCAACTTTAATATTATTCAGTGGTTTTATATGCGATAGTTGTTCGGGCTTTTATGTACAGGGTCATCTATGAGTTATATCTTTTCTAAACAGGCGGTAGAACTCGTGAAAAAATCTTTTTGCTACGAATCGTCAAATCAAATATTTGATAAGAATAAAATGGAAGATAAATCGATATTTGAATAAATAAGCGGAATTTTTTGTGTATTGACCTACCTCGATGAGTTCTATCACCTGCTCAAAGTAAAAAGTAAACCTAGAGTTGCCTTCGCGCTTTTGTTATGCATCCAAGTAGAATCTGTTTATGCACGCGAACAACATTCCGGCGTCGCGAACTTGTGCCGTATATTTATTCCGTATTGGGATAATTGGTCTAACGCTCCCCTCCTCAGATACTAACGGATTGCGTCTGTTTCAGAAAATTCTGTTAGTTCGGCAACATCGTATGTTAGTGTTTAGTTTCTGGATGAAATGTGTTTACATTTTCATTACGAATTGACGTTCATAAACTGAGTTATTTTACTGATTTGTTGGAAATTTATTGTTGCTTAATTAATAATGATAATAATATTTATAATTATAGTAGTAGAGCTGGAACGAATTTTAGGGTAGTATTTTGAGGCAAGCTGAAAACTTGTCAGATACCTCTCCTATTATATCCCAACTCGGGATTGCAGATCTGGCTGTGAGTTGCGGGGCTAAATCAACCCTACATTTTAATGGCCTGGCAGGTAGAAAGCCCTACCGAAATGATCTGTCTTTTTGGGAATCTTATTTTTTAGTTATAAGTAACACTCCATTAAAATTTCAAGCTGCCTCAAAAACATTTTTTATAATTTTTTGCAAAATATTTTTGCACGCGTCTGGCAATATTAAAACCCCGATTAAATTATTTGGCTTATTTTTTTTTAGTATTTATAAAGCATTACACTACAAACATATATAAATTGCGTATTGCCTCAAATATTTTTGGAAAGAAAAAAAAATATTTTTAAAAATGTAGCTCTCGGACTATTAATATTCCGGTAATTATAGCTAAGGAAACATTACTACAATGTTGTATTATATTCAGGAATTGAGGAAATGAAAATCTAACCAATTGTTTACTTCGCCCCACTGCGGCAGTAAAATGCTTTCTATCTCACTCTAATGCTTGATGATTACAATGCGGTACTATTTTCGCGTAGGGGCATCTCTATGTTTATTTCTCATCACCAGTGTATAAAAAAAACTCAACTGGACAAACAACCTGTATATGATTCAACATAAAATAAATTTTTTAATGAATAAATTACCTGCTTCTGGAATAATTCTAACGAATACGTCAGGACAAGAGTCATGATATAGATAAAATAATAATAGTTTATAAGGAGAAACATAAAAGTTTGAATAACTATTGCATTATAAAATTCCACGTTATTTATTTATCATGTAATTCTTATTAGTCAATTATGGTGTGATATGCATGAGATGTTGAGAAGAATGATGAAATATATGCAATATTTTGTTTATGTTAACATTTCTCTCATACAAGACACTTTCTATAGTCCGTTCACGAAAGTTTGAGCCGTTTGTTGGCCATGACAATTTGGCATATTCCACTGTGTATATTAAAATCTTAGGTTATGTTGTTTATTTTTTTGTCAGATTGATATGCAAAATTGTCAATATTGCATAGAGTTCTCTGATAACTCGCAAGCTCGTCGGACAAAGCCGGGTGTATTTGGCAACGTTGACTTTACTTTACGTTATGACAGCAAATACTGCCAACTTCGGATAAATAAACAAACGCCTACTATGCTCTCAAACTTTCGTGAACGGACTATAGGTAGGGTTTCATTTTTGACAGTAGGTGAATCCCATCAAATTATGCATTATGATACTTTGAACTTATGTTGGTTTTTGTCGGTAGAGGCCGATTCCAGAACAAAACATTTTTTGTTTGGCAGTCAGTTTTTCAAGAAAAAATTGAAATCACCGAAATAAGCTAGCAAATTCGAACGATCGGAATTAAAAGGCGTTTAAGTGTAACGTTTGCGACAGCATTCATTCATTTGGTTGAATGAAATCCCATTTTCAATATTCAATTAAAACTTAATTATTTGAAATTTTAAGCGAATGATTGACTCAATGTGAAAACATGCTGTATTGTCTGGCTTATTATCGAATCAACTTGACAGACAACGCTTTAATCATTTTCCAACTAACAAAAGATTAGCGGTCACGTTTTTTGATTTCTTTTCAAACAGACTTGAATTTGATGGGTTTCTCTTTCTGTTAATAAGAAGATTATTAAAAAATACCTGTTTGGTCAAATGAGTTATTTTGATCACTTGTAATCTGTAAGAATGCCTGAAAGAATAACGGAATTCGAACAAAGCAAATTTTATAGTATATTTTTTGTTTTGTATTATTGTCATACTGGTTTTTTTAGTGAATTTTAGATGAACCATTCTTACAATTTACTTAACCAACAATAAAATATACTTTTCACACACCACTTTTAGTACCACAAATTTTTAAAACATTGTTTAAATATCAAAATTTTCCATTTTTTGTTTGATATTTTGTTATTGTGTTTTTTCTGTCTCAAACCAAAGAAATAAAATTTAATATATTGAACCCTCCAATTTTGATATAGTGGGTAGGAATTTTTTATTGAAAAATTTTCTTATCGCAACCACTTCTGAAATAATCTTGTATTATGTGATATATTTCTCAACAGAAATCTTTAATTATTGAAATTATAAAATTATCATTATAGTATTGGTATATGTTTATTGATTTTTTTCTTGTTAATAAATACTTATTTAAGAAACAAGTGAACTCATTTCAAAGTACGGCTGTGAATCTATACTGGATAAAAAACATCGATGGAAGCAAGGGTTTTCTTCAATTTTTGAGCGCTCGTTCTACTTAAGCTAGTACTGAAGGATTTTCCAATAAGAGGTGTTATTTTGATATTCGAAGAAAAATGCCATTTTTCAATATAAATGATCGGATGTTTATTTCATTATAAAGAAGAAGCTATGCCGTTAATAGTGGAATATAACATCAAGCAAATGAACACCACAACCACGCTTACAGGACCATATCCTTTTAATGAAATTTTCCATAATCAAATCGCAAAGTGGCTGCTCTATGTCCTCGATAGCCTCACGAATTCCATATTTGAGGTCTTGAATCGACGCTGGGCTATTGGCGTAGACCTTCTCTTTCACGTGTCCTCAAAGGAAGAAGTCGCAAGGTGTTAAATCACAAGATCTCGGTGGCCAATTGTGATCACCTCTTCGAGAGATAACACGGTCCGGAAACTTTGCCCGAAAAAGATCAACGGTTTCGTTGCTTGTGTGACACGTAGCGCAGTCTCGTTGAAAGAAAACGTTGTCCAGATCAATACTATCCAATTTCGGCCATAAAAATCATTAATCATCTCTCGATAGCGCGATAACGACGAGGAATGGACAAACCTGGGTTTTCTTCAACACTTTCGTCTACAGCAGCAATGTTCTCGGCTGTTCTTGAACGACGTGCATGGGTTTTATTCTTCACATCACTAACTTGTCTCAACAGCTAGAATTTTTCCACCAATTTCTTCATTGCGGTCCGACAAGGTGCTTCACGAAGACCCAAAAATGTTCGAGTTTTACGAACCGTCTGCCAAATTTTCACCACTTTTATAGTGAATTCAAATAATTTCAATGCGTTTTTGAAGTGTGTATCGTTCCATTAATGGCGTAGTTCGTACTTGTCAAATGTCAAAAAATTACAGCTGTTTTCTCGACTATTTTGCCGATCGTGATGAGATTTTGCACTATTAATGAGTATTGATCTCGAGTCTTATACATAAAATTTTGAGGTGATAATTTTATTTTTCCACCAATAATCGGGCGCTAAAAAGCGCCTGCTCAGGGCTTTCTCAGTATTTTTCATCATCTTACTGTTGTATCTTGAAAAAAATGCGTGAATGAAACTAAACTAAATTGAATTATAAATAACAAAGCTTCAAATTGAGCACATCAACTTGAAATTTTCACGATAAATTTCTGCAAAATCGTACAGGGTGTCGGTGAACTATGGTCATTAAAAATTTTTTATCAATAGCTTAGACAGAATATTGAGAAGAAAAATACTTAAATTTCCACAAATAAATATTCGATTCGATTGAAATTTATTTTGAGATTGAAAACTAATATACTGAATGTTCATGCAAAATTTCAGGAGGATTGCATCATCAGAACCATAGAATTTAATTTTTTTAATTTAGTTTTTCATGTTCTTTATAATTTCCAGAATATAATTCCGATTGTGCTGAGATTCTGCATTATATATTTGGTACATATCGCTAAGTAATCCAGTCGAATTGTGCTTTTAGCAGGAAAGTTTTGGGGTAGTTTTGATTTCTTCAATTTTTTATGTTTTTTGGGGTGCTGAATCCGAATTTGAGGTTTGCTAACAAAATTTCGTGACGGAACATAGAAAAAAATACAAAAAAAGAATAAAAATCTCATTCTTGGTCAGTTTTTTGCTTATTACTCGGAAACTATCAACTTTTCGTGAAAAACCTTTCCATACAAAATGAAAGTACATAAAATTTCCTACAAATTGTATTACAACAGCTTATTCTGCGACAACCCGTTCTGGCTCAAATTATAGTTGAAAATGAGGTATTTACTATGACTCAATAAATGAAAATAAATTAAATTCCGTGGTTGCGATAATGCGAACGTCTTGAAATTTTGCATGAACATTCAGTATATCAGTCTCAATTCACAAAAAAAATCACTCGAATCAGATATCTTGTTATGGAAATATAAAAATTCTTCTTTTCAACATTCCAATTGAATTTTCTATGGTTCTGTTCACACTATGGTCACACAATTTTGCATTAGGCTTATTATGAGCACCTTGCATTTGGCCGCAACTTTTCATTTCGATTGGTTTCGTTTTCTCTGAGATATTGAGGAACAAAAATTTTGAATGGGCATGTTTTATGAAACAAAATATGGCCATTCAAAATGTTTGTTTCTCAATATCTCAGACAAAATGAAACAGATCGAAATGAAATGTTGCGGCCAAATGCAAGGTGCTCATAATAAGCTTCATGCAAAATTGTGTGACCATAGTGTGAACAGAACCATAGAAAATTCAATTGGAATATTGAAAAGAAGAATCTTCATATTTCCATAACAAGACATCCGATTCGAGTGAAATATTTTTTATGAATCGAGACTGATATACTGAATGTTCATGCAGAATTTCAAAAGGATCGCATCATCGGAACCATAGAAATTATTTTTTTTTCATTTATTGAGTCATAGAAAACACCTCATTTAAAACTATAATTTGAGCCAGAACGGTTCATCGCAGGAAAAACTTTAATAGTGCAATTTGTTTGAAATTTTATGTACTTTCATTTTGTATAGGAAGGCCTTTCATGAAAAAATGATAGTTTCCGAGTTATAAGCAGAAAACTGCCAAAGAATGAGATTTTTTCTCTTTTTTTGTCTTTTTTTCAATGTTCCCCCACGAAATTTTGTTAGCAAACCTCAGATTCGGATTCATCACCCCAAAAACATAAAAAATCGAAAAAATCAAAACTACCCCAGAACTTTCCTGCTAGGGGTTCTTTTGAGCACAAATTGACTGGACTATAGTCCCATATAAAATTTCGAGGTATAGTCTTATTACTCCATCAATGAACGAACGCTCAAAAGCTTCTGCTCAGGGCTTTTCTTCAATTTGTTTATTTTCTAATTGTTTCATTTCGTGAAAAATGCGTGAAGAAAACTAAATCAGATTGCATTATGAATTAGAGCTTCAAATTCAACACATCAACAACAAATGATGAGCCGAAAATGAAGAACTTAGGAACCCGAAAATATCGGCCGTATGTGTAATGATTCATATCAGGAACATTGAGATTCTGCTGGCGTGACCACTAATTGAACTTTCCAAACGATTATCCTTCTTCTTAGCGTTGAAGAAGCCGACGAAGATACCGAAAAGTGAGTTTTCGTCAAGGAAGCGTCCTATTGGTGGAGGTATCACCGAAGAATTTGGCCTTGCTGCAGCACGATATCATGTTTGTGGGTCAACGAGCTCCCGGACTGGGTCACACACTTTTCAATTTCTTCTAAGCCAGTCTTAATTTCATTCACCGGACTTAAATTACTTTCTTCTTTAGCCTACGGACGATCTGAACTTAATACAATTCGAGGATGTGATACGAAGTCTTCCAGTATAAGGTTTCTTTTTGATATTCAAAAATGTTCAAGAAAAACCCTATATACAGGGTGTCCCAAAACTCGACGTCAACCCGGAACCGGGTGAAAAGGCAAGTAATGCTGGTTGTCAGAAAAATATAAAAAAAATCTAAGTTGCATGATTTTAAAATAATGGGCATTAAAAAAACACGCAAAATTCCACACCCTGTGGCAGTCTTTTCGCTCCTGTTGCCACAAATATCAACTTTTGCCAACTTTTTTTTTGCTGTGTAACCTTGAATAATGCTTGTCTAAACTGTAATCAAAATTTGGATACCAGCTGCTCTAGGTTTCATGAAAATAGGGCTTGCTTCTCAGAAAAAAATTCAAAATAAACAATTGCCTAGTTTCAACTGGCTGTATCGAAAAAAAATTGTACTACGCAAGTTTGGCATGTTTTGTGAAACACGGCCACGAGATTGGACCAGAACGTCCGATCCATCTTCCGGGAAAAAATGTTACCAGAAAAAAAATTCCAGAGAAATTTCTACGGAAAATTTTTTCTGGAAAAATGATTTTCTCTGGAAATTTTTTTTCCTGGAAGATGGATCGGACGTTCTGGTCCAATCTCGTGGCCGGCCCGTTCACCTGACTTGAATCCATTGCACTTTTTTACTGGGAAGCAGTTTAAGAAGAAGTGTATTCAAAGGCAATCGAAAATAAATCTGAACTACGGCAGCTACAGTTTAACAAGTATTATACCATTTTGGAATCCTTACTAAATGCTCACAAAACATGCCAAACTTGCGTAGTACAATTTTTTTTCGATACAGTCAGTTGAAACTAATTGTTTACTTTGAATTTTTTTCTGAAAAGCAAGCCCTATTTTCATGAAACCTAGAGCAGCTGGTGTCCAAATTTTGATTACAGTTTAGACAAGCATTATTCAAGGTTACACAGCAAAGAAAAGTTGGCAAAAGTTGATATTTGTGGCAACAGGAGCGAAAAGACTGCCACAGGGTGTGGAATTTTGCGTGTTTTTTTAAATGCCCATTATTTTAAAATCATACAACTTAGATTTTTTTTTTAATATTTTTCTGACAACCAGCATTACTTGCCTATTCACCCGGTTCCGGTTGACGTCGAGTTTTGGGACACCCTGTATATATTCTTTTGAAATCAAGAGCTAATAGTCCATGGGCCAGCGCATGTTTTTCATAACGATTACTTACAATCTGAATATTTGTGAGTAGCTTCATTTTGACGAGACGTCCAACTTTTTCCTCTACGAAAATTCTCGATAGTGAGAGCTAATACAGTATGGAGGCGTCAAAAGTGTTAAATGGGTGAATGTTCAAATTTTATTTTTAACAGCTACTTTATAAATCAAATCTTGAAACAATTTTATTACAAATTGAAAACAATTGTACTACAAAAATGATGATTCTATCAAAGTGTCCCCCACTCCTAACATGTATCGACAACTAGGTCTAAGAAAATTATTACTAACCGGCTGATTTTTTCACTGTTGCTTAGCAAATATTTCCTTTATGACTGGTCACATTGTCCTACAAATTGAGTGGTACGTTTTTCCAGTCCTACGCTCGGAAATTGTCAATTGTTAGTAATCATTTTTAATTGTGGGTTCTGTGCTCCGGTTAGTAATAATTTTTTTAGACCTTGATGGAATTTATCACAATTCGAAGATGTCTTTGTTTATACAAAATTTTCCAATAAAAGTATTCATTTTAATAATGAAAAATGTTCGAGAAAAGTTCATTGGTGAAGCAATAAAGCTATTATACCTCAAATTTTTGTATAGGACTTGAGATTGATACTTAATATAGGAATGCAAAATCTAGGTACGATCTGAAATACATTCCGGAAATTATTCGAAAAATTGAATATGTTAAAAATCCATAACTAAAAATATCAATATTCTACGCTTCTGATTTCAGAATCCTTCAGAAAGTTTGCATGGTCATTCACTTCCAACTCGAGTTCATTTCAATCGAAAATTTTTTCATGGGAATATTTGAATTTTTTCTATGGTTGTAGAAACGCAAATTTTTGCGTACAGGGTATCCCATTTTGGGCACTTTCACGGGATATCTCCGTTATTTTTAACGTTAGCGGGATGCGGTTTTCGCGACAGTGTGCTACTTTGTTATGAAACTAAAGATGGCGCAGTTTTTGCATAGCCCTCTTAGTTTTTGCTATACAGGGCTGAAATGAAAAGTATCACTTTTTAATCACCCCCCGTATCTCAGTTGTACTTAAACTTGGAGAAATGGTTGAAACGCATTCCTATTTT
The DNA here is from genome assembly GCA_013421045.1 of Propylea japonica. Taxonomy (NCBI): domain Eukaryota; kingdom Metazoa; phylum Arthropoda; class Insecta; order Coleoptera; family Coccinellidae; genus Propylea; species Propylea japonica. The sequence goes on from CM024248.1 coordinate 17,497,071, forward strand.
TTTTCCGTAGAATCCAGTGGCGTAGTTAGTTTTTCAATTAAACTTTCCGTTTTGAGTTATTGAGCGAACATATGTTTTTTTTAAATGGACACCCTGTATATTATTTTTTATTCTTATTAAGCACAATCTCAGCTTTTCAAAAACATATTATTTTATGCATTTATTTTCAAAACCAAGCTCAGAATTGAAGATTTTGTTATTCAATTGTCAATAACTAAGAAGTAGGCTATGACTGTTTATTAAAAACAAAAAATAAATGTCAGGATTTCGTTAGAAATAGAAAATGATGTTAACATAATATCTAGATCACAAACAAGCAGCCGTTATGAGAAAAACTTAAAACTGAATCATTAATAGTAGTGTTCTTTCGTACTGATTGAACTGATGGAACTTATTCCGCGATTAGAATAATCACTTGCAATCACTTTAGAGTTGTGGAAGGTGGAACTGATTGAAAACGAAAGAACGATCGCTTCAACTGATCTTTCTGATTGAAGTTATATAAATCACTTCGTTCAGTTCGAAAGAACATCACTAATATAATAATATAATAAATTAAAAAACTGAGAGAAATGTAAACTTTTAAATCAACCGACAAAGCTCTGACATTTTTTTTTTTTTAATAAACAGTCATAGAGCCTACTACCATTGTATAAGAATCTCTTATACAATGCTACTATACATACTTAGTTATTGACAATTGAATTAAAAAATCTTGAATTCTAGGCTTGGTTTTGAAAATAAATGCATAAAATAATATGTTTTTGAAGAGCTGAGTTTGTGCTTAATAAGAATACAAAATAATATACAGGGTGTCCAATTTAAAAAAACATATGTTTGCTCAATAACTCAAAAACGGAAAGTTTAATTGAAAAACTAACTACGCCACTGGATTCTACGGAAAAAAAATCTATAGGAATGCGTTTCAACCATTTCTCCAAGTTTAAGCACAACTGAGATACGGGGTTGATAAAAAAGTGATACTTTTCATTTCCGCCCTGTATAGCAAAAACTAAGAGGGCTATACAAAAACTGATTGCGCCATCTTTAGTTTCACAAAAAAGTAGCACACTGTCGCGAAAACCGCATCCCGATAACGTTAAAAATAACGGAGATATCCCGTAAAAGTGCCCAAAATGGGATACCCTGTACTACTTTGAATTGATACTGCAAAATTTCAGCTCGATCGAACTGAGGAATCCTGTTTAGAAAAAAATTAATTCTATGATGGTTCTGATTGAGAATTGAATTTGACGGATTCGTTTCCAGCTGTTGGGACAAGTTAGTGATGTGAAGAATAAAACCCGTGCAATTCTCTGGAATTAGGCATTCCACAAACGTCATTACACCGTATTTTGCATAAAGTTTTGAGTCTTAAGGCTTATAAAGTTCAGTTGACACAAGAACTCAAGCCTGCCGATTATCAACAACGTCGTGTCTTTGCTTATTGGGTCGTTGAAATGCATGAAAATGATCCGAATTCCATCGAAAAATCATCTTGAATGATGAGGCCCATTTCCACCCAGGTGGCTTCGTCAACAAGCAAAATTGTCGCATCTGGGGCTCTGGGCCAAGAGTTATTGTTGAAAAGCCTCTCTATGCTCAACGTGTGACTGTTTGGTGCGGTTTATGGTCCGTCGGAGTCATTGGACCTTACTTTTTCGAAAATGAGGCTAGAGCAACAGTTACGGTGAATGGATTGCCCTATCGAGAGATGATTAATGATTTTTTATGGCCGACATTAGATAATATTGATCTGGACAACGTTTACTTTCAACAAGACTGAGCTACGTGCCACACAAGCAACGAAACCATTGATCTTTTGCTGGAAAAGTTTCCGGACCGTGTTATCTGTCGAAGAGGTGATCACAATTGGCCACCGAGATCTTGTGATTTAACACCTTGCGACTTCCTTCTTTGGGGCCACGTGAAAGAGAAGGTCTACGCCAATAACCCAGCGTCGATTCAAGACCTCGATGATGGAATTCGTGAGGCTATCAAGTACATAGGGCAGCCACTTTGCTATTTGGTAATGGAAAATGTCATTAAAAGGATATGGTCCTGTAAGCGTGGTCGTGGTGTTCATTTGCTTGATGTTATTTTCCACTATTAACGGCACAGCTTCTTCTTTATAATGGAATAAACATCCGATCATTTCTATTGAAAACTGGCATTTTTCTTTGAATATTAAAATAACACTTCTTATTAGAAAACCCATTGTTTGAAGTATTTTATCATTATGCGTTCATTTCCAAACGATAATATAAAACATTCAATCAAAACTTGTTATCATATCCTGAAGATTATGGTCTCAGTACACCGGATATTGTGTCACCTTATCTCAGTATCAACAGTCGTTTTCTAAAATTCTCAACCGCGAATTTTTCGTTAATAGCAACCCGCATGCAATATCGCGAAAACAAGAGATAATCAGTACAATACTCGCATTATTAACTTATTATTTATTCGTGGAATGAGCGAAAGTAGGTCCAGATCGAAACCAAAACCGAATCATCAGAATAGCTTACAAATAATCGTGAAACCTCCTGGCCATTGTGTGGCTGTGTGCCGACTTGTATGTCACAACTTTCGAATAATTATTATTATCGATGTCTAATAGCGTTCATCGCCACGCCCTCAAAATGTTCTAGACATGCTTATTTTTGCCATTCAACGATACGGTATGGCTTTTGATGAATGGCTGTTTTGATCACGAATAATGATCAACTTTTACATCATTTATCTTGTTTTTTGAGTACTTTGTGTCATTTGGAATAAAGTCTATTTGATATACCTTAAAGGTTTTCCAATAAGAGGTGTTATTTTGATATTCAAAGAAAAATGCCATTTTTCAATATAAATGATCGGCCGTTAATAGTTGAAAATAACATCAGGCAAAAGACCACCTCTACAACGCTTACAAGACCATATTTTTTTAATGAAATTTTCCATAACCAAATCGCAAAGTGGCTGAGGACTTGAATCGACGCTGGGTTATTGGCGTAGACCTTCTCTTTCACGTGGCCCCAAAGGTAAAAGTCGCAAGGTGTTAAATCACAAGATCTCGGTGGCCAATTGTGATCACCTCTTCGAGAGATAACACGGTCCGGAAACTTTTCCCGCAAAATATCAATGGTTTCGTTGCTTGTGAGGCACGTAGCGCCGTCTTGTTGAAAGTAAACGTTGTCCAGATCAATACTATCCAATTTCGGCCATAAAAAATCATTAATTATCTCTCGATAGCGCAATCCATTCACCGTAACTGTTGCTCCAGCCTCATTTTCGAAAAAGTGAGGTCCAATGCGGACCATAAACCGCACCAAACAGTCACACGTTGAGGATAGAGAGGCTTTTCAACAATAACTCTTGGGTTTTCCGAGTCCCAGATCCGACAATTTTGCTTGTTGACGAAGCCACCGAGGTGGAAATGGGCCTCATCACTCAAGATGATTTTTCGATGGAATTCCGCATTTCAACGACCCAATCAGCAAAGACACAACGTTGTTGATGATCGGCCGGCTTGAATTCTTGTGTTAACTGAACTCTATAAGCCTTAAGACCCAAATCTTTATGCAAAATACGTTTGTGGAATGCCTAATTCCAAAGAACGACGAGGAATGGACAAATTCTGTTTTCTTCAACACTTTCGGCTACAGCAGCAATATTCCTGGCTGTTATTGAGCGACATGCACGAGTTTTATTCTTCACATCACAAACTTGTCCCCCAATTTCTTTACTGCGGTCCGACAAGGTGCTTCACGACGACCCAAAAATGTTCGAGTTTTACGAACCGTCTCTGCCAAATTTTCACCATTTTTATAGTGAATTTTAATAATTTCAATGAGTTCTTGAATCGTGTATCGTTCCATTTTTATTAATGGCGTAGTTTCTACTTGTCAAATGTCAAAAAATGACAGCTTCAAACGTGACATCTACCGAAATAGCGGGCTATTCAAAATAACACATCTTATTGGAAAACCCTTTAGATACCATAGAAATTATCGACCCGTTTGTGCTATGAGTAAAATTCGAAAATTACAGACATTTTGGCAAAACTATAACATGTTGTTCAACTAGAAACATTCGCAGACTTATCGGAACTTTTGATTCACATTGACGATAGTATCGGATATGAATACTCACCATTAGAATAATTCATTAGTTCCACTAACCCTGAAAAAATAAATCAACTCAATTCTCCATGCATACCACATAAAAATTCAGTTATATTAGTCCAAATATAGCTGGATATTTTCATATATCCATCTGTTCCTATTCGATCATATTTTATACAGAGGATTATAGTTTTCATGCCCCACCTGTAACACAGATATTTTACCTCTACTCTCTGCTCTTGCTTCCAATATAAGAGTTTTTTATTTGAGATTCAGAATATTCAAATAGTGTGATAATGACTTGAAGGTATCACTTTCGTTTAGAATATAGGTTGCGTGATTTATTCGTCGCTATCTATACAATCGAGAAGAATTTTGAAGAGTTTTCACATTCCTTCGGTATTTGCATTTGGAAAACAAGGTAACTCTTTTCTATTCATTGTTTACATTTTTCTTCTGGATAGTATTTCTGTTCTTGCTGTTATGTTTATCATTAGATCAATTGACTTTTTAGTGGAGAATATTGAAATTTTTGTTATTTTATTAATATGAAATGATGAGGTCAAAAGTTGAGATCACACAGAGTATACAGGGTGTTTCATCATAAACTGGACAAACATACCTATATTTTCGTGTAGAGGACATCGGAGAATCATTTTTGCCTCATATAATATATCCCGTTTTCGAAGCATAAGCGAGATACAGGGTGTCAAACGTCATTTTTGAGCAAGATTCTTATGAGTGTGGTCAGTTATGTATAACACTTGGTGTAATGGTTTTTGGTCAAATCTCAGTATTTTTGGGTCCTCTATTCAGAAAAGTTGACGAACTCCGAAAAAAATTTACAAAATGGCGGAAGACCTGCAATGTTCCAAATTTTTTTTTGCGGTTGTCAAATTGACTTTTGTTTTCTGAATGAACACAATTTTCTAAGACTTTCTGTGAAAAAATTTTTTCAAAAATCGAACACAATTTTTTTTTACATGTCTACAGCGATAAAAAAATTTCACTCGAAACGGATGAAATTTTGTACAATTGTACTTCTTGAATTATCAATCACGAATATGAAAACAGAATCGTAAAATATCGAACGGTTTCGTTACTACAGTCATTCAAATGTTTCGTTCGGACCTCTGAAATATTGAAAATAAAATTGTTTTGGGTTCTAGAATCAAAATAATTAAATTATTGGCATGTAACATTTTAGATGAATTTAAACGAAAAAAATCAGTGAAACTTAGTTGGAATTCGAAACGACGTAGGTATTAAATAGGGAAATGGCACTGTTCTAAGGATATTAATATTCGTTGCCAGGCAACGGTAGTTCGTAGTTCATAGAGTTTGACTACTGGCTAAATTATATTCACTGAAATTAAAATACCAGTCCAGCTCTATGAACTACGAACTACTGTTGCCTGGCAACGAATATTAATATCCTTAGAACAGTGCCATTTCCCTATTTAATACCTACGTCGTTTCGAGTCCCAACTGAGTTTCACTGATTTTTTCTTATAAATTCATCTAGAATGTTTAAACATGCCAATAATTTAATTATTTTGATTCTAGAACCCAACACAATTTTATTTTCAATATTTCAGAGGTCTGAACGGAACATTTGAATGACTGTAGTAACGAAACCGTTCATTATTTCACAATTCTATTTTCATATTCGTGATTGATAATTCAAGAAGTACCATTGTACAAAATTTCATCCATTTCGAGTGAAATTTTTTCATCGCTGTAGACATGTAAAAAAAAATTGTGTTCGATTTTTGATAAATTTTTTTCACAGAAAATCTAAGAAAATTATGTTCATTCAGAAAATAAAAGTCAATTTGACATCCGCAAAAAAAAATTTGGAACATTGCAGGTCTTCCGCCATTTTGTAAATTTTTTTTCGGAGTTCGTCAACTTTTCTGAATAGAGGACCCAAAAATATTGAGATTTAACCAAAAACCATTACACCAAGTGCTATACATAACTGACCACATTCATAAGAATCTTGCTCAAAAATGACGTTGACACCCTGTATCTCGCTTATGCTTCGAAAACGGGATATATTGTATAAGGCAAAAATGATTCTCCTGATGTCCTCTACACGAAAATATATGTATGTTTGTTCAGTTTATGATGAAACACCCTGTATATTTGAGCGCTCGTTCTACTTAAACGACTGCTATATCGTTTGCCCAAATGTCTGTAATTTTAGAATTTTGAAGCGAAAATCTTCTCAAACGATAAGGTCCTACTCCATATGATAACAAATCCGTGTTCAAATTCGATTCTGTCCGTGGGTCCGTCCGGCTGTTTGTACAATAACTTATTTCGAAGGGATTGTCCTAGAGACTTGAAATTTTCAGGGTGAGTTTGGTTCCCAAATGACGCGGTTGATAACCAGCCAAATCGTAAAGGTTTTTACATAAAATATGGCCATTCAAATTTTTGTTCCTCAATATCTCGGACAAAATGAAACCAATCGAAATGAAATTCTGCAGCCACATGCAAGATGCTCATAATAAGCCTCATGCAAAATTTTGAGGCAATAGTGTTAACAGAACCATAGAAAATTCAATTGGAATATTGAAAAGAAGAAATTTCATATTCCCATATCCGATTCGAGTGAAATTAATTTTGTGAAAGAAGATTGATATAAGTACTGAATGTTCATGCATCAGAACCATAAAATTTAATATTTTTAGTTATTGATTTTTCACATTTCATTTTTTCAATAATTTCCAGAATATAATTCCGATCGTGCTGAGATTTTGCATTCATATACTTAGCATGAATCTCAAGTCCTATACAAAATTATGAGGTGTTAACCTTGTTGATCCACCAATGAATGAGCGCTCACAAGCACCTGCTCAGAGCTTTTCTAAGTTTTTTTTTGTTGAACTAGTTTTATACACGCTTCGTATTCACACTACTTCTGTACAGGGTGTCCCGGAAAATGTAGGAAATCTCTCGGATTCAGAATTCAGATAAAACATAAAAAAATAAGATGACAAGAATGACGCCACTGGAAATTCATTTTAATGGAATAAACTTTTTTCATTATTTTTTTTCGAAAACAGTTCATTTTATCGACACTGAACAAGAATACCTTTTCTTTAGCTTAATGTTCAAGGTATCCAAATTTGTTTTTTTAGCACATTATTATACAGGGTGTTGAAAATGTAAGTATTAAAATGTACAATCCAGTCCGCCCCTGGTCAACTGAACAAGCTAATTGAAATTTGAGTACGGTGATTTGAGAGGTCCTTAATAGGTACTATTAATCATATCAAATTTTTATCAAATTATTTTGAGTAGTTTGAAACTTATTCCACTAAAATGGATTTCCAGTGGCGTTATTTAGAAGGTCGTATCTTCGTAGGGAGGGCCGCTAGGAAAAATTATGGGAACTTGTCATCTTCATTTTTTATGTTCTATCTGAATCCGAGAGATTTCCCAAATTTTCTAGGACTAGGAGGATTTCTCAGTTTTGGAATAATTTATGTTATTGTAACTCGAGATCTATTTGACCAATTAGTGAACTTAATGAAGCTTTGAGTACCTTACATCCACTCTGAGAATTGAAGTCCCAGCTTATTCTTTTCGAAAGTTAGACTGTTTGCGGCGATCAAATTTTCTTTTCACCTCAGATCTACATCAGTGAAAGTCAAATCATGTAGTTCGAGACCATTCTTAGATCAAAATTCGCATCTTTTGGACAATCGTTAAGCACTCTTCTAGAATCAAAGCGCTCTGACATCAGTTATTGTCTATTAAGGACACAAATAGGACTTGGCAATGAAAAGTGTCCAATTTGTCTTACCCTGTACAGGCTGGTCTTAGATACAAGCGCGCGAAAAACCATGAGTTTTCGTCTACAAAAAAATTGGACTTTCCATAGAAAAGTGTCCTATTGTCTCATTCTGAACATCACGAATACCTAACAAGTTTGTCACACGTTTTTTATCATTATTCCGAAATTGAATTCGATATTCAGGATGAAATATCACCATTTTAATCTATGGGGGATGATTATCCTTCAATAGGGTCCTGAGCGGTCTTAGAAGAATAGGAGATTGGAAAAATCATCACTTGGAATGCCAGACCTGGTTTGAAACACCCTCCTGGCCCAAGAGCATGAATTAAGTATTTTGTATCCAAATATTGAAGGTATTTATTCGAATAGTTTTAAGTTTCAATTTTGTAAAAACGGCGAGACACGGTTTTTTCTACTAAGGTTTTTCCCTGTGCTCTGGTATCATACGCCAGAATAGTATGGTACCCCGTTTTGCATCAACCTCTGCTAGGGACTTTTTTCTTTCATGTATTGCATTTTGTTAGCTCTCAATTCAAAAGAATATACATTGGAACTTCCCTACAACGAACGTCTGTATAACGAATTTCTCTGTATAACGAATTTCGTACAAGACATTGCACCTTGAATCCAAATTCCATGTTAAAAACACCCTCTAAAACGAAGTAAATTCTCTGTATAACGAAATATTCAAAGAACATCACTCTTTGAATGGGTATTGGTAAGAAGGTGTGAGGGTGGGTTTTTTACGACATTTTTCCGGACGTACGTTATGAATCCCTACCTTAAACTAAATCATTACGGAGGGCAGAGAGATGATAAACCTAAATTTATCAGTGAAGTCGACCGCGACATTGCTGACTATAGAAACAAATTTTCTGTATAACGAAATTTCTTTATAACGATTTTTCTTGCGGATTTAGCGCTTTCGTTATAGGGAAGTTCCACTGTATTTTGAATATTAATATTGCAGGTATTTATTCGAATAGTTTTAAGTTTCAATTTAGTAAAAAGGGCGAAACAGGGTTTTTTCTACTGAGGGTTTTCCCTGTGCTCTGGTATCATATACGACAGAATAGTAGGGTACCCCGTTTTGCACCAAACTCAGCTAGGGACTTTTTTGTTTCGTGTATTGTATTTTGTTAGCTCTCAATTCAAAAGAATAGGTATACACAGGGTTTTCCTTTTAAGCTGGCCTATCAGACGTTTTAGGAGAACTAGTGAATATTTTGTTCTGAAATTTTAGGTGGAGCCTTGAGGGTGAAGGAACTCTTCGCTTAAAATATTTTCAAGTCGACAGTGTTGCCACGTCTATCTCAAACACATATCTACTTTCTTATTTCAAATGGAACTACCTATATTTTCATTTATGTATCGATTCAATAGCAAATTCGCAGTACAACATACTAAAAAAAATTCCCTGGCATGCACTGTTGCCAAGTTATGGACAAATTCTTGAAATTTTTGACATCTGCATTGTCACTTTGGAATTGCAATATCTCGATTATTTTTTATGCGATCGGAACCAAACTCAGCAGTCTCATAGTGAAGAAATAATGCTTTCATGTGGTACATTCAGTATTTTGATACATCGTGAGATTCCTTGAAGATATCGCTTCGAAAATGTGAATCCCCCAAATCTGAGCTCCTGAATCCACCATCATCGGCTCAAGAATAAAGTCACCATCGAAGACAACTGTTGGAACAGCTCTGGTCGATCCTTCCATTTCTAGATTTGACGTCACCACATCGAGTATAAGAGGTAATGGATGAGGGAAATGCAGTTGTTAGTCTTGAAACTGGCATTCGGTCAGCACAGGTCATAGCTCTTAGTCGCGGCTCCTCAAGTGTTACAGTGATCATCTTTGACCTACTGCAAGATATACGGTAAGTTCAAGTTCCGGAACAACCCGCTGCTGATGCTGTGCCATAGTGACATAGGGACGTCGTGTTAATTGGTGACCCTAAAGGGGTTAAATTCGCCCGTTCTAGTGATGTGATGCTTGTTTGGGAAATATGTATATGCAGTGTTTCCGCGAGGAAATTGTTCGGTCAGAACTCGAGGATATACAGGATGTCCGGGAAAATGTGGGAAATCTCTCGGATTCAGATATAACATAAAAAATGAGGATGACAAGTTCCCATATTTTTTTCCTAGCGGCTCTCCCTACGAAGATACGGCCTCCTAAATGACGCCACTGAAAATACATTTTAGTGGAATGAGTTTCAAACTACTCGATATAATTTGATGAAAATTTGATATGATTAATAGTATTAAGGACCTCTTAAATCACCGCACTCAAATTTCAATTAGCTTGTTTGGTTTATCAGGGGCGACTGGGTTGTACATTTTAATGCTTACATTTTCCCCTGTATGATAAGGTGATTAAAAAACAAATTAGGATACCTTGAAAATTAAGCTAAATAAAAGGTACTCTTGTTCAGTGTCGATGAAATGAACCGTTTTCGAGAAAAAAAATAATGAAAGAAGTAAGTAATTGAAATTCATTCCACATATCAAATTTTCATCAAATTATATCGAGTAGTTCGAAAATTATTCCATTAAAATGGATTTCCAGTGGCGTCATTTAGGAGGTCGTGTCTTCGTAGGGAGGGCCGCTAGGAAAAAAATTATGGGAACTTGTCATCTTATTTTTTTATGTCTATCTGAATTCGAGAGATTTCCCACATTTCCGGGACACCCTGTATATTGAAATCTACAAATCTGACGTGAAGGTTTTCGGCGTTTTATATTGGGAAAACGATTGTTTAAAGATGATTATTATAAGGACTATCGGTCTTATTCCACTCATTCAATGAATCAACTATCTTTCTGAACTTCAAAACCACCTACCCTGAAAATTTCAACTTATGATCATCATTCTATTTAAACGAGTGCTATCGTTTTGTCCAAATGTCTGTAATTTTCGAATTTTCAGCCGAAAATGATAGGGATAGACTCCCCAATGACGAATTCGTGGTCAAATTCAATTCTGTCCATGGGGCCGTCCGTTAGCACAATAACTATTATAATTAAAACAATTTTCAGGATGAGTGCGGGACCCAAATCGCTGGGTTAAGTTCGTTAACCAGTTTTAACAGAACCATGGAAAATTCAATTGGAATATTGAAAAGAAGAATCTTTATATTTCCATAACAGGATATTCGATTCGAGTGAAATTTTTTCTGTGAATAAAGATTGATATACTTAATCTTACCGCAAAATGTTATGGCCATAGTGTTAACAGAAGCATAAAAAATTCAATTGGAATATTGAAAGAAGAATATTTATATTTCCACAACAGAATATCCGATTCGAGTGAAATTTATTTTGAGAATGAAAACTACTGTACTGAATGTTCATGCAACATTTCGAAGGGGCCGCATCATCAAAACCATAGAATTAAATTTTTGTAATTATCTATTTTTTAAATATTTCATTTTTTGAATAATTCTCAGAATATAATTCCGATTGAGCTGAGATTCTGCATTTATATATTTGGTATCAATCTTAAAATTCATATAAAATTTTGTGGTAATAGTCTTATTGCTCCATCAAAGAACGAGTACTCAAAAACTCCTGCTCGGGGCTTTTCTTAAATGTTTTTAATAGAAAACTAGTTTCCTTGCATAATTAAGTGTTCACTCCGAATAAGGACAACTGAACATGTCAAAAGGTTTCAGAGATATCGAACTTTTAAAATGGGTTGAAAATAACAACCTTCTATAATTTTCGTTCAAAAATTGTTTTCGTGGCATATATTTTCGAAAAATAAAATTTTCTTATGATTTCCCATTCAATTCTGGAGAAAAAAAATCTCCTGCAAAATTTCGATACAATCGATACTTTTCTCGGAAAAAATAAAAGAACCTACAAGCAGCAATGATCACTGTTCATTACATTTCATCGTATAAGTGTTCCATAGAATGAATATTCTAAGATATTGTTTGTCTATGACAGGAGATAAAGATATTCTATAAATCTTTCCGAAGGTTAAATTACTAATTTCCTCAAAAAAATAATATTTTAATTCTACAAATAGAACTTTCTTTCGAATAATAAGCATAATGGACAAAACCAATTTTGAGCATAAACAATATCTTAGAATATTCATTCTATGGAACATACGATGAAATGGAATGATGTGGAGTGATCATAACTACTTGTATTTTTTATTTTTTCCGAGAAAAGTATCGACTGTATCGAAATTTTGCAAGAGACTTTTTTGCTCCAGAATTGGGAAACCATAAGAGAATTTTATTTTTCTAAAATCTATCCCACGAAAACAATTTTTGAAGGAAAATCATAAGGGGTCAAAAAAATTGTGTACTTTCGAATGATTCGCCCTAAAATTCATTCTTAACTGTTTCTCTGAAACGATAACGATTAAATTCATTTCGATCACACCGTGTTCTATATTTTACCACATAATAGTATTATGCGTTATCCGTTTAATCTTCAGAGACAGGATGCAGATAATATACCGTGATAGCCAAGCAATTATAGACACATAATATACAAAACCTTAATACCATAATAATAATAATATTTTCATTATGTAAAGCGATACCATGATGTTCGATGAATTCTATACGGAATTCAATATAGTGGGAACTTACTTGGAAATAACGGATACTTCTTTTGTCCAAAAAGAGGTTCATTTTCCCATGTAACAGTTTACACGTAGATAAGATAAAATTGTATAGGTACCTACTATATGTGGAAGTATAATTAACATCGAATTCAATGTTTCTTACCATTTGGGAATGATTAAAATTAATTAAAGTACCTCATAGCGGTTTACTTATTACTGCGGCGTACATATCAACTTATTATTCGTGAAAGGTTGCTCTGAAAGTTCCAAAATTCATTAAAATGCAAGAAAAAAGCATTGAGCGCGTGATCATTCAATCTAGACTGCATGTAGGTCTTCATGATGTGAGAAAACCATCTGGAAACCAAATAAAGATGTGGAGATAACACATGAAAAGTTCCAGGTTCAGTAGAAAAGTTTTCGGAATGCTCCAGTCAAAGAAGACTTAATCGAATGTGTTGCTCTTTTGCGGGGAAAGGATAAAGATCCTTTCCCCGCAAAAGTTTTCTATATAAAGGGTTTTCCAATGAGAGGTGTTCTTTTGAATAGCCCGCTATTTCGGTAGATGTCACGTTCGAAGCTGTCATTTTTGACATTTAACAAGTAGAAATTACGCCATTAATAAAAATGGAACGATACACGCTTCAAGAACACATTGAAGTTAATAAAATTCACTATAAAAATGGTGAAAATTTGGCAGAGACGGTTCGTAAAACTCTAACATTTTTGGGTCGTCGTGAAGCACCTTGTCGGACCGCAATAAAGAATTTAGTGGAAATATTCGAGCTGTTGGGACAAGCTAGTGATGTAAAGAATAAAACCCATGTACGTCGCTCAAGAACAGCCGTGAATATTACTGCTATAGCCGAAAGTGTTGAAGAAAACTCAGGTTTGTCCATTCCTCGTCGTTCTTTGGAATCAGGCATTCCACAAACGTCATTATACCGTATTTTGCAAAAAGATATGGGTCTTAAGGCTTATAAAGTTCAGTTAACACATGAACTCAAGCCGGCCGATCATCATCAACGTCGTGTCTTTGCTGATTGGGTCGTTGAAATGCATGAAAATGATCCGAAATTCCATCGAAAAATCTTCTTGAGTGATGAAGCCTATTTCCACCTCGGTGGCTTCGTCAACAAGCAAAATTGTTACATCTGGGGCTCGGAAAAACAAGAGTTATTGTTGAAAAGCTTCACTATTCTCATCGGTGACTGTTTGGTGCGGTTTATGGTGGGGCGGAGTCATTGGACCTTACTTTTTCGAAAATAAGGCTGGAGCAACAGTTACGGTGAATGGATCGCACTATCGAGAGATGATTGATGATTTTTTATGGCCGAAATTGGATAGTATTGATCTGGACAACGTTTACTTTAAAAAAACGGTGCTACGTACCACACAAGCAACGAAACCATTGATCTTTTGCGGGAAAAGTTTCCGGACCGTGTAATCTCTCGAAGAGGTGATCACAATTGGCTACCGAGATTTTGTGATTTAACACTTTGCGACTTCTTCCTTTGGGCCCACGTGAAAGAGAAGGTCTACGCCAATAGACCAGCGTCGATTCAAGACCTCAAAGATGGAATTCGTGAGGCTATCGAGGACATAGGGCAGCCACTTTGCGATTTGGTTATGGAAAATTTCATTGAAAGGATATGGTCCTGTAAGCGTGGTCGTGGTGGTCATTTGCCTGATGTTATTTTCCACAATTAACGGCATAGCTTCTTCTTTATAATGAAATAAACATCCGATCATTTATATTGAAAAATGGCATTTTTCTTATAATATCAAAATAGCACCTCATATTGGAAAACCCTTCATTAGGTGTACTGGTATAACGTCTCAATAATCTGTGTTAGCTTAACCTCTCTGCTATCGCAACATATCTAGGGATGGAACATGTTATAAAAGAATCAAAGAGCCTGGTCCTCTCTGACTAAGTACGTGCCAAGAACCAAATATACATTATGAACCCTTTAAAAACAAGCATTAAGATTTTGCTAAAATTCCATTCTTCTTTTCTTCCAGCCCCAAAAGATGAAGCTACATTGCCTTGGGGTGGTACTCCTCGTAGCCATACTCAACGCCCACATTAACGCCCTCCCCGTAGCCCAAGATGCCCCTGTCGCCCCAGCCTCAGAAGTAGCCAAAATCCAAAGCACAAAGACTGAAACACCAGAAGAACCAAAACCCAGCTCTCCAAAGGAATCAGACAAAGAAGAACCAGCTCTACCTCAAGAACCCAAGAAGTTAGAGAAAGAAGAGACGAAAGTGGTGAGCGAACAGAAGAAGGAAGCCAAAGTTACTGGTAGACAGTCTTCATCTGATGACGATGATGATGACGACGACGACGATGATGATTTAGATTTGGGAGTGGATGATGATGACGACGATGATGATGATGATGATGAAAGTGTTGCTGAAGACGACGACGATGATGATGATGACGATGATGGGGATTATTTCGATAGGTTGTTCGATGATATTCTGGGAGGTAGGTTTTTATGAATGTTTTATTTTAATTTCATGATATTTTTTATGCGGATCATTAATTTATTCGAGAGGATAAAACATTAGGATCAATATTAAGACAGGTAGATCGTGAATTGAAATCTTAAATCCTCCGACCTGAAAAGAAACTATCAAGGGTGTGACATAGTGATCCATTCTGATAGTCAAGTTGCCATTAAGACTTAAGAGCACTAAACTCCTGTCGTCAACTCGAAGCTACTATGGGAGTGACGAAGAAAACTCAATGAAGTAGATAAGACAACGACGATCTCTTCAGTCTGGGTTCCTAGCCACTCAAAATTGAAAGAAATGAAGAGACCAACATACTAGACAAGAGGGAGCACAAACGCCACTTACTGTCCAAGAACCCTTCTGTGGCGTAGGCAATTGCTCCTACTAGTGAGAGTTTTTGGAAAGGGAAGAGACTGAAAGATATGCACACTGGAATCTTCTGGATTGGATAATCCAGAACTGCACAGTGTTGAAAGTCAATAATACTAGCTTTTTAACAGGACGTTATCGACTAAGTTAGTGTGTCCCAACTGGTGATCCGCGAGGTTTGGCTGAGGGGTCCGCTCAGGGACGGGTCGAAACCAATTTTTTGGAGGGCGAGAAAGTTTCCAAAATTTTACAACTGTTCAATAAATGATTAAAAAACCAATGGTGAAAACGATAGCACGCTGTCCCCAAGCAATTGTAGCAATATCGGAAAACCATTAATTACTGCGCTTAAACACATGAAGCCAAATACACTCAATGTACTCTAACACGAATTTGTATCAATTGGAAAAACGTTAAATCCAATTTGAATATCCTGGAGGTTATTGGTTTCATTCTATTCACTAATAAATTCATGATTCCATTTCAAATCTTAAACCTACCTTAAAAATTTCAAATTTTGAAGTCGTTCCTTCCGAAAGTTATTGAAAATTCACCAACTGATTTGAAAATTTGCTCTGATCTTTGATCAAGCCTGCCCCTGTATCAACTCTATTGAAATTTTTCCAACTGTTTTAAAATTTTTCCAACTGCTTCGATAATTTTTCCTACAGCTTCAGATATTGTTGTTCATTGGGGCTCTGAAATAGGGGCTATCGCATCATCAAATCTTGGATGGACTTGGGATTCATCGAATATATCGGTTAAGTTAGTTTATGAGTTATTCCCTTAGAAAATAATGTACGAATACCTGACTCTAATTATACATCTGTATGAAAGATGTAATCCATTGTGTCCAGTCTGAAATCAATAATCGAAAACTGCAGACATTTTGACGTAATAGAAGTTCATTGCAATTAGTGTACTAAACTAACAAAGCTGAAATTTGTCTAGTTGAAATCATTTTGTCAGTAGACTTCGACGGTGCGTTAGACAAGAAACTAGCCGAAACACGATACATTACTCTCTGTCAATCTCTGGTCCATTACGTTCACAGATGGACGACCAAACAGAATCACTTATTTGAAATTCTTCTTGGATGAATCCAAAAGAAAGTTTGAGAGTTGAGTTTGGAACTCTAACCTATAAGTGAAACTTTCAAAGTATCGTTCATAACGCGAAATGATTGAATATTCAAGTTTAAATCATTAAGATCAGTATTCTATCCTTGCCCACGAATCACGAAATTATCATAATTCGTGGAATAAACGGTTGTCATTAATCAAAAATTACATAATTTTCCTTATCTGTTATAATCGTGTTTCGGCTAGTTTCTTGTCTAACGCACCGTTGAAGTCTCCTGAGATAATGATTTCAACTTGACAAATTTCAGCTTTGTTAGTTTGGTACACTAATTACAGTGAACTTTTATTACGTCAAAATGTCTGCAGTTTAAGATTATTGATTTCATACTGGACAGAATGGATTACATCTTTCATACAGATGTATATAATAATTAGAGTAATGTATTCGTACATTATTTTCCATGCGAAAAGCTCATAAACTAACTTAACCGATATTTTCGGTGAATCCCAAGTCCATCCAAGATTTGATGATGCGATAGCCTCTATTTCAGAGCCCCAATGTTCAACAGTATCTAAAAAAGCTCCAAGGAGGCCAGATTCTCTTTTTTTCTATGATTCTTCTGTCCAAGACATTCTTTACGCAAGTTCGCAAAGAAGAGGCATTCTGTAACTTAAAGAATTGTGGTTTTTTACTCTTCCCATAGAATTTACACTCGTCAATTTCTGATGCGCCAATCTATAATCATATGCTTCTGTCCTGTTAGAAAGCCAGTGAGGATGCGTAACTTATTCTTACTGAGATCAAAATAATTTTTGGGTCTTGAAGTTTTGAAGAAATTTTCTGGCATGATCTATTTTGGCAGATTCCTCCAATGTGCTACCCTTTCAGATCCTTCCGAAAACTCTATCTTATAGGTGCAAGAGTGGCGTTTCAGTGGCGTAGTAACGCCATCACCACGGGCCTGTGTTCAAAATATTTTTCGGGCCCCTACCCTTACAAGCAGCGCTGCCTGCTGGTTATATAATTAAAAAAATTAGATAAGGACAAAATAAAACCACATTTTCTTTGTCACTTATATTGGAACAGTGACAATACAAAGTGCGTGGGTACCTTCCACATATAAATATAACCAACTAACAAAATAACAACTACAACAAATAAAACTACTATGAGCAAAATGAAAACAAAAAACAAAATAATATTAAAACAAAATTAACATATAAATATATTATTAATATAATAAACACAAAAAAGAGATAAAAACAAAGCGCAATCAAAACTTTGTTTGCGGGCTTTCGAATTTGCAAAATTTGTCACAATATTAGCTATACTTACTTAATGTTCGGGCAACTAAATTTTCTATAAATAATTGCAAATAATTCTAGCAAGATTTCTTGAGACAAGTAACGAAGTAACTTGTGAATTATATCGTCGAGCTATTAGGCTCTTTTTTTCTAATTATTTTTGATTTATAAAAGTGTTAGTGACCAATTACCATTCGAACATTTATCCTTGATTATATACCGAAAATTATCTGAAAATAATAATCTGATAGCTCGACGATACAATTCACAATTCACTTAGTTTTCAATTCTATCAGCAATCCCCAAAGACTGACCCGCATTTTTTCATATTAAGAGAGGCGCCTAACGAAAAATCAGCCACGTGATGAATTCAATAACTGCTACAGCAGAAATATTCTCGGCTGTTCTAGAGCGACATGCATGGGTTTTATTCTTCACATCACTAACTTGTCCAACAGGTCGAATTTTTCCACCAATTTCTTTACTGCGGTCCGACAGGGTGCTTCACGACGACCCAAAAACGTTCGAGTTTTACGAAACGTCTCTGTCAAATTTTCACCATTTTTATAGTGAATTTTCACAATTTCAATGCGTTCTTGAAGCGTGTATCGTTTCATTTTTATCAATGGCGTAGTTTCTACTGGTCAAATGTCAAAAAATGGCAGCTTCAAACGTGACATCTACCGAAATAGCGGGATATTCACCTCTTATTGGAAAACCCTTTAATTTAGCCTGATCATTTGCTTTGATTTCAAAGTGATCAGAAACCCAGACTAAAGGGACTCTATTGTTCTTGCTTACTTCATTTTTTTTTCATTCATTTTTTCGTCGACACTCCCATATAAGCTTTAAATCGATGACATAGGAGTTCAAAGCTTTAACAGGAACTTGACTATCAGATAAATGTATTTTAAACTAACTTGATGTCGAATCTCATTCGCCAAATACCAATAATAGACACCATTCGATCATCTGAAGATTCAAAATATATCTTCTATACTACTAAAACAGGATCTATGGTTACCGTCAAAATGCAATATCTTTCAAACGGCTGCACCAAATTGGGTAATTCTTTTTTCGTTGTGTTCATAATTGCTAGGGCAAGGTTTATACAACAAAGTATTTCCAAAAAAATTGTTCAGAAAAAAATAAAAGGATTTCCTTTTTCTTACGACCAATCAAGCAGTCATAGAATACATATTTATAGGTTATAATGATTTTGATATTTGGACAATTAATGAAGTTACATCGAGTGAATCGAATATTTAAAATTTTAATCAGAAATAACGTATGAACTAACATACAAATTTTAAACCTATGATGTATGAATGTATTTTTGATTGCCTGATGCCCGTATGTTTATGATCACAAATCAGATCAACAGGTGACGCTGAAGTCGTTATCTAGGTTACACATCTATTCTGCAACTAAACGGCTGAATCGAATTTAATGAATTTTTCTGTATGCAGAACAACGTCTGTTGAGTCTGCTAGTAATAGAAATAAAATAAGCTCAACAAGTCTAACCCAATCCATTTTGTTACAGAGGACGACGACGATGACGACGACGACGAAGAAGAAGACGAACCAGTCAGACCTCAACCAATTCCCTCCTCCACAGCAGCACCAGTAGACCCTGCCATCATCAGCGAAGACAGCCAGGGGGAAGCAGAAGACACCATTTCCTCCAGCGAGACCGAATTGCCCAACGAGAACACCTACGTAGAAAACGCCCCAGACAACGAGGTGGTCAACAAGGACCCCCTGGACGAGGAGCAATCCGAGGACAATTCCGTGGCTCATCCTATCGTGGTGCAGCCTGTACCTGCCGAAGAACCTGTAGCTAATGATGATGATGATGATGATGACGATGATGACGACGACGATGGACTGGAAGGTGAGTTCTGTTGTTTTTTTGGAGGAAATGAGGCGTAGGAAGTTGGGAATTTTGTGGATTGAGATCGAAGCAGGATAACGGAAAACAAGAGGAGAATCTGCTGGTTTTTGAGCATTTGTTTGATCGATAGATTCCAAGTTGCATCTTAGACGATGAGAGCTCTTCTTTCTTGTTGATGATTGTTGTTTGGCAGACGTCTATGTAGATGTTGATTTTTGTTATAGTGGTATCTGGATTTTTGGTGGTATTCTGCTTTCATCTATAAGCCAATCTGTAACTTTCCATAAGGTTACAGGAAAATTGCAATTCTGGACCTCGTTAAGGGATCTGTAGCTTACAGAAATCGTTAAATATTTACGAGTACTCGAAGGGTGATCGGAAGCATTATCGAATGACATATTGTGAGGTTAAGTTGAATGGGTTGTTCATTTTTGGACGAACACCAACGTTTTAATATAAGAAATTCATGATGAATCCAAATAATGTATGCTTTGTTTATTTAATTGTTATCGGAAGAAAATAATAACAGGTAAAACATCATTCAATAATATAGGTAAAAGACCTGAAAATTATTCTTTTTCAAAGTAGGAACTTTATGAGAATTGGAAGGAAAAGGTTGCGTGATCAAATTAATCCATTTGAAATGCCGGATACCCAGAAAATGTTCAGATTGAAGAAACGCCGAATGCCCAGTTTGTGAACATGTTCAGATTGAAGAACCAGTGTACCATAAACTCAATAAATGCTCTACAGCAATTTTAACCAAGAATTTTTTTCTTTCTTGTTTTCAATTTATTAGATGAAAGAAACAAACGCAAACTACACTCAGATAAATGTATTTTCAAATTCAAATCAAAACCATTACATACTCATAATACATAAAGTTCCATGATCAAATCTTACGATTGAAGGTTATGTTTTTCGATGAGTAGTTCAAGAGTGACACTGTAAATGAGAAAGTTACAGGAACCATTTCAGAATTGCATTATTCACGAATCTGTAAGTTGGCCAGTTACAGATCAATCGTACGCTACAGTATCGTAACTTACAGATGAAAAGCAGAATACCACCATAAGATCAAAGCAAGATAACGGAAAACAAGAGGAGAATCTGCTGGTTTTTGACCATCTGTTTGATCTATAGAATTATAGATTCAAGTTGCATATTGAACGATGAGAGCTCTTCGTTCTTGTTCATGAATGAAGTTTGGCAGACGTCTATGAAGATGTTGATTTTTGTTATAGTGGTATCTGGGTTTAGGCTCCTTTTGGATGAAAGATGTGAACTGATTACTCATTTCGTATTTGAACTCTGCCGTAGGCTCTGTGGCGTCCATCCTTATTCTCGAGATTACTTTTATCTTGCTATCCATATCCAAGAACTCCACTTCCATCATTTTCATCATAACTTCAACAATCTTCGTGTTGGTAATTGATGGTGATGTATTCTGTTACCAGTACCTAGTTGCTCAAGAGTTTTTTCCTCCTTCTTATAGAATCTGTAGTCAACAGGTGGGCACCAAGTCAGCCATTTAATCCTTGTGAGACGTTTGGATTTCAGGTACAATTTTCGACGATTGACTGATTAGAAATTGGACGATTGGCACCGTGAGTTCCTTTCTAACCTGCGACCAATGAGGTCTTTTGTGCGTTAACATTAAAGATCTACAGAGATTGTAGCCTCCCTCGCAAAGTTGATTATTTTCATAGAAGACTCTGCTCATATGTCGGCTGGCTTCAAAGTTGTGCCATCCAGTAAAGTAAGTCTGGTTTGCGCAAATACATTGGCATATTCCACTGTGTATATTAAAAATTTAGGTTATGTTCTTCATTTTCTTGTCAGATTGATACGCAATGTTGTCAATATTGCATAGAGTTGTCTGATAACTCGCAAGCTCGTCGGACGAGGTCGGGTACATTCGGCAACGTTGACTTTATTTTACGTTATGTCACCAAATACTGCCAACTTCAGATAAATCTATGTGCTCAACATTTCGTGAACGGACTATACATAACTTACAGATGTCAGAGTTTTCATCACCGATTTTGTGCAAGTGATATCTCAACAGTAAGCTGTAAGAAGCCTACTCGTTTTTTGACAACAAAAGAGCTTGTCAAGCCTTCTCTTTGAAAGCGTAATCAGTCTCTTGGCTTGCCTTTGACCAGGTGTGTTAGTGTTTCTTTTTTTTCGACCTCCGACCATGGCAATATGAGTCATAGTCAACATGAGGACACGAGTCTAGCTAAGGAAATGTTTGCTCTATTTTCGCAAGAGCGTCAGCTTTCTCATTTCTCTCAATGTTCTGGTGGCCACTGAACCAAACTAGAGCTGACTAATTTTACTTCGCAACTGTTGTGGGGGATTGTTTACAACTCCAAATGGTCCCCGATTTACAATTGGTCTTTGGGAACTCTTTCTGGTTTTTTTGCAACACTGAGATTTTGGGTGCTGTATAAAAATATAGCTCGAGGGACTTGAGGAGATGATTCTTCGATGAAAATAAGCAGGGGTAGTTTATATAATTTTTTTTCGAAATCGACCTCCCTTCCAAGATATAGCCTTTGGAAGGCGATGACGAGTTGACAGTTAATTTTTTTACGGCTTCTTAAATAACACTGAGTCATGAAACTATACATAATATGAAGCACTAAGTAGATGTTACTCACACAATTTTTTTTGATCCCATAACTTTATTATTAAGGGTTGAAAATAACAACCCCTTATGATTTTCCTTCAAAAATTGTTTCCATGGAATAGATTTTCGAATAATAAACTTTTCTTAAAGTTTCCCATTCAATTCTGGAGAAAAAAACTCTTGCAAAATTTCGATACAGTCGATACTTTTCTCGGAAAAAATATAAACTTACAAGCAGTTATGATCACTGTTTATTCCATTTCATCTTATATTCCATAGAATGAATATCCTAAGATATTGTTTATGCTTGAAATTGGTTTTGTAATTATGCTTATTAATCGAAAGAAGTTCTATTTGTGAAATCAAAATATTACGGATATAATTGTTCTCCGGTAATTAGTAAACAAACCTCCAGAAAGATTAATAGAACATCTTCATCTCCTGTCACAAACAAACGATATCTTAGAATATTCATTATATGGAACACTTATACGATGAAATGGAATGAACAGTGATCGTAACTGCTCGAAATTAATTTTTTTTCTAGAAAAGTATCGACTGTATCAAAATTTTGCAAGAGACTCTTTTTCTCCAGAATATGAATGGGAAACCATAAGAGAATTTTATTTTTCGAAAATCTATCCCACGAAACCAATTTATGAACGAAAATCGTAGGGGGTTGTTATTTTCAACCCCTAATAATAAAGTTATGAGATCTAAAAAAATTGTGTAACATCTACTTAGTGCTTCATATTATGTATAGTTTTATGACTCAGTGTTTTTAAGAAGCCGTAAAAAATTAAAAACTGTCAACATGAACATGACTTCAATTTGGTTTCGAACAATAGATGGTGCTGCTTTATTCACTTTTCTGAGTGTTTTAGACGAAGAGATGTCAGTCGTATTTTAGGATAAAATAGATTACAGAAAAACAGTTTCATTCAAAGATTCAACCAAATTACATTGGAGGAGAACGATAAGGCTAAGTAGACCTCGCAGCACCTTGCTCATAAGATCTATTGTGTATCGGAAACCTTTCCCATGTTCCGCAAGTGATAATTCAAGGGGCGCCATTTTCATTTCTCATATGATTATAATAAAGTATTATCGAAGAAAGGCTTTATCAGAAGTAGGAATTGATTAAATCGTTTTTATCTTAGGTTTGACCGATGATGACGATGATGATGACGACGATGATGATGATGAAGCAGCCGATGATGACGACGACGACGATGATGACGACGATGACGACGAAGGATCCCTGGAAGACGTAATCGACGCCAAAAGATCACGTGAGTCCAAGTCACATAAAGTTTTACACGCAAAGAGATCCAAAACTGGTAGGAAGCACCATCACAAACGACAACATCATAAAAAAATCGCAAAATCTGCGAACAAACTACCTTAGACTGTGTGGAAGTGTAAAAAATTTCTTTCCTTGTAAAAATGCTGAATAGTATTTATTTTTCTTCGCCGGTCAATTTATTTTTGACTTGAGAACTTCATAACTTATTAGGCACTCTTTCATTTTCAAAAATTAGACTTACAGACGATACAATTTTCGAAAACAATGAGAATCTAAAATGTTTCAAACAAAATCATATAGACGAGTCATAGTTAGTGCCAGTTATAGATACTCTGTAATAATTTATTTAATTTATTTATTTATTTGCCCAATGCTTATCGCATTACACTAGGTATATGTCACACATTGGGTGACTTGAAAACCTGAGAAATTATAGATAAGATGTACAATGAAATGTCCCAATAGAATTTACCCTAAATTTTGTTGTTTTATTACTTATTTTTCCTTGGTTATGTATATATTTTCATTATTCATTATGTGACATCTACTTAGATACTAATGCATTTTTAATCACTAACTGCATGTAATATTATTTTACACTTCATCGTTTCATTATAATACCATATATACGAAAATATTAACCAATATTATCATTTACATGTATAGAATGCAGTATGGCAACAAAGTTGGACATACGATGTTGCCATATCGCTATCACAGATATGTGGGTAGTTCGGTGCATGTTTGACATTACAGGTAAAATCGAGGGTAAAATATGGAAGATCGTTTTTTGAATTTTGAGATGCAAGTTGTGAGGAAGATTCAAGATTCATTACAGGGGTACCCGTGTACCGCGACCTAATGGTGAAGGGTTTTCCAAGAAGAGGTGTTATTTTGATATTCAAAGAAAAGTGCTATTTTTCAATATAAATCATCGGATGTTTATTTCATTATAAAGAAGATGCAATGCCATTAATGGTGGAAAATAACATCAGGCAAATGACCACCTCGACCACGCTTACAGGACCATATCCTTTTAATGAAATTTTCCATAACCAAATCGCAAAGTGGCTGCCCTATGTCCTCGATAGCCTCACGAAATCCATCGTTGAGGTCTTGAATCGACGCTGGGCTATTGGCGTTCATGTGGCCCCAAAGAAAGAAGTCGTAAGGGGTTAAATCACAAGATCTCGGTGGCCAATTGTGATCACCTCTTCGAGAGATAACACGGTCCGGCAACTTTTCCCGCAAAAGATCAATGATTCCGTTGCTTGTGTGGCACGTAGCACCAAATATTCAATTTCGGCCATAAAAAATTATTAATCATCTCTTGGTAGCGCAATGCATTCACCCTTATTGTTGCTTCAGCCTCATTTTCGAAAAAGTAAGGTCCAATGACTCCGCCGGACCATAAACCATACCAAAAAGTCACACGTTGAGGATAGAGAGGCTTTTCAACAATAACTCTTGGGTTTTCCGAGCCCCAGATGCGACAATTTTGCTTGTTGACGAAGCCACCGAGGTGGAAATGGGCCTCATCAATCAAGATGATTTTTCGATGGAATTCCTGATCATTTTCATACATTTCAGCGACCTAATCAGCCAAGACACGACGTTGTTGATGATAGGCCGTCTTGAGTTCTTGTGCTAACTGAACTTTATACGCCTTAAGACCCAAATCTTTATGCAAAATACGGTGTAATGACGTTTGTGGAATGCCTAATTCTAAAGAACGACGAGGAATGGACAAACCTGGGTTTTCTTCAACACTTTCGGCTGCAGCAGCAATATTCTCGGCTGTTCTCGACCGACGTGCACGGGTTTTATTCTTCACATCACTAACTTGTCCCAACAGCTCGAAATTTTCCACCAATTTCTTTATTGCGGTCTGACAAGGTGCTTCACGACAACCCAAAAATGTTCGAGTTTTACGAACCGTATCTGCCAAATTTTCACCATTTTTATAGTGAATTTGAATAATTTCAATGCGTTCTTGAAGCGTGTATCGTTCCATTTTTAATAATAGCGTAGTTTCTACTTGTCAAATGTCAAAGAATGACAGCTTCAAACATGACATCTACCGAAATAGCGGGATATTCAAAATAACACCTCTTATTGGAAAACCCTTTAGAACTGTGTGATTAACTCAGTAGCCCTAAAACCACTCACATTCATTCTAAATTCTACGTGAAACTTTTTTCAAACCGTACATACGATATCGACATAGTTCCATTACTTTCGAAGTAGGTACTGCCTACATCCTTTCCACAAAAAGGAAACGCATGTTCTGACATCCGGTTACAAACACGTCATCCTCACACCTAAATTCTTACACGAATTGAGTTCTTCCAAAGAATTTTATCGTTAATTTTGGCTATTCAACCGACTATGTCTCGACCACAGAGTGTATAGATAGGAAAGTTGATTAACAGTAGGCCAAACACGTCTGTGTTCACAGTTTCGTGAAGTAGGTCACTGGGTAACCTTGTTCGTCAATCCTGCTTCTGGGGTGATTGGACACGGCAAGAAAAGTGTTGTTGGATGGACTCTCTTCTGAAGAACGCAGGGACGGACTGGTATCGAAAAGGACCAGCAAAAACATAAGTTGTGATGTAGTTCTTTGGAGATAATTGAGAGAAGATCTTTGTTGTTGTTTGTTGTGGTCATATGAGCTTAAAATTTGTCTTAAAAGTCAAGTTGGTAATTATTGGCACTGTAATTTCGAAAATTTAAAAAAAATTAATGTGACGAAGTTTAAGTGAGAGTAACTCCGGAATCAATCAACCGATTTTGCCTGTTGTAGGAGCATACAGACTTGTAGTTGTTACAAATCTATCGTGAAAATTTCAAGGGCATAACGGCTTCACACGCACAGACAAAATGTTTTTTCTTATTTCTTATGGACCGATTTGGTCCGTTAACAAACTTAACCACAGCATTCGAAGCCCGAACCAAGTTTTAAAATTTCAGAGCCCTAACTTAATCCGTTCGAGAGTAATTGTGTTCACGGCAGGACAGAAATTTAATTGACCACGGATTCTTCATCAGTCATCATTTGAGCAAAATGATAGCACGTTGTTCCCTTAGGAACAAGCACGCAAAAATAATTCCACTAGAATGAACAACTTTGCTATTTTTTCACCTTCAAGATAAAGGACCCCGCACATTTTGTATGAGAATTGGCTCCCGGTGGATTTGGCTGAAAATTTGATATGATGTTCTACTAATCCTTCTGATCAAATGTCTCCACAGTCACGAAGCTGAAAAATGCATACTTCTAGGAGTTTTCAGCGATTTTTTGTATCCATTATGGCTTACGTATTATGGAATTGGCTCCGGTGGATTTGGCTGAAAATTTGATATGATGTTCTACTAATCCTTCTGATCAAATGTCTCCACAGTCACGAAGCTGAAAAATGCATACTTCTAGGAGTTTTTAGCGATTTCTTGTATCCATTATGGCTTACGTATTACCGTTCACACAGAAATGTTTGAGATATTTCGTGAAAGCAGATTCTGTCAATTCGAAATATCTCAAACATTTCTGTGTGAACGGTAATACGTAAGCCATAATGGATACAAGAAATCGCTAAAAACTCCTAGAAGTATGCATTTTTCAGCTTCGTGACTGTGGAGACATTTGATCAGAAGGATTAGTAGAACATCATATCAAATTTTCAGCCAAATCCACCGGGAGCCAATTCCCATAATACGTAAGCCATAATGGATACAAAAAATCGCTCAAAACTCCTAGAAGTATGCATTTTTCAGCTTCGTGACCATTCAGACATTTGATCAGAAGGATTAGTAGAACATCATATCAAATTTTCAGCCAAATCCACCGGGGGTCAATTCCCACACAAAATGTGCGGGTCCTTTCACTCGAATCGGATATTTTGTTGTGGAAATATAAGGATTTTTCTATTCACTATTCCGATTGAATTTTCTATGGTTCTGTTTACACTATGGCCATAATATTCTGTAAGAGGCTTCTTATGAGTATTTTGCACATGGCCGCAAAATTTCATTTCGATCGGTTGTGTTTTGTCTGAAATACTGGGGAACAAAAGTTGAATGGACTCATCTTATGGAACACCCTGTGCGATTTTGGTCGTTAATGAACTTAATCGTGGCATTCAGGAACTGAACCTAGGTACCATGAAAATTTTAAGTCTTCAGGATAATCCTTTCGATAGTTATCGTGTTTACGGACGGCCGGAACCTAAAAAAGTTAGAGATAATTCAAAATTTTCTTTTTAAAATCTTCATAAAAATCGTATCTTTATTGAGCAGCTAAATAGAAAACTTTGATTGAATTGGATTTCTACTTCTAAAAGTATCCGAAAATGTCATTAAAAATTATTATAACTCAAGAACAATTGAGCTCATCCACGAACTTAGCCCAGATATTATGTATTTCAGAATATCTTTTACATAGATATGTAAGTTTTATTACGTTTAAATTCTCAAAACACCGATAGATACTGAAATTTCTTTTTGAGCGCTCGTTCTACTCAAACGAGTGCTATATCGTTTTATTCAAAAAATTTTCTTATTTTAAGCCGAAAATGATCTCAAACGATATGGTTCGACTCCCTGATGACGAATCCGTGGTAAAATTGAATACTGTCCGTGGGGCCGTCCGTCAGACTGTTAGCACGATAATTTTAGAAGTAATTGTTCTAGAGACTTGAGACTTTCAGGTAAAGTACGGTTCCCAAATTCCTCGGTTAAGTTCGTTGACCAGCCAAATCGTACAGGGTGTTCCATAAAATGTGGCCATTCAAAATTTTTGCTCCTGGATATCTAGACAAAACGAAACCCATCGAAATGAAATGTTGCGGCTTGCAAGATGCTCATAATGAGCCTCATGCAAAATTTCAAGTGGATCGCATCATCAAGAGTGTGGAATAATATATTATGCAACGAGCGTATAATTATAGCTATTATTCACGAGGTGAATAACATCTATTATACGCGAGTAGCATACTATACTTTATCCACGACTACTGAATATATTTCTTGAAGATTTTAACATTTGGCGACCGCGACAAAACCCTTCTATGACAAGCGTTGAAAAAGTCAAGTTGACACATGAAAAATTTTTGGAGAACTGGCCATTGTATATTTTGTAATGAAAAAAGTTTCAATTGATATGATGAAAGTAAATTTGGCCCTCGATTGACGAGGTATCCCCATATTTGTTAGTTGGAGTAGGTACTTTAGAATTCTGAAGAAATACCAATTTAAAGAATATTATATCAAAGCTAATTCTATGAAGCATCTGACAGCAGTGATTTATAATCTCATTATTCCCTTGTGATTAAAGGGTATCATTCATAGATTTATAATACTAACTAGATATCGAACCTGACAAAAATGTTGAGGCAAACGGCGGCCATTTGTAGTTTGGGTTGGATTTGAGAGGTGTCAATTTTTCTATGAATTGAAATATTAGAATTACCAATATTCCTTTATTTATTTTATTTCAACGAATTAAAATTATAGGAGTTTCAATATTGTTTAATAACTAATCACACGAATCGAAAATATTTGTTATTTGATATAGACCGAAATGTCAGTTCACAGAACACTGATAAACAGTTCGTTTTTCATCACTTCTTTCAAAGGAACGTCTATGTTTCAATCAAAATTCGAGCACAAATGGCATAGAACATCAAAATATTTGTGTTTCATCCCAAACTGCAAATGGCGGCCATTTGCCTCACTTTTTTCTACGTGACAGTAAGGAAGTTCGACGTCCAGTTAGTATTATAGGTCCATGGTATCATTAAGGCCGAGCACAGAGACTTATAATGGACGAATTTTACAATAGTCGTGGATAAAAGTAGTTATTCAAATACGATGATAGAAAAATTGTTTACCTAGAATGTTCAAAGAGCTAATTCGGTCCTGTGTCCAATAAAACTATTGAAATTCTTTCTCCACGACTTCCGGTGTTTAAGTAAGTATGTGAGGAAAACCAGTGTCGAGGTTATTAATCTTTCTCGGTCACGGCTAACCACCTTTACTTCTTTTCCTTCTTATCATTATACGAAGATGAGAAATCTTTGATCCGTTTTTCACTCATCAATATGAAAGTATTTTAATTGGAATCAGTGATGAGATATGAGGTTTTAATTTTAATTAATTAGGTATGGATTTGATTATTGAGTCCACGAATAATAAGTAAGACGATTATAGGCACTCATTCAAGTGATTTGATCTTAGGAGTGATTAAACTTTTTCAAATCAACCATGTCATCGAATAGTTGATAGTTTAAAAAGGGGTTACAGTTCACTGCGACCTCAAGGTCTATTGTACCCCTTACAGAGCTGTTCTGACCGCACACTTTACAGCTCGCCTTCCAGTTCCAGAGATCTGATGAAATCCAGTATCTGTGAAGGCTTCAACGAGGCTGGTTTCTTACTCTTACAAGTTTCTAGCCCAAGGCATTCTCTCCTTAGGCTCGCAATGCCAAAGCATTCCGTGACTAGGTGAATGGGGGTTTCTTCCTCCTCCCCACAGAACCTACACTCGTCAGTGCCGACAATTCTATCTTCAACAGGTGCTTCCTGAGGCAACAGTGTCCTGTAAGAAAGCCAGTGAGGAGGTGTAATTGTTTCTTACCAAGATCCAGATATCTTTTGGATCTTGCTGTTTCAAAGTTCCAAAGGAACTTAATTGAATGATCCATCCCTGGGAGATTTCGCCAGAGTTTTTCCCTCTCGGCTTTCTCTTTTTCCAGAAACTCCTTCTTATAGGTACACATTTACCAATACCACAGAAAGGTTCTGGGCCAATGAGTGACATTCGTGCGTCCTCTTTGGCAAGTGTATTGGCCTCTTCGTTTTCTTGTCATCGAATAATCCAATTTGAGGAGATGGTAAAATTTGAAATAATCGACTACAAGGCAAGGACATCTCAATCCATTTTTTTATTACTAAAAACCTACGTATGTACGCCACTGATTCATCAGAGAATAGAACATAGTAGTTCAAGACCACTCCTCGCTCAAAAATCGAAACCTGTGGACGAAAGTATAGCACACTCTGTTTCACTAGGAAAAGTGCGTAAAAAATAAAAAGCATTTCATCAATTCGAATATCAAGAGAAAAGATTTTTCCAAGAAAAAAATCACTAAACTATGTATAAAACCTTTAATATCAAAACCACCGAACAAAGAAACTGAATTACATGAAGTCACCTATTCAGAATGTCGCATCCTTTGTGAACACCTTGTATAAATCGGTAGGTATCAATAATGTATTGTAAGGCCCTCAATTCACTTAAAAAAGGAGCTTGTACCACAATAAAACAAATTTAGGGATGAGTTTACTAATATAAACTTATTCGGGAAAAGTTTATAATAAAATCATTATTATTGATTATGTTGAGTTCAGATAATTATGTTAGTACGGAACCCGTGCTAGTGCTCAAATATGTATCGTCCCTGTGGCGCAGCGGATAGCGCGTTGGACTTCTAATCCAAAGGTCGTGGGTTCGATCCCCGCCAGGGATGCAAACTTTTTGCGGTTTTTTTCTGTTGAAGCAATCTTCATCAATTATCACAATTAATTCAATGATCTGACAACGGAAAGAAAGCGATAATCATTTAAATTAATCTGTTATTGGACTTGTCTAGTTTGAACGAAATTCATTTCTTATAACGAATATGTTGTTGACTGATCGTTCGATCGTTTATGGTACTCCAGGAGAAGAAGAAGTAGTAGCCACGTAAAACATTTGAAGAAAAATTAGGATGTGACAGTGTCCAAACTTTCACACTACCTATACAATTACATAGGTACATACTACATACATATACAATTATACATCGTAAAAGATGATTTTAATAGATGCAAATCAACCTAAACTGCTTCTTCTCGGAGTCATAAGAACCCCCTCAATATTACTTCCAGAAACCCATAATTTTGACAAACTTTAAAAATTTTACGTAAGGATTTTGTGTCAAATACTATCGTTACCATTGCATTTTTGTCTAATTAAGCCAATTCAAAACTGGCAGAAATGAACATTTCAACTAAGAATTGTGATGAGTAATGTAAATGATAACAGAATCATTTCTATTAAAATTGACCAATAATATCTATTCGTAAAATCGAGGAATTCATATCGGAAAAGCGAAGATCTAATGACATGGAGTAGAACATGATTTGAATTGTACATTTGTTTTGTTATTGCAGAGTTGAAAACACGCCGTTTTCAATAGTATCTAGTTTTAAAGCACGCTTGTTCATGGAAGGATTTTGACGCCGATATAATACTTTTTTTCAAAGAATCCAATAAAATACTGTCCTATAAATATTAACGTCCCTGTGGCGCAGAGGATAGCGCGTTGGACTTCTAATCCAAAGGTCGTGGGTTCGATCCCCGCCAGGGATGCAAAAGTTTTGCGATAATACCACTTCCCTTAACCCTTAAGCAAATGAGGGTATATAAAAGAGACCGGGTTCATAAAGTACTCATATGAAAATACCTAACCAAAATAATGACAAACCATCCAGATAATCCATTAAGATTTGGTTACATATTCTCGTAAACGTAAAGCGCTTCAGCAAGGATGATCTATAAACTGTACAAATCGTGTGACTGAAAAGCTTTTGAACCTTTCAAACTCGTTTCTGTATTCACTCTAGGTTCAAAGTATACTACAGTTTCAATGACTATTAAAACTCAAAAATAGGATTCACACTACAAAAATTTTTATCCGCGACTATTATAAAATCCGTCCATTGTACGTCTCTGTGCTCGGCCTTAATAAAACCCATTAATCACAAGGGAATAATGAGATTATAATTCACTGCTGTCAGATGCTTCATAGATTTAGCTTGATATAATATTCTTTAAATTGGTATTCTAAAGTACTCCAACTAACAAATATGGGCATACCTTGTCAATCAAGGGCCAAATCTACTTTCATTATATCAATTAAAGCTTTTTTATTATGAAATATACAATGACCAGTTCTCCAAAAATTTGTCAACTTGATTTTTTTCACGCTTGCTATAGAAGGGTCTTGTCGCGGTCGCCAAATGTTAAAATCTTCAAGAAATATATTCAGTAGTCGTGGATGAAGTATAGTATGCTACTCGAGTATAATGGCTGTTATTCACTCGGTGATTTGGGCCACTCACCTACGGCTCGTGGCCTTAACTTCACCTCGCGAATAATAGCTATCATTATAGGCTCGTTGCATAATATACTATTATTAAATAACTATTTCAAGGAATGTAAACGAGTAGTTAAACTCAAAAATTGGGTTCACACTTATACAAAAACTTTTAAAGTTATTCAAAGTGAAAAAGACAACTAAATCGATAAATAATACGAAGCGTAAGTTCCATATTGTGAACATTCAATTCGAACACAGTTAAAAACTGCAAAACGACTGATCAATCAAGAAATAGTTATAAAGGGTGTCCCAAAATTAACGCAAGATTTGAATTTACCGCATTTGTGCAGTGAAGTGTTGGCAACCCTGAAAAAAAAGCAATTTGACAGCTAACAGTATAGGGTTATTAAAATGGAGCGTTACACGATAGAACAACGTGTCTTCGTTATTGAAGAATATTTCAAAAATAGTGAAAGCTTGGCGGCTGCAGTTCGAAAATTTCATACAAATATGGTCGGAATAGTGTTTTAACTTCGTCAACTGTGAAGAGATTAATTGAAAAATTCATGGAGACTGGATCCGTTGGAGACGCCAACACACTGGTCGTTCAAAAACAGCTGTTCAAATGTGAATGTCGAAAATGTCGAAAATGATGCTGGTCAACAGTGACTGTTACTGGTGCTCGATATCGCGACATGATTACACAGTTCTTTCTGCCAAAATTGATGATATTGATGTGCCCAATATGTGGTTTCAACAAGACGGTGCCACATGTCATACGCCCGTGAAACAATTCAATTACTGCATGAGACATTTCCAGATCGTGTACTCTCTCGTTTCGGTGATCAAATTGGCCTCCTAGATCGTGTGATTTAACACCACCATGACTTCTTTTTATGGGGTTATTTGAAATCACAAGTCTATGTCAAGAAGCCCACAACCACCCGTGCATTAAAGGAGGAGATTCAACGCTGCATCAACGAAATTCAGCCACATTTATGCAGAATGGTCATGGAAAATTTCAACAAAAGAGTGCGCATGTGCATGCAAAGCCGTGGAGGCCATTTGTCCGATGTGTTATTCCATACATACCCTATCCTATGTACTTTACGAGTCAATAAAATATAACTATCAAAAGACTAAAAACGGCGTTTTCTATTTAATTCAAATCTTGCGTTAATTTTGGGACCCTTTATAATCAACTAGTTTATTAAAGACAGCGACTAATAGTTTTAAGATATTTTTCCGCCGACCTCGAAATAAAAGGTGCTTTTAATGTGTACGAAATTGAGCATTAATGACCCATTTTAATGCTCAATTTTTTATAGCCATTTTAATGTGCAATCCTCATGGCAACCGTACACAAAGTATTCAGAAGCACTACGAGAAATGTCAAAACTCTACTGGAACATAGAAATATAGAAATTCCTTTACGTTCAAATGTATGTCTTGTGCGAATTGAGAATGTATTTTAATCAAGAATTTATACACTATTCATGTTGAGATCGTCGGAAAAATCTTGTAATAAACTCGGTTATTAATCGAGCGACTAATGGTCTCGAACAATTAACGCGTTCGCTCCGCTCACGCATTAAAATATCTTGACCATTAGTCGCTGTCTTTAATAACCTAGTTTATTAATAACTATTAACGCGTTTGCTTCGCTCACGCGTTAATAGTTCGAGACCATTAATCGCTTGATTTATAACCGAGTTGATTACAAGATTTTTCCGAAGATCTCAACATGAATTGTGTATAAATTCTTGATTAAAATACATTCTCATTTTGTACAAGACATACATTTGACATAATGGAATTTTCAATAAAGTAGTGCTTCTAATACTTTGTGTAAGGTTGCCATAAGGATTGCACATTAAAATAGCATAAATTGAGCATTAAAATGAGTCATTTATGTTCAATTTTGTACACATTGAAATCACTTTTTATTACGAGGTCGGCTGAAAAAAACATTTTCCTTATCGCACAATCAAAAGATCTAACACCAAACCAACCACACAGAGCTTATATGACCTCGGCCAAGAACCCAGTCACGTTTCCGTTATAGTTCATCATCTTCAGGAAGAGCCGTACAAGAAATTTGCATGTTATTCACAAGTGGAAATCGTCCAAGTAGGTGTAGGTACCATCTGATTTGCCTGTCTTTCAAGTGTCGATAACGGTACCACCGAGCAACAAGGTGACCGTGTGCCGACCATGAGAGGTCATGGCCAGTCTTTTGTAGGTACTTTCTACAACAGAGATTTCATCGACCGACAGGTGTACATGTAGGTACCTATTGGTGCCGATGAACCTTCCGATCAACAGCTGTTGTTGTGACGCTATTGTTCCCAATGTTTTGGATCTTGATTTTGCCTGGTTCATCCTAAAGGGTTTTCCAATAAGAGGTTTTAGTTCGAATAACTTGCTATTTCGGTAGATGTCACGTTTGAAGCTGTAATTTTTTGATATTTAACAAGTAGAAACTACGCCATTTAAAAACGCATTGAAATGATCAAAATTCACTATAAAAATGGTGAAAATTTGGCAGAGACGGTTCGTGAAACTCGAACATTTTTGGGTTGTTGTGAAGCACCTTGTCGGATCGCAATAAAGAAATGGGGGAAAAATTCGAGCTGTTGGGACAAGTTGGTGATGTGAAGAATAAAACCCGTGCGAATCACTCAAGAACAGCCAAGAATATTGCCGAAAGTGTTGAAGAAAACCCAGGTTTGTCGTCGTTCTTTGGAATTAGGCATTCCACAAACGTCATTACACCATATTTTGCATAGAGATTTGGATCTTAATGCTCATAAAGTTCAGTTAACACAAGAACGAAAACGAAACCATTGATCTTTTGCGGAAAAAGTTTCCGGACCGTGTTATCTCTCGAAGAGGTAATCACAATTAGCCACCGAGATCTTGTGATTTAACACCTTGCGACGTGAAAGAGAAGGTCTACGTCAATAGCCCAGCGTCGATTCAAGACGTCAAAGATGCAATTCGTGAGGCTATCGAGGACATAGGGCAGCCACTTTCGGATTTGGTTATGGAAAATTTCATTAAAAGGATATGGTCCCGTAAGCGTTGTCGTGGTGGTCATTAGCCTGATGTTATTTTCCACTATTAACGGCATAGCTTCTTCTTTATAATGAAATAAACATCCGATCATTCGGCATTTTCCTTCGAATATCAAAATAACACCTCTCATTGGAAAACCCTATACGTAGCGCAGGTACAAGGTTTAGCTATGAAAAGTTTCATTTCAATATTAGGATAATTGGAGAGAAACTAATCATGAAGTTGGGAACACTGGCACAGCTAGGGGGGAGGGGCTTTATGGCTGCAGCCCCCTCCTAAAGATTCTAACAGTTTCAATTTTTTCTGAGTTCATTTTTTTGCAACTTTCGTATTTGTTGTATCATCAAGAATTGTTCAGTTCAGCCCCCCTCCATAGCAAAATCCTGGCTGCGCCACTGGTTGGGAATATAATAACAATTGGCTAATAGTTTCTTGTTTCGTGACAATTTGATTAGTCAAATTTTCCCCTACAGCAAGCTGGCATTACATTCTTTGGCAAAACTGATGATTCAACGGAAATCATGATAATGTTGAAGCATTTAATCATTCTTTCTTAACTCTTAACGCTAAATATAAAGGGTTTTTCAATAAGAGGTGTAATTTTGATATTCAAAGAAAAATGACATTTTTCAATATAAATGATCGGCTGTTTATTTCATTATAAAGAAGAAGCTATGCCGTTAATAGTGGAAAATATAACATCAGGCAAATGACAACCACGACCACGCTTACAGGACCATATCCTTTTAATGACATTTTTCATAACCAAATCGCAAAGTGGCTGCCCTATGTCCTCGATAGCCTCACGAATTCCATCTTTGAGGTCTTGAATCGACGCTGGGCTATTGGCGTAGACCTCCTCTTTCACGTGGCCCCAAAGGAAGAAGTCGCAAGGTGTTAAATCACAACATCTCGGTGGCCAATTGTGATCACCTCTTCGATAGATAACACGGTCCGGAAACTTTTCCCGCAAAAGATCAATGGTTTCGCTGCTTGTGTGGCAGGTAGCGCCGTCTTGTTGAAAGTAAACGTTGTCCAGATCAATACTATCCAATTTCGGCCATAAAAAATCATTAATCACCTCTCGATAGCGCAATCCATTCACCGTAACTGTTCTCCAGCCTCATTTTAGAAAAGTAAGATCCAATGACTCCGCCGGACCATAAACCGCACCGAACAGTCACACGTTGAGGATAGAGAGGCTTTTCAACAATAACTCTTGGATTTTCCGAGCCCCAGATGCGACAATTTTGCTTGTTGACGAAGCCACCGAGGTGGAAATGCTCCTCATCACTCAAGATGATTTTTCGATGGAATTCCGGATCATTTCCATGCTTTTCAAAGACCCATTCAGCAAAGACACGACGTTGTTGATGATCGGCCGGCTTGAGTTCTTGTGTTAACTGAACTTTTTAAGCCTTAAGACACAAATCTTTATGCAAAATACGGTGTAACGACGTTTGTGGAATGCCTAGTTCCAAAGAACGACGAGGAATGGACAAACCTGGGTTTTTCAACACTTTCGGCTACAGCAGCAATATTCTCGGCAGTTCTTGAGCGATGTGCACGGGTTTTATTCTTCACATCACTTACTTGTCCCAACAGCTCGAATTTTTTCACCTATTTCTTTATGGCGGTTCAACAAGGTGGTTCACGACGACCCAAAAATGTTCGAGTTTTACGAACCGTCTCTGCCAAACTTTCACCATTTTTATAGTGAATTTCAATGATATCAATGCTTTCTTGAAGCTTGTATCGTTCCATTTTTATCAATGACGTAGTTTCTACTTGTGAAATGTCAAAAAATGACAGCTTCAAACGTGACATCTACCGAAATAGCAAGCTATTCAAAATAACATCTCTTACTGGAAAACCCTTTACATAGCGCAGGTACAAGGTTTAGCAATGAAAAGTTTCATTTCAATATCACGATAATTGGAGAGAAACTAAGCGTGAAGTCGGGAATAAAATAACAATTGGTTAATACAGGGTCTCTATAAATGATTATATTCTGATGTTAAACATGATTTAAACAACTGATACTGCGAGTTTAGGCTTGTCATTCCGGAAGAAATTGAATAATGTGACTCGAATTATAAATTTGTAGTCTTTGCATAAAAAACCATAAGATAAAATATTTCCAAAGCAACCTACGATGTTACAATCATTTATAAAGACCCTATTTTCTATTATGGTGACATTTTGATAAGTGTACACCAATACACGATTGTACCAAAAGTGGAATCATATACCTAAAACCTCACTTTTTATATCATACAGAGTGGAATGTGACAAAACTTTGCTAGCTTGCGAACTGAAAACTATTTCTGAACGGAGAACGCAACCAATATAAAACATAAGAAATTAATTTTATTGATAAGATTGAAAATAAAGATGAATATTTGCAGGTGCCCTGAACACATCGCCAAAAATGCCAGCCATATACATCTCCAAGTACAACAGGTTCGTGGACAACATCATAGGCAGGATCAACAGAATCCTGGGCAAATCCTACGACCCGGTCAGAGTCAAACTCCAATCGGGCGAAACCAAGAAGAACAAGAGCAAAAAGAAAACCACCAAAACCAAGACCAAATCCAAACCTTCAACGCGTCAAAACGCAGACATGCCAACCACCAAACAAGAAGAAATGGATATCGCCAGAGCCAACAGTGGAGAATCCAAAGAGGCTTCCTTCATCCTGGTTTCCAGAAACGGTGAACCTACTTTGAGGAATGTAACGGTGAAAACCGAGAAGACTCAAACCAGAGCGTCGACCACTTCGAATAAAACGAAGAAGAAGAAAAATAACAAGAATAAAACCAAGAGCGATAAGAACAAGAATAAAACTAAATCTTCGAGTACTGCTAAAGTTAGAGCTACTTTGTTTGGGCTCAGCAGTATCAAGAGAGATGGAGATGTCAATGTCAACATGATGAGCGACCATACAACTGTCAAGACGAATTTTATATTGGGACCCCTTACTTTGAGGGTAGAGAGGGAGGTAAGTTCGAATGTTTCCGTTCATTTATATGAGATGTCTAGATTCAATTTTGGAGTTCATATATATATTCTTTTGAATTGAGAGCTAACAAAATACAATAAATGAAACAAAAAAGTCCCTAGCTGAGGTTGGTGCAAAACGGGGTACCATACTATTCTGACGTATGATACCAGAGCACAGGAAAAACCTCAGTAGAAAAAACCCTGTCTCGCCGTTTTTACAAAATTGAAACTTAAAACTATTCGAATAAATACCTTCAATATTTAGATACAAAATACTTAATTCATGCTCTTGGGCCAGGAGGGTGTTTTAAATCAGGTCTGGCATTCCAAGTGATGATTTTTCGAATCTCTTGTTCTTCTAAGACTGCTACAGGACCCTATTGAAGGGTAATCATCTTCCATAGATTTAAATAGTGGTATTTCATCCTAAATATCGAATTCAATTTCGGAATAATGATAAAAAAAAACGTGTGACAAACTTATGTCAAAATGACATATACAGGTTTGGAAATTCACGTCTGAAATATACGATTAACAATGCATCAGACAGAGAATTTTTCCCTCC
The DNA here is from genome assembly GCA_013421045.1 of Propylea japonica. Taxonomy (NCBI): domain Eukaryota; kingdom Metazoa; phylum Arthropoda; class Insecta; order Coleoptera; family Coccinellidae; genus Propylea; species Propylea japonica. The sequence continues at coordinate 17,536,488 of CM024248.1, forward strand.
AGTTCCACAGATGAATAGTCGAGACAATCACTTGCTGTAACACACTGAATTCAGTTGTCTTACTTCATTATTCTACTCTTGTCTCTCTCTTATCGTTTAGAGGAGCGTAATTCTTTAGTATGGTAGGCAACAGTAAATACTTGAATCGAGTATTACAAACTAAAAATTCTATACGTGTAGTTCGGGTTCCCAACCATACTGCGATAAGAGAGAGACAAGACTAGATATTTGCAGTGAGACAGTTGAATTCATTCAGTTATCGCACTTGATTATCTCGCCTATTCATCTGTGCAACTGGAGGGAAAATTCTCTGTCTGATGCCTTGTATATCGTATTTTTTCGATGTGAATTCCGAATCGGTATATATGGAGTTCATAGTTTAGTTATAGTTTAAAAAGGGGTTAAAGTTCACTGCGACCTCAAGGTCTATTGTGCCCCCTTACAGAGCTGTTTTTATCACACCCTTCACAGCTAGCCTTCCAGTTCCAGGGATCTGATGAAATCCAGTATCTGTGAAGGCTTCAACGAGGCTAGTTCCTTACTCTTACAAGTTTCTCGACCAAGGTATTCTCTCCTTAGGTCTCCCCACAGAACCCACACTCGTCAGTATCCGACAATCCCATCCTCAACAGGTGCTTCCTCAGGCGACAGTGTCCTGTAAGAAAGCCAGTGAGGAGGTGTAATTGTTTCTTACCAAGATCCAGATATCTTTTGGATCTTGCTGTTTCAAAGTTCCAAAGGAATCTGTACCACAGAAGGGTTTTGGGACAATGAGTGACATTCGTGCGCCCTCTTTGGCAAGTGTATTGGCCTCCTCGTTTCCTTTGATTCCCGAATGGCCGGGAACCCAGGTTAAAAGACCCTATTTTTCTTGCCTACCACATTGAGTTTGTTCCAGCACTCCCAGATGATCTTTGAGTCGATGACATAGGAGTTCAGTGCTTTGATAGCAGCTTGACTATCTGAGTGTGTGGCTATATCGCACTTCTGATAGTTCCTTTCCAGATTTATATCCAGACATCTTCAATAGCTAAGATTTCCGCTTGAAAAACGCTCATACAGGAGCTTAGCGATAGTTCACACTTGACACTTGGCCCGTATATCCCAGCCCCAACTCCTGTAGAGGTTCTGGAACCATCTGTATATCATTTTACGGTTATTTTCTTCGAGGTTATAGTCGGTATGTTCTCATTCCCATTCCTCTCTTTTACTTAGCAATGCCCTGAAATTTTTATGAATGCTTACTTTATTGATCAGTGCCCCTAATAACTTGAGTTGTCTATAGTACTAGGTGTGCAGTTCTCGACGAACCTCAGCTTTCATGTAAGATATCCTCATCCCTATTAATTTCCTAATAAAGCTCTCTTTTTACTTTGCTCTTAGCCATAAGGTCGAGGAGCCCAGAGAAAGCTAACGTCCTTGCCAAAAGAGGAGCAAACTCTAGTATGGGAACGCACAAGAGACCTCATTGGTCGCAGTGCAGCAAGGTAGTCACGGTGCTAATCGATCACAGCCTAATCTTATCAAACCTTATCCCTAACCCATATGATTTCAGCTTCTCATTGGTGTTTTATTCCTTTTGTTTCAGTTTGGTAAAGGAGCAAGAAGAGAACTGAAAAGTGCCACAGCTACAACTGCTGAAATGTATGGTAGACTGAACCTGAAAATTATACACGGTGGAGCTGCAACTTTACATTCCATCAGAGTTTTACAGCCAAAACAGGTAACAATAATTTTTTGTACCTATTCCTTATTAATAATTTTTTCAGCCGACCTCGAAATAAAAGGTGATTTTAATGTGTACGAAATTGAACATTAATGGCACGTTTTAATGCTCAATTTTTTGCTATTTCAATGTGCAATCCTCATGGCAACCGTTCACAAAGTATTCAGAAACACTACGGGAAATGTCAAAACTCTACTGGAACATAGATATAGTCCGTTCACGAAAGTTTGAGCGCATAGTAGGCGTTTTTATTTATCTGAAGTTGGCAGTATTTGCTTTCATAACGTAAAATAAAGTCAACGTTGCCGAATGTACCCGGCCTCGTCCGACGAGCTTGCGAGTTATCAGAGAACTCTATGCAATATTGAGAACATTGCGTAACAATCTGACAAGAAAATAAACAACATAACCAAAAATTTCAATATACACAGTGGAATATGCCAAATTTCCATGGCCAACCGACGCCGACGGCTCAACCTTTCGTGAACGGACTATGCATAGAAATTTTATTATGTCAAATGTAAGTCTCGTGCAAAATGAGCATGTATTTCAATCAAGAATTCATACACAATTCAGATTGAGATCGTCGGAAAAATCTTGTAATCAACTCGGTTATTAATCGAGCGACTAATGGTCTCGAACTATTAACGCGTTCGCTCCGCTCACGCATTAAAATATCTTGACCATAAGTCACAGTGAAGTCACACTGTCTTCAATAACCTAGTTGATTAAAAAACTATTAATCCATCGGCTGATTCAAACATATTATTGATATAATTTATGTTTTCCATGGAAATTAATCATGTTTATGGTCTACAAAAAGGGTTGAATTCTACTCAATTTTTTTGTGGCTTTCCTCACTCATAATTTTTTTTTTTCAGTTGAGAATCGACAGTGAGGAAGACCATGAGAAAACCAAGGAGTTCCTATGGAAGAAGACATCTCACATTGCCACTGTTGTATCTCAAAAACTAGCTGCAGCTGCTAGATCCATGCTCAAGCCACCACCCAAGGCATAAGAATGTCCACTGAGTGGACGAAATTGTTGAACTGATCTTCATTATTTATTTATTTATTTTTAATTTATTAAATGTAATGTTAGGAATTTATTTTACGGAATTAAAAGTTTATATGATATCTACGTGTCGATTCATGTCTTCTATTCCTTACAACATTTCGTTCCTAAGCATTCAAGTGGTTGCGATGGATGTACGTTATGATTGTGAGACCTATAACCACATATGGGGCAGCAGCCTGGTTTGCCAAGGCAAAGTTCGGTGTGTACGAGGAAAAGGCTCGATAAAGTACCGAGGCTTGCCTGTGTGTGCATCACTGGAGCTATGAGAACGTGCCCAACTAGGGCACTCGAGGTCATTACGGATCTCACACCTCTACATCTTGTGATTGATAGGGTAGCCCATGAGGCTATCCTCATAGTATCTGAAAGGTACAGGTAATTAGAGAATAAAGAATCACATAGTCTGGTCCTCTTTGAACAACTACGTCTCATCTGCTAACATCCCTAGAGATGTAATGATCAAGAAAATATGCACTGAGAAAAACTTCAGGACATTGCTAAGTAAAAGAGAGGAATGGAACGAGAATACACCGACTATAACCTCAAAGAAAATACTGTAAAATGGTATACACTATACAGATGGTTCCAAAACCTCTACAGGAGCTGGCGCTGGGATATACAGGACAAGTAGCAAGTGTGAACTGACGCTAGGCCCCTGTATGAGCGTCTTTCAGGCGGAAATGTTAGCTATTGAAAGATGTCTACATACAAATCTAGAAAGAAACTATCAGAAGTACGATATAGCCATACACTCAGATAGTCAAGCTGCTAGCGCTGAGCTCCTGCGTCATAGACTCAAAAATGATCTGGGAGTGCCGGAACAAACTCAATGAGGTAGGCATGAAAAATAAGGTTTTTTTAATCTGGGTTCCCGGCCATTCGGGAATCAAAGAGGCCAATACACTTGCCAAACAGGGCGCACGAATGTCACTCATTGGCCTATAACCCTTCTATGGTATAAGTAAATGTATCTATAAAAAGGAGTTTCTGGAGAAGGAGAAAGCCGAGAGGGAAAAACTCTGACGGAATCTCCCAGAGATATCTGGATCTTAGTTAGAAACAATTACACCTCTCACTGGCTTTCTTACAGGACACATTCACCTCAGGAGGAACCTGTTGAGGATGGGATTGTCGGACAATGAAGAATGTAGGTTCTGTGGGGAGGAGGAAGAAACCCCATTCACCTAGTCACGCAATGCTAGTTGAATATCTTTTTCCCCAAATGAGTAAGCGAGTTTCTGACTTCAACGTCACTGCTTTTCCCGAATTTTTCCAATCCCATTTGACAGAATGATCTCAACTGTCACATAAAACTCGTCGTTTATCCAAATTTCAGTTTCAAAGTCTTTTCTCGTAATGTCCAACCTAGTGTTATCCTCTTTGTCTTCGTCTAATCGCATCAAACGAGAACTTCTTCATGGCGAAACCTACCGGAGCTTCAAAAGCAGAAGTTTGGGTCAGCCCATCTGTCCAGTTCCATCGCCACAAGATGTGACATATTTCGTTCGAAGAAAGAGACGAATTGAGAAGGTGGTTGAGGAGATCGACTCCAAAGGGACGGCATCTCATGGAAGATTGAAGAGAAGATGCAAGTCTAAGTCTGAGCCTCACATCAAGAATTCTTTTTGGGAGAGGGCTAAGCTTACTCGCAGGCAGTATATAGATGTTTTGTCCACGCCCCATCTACAGAGTGAGTGTTTAGGTTTTTTCATTCTCCAAAAACTGTTTCTTGTAGGTGCAATTGCTTATACCACAGAAGGGTTCTGGGCCAGAGAGTGGTGTTTGTTTGCTTCTTTTCTGTGTTAGCCCTTCAGTTTTCTAAGTGACCAGGAACCCAGACTAAAGAGACTTTGTCGTTCTTGCCTTCTTATTGAGTTTTTTCGGTACTCCCATATAATCTTTGAGTCGATGGCTGATAGTCAAGATTCTTGACTATCAGAATGTATCACTATGACACACCTATGATAGTTTTTGCCAGGTTTCTATATATGCATATTTCGATTGCAAGTATTTCTGTCTGAAAACACTCTATTAGGAGCCTAACGATAGTGTACAATTGGTTTTTGGCCCGTGCACTCCAGCCTAGACATCTATAGTGGTTTTAAAACCATCTGTATACCATTTGAAGGTATTTAGTCTGAAATTTTCTTTTACCATTCATGCTTTTTCCATAGGATCGAGATAAAGTTCTTCTCGATGCTCACTTTTTTCATCTTAACATCACTAGCTATAGGTTCGCTGATGAGATGTACTAGGTCAGAGAGGACCAGGCTATCTGACTTTAATGCTCTCCTTACCTGTACTTTCCCTAGACATTCTAAGAATAGCCTCATGGGGAATCCTATTAATTACTAGATGTAGAGGAGTGAAATCTATGGTAACTCCAAGTGCTCTAGTCGGGCACGTTCTCATAGAAACAGTGTCGAGTATTTTCTTGGTGCATGTCTGACCTAGCTATCTTAGCAAACCAAGACTACTGTCCCATATGTTATTATTGGTCCCACAATTATGGCGTACATCCATTGCAGTATTTTGGGGTAGTTTAGTTTAGTTCAGTTTAAAGAGGGGTTACAGTTCACTACGACCTTAAGGTCTATTGTGCCCCCTTGCAGAGCTGTTCTGGAAAAATCCTTCACAGCTCGCCTTCCAGAAATCTATTTACTGTGAAGGCTTCAACGAGGCTAGTTCCTCACTCTTACAAGTTTCTCGTCCAAGGCATTCTTTCCTCAGGCTCGCAATGCCAAGGCATTCCGTGACTAGGTGAATGGGGGTTTCTTCCTCCTCCCCACAAAACCTACACTCGTCAGTGTCCGATAATCCCATCCTCAACAGGTGCTTCCTGAGGCGACAATGTCCTGTAAGAAAGCCAGTGAGGAGGTGTAATTGCTTCTGGATCCCGCTGTCTCGAAGTTCCGAAGGAACTCAGTGGAATGATCCATCCCTAGGAGATTCCGCCAGAGTTTTTCCCTCTTGGCTTTCTCCTTCTCCAGAAACTCCTTCTTATAGGTACATATACATATACCACAGAAGGGTTCTGGGCCAATGAGTGACATTCGTGCGCCCTCTTTGGCAAGTGTATTGCTTCGTTTCCTTTGATTCCCGAGTGGCCGGGAACCCAGATTAAAAAGACCTTATTTTTCTTGCCTACCTCGTTGAGTTTGTTCCGGCACTCCCAGATCATTTTAGAGTCGATGACGTAGGAGCTCAGTGCTTTAATAGCAGCTTGACTATCTGAGTGTATTGCCATACCGCACTTCTGATAGTTTCTTTCTAGATTTATATCTAGAAATCTTTCTTAGCTAAGATTTCCGCTTGAAAGACGCTCATACAGGAGCCTAGCGACAGTGCACACTTGGTGCTTGGCCCGTATATCCCAGCGCCTGCTCCTGTAGAGGTTTTGGAACCATCTGTATACCATTTTACGGTATTTTCTTTGAGATTATAGTCGGTGTATTCTCGATTCCAATCATCTCTTCAACTAGCAATGTCATGAAGTTATTTTGGGGTAACTGTAACGAAGCAGAATAATTTCTATGATTATTTGGTTTCGTTCAATTCAAGTTGACGGAAATCGGGAATTGTTATCTCCGCGCTGAAGATGTACGGCAAATTAGATCGCGATTTCTCGATACCGCACACGTGGGGCGGAGTCAACTTTTACCGGCCACACGTGTCCAAAAGGTTTAAAATGCGGGATTTTCCGCTGAATAAATGAGTCGAATTAAAATCAACGCCCTGACCACTACTCCAGAAGTACTAGCCGACCAGTCCGTCCAGAAGTAAGTGCCACCAGAGGGTTCTGCAGGGGCAAGTTCAGTTTAGGTATGATTGTTTTTATTCTTATTTGCTGGCTTTGATATTTATAATGTATTTCTCCTGTTGTATTTTCCTGTCCTTCCGCCGCTCGAGTTCGCAGAGGTTGTGTAGTAGCTTCAAACGGCCTGCATGACTTGTGAGAATTCCGAGATTGCAAGATGGTGTATGCTAGCTTGAAACGGCGCATATATTGTCTTGTATTATCCTCTCTGGTATTACTCGAGTTCCTGGACGTTGTGTAGTAGCTTCAAAAGGCCTGCATGAAGTTCTGAAACACTGAGTCGACAAGAGGGTGTATGTTAGCTTGAAACGGCACATACACTGTCTTGTTATGCCCTTCCGCCACCGTTCGAGTTTCTGGGGGTTGTGTAGTAGCTTGAAAGGGCCTGCATGACACCCTGCAATTCCGAATCGGCAAGAGGGTGTATGTTAGCTTGAAACGGCCCATTCACTGTCTTGTTATGCCCTTCTGCCACCGTTTGAGTTTCTGGGGGTTGTGAGTAGCTTGAAACGGCCTGCATGATACCCTGAAATTCTGAACCTGCAAGAGGTTGTATGTTAGCTTGAAACGGCCCATACACCGTCTTGTTGTGACCTTCTGGCATCATTCGAACCCCCGAGGTTGTGTAGTAGCTTGAAATGGCCTGCATGACATCCCGGAGTTCTGATGTGCAAGAACGCGTATGTTAGCTTGAAACGGCTCATATGCGGTCTTGTAAATGCCTCCCTTTATCCTCCCCCACCGTGTGCCGCTCCGAATATCGAGGTGCATGCCCTAGCTTCAAAAAGCGTGCATGGGCCTCGTGGTTCAGAGCATTAGGGTAGGTGTATGCTAGCTTAAACGGCGCATATGCTTTCTCTGGTACCGCACTAATTTCCTTTTACCCCCTGTCCGTAAAACCGAATGTTGTTATATAGCCTGTAGATGTGAACCGAGGTATGCCAGTAAATAGGGATGTCATTTTTGGGAATTTTATTGTTAGGAACTTGCTCATGTTAGAACCTTCGCTTCCGTACCGTTACTTACTAGTGCTTGATTAATTTTCCGCTTGTACTCTCATTCGACTATCTTTACCGCTTGTATGTATTCTATTGCTTATTTTTCTGAGAGCTCTCACCGCCGACATAATGCTGCATGTTACATCCCGCTTCAACCTTCTCACCGCCCGCTCACCCTCTTTCCTCACATTGTATTTATATTATGGTTTATTTTGATGACTGCCGTTATTTGCCGTTTACCGAATAAAGATGTTATTATAATTGTGTGTTTTCTTTTCCTAAGAAATATTTGAGTATTTTTCAGAGTTAGGGAATATTTAGTTAGGTACAAACAACTGACCCCTGGACATAACCTTCTCTGGCTAGTAGCTCCCGGATCCCATAGGACACCGCCTATGGGTACCCTAGCGTCCTCACACTTTAAACTAGAGGTGGCGCCCGAGATCTCTACTTCCGAAGGTAAACGATAGCAACGCAGTTTGGTAGAGACGGGGAGCACGTCACATAACAATACCAAGTTCTGCCAGATAGTTAGTAAGCTACTACTGAATAAGCATGTTAAAATTACTGCTAATAAAGCAATAAGGGCTTTAATAGTATGCGGAAGTCTGCTCGGTTTATAATAAAAATAAACAGAATTGTTCTTGTGAACATGAGACTTTCATACAGACAATTTTATAAACTACTGCATGATCTTTCTAGGTTGCGGAGACATCGAAAACGAAAAGAAGTTCAAATCGAAAACGAGTCCTGATCTATGTTCGCCAAGGATAATCCAAATGTCCTGTCCGACCAAACGTAGAGTTCTGGCAACGTGGCAGGACTACGGCGACCATTTACCCGCCGAAACCCTGCAAAGATTCCACGACATGCTTCACACAGACAACAACATAGACCTTAAAGACGCCAGAAATTACTTCAAAATGCGCGACCGTAAAAGGAAACGAATGGAACGACGGAGGCGACTGAAAAGAAAGAAGAAGAAGAATTTCCAGGAGGCTCTCTGGTTGAGGGAGCAGATAGAAGAAACCAGCACCGCCATCATGAACTTCTTCTCCGGCAATCCCAAGCTAGATTTGAGCTTCAAGCAGCTGCTCATTTCCGATTCGCTACTCGGTTTGCTGGCGAACGTTTCGGACAAGAAGAAACCCATCTTGAGGCACAGCTCCGACTTGTACAACAGGCAGTTGGTGAAGATGGTGGACAAGATAGCTCTGTGGATAGACAGCGTGTCCAAGATTGTGGAGATACAGAGTCTGGAAGAGGAGGAGGATCAGGCGGAAGCACCCGAGATAGCCGAGTCTGAATCTTCTACTGTTTCTTCTATAAGTGCGATTAGTGAAGGCGAGAAGAGTACCGAAGAAGAAGGGGAGGAAACTGAAGAGGAAGAAGCGAGTGAAGAAGACGAAGGAGATGAAGGTATATCTTTCAATTTGGAGGTTATTTGATGCCAGAAATTATCATAATTTCAAGCGGACAACCAATAATAATTGCGGTTCAGCCCTGGTTTTTTCCCTTCTTGTCCTAGAACGAATAACCGGAACACTATCCAATAGTGGTATTTCGCTACATCTCACACGTCACAGTAGAGTTTACAATTAATAAAACTTTTTTGGGAACTTAAACACCAATTCATAATTTTTTCTAACAGTCGAGCGCTATTAATTGTAACACAAAGTTTTTCCCATTATCCGAGTAAAGAAAGAAAGTTTTGTTATACTCAAACAATATCAGCAATCTTTAAGAACTTCGGACAATTCTATTTTAAATAATATAACAAGTCAGAAGCTTTTGATGCGTTATTTCCGAACCTAATTAGAGATTCCAATGGATAATTTCAATTCCTAAATGAATGAAACTATGCCAATATTGAAATTGTTGAAATAGTTTTCTCAATATAAATCGTAACATGGCTAAGCTCACGAATACATATGTTCTTCAAGTATGCTTCGTCAGTTAACAACTTTTGAAATTTGCGCGTACAACCCTACTTTTCTAATAACCAGAAGTTCAACCCAGCTCATTTGCGGTGTAAATCAATGACGTCGAAGGGCTAATTCATCGGCACGTCATTACTTCGAATCGAAAATAACCAGAACCGCTTGAATGCATTGGTTAGCCAAAATTATAACCGGTTATCCGCTTGAAATTGTTATTTAATGAACAAGGTTTCTTTTTGTTCGTTTCCTTGGCCTTCGTTTCCATTCTTGGACAAGTGTTTTCGTTGATAGCAAACAAAATCACTCTTCTGGTAACTATTTAATCTTCACAGACCAAATGGCGGATGATACTGGGACCGAAGATGAATATGAAACCAGAGAAATGAAAGACGAGAAGGTTGCTCCTATAAGTAGTCTAGATAAACTAATAAAGATACTTGCCCACGCTTCCCCGAGTTATCTCGGCGGTAACCTGGATGATCTCGAAAATCTGACGCGTAACGAACTACTCAACAAGATAAAGATCTTGAACAAGGACTACAGTGGAGCAGAAACACCGGCGGAGCTTTTGAAGAAGATAATCACGGAGTGGGCCCTGCATAACCAACCCGAAGAGGTGAAAAATTTTTCAGTTATTGAGATTCCAAGATATTGCAAACCTTGAAGATGTTGATGCAATCTTCTGCATCAACATCTTCGGAATCTGTGGTGCAAGATTGAAAATTCTGAATGACTGGTGTATGAGCATAAAAAGTCCTCTTTTAGTCAAAAAGTCTACGACAGGTAGACCTTCAGTATTCCGTAGTACTGAACATTTTCTATATAAAGAGTTTTCCAATGAGAGGTATTATTTGAATAGCCCGCTATTTCGGTGGATGTCACGTTTGAAGCTGTCATTTTTTGACATTTGACAAGAAGAAACTACGCCATTAATAAAAATGGAACGATACACACTTCAAGAACGCATTGACATTATTAAAATTCACTATAGATATGGTGACAAAAAAGAAATTGGTGAAAAATTCGAGCTGTTGGGACAAGTTAGTGATGTGAGGAATAAAACCCGTGAAAGTCGCTCAAAAACAGCTGAGAATATTGCTGCTGTAGCCGACAGTGTTGAAGAAAACCCAAGTTTCTCCATTCCTCGTCGTTCTTTGGAATTAGGCATTCCAAACGTCATTACACCTTATTTTGCATAAAAATTTGGGTTTAAAGGCTTATAAAGTTCGGTTAACACAAGAACTCAAGCCGGCCGATCATCAACATTAATCTTTTGCGGGAAAAGGTTCCGGACCGTGTTATCTCTCAAAGAGGTGATCACAATTATTGGCCACCGAGATCTTGTGATTTAACACCTTGCGACTTCTTTCTTTGGGGCCACGTGAAAGAGAAGATCTACGCCAATAGCCCAGCGTCGATTCAAGACCTCAAAGATGGAATTCGTGAGGCTATCGGGAACATAGGCCAGCCACTTTGCGATTTCGTTATGGAAAATGTCATTAAAAGGATATGGTCCTGTAAGCGTGGTCGTGGTGGTCTTTTACCTGATGTTATTTTCCACTATTAACGACATAGCTTCTTCTTTATAATGAAATACATATCCGATCACATTGAACAATTGCATATTTCTTTGAATATCAAAATAACACTTCTTATTGGAAAACCCTTTATGATTCCAACGCAGGCGAGAGGCCTCTTTACGAAACCAATTTTCTTTTATGGAAGGATAAGATGGGTTCAATTTCAAATAATATCACTTTTAGGTGGACAAACGTGTAAAGAAAAAAATCGAAAAAGTAGCCGGTTTACTAGCAGCTATGCTGGCCGCCGAAGATCTATATGGAATGACGTCTACCTTGCCCGAAGAAGAAAAACCATCTGGTGAACCTGGAAAAAAACCTAGCGAAGCTGGACAAGAAGCTGCTAAAGCCGAACAAAAGCCTAGTAAAGTCAAGGAAAAACCTGGTAAAGCCAAAGAAAAACCTAGTAAAGCCGAACAAAAGCCTGCTGAGGCCGAACAGGAACCTGGTAAAGAGAAAAAACCCTCAATGCAAGAGAGGAGGGCATCTCAAGTCATCACTGAAATTGACTTTGGAGAAGACGGAGAACCTATACCAGGTAATTTCAAAGATTTGAGGGCATTCAGCATGCAGAAAGCTAACAAAGGTTTTCTTTCTTGGTTTGTCAATTGCTTAACGGATATGAAAGTAATTCTATAGTATCAAAGAACCCAATTATATGAGATACGTGTTCTTCCTATAATTCTCCTGTTCAATGCATTCTTTGCGTACCTAAGTGTAAGTACCTAAGTTTTCTTTTCTCTCTCCATCGAGTTTTTTCTGGCGCTCCTACATCAGCTTCAAGTCGATGAGATAAGATTTCAGTGCTTTATAGCAGCTTGACTATCTGAATGGATCACTATGTCACACCCTTGATAGTTTCTTTCCAGGTACTTTCTAAAATCATTCTCTCCTTAGGCTCGCAAAGCCAAAGCATCCCGTGATTAGGTGAATGGGGGTTTCTTCCGCCTCCCCACAGAACCTTCACTCGTCAGTGTCCGATAATACCATCCCCAACAGGTGCTTCGTAAGGCGACAGTGTCCTGTGAGAAAGCCAGTGAGGAGGTGTAATTGTTTCTTACTAAAATCCAGATATTTTTTGGATCCTGCTGTTTCAAAGATCCGAAAGAACTTAGTGGAATGATCCAACACTGGGAGATTCTGCCAGAGTTCTTCCCTCTCGGCTTTCTCCTTCTCCGAAAACTCCTTTTTATACAGATTTAGAAATTCACATCAAAAACATACGATATACAATTCATCAGACAGAGAATTCTTCCCTCCAGTTGCACAGATGAATAGTCGAGATAATCAAGTGCTGTAACTGAATGAATTCCCTCCTCTTATTGCAATAATCTAGTCTTGTCTCTCTCTTATCGCAGTATGGTAGGGAACCTGCAGTACACGACACACGTATAGAATTATTCAATTTATCAGGCTGTCCGTAATACTCGATTCAAGTACGATATTTACTGTTGCCTACCATATCGAATGAATTACGCTCCTCCCAACGATAAGAGAGAGACAATACTAGAATATTGCAATAAGACAGTGTGGTACAGCACGTGATTGTCTCGACTATTCATCTGTGGAACTGGACGGAAGAATTCGCTGTCTGATGCATTGTATATCGTGTGTTTCAGATGTGAATCTCCAAACCTGTATAATAATGAATTCTCCAGAAACTCCTTTTTCTATAATAACTAGCTGCTAACATTTGCATCAAACATTTTATCATAAATTCCCTTAATTATGGCGCCTACCGACCCTCTAAGTCAGAAAAGTGATCAAATACTAACTTGAAGTCTTAGTAACACTCAGTTAAAAAAAAACATCAAAATCATTTCAGTAGCTATGGCATCATGCGCTTCTTGACACGATCACGCTAGATTTCCGCGGGAATGAGGTATATTTCCGCGGGAATGAGGTATTTTCCCGCCGTAAAAAGTAGCCTGTGTCCGTGCCTAGGATCCTATCTTTATATTAACCAAGTCTTATAAATATCCGTTCGGACGTTAAGGCGTGAATGAGGTAAACTTTTAAAACAAACGATTAAAAATCACTAACTTAATTAGTTTTTTGCATACTGCCTACGCCTTGAGTACGGTAGCATGAATATTAATAGCCCATATCCTTTTTTAGGTTACTATCTATCACCTAACTAAATTTCATCAAAATCCGTTCAGCCGTTTAGGCATGACATAGCAAAACTCCCAGCAAAAACCATAAAAAAATTACCAACTCCATTCAGTTTTCTGCCTACTTCCTACCCCCTAAGTACGATGACGTGATCATTTTGATCTTATATCCGTTTTTAGGTAACCATCTGTTTCCTTACTAAATCTCATCAAAATCTGTTCAGCCGTGAAAGAGCAGAAGTACCAACAAAAATTACTAAAAATCACTAACTCAATTCAGTTATCTGCCTACTGCCTACCCCCTAAGAACGATGGCATGATTATTTATAGCCTATGACCATTTCTAGGTTATCATCTACATCTATCACCATACCACATTTCATCAAAATCCGTTCAGCCGTTCAGGCGTGAAAGAGTAACAGACAGACAGAGTTACTTTCGCATTTATAATATTAGTATGGATGAACCTCTAGAACTAGGAAACTGAGATCTTCCAGCTATCATTGAAAGCCTCTTTTCTGTGTCTCCAGGTACAGTAACGGAAGTCATAGCTCCAGACGGCTCAGTCCAACTGGGCGTTGTCGACGACGATGGCAACTTGAACCCCGTCACCATGACCCCCAGCGGAAACCTGATGCCCACCGTTTACGACAGAGACGGAAAAGTCGTGGAAAAGCTGTACGACAAAGCCGGAGATCAGCTGGACTCGACCTTCAACAAATACGGGGTGCCTGAGCCTGACGAGTACAGCGGTCCGTTGTTCGACGACGAGAACAAGCCTCACGAGCTCATCTACAACGAAAAAGGCAAAATCATACCTCTGTGTTACGACAAAGACGGGAATCCTATCGGAGCTGGTTATGACGAAGATGGAAATCCGATCTACTACGGAGAAGATGGAAGCGTCGTTGCGGTACCACCAGGTATTTAGTTGTTGCTCGTGATGACTCTTGAGGTGGTTATTCGCTTAGAGACATAACACACGAAATGAGTGCGCAGTGTGTTGTGTCAATGAAGACGTTGTCGTGCAAACGTTTCGCACTACGGTATACTATCATATGTAGGTATATTATGTTGAGTCAGCCATGAACATGAGCTTTCGGATCAAGAACGAATTATTCTGAGTCATAAGGTTCCCATACAAGCGGAAATAGATAGATGCTTCCGGAAGAATGATTAAGGCTTCTGCTTGATCGATCGATTGATTAGTTTGGGGTCGATTTGCAACATGACTCTCAATCTGCAGTCTGCAGTGCAACAAATGAGGTCTTTTGTGAATTATCACACTAGATTAGCTGAAGGGTTTTCCAATAAGTGGTGTTATTTTGATATTCAAAGAAAAATGCCATTTTTCAATATAAATGATCGGACGTTTCTTTCATTATAAAGAAGAAGCTATGCCGTTAATAGTGGAAAATAACATCAGGCAAATGGCCACCACGACCACATACCATGGCCCATATCCTTTTAATTAAATTTTCTATAACCAAAACGCAAAGTAGCTGCCCTATGTCTTCGATAGCCTCACGAATTCCATCTTTGAGGTGTTGAATCGACGCTGGGGTATTGGCGTAGACCTTCTCTTTCACGTGGTCCCAAATAAAGAAGTCGCAAGGTGTTAAATCACAAGATCTCGGTGGCCAATTGTGATCACCTCTTCGAGAAATAACACAGTCTGGAAACTTTTCCCGCAAAAGACCAATGGTTTCGTTGCTTGTGTGGCACGTAGCGCCGTCTTGTTGAAAGTAACGTACTATCCAATTTCGTCCATAAAAAATCATGAATCATCTCTCGATAGCGCAATCCATTCACCGTAACTGTTGCTCCAGCCTCATTTTAGAAAAAGTAAGGTTCAATGACTCCGCCGGACCATAAATCGCACCAAACAGTCACAACAATAACTTTTGGGCTTTCCGAGCCCCAGATGCGACAATTTTGCTTGTTGACGAAGCCACCGAAGTGGAAATGGGCTTCATCAATCATGTTGATTTTTGGATGGAATTCCGGATCATTTTCATACATTTCAACGACCCAATCAGCAAAGACACGACGTTGTTGATGATCGGCCGGCTTGAGTTCTTGTGTTAACTGAACTTTATAAGCCTTAAGACCCAAATCCTCATGCAAAATACGGTGTAATGACGTTTGTGGAATGCCTAATTCCAAAGATCGACGAGGAATGGACAAACCTGGGTTTTCTTCAACACTTTCGGCTACAGCAGCACTATTCTCGGCTGTTCTTGAGCGACGTGCACGGGTTTTATTCTTCACATCACTAACTTGTCCCAACAGCTCGAATTTTTCCACCAATTTCCTTATTGCGGTCCGACAAGGTGCTTCACGACGACCCAAAAATGTTCGAGTATTACGAACCGTCTCTGCCAAATTTTCACCATTTTTATAAAGAATCTGAATCGTATCATTGAGCCGTGCATATTTTAATATCAATTTTCTTCAATAGGCGGTTCAGCCAAAATAATGGGCGATAAATTGGTTGTCTTCGGTCCTGATGGAGAAGAAATCAAGGGAGAAGGAAAAAAAGAAGAAACTGAAGAGGGAGAAACTGAGGAAGAAGAAACAGAAGAAGAAACAGGGGAGGAAACAGAAGAAGAACCTGGAAAGGAACCAGATGAGTTAGGAGAAGAAATAGGAGTGAATGAAGATGATGAGGAAGAGGATGAAGAAGAAGCAGAAGTAAAAGAAGGAGAAGAAATCGAAGAAGAAGTGGAAGAAGGAGGTGAACCAGGACCAGAAGTAGAAGTGGGCGAAGAAGAAACAGAAGAAGAAGAGGGGGAAGAAGAAGAAGAGTCTTCGACATCGTCAGAATCTGATGTGGATAAGAAATCGGAAACTGAGAAAGGTAACATTTTTCAATAAGTAAGAAACATGAGATTTACCATCAGAAGTATATTTCAGATGTCGAAATTTATCACTGCGATGACAAACAAATAGGTAGTATAGGAGCCTTTATCATTTTCTAAACAGGGTGTCTCGATATAATTTGATATGATTAAAAGTATTAAGGACCTCTTAAAACACCGCAGTCAAATTTCAATTATCTTGATCAGTTCACCAGGGGCGGACTGGGTTGTACATTTTAATGCTTACATTTCTAACACCCTGTATGATAAGGTTCTAAAAAAAACAAATTTGGATACCTTGAAAATCAAGCTAAAGAAAAGGTACCTTTGTTCAGTGTCGATAAGCAGAACCGTTTTCGAAAAAATAAGGAAAGAAGTAAGTAATTGAAATTTATTCCACTAAAATGAATTTCCAGTGGCGTCATTTAGTAGGTCGTATCTTAGTAGGGACGGCCGCTGGGAAAAGAAATTATGGGAACTTGTCATCTTATTTTTTTATGTTGTATCTGAATCCGAGAGATTCGCCACATTTTCCGGGACACCATGTATAACCCAACGCAGATAAGAACTATCGCCAACCATGGATCGCAATGACTTTAGAGGTAATCCATTTTTTCACCTCTCAATTACCTGTTAGCTGTGCCGCCACGACCCAAGTTTTGTGAATGTTGATAGTTCTTACCTGTGATGGGATCAATTCAAGAAAAACTTTCAGCTGATCTAAAAACACGAATGCCTGGCTGTTACGGGATCTGGCTCTACTCCTTCAAATCTACATCGTCAAAACACTTATTTATCACATTGAAGAGAGCTTAGAATGTTGAATAAAAACAGTTACTTAATATTGATACTCAAACTGAGCGCACTTACCTTAGAACTGCAGTAGGTTTTATCAACAATCAGAAGCATCCTACGAGAAACTAAATTAAATATTTATCGTTAAAAGAGATACAACTTACCGAAATCATTCTTCACACTCAAAAAACACTGGATAATTATCCATTTTTTCAATGAGAAATGTTAACAATTCTCAAATAAGCAACAAACGAACTTCTTGCTTCGAATTTGACATTTCACACGAACATAGAATTATATGTGCTTAGCTTAGTAGCATAGAATAGCACAGTGGCAGCAATCTATGGTTCAATGTTAATCGATGAAATGATAGGGATACAATTCATAAGATGAAATGCAAATTTAATGTAGTCCGTTCACGAAAGGTTGAGCACATAGTAGGCGTTTCTTTATTCATCTGAAGTTGGCAGTATTTGCTGTCATAACGTAAAATAAAGTCAACGTTGCCGAATGAACCCGGCCTCGTCCGATGAGCTTGCGAGTTATCACACAACTCTATGCAATATTGACAACATTGCGTATCAATCTGACAAGAAAATAAAGAACATAACCTAAAATTTTAATATACATGGTGGAATATGCCAAATTTCCATGGCCAACCGACGGCTCAACCTTTCGTGAATGGACTATATGTTTCAAGGGACAAACGAAATATTTAAAGTCTGTGTGATAGAACAATCCCTAACACTTTTTTCTCGAGTGTTTTTGAGAAAATTACCTTCACATTTTGCTTTCGCTGTGGGAAACATGAGCATTTTTTTATCATCCTATGTCTGTTATCCATGGAATGAATTCCTTAGTATAGTCCATTCACGAAAGGTTGAGCACATAGTAGGCGTTTCTTTATTTATCTGAAGTTGGCAGTATTACTGTCATAAAGTAAAATGAAATCAACGTTGCCGAATGTACTCGGCCTCGTCCGACAAGCTTGCAAGTTATCAGAGAACTCTTTGCGATATTGACAACATTGCGTATCAATCTGACGAGAAAATAAAGGACATAACCTTAAATTTCAATATACACAGTGGAATATGCCAAATTCCATGGCCAACCGACGGCTCAACCTTTCGTGAACGGACTATATGTTTAGTAGAAACGAATTATCTCAGAGGTGGTTACATCAAATAATATTTTTTTTTTTAGTAAAATTTGGGTTTAAAAAATTCCGACAATTTCATTTCATTTTTGGCTCAAACCATCGACTTTAATCTATATAATCGATTTTATCGGCTAATGAAGCTTTGTGAAACACATAAGAATTCTATTCATGTCGGAAAATGCAAGATATTAAGGTTCTCATACTTGCCAATGCCCTAAATGATGACAGACAGTTTTAAAACTCGATAAAAACGCTCAAAATTGAAGAAAACTGTTCCATATAAATATGTATAAGGTTCATTCGTACCCCCATCCGCCATGTTGTGGCCACAGATAGAATAAAGAGTAATCTTGTGGTGTAAGGGGTCGTTTATACTGGCCCGTAACTTATGCCCTTAAATTATTCATGAATTATGAATGAAAAACTTCTAGCTAAGGGAATAAGTTAAAGTTCGAGTATAAACCATAGCATGAAATTTCTATGTTTCAATTCTTAGGGTAAGGGAAAAGTTAAAGTTACGGGCCAGTATAAACGACCCCTAACCTTAGTTGCCTATTGAGAAAAAAGGCGGGGAAACCATAGGCGTTACAAATTCACCGCAGTAATGTTACACTAATTTATCCACTATTTTCGTTTACAGAAAAGAAAGAACCTTCTCCCGCTGCTAGCAGAGAATCCATGATAACTGTCATCCGTGGACACAAACCTAAAAAAGTCTACGAACACTCCAAGGACACCGTATGCTGTCTATCCCTGAAAATATGGGCAGTATGGCTCTTGGAGATCACCCACAACGCCCACAGCTGGACCAAATGGGTCTCCAACGTCATTGGTCAGATCAGGGAGTTCGCCGCCATATTGAGAGGCGAGGTGATACTGCCAAACGGACAACCTAAGGTCCTCTTCAAGAACGATTGGGAAAAGTTCGTGAACGACGTGAACGAGGACGTCATAGCTTGGAGGCAGTACTGCCGTCACGTGAACGATCTGACCAATAAGATCGTCGAAAAGTTCCACGGCAAAAAGGTTCACTGCTGCGAGAAATGTCTGGAAGATCACCTTATCAAGGACGTGGTGACAGCTCATGACACCATGAAGGCTTTGACGGAAGCGCTCAATTGTGCAGGTGAGTAAATAATTAGTGAGTAATATATTAGATTCTTGGTCGATTGATACGGTGTCTTTTTTGCACTGCGACTAATGAGTATTGGTGATACTCAACATGAGGGCACGGGTATGGTAAGGGAAGTGTTAGCTCCTCTTTTCGAAAGGGTATCAGATGGGTTGTACTCAAACTAAAAATAGCTTGTTGTACTTCGCCAGTGTTGTGAGGGATTATTCGCAGCTTCAAATATTCCTAGATTTACAATCAATGGCCACCAGTTGCCTGGTGTCATCTGACGATAAGAGGCAATGCAAATTATGGCTCCCTTGTACTACCTACACTGACAGACTTGGGTGCAGCTGATTATTTGGCTTATAAAGTGTTTTCCAATAAGAGGTGTTATTTTGATATTCAAAGAAAAATGCCATTTTTTCAATATAAATGATCGGATGTTCATTCTATTATAAAGAAGAAGCTATGCCGTTAATAATGAAAAATAACATCAGACAAATGACCACCACAACCACGCCATATCTTTTTAATGAAATTTTCCATACCAAATCGTAAAGTGGCTGCCATATGTCCTCGATAGCCTCACCAATTCCATCTTTAAGGTCTTGAACATAGACAAACTAAAATGATAGATGAGCCACTCGTATATGTCGCGCCACCTGTCGGAGGAGAGTACTAATACACGAAAAAATTATTCTCAATGTGATAGTTAGATGTCGTTGATGCATTCATGGAAATCCTATCGAGAAAATAGTAATATAGTCCGTTCACGGAAGGTTGAGCCGTCGGTTGGCCATGGAAATTTGCATATTCCACTGTGTATATTAAAATTTAGGTTATGTTCTTGTCAGATTGATACGCAATGTTGTCAATATTGCATAGAGTTGTCTGATAACTCGCATTCTCGTCGAACGAGGCCGGTTACATTCGGCAACATTAACTTTATTTTACGTTATGACAGCAAATACTGGCAACGCCTACTATGTGCTCAACCTTTCGTGAACGGACTATATGTAAAATCATTATTATCAAAAAACCTTTGAATTGTCAACTGACACAAGAGTGGTTTGACACGTTCTTTTTGAAATATCATGAATTTCGATATGCCTGCAAGAGTGAAGATGTGTGTGTTATTGGATGTGAAAATCGAGATGCAAAAAGGTAATTTCAAAATATATATTATATATATTCTGTTACCTATAAAAATTAAGATAGTTTTCAAAAAAGTTTTTTCATGTATTGAATAGTTTTAGTAGGTAAATACTCATATTTGTATTATTGAATTCATTATTGTTAGTTTTTGAGAATGTTTTCAATGCAATTAATAGTTTTTTGATTAGATTGGTGATATCTATTTCAGTTAATAATTTTTATTCTATCCAGAATTTGATTATTGATCCTCACTTCTCGATTCCAAAAGAAAATCAGATGAAAGTTCGTTGCAGGTATTATTTTCATGAAAATAAATTTCCTCACTCATCGATAACTTGCACGAATCCATTTCTGATTCCTTTGGAAATTGAATTTCAAAAAACTTTTTGCACCTTGTATATGGGTGTACCTACCTATTCAAAAGGTGCCACTACAGAATCTTTTTGAGGCAGCTTTACGATACAGATTTCCTTTTTCAATTGAGCTTTTTTCACGAATTAGTAATGTTGTCCAAAAAAAGATGTCGCTGCAGCTTGTTCTACTAGTGTCTCATCTATTCTCCGTTTAGTTAGTCTATGGTCTTGAATCGACGCTGGGCTATCGGTGTAGACCTTCTTTTTCACGTGGCCCCAAAGGAAGAAGTCGCAAGGTGTTAAATCACAAGATCTCGGTGGCCAATTGTGATCTCTTCGAGAGATAACACGGTCCGGAAACTTTTCCCGCAGAAGATCAGTGGTTGATGATCGGCCGGCTTGAGTTCTTGTGTTAACTGAACTTCATAAGCCTTAAGACCCAAATATGTATTTAAAATAGGGCGTAATGACGTTTGTGGAATGTCTTATTCCAAAGTACGACGAGGAATGGACAAACCTAGGTTTTCTTCAACCCTTTCGGCTACAGCAGCAATATTTTCGGATGTTCTAGAGCGACGTGCACGTCTTATACTTCACATCACTAACTTATCTCAACAGCTCGAATTTTTCCACCAATTTCTTTAGTGCGTTCCGACAAGATGCTTCAAGACGACCCAAAAATGTTCCAGTTTTATTAACCGTCTCTGCCAAATTTTCACCATTTTTATAGTGAATTTTAATAATTTCAATGCGTTCTTGAAGCGTGCATCGTTCCATTTTAATTAATGGCGTAGTTTCTAATTGTCAAATGTCAAAAAATGACAGCTTCAAACGTGACATCTACCGAAATAGCGGGCTATTCAAACTAACAACTCTTACTGGAAAATCCTTTAGTTCATTGGTTTTCATGAAATCAGTCGGAGACTTCTTGAAACAAATATTTAGGGTTCTATCATCTCTTCTCATTTGTTTGTGGAATGAAGTCAAACAAAATAATTTTTGCAGGTTACTGGCAAAGATGTCTGGATGAGATAGTTCAAGCAACGACAAAACTAACAGAAATGCAGCCTAAAATAGAAGAATCGTCTTCTTCGAATGAAGAAACAGGATGGTCTTACAGTTCATCTTCAGATGATGATGATAAGGCAGACTATTATTGTTATACCAAGAGAAGAAAGATGACACCTTCTCCAACATGGAAGAAAATTAAGCAGAATCCTTGTTCTTGTCCTTGCAAATTGAAGCAATTATTCCCTTAAGAAGTAAATGAGTCTGGCCAATCGTTGAGTTCGAAGGAGTAGAAAGAAAACAGGATGTTCTTATCGTAATTAATTAGTTCATCAAATTTTCTACTCCTTAAAGAAGGATCACTCTAATCGAAATACATCTTGTGTATGTCTAGCCTTGAAGTTCAGTATGAGTAAATAACCTATATTTGTCTATACATAACCAAATTTTCCACCCATTTTGTATTGAATTTGCAATAAACATCTTATTGAATTATATAGTCCGTTCACGAAAGTTTGAGCCGTCAGTTGGCCATGGAAATTTGGCATATTCCACTGTGTATAATATTAAAATTTTAGGTTATATTATTTATTTTCTTGTCAAACTGATATGCAATGTTGTCAATATTGCATAGAGTTCTCTGAGAACTCGCAAGCTCGTCGGACGAGCCCGGGACTTTCGGCAACGTTCACTTTAGTTTACGTTATGACAGCAAATACTGCCAACTTCAGATAAATAAACAAACGCCTACTATGCGCTCAAACTTTCGTGAACGGACTATACTCTTTATTCCTTTCTATACGCTTGTCCTTAATGCAATATCATTTGATACTTCTAGCCAAAATAAGAATCCAAAGCCTTGATAATACTTCTTGATCAAAAGCCTAGGTTAAATGAAATTATGGCTGATTAGCACAATTATAACCTTTCTTCTTTGTGACCAATAAGGTAGATTTTTACCAGTTTCATCAGAAATATAATTTAAAATTAGAGGAAAGTGACATTTCATTTACGAATTGAGCAAGCAAAAAACTTCTGACATCACGTCAATGCTCTTTCAACTGTGAGCATTATCAGGGGACTAACAACAACAACGATTAGTCCATGCATTTATATGATATCTATATACAAAAATATTATTAATATAAATAAATATGATCAACATCATAAATTCATTTTATGTATAAAGTAAGTCTTGAGCCATCATCACTAACAACTAAACTTGGAAGATGCGATCAAATCATCTGCAGACTTAGAAGGATCTGAAAATGAAATTTTTCTTCCAATATGTTGTGAAAGTGGCATGAGGTTACAAATGAATATATGTAGTGAAGAAAAAACTGATATTGCAAATTTATTCGATATCTTCATCTCTCGTTAAAATTACGTTTTTATCCTTACCTTCTTCTGCAGAAGTTGAACATTCTGGTCCGTGTAGTTTTGGTAGTGTTAAATAAGGATTTTCATGTCGATGATCTTGGACATTATATTGAAATTCTGAAAATTCGATAAAAGTCAATATATGGTAGGTTCTTCCAAAAAGTTCATAATGAACTTCATCACATTTCAATCAGTTCAACTCTAACACAAGGTTTTCTATATTGCCTAACTTTACTCTTCGAAAAATTGTATTATCTATTTTATCCACGACAATTGTAAAAATCGTCCATTGTACGTCTCTGTGCTCGGCGATAATAATACCCATTAATCTCAAGGGAATAATGTGACATTTATCACTGCTGTCAGATGCTTCATAGATTAAGGTTTTATATAATATTCTTTAAATTGGTATTTCTTCAGTATTCTCAAGTACTCCAACTAACAAATATGGGTATACCTTGTCAATCGAGAACCAAATCTACTTTTATTATATCAATCAAAGCATTTTTTATTACAAAATATACAATGACCAGTCCTCACAAAATTTCTCATGTGTTAACTTGTCTTTTTCCACGCTTGTCGTAGAAGGATCTTGTCGCGGTCGCCAAATGTTAAAATCTTCAAGAAATATATTCAGTAGTCGTGGCTGAAGTATAGTATGGTACTCGCGTATGATGGCAGTTATTCACTCGGTGATTCACCTCGTGAATAATAGCTATCATTATATGCTCGTTGAATAATATACTATTTTGTAGTAATTTTGAATTCAGAAGAAAACTTGCATTTATGATTATAAAATAAATAATAAGAACCTAACCTAACCTCAGTTGGGAAAACTCTAACACTTTAATCTCTCACTATATTGCCTTACTTTAACTCTTCGAAAACTTATTATTTATACTCATGCATAACATGAGTTTATAATTATACAATGAATACTTTTTATCAACAAAATTCAACTTACCTCCCTTTGTTACATTGGCAATGCTCTCTAATAAAAATTTCTTGTCTTTGGACTGCCAGACCAACATATTTCTCAGTAATTTCACCATATTTCTTTGGGCTTTAGCTTTTGCTCGGACATAGTAGACACGAGCGCTGTGTGCAAAAAAAAACATTTTTAGCGATATGCTCTAACTGAGATATTACTACAAAATTAGAGAAAACAGTTCAATACTTTCAATGGAAGAATATGTATATTTAGTACACAAATAATTCTTTACTTTTCATAAGAACTTATTCGTACGACTACGAGGGCAGTTCAAATATAAACGAAACATTTTTTCCATCTCTTTTACGATGGCAATTCAAATATAACGGAGACTTTCGATTTTCAGGCACAATAGACAATAGTGGGGGGAGAACATTCCTGATTTTGTTGTTGTTGGGTAGGTTTGTCAGCAGTAAGAGAAGCACGTCGGATTGCCTCATCAACCCTCTCGGTGTCCACTGTGACGATGTTTGAGCAAGAGGTTCCTCCGTGAATTGCGCAACGTGTTGTAATCAAGTTTCACGCCGCAGAAGACGTAAAACTGGCCACAATCTTGAGGAGATTGACTGCCGATGTTCGGAGAAGAGACACTGTCGCGAGCTAGAGTGTTTGCATGGCATTAACAGTTCGTGGAGGGTTGTGATAGTGGTGAAAATTAGAGCCATGACCGCAGCGAACACATCAGTAGTGTTCGACAGCTTATTGAAGACGACAAACGTCGTACCACTTCTGAAATTGCAAGTTAGGTCGGGATAAGTTATGAGAGCACCTACTCCATACTCACAGAAAAGCAAGGGTACCGTAAGGGCTGCGCCAGGTGGTTAACTCGCCTTCTCACAGCTGACCAGAAATTGCATCGTTTTCAGGTGTGTGGGCGTCTTTTGTACGATCTCAGGAACAAGGAGACCAATTTCTCAATCACATTATCACCTGTAATTAAACATGGCTGCACCACTACACCCCAGAGTCTAAAAGAGCGAGTGGAGAGAACAATAAGTTGCGCAATTGACGGAGGAACCTCTTGCTCAAACATCGTCACAGTGAGCACCGAGAGGGTCGATGAGGCAATCCGACGTGCTTCCCTTACTGCTGACAAACCTACCCAACAACAAAAAAATCTGGAATGTTCTCCCCCACTATTGTGCCTGAAAATCGAAAAGTCTCGTTTATATTTGAACTGCCCTCGTAATAACTCACCACAAAGCTATGATAACTAGAGAAATTACTCCTGGCTTCATGAAAAATGCCACATATTTCAAAGGTGCGGATGATAAAATTTCTGGATCTGGAAGTACCACTTCGTATATGTAGTTGAAACCTTGGAAGGGGCCACAATGTGTTGCTGGTATTCTGTAAATAAGTTATGATGGTCATTCCATAATCAATTTCAAGCGGATAACCGGCTACCATTTCTGTTAACCAATTGCATTCAAGCGGTTTTAGTTATTTTTGGTTCAAAGTAATGACGTCATGAATTAGCCCTTCGACGTCATTGATTTGAACCGCAAATGACCAGACTCAAGAGCTGGGTTAAACTTCTGGTTATTAGAAAAGTAGGGTTGTACGCGGCAAATTTCAAATGTTGTTGACTGACTAAGCATAATTGAAGAAGATAAGTATTCGTGAGCTTAGCCACGTTACAATTTATATTGAGAAAACTATCTCAACAACTTCAATTATCGGCTTAGTTTCATTCATTTAGGAATCAAACTTATCTATTGAAATCTCTGAGTTAGGTTCGAAAAATTAACGCATCCAAAAGCTTCTGACTTGTTAATATCATTTAAAATAGAATTGTACGGAGTTCTTGAAGATTGCTGATATTGTTTGAGTATAACAAAACATTCTTTCTTTACTTGGATAATGGGAAAAGCTTTGTGTTACAATTAATAGCTTTCGACTGTTAGAAAAATCATGAATTTATGTTTAAGTTTCCAAAAAAAGTTTTGTTAATAGCAAACTTTGCTGTGACGTGTGAGATGTTGCCAAATATCACAGCGATATCAATACTGAATTTAAATCTATTTGATAGTGTCCTCCTGTATATTTTTCGGTCAAAGGGTTATCCATTTCGCGGTTTCAAAAGTATAGGGCTGGAATCGATATCTGTCAAACGAAGTTTTTAAAAAAAAATTTTTTGTTCAGTTGAAAGTCTGACATTTATGAAAATGGATCGCTTGACTATCGCACAACGTATGAAAATTGTAAAAACCTAATACAAAAATGGTGATTCTGCCACACACATATCGTGATTTAAGAGCAGATTTTGGTTTACATAATCGTCCAACTACGCAAGCAATTGGTAAAATTGTGAAGAAATTTGAAGAGGACTGGATTGGTTACAGATATTGTAAGCCCTGTGCATCATCTTTTGCTCGTGCCATTGAAAATATCGCTACTGTAAGTGAAAGTGTTGCCGAAGACCCGAATCTGTCGATTCCTCGTCATTCTCAGGAATTAGGACTGTCTTACGGCACATTATGGCGTATTTTGCATTAAGATCTACACCTTACACCCATATAAAATCCAGCTCACACAACAACTGAAGCCAGCCGACCATTCACATCAACATCGTGGATACATCGAAGGGTGCTTGAACAACCGGCGGCGGACGGCGATATCAACTGGCCACCAAGATCATGCGATTTGACACTGCTTGACTTTTTTTGGGGGCTACGCGAAAGACCGTGTTTATGCAGATAAACCTTAACTCTTGAGTAGTTAAAAACCAATATTCGTCAAGTTATGGCTGAGATACCGCCTAATATGTGTCAAAAGGTGGTCGAAATTACCTCAAAAGAATCGATGCTTGCAACAATTCGGGTGGTTGTCATTTGAATGATGTAGTGTTTCACACAAATGTCAACGTTCAAACTTTATAATAAAAAGAAATATAATGATAAAAAATATTTTTTATGTGTTTTATTTACGTTTACTTTTGAAACCGCAAAATGGATAACCCTGTATTTTTTCTTCGAATCATTTTGTCAGAACAAAAAAACTTTTTTTTGTCAAGCGGAACATTCTAAAAAACATATGTTCATGGTTACATTGAATCCATGTTTCAAACATTAATATTTTGGGATGCATGAAGTTGAACTTGAAGCATAATAATTAACATTTGCAAATGGAATTTTTTATTTATTTCATAAAAACATAAAAAATATAAATATAACCTATATTGACAATTGACAAATAATCAGAAACCACATTCAAACGACGAGAGCCAAGGGCCGGTTATTCGTTCTAGGACAAAATGGGAATAACCGAGAGCTGAACCAATGATAACCGCAGTTATTATTGGTTTTCCGCTTGAAATTGATAAATATTATTCATAATATTTCAAGGATCATAATGGTCCAAAATACATAATTACTTTTTGACAGTGTCGATAAGAGACATCAATTAATGTCGGCCCGTGGGTGCAGCGGTAGCACATTGGCCTGGGATGCCAGGGGTCCCGGTTCGAATCCCGGCAAGGACATGGACGTTTGTGTGTCTCGAGTAAGGTTCTCAATAAACACAACCATGATCTGGGTACATGCCCTAGAGGCGAGCCCAATAAAAAGAGGTCTTTAAACCTTTCTTTTGACATCAATTAAGTACTTGGTACTTTTGGCAACAACAATTCTTATTGTTCAGCAACACCTCTCACTTTAATAGATAAAGTTAATCCAAATAAATTAAAATGTTATCCGACCGAATAAAAACATACTTACTTCAAGAGTGTGAAAAATATAAGAGCACCTGTTCCTAAAAGTGTCAGAAAAGTCAACGTCAAAAACCATGTTTGGGCTTGGGCAGCCCTCCACGTTTTCGTTGATTGTTTGCACAGCTTCAGCACGTAGTATTTTTTCAAATACCATGTTAGGAACATTCTTACAGTCACAATAACCGACATAAGAGGGGAGAAGAAGAAACCCATCCAGAATAGGGAATGGGTATAGATGAGATCCAGCGTGTTGCTGGCAACATCGAATTCATAACTTGGTGATATTCTGCACCAATCCATCCTGAAACAGAATCATAATTATAAAAATTATTGAAATATTGAGGGGAAAAACATTCCTGATTTTTTTGTTGTTGGGTAGGTTTGTCAGCAGCCCCCTCCCCTAAAGATTGAATTTCTTCGTTATTCCTTTCGTCTCTATTATTTTGAAACTTTCGTTTTTGTTGTATCATCAAGAACTGTTTAGTTCAGCCTCCCCCCCAAAACAAAATCCTGGCTGCGCCACTGCTCCGTCAATTGCACAACGTGTTGTGATCAAGTTTCTCGTCGCAGAAGGCGTAAAACTGACCAAGTCTACGTTTCAATCTCGAGGATTGTCTGCCATGTTCGAGAAGAAGAGACATTGTCTCGAGACAGAGTGTTTGCATGGCATAAACAGTTCGTTGGTCGGGATAAATTATGGGAGCACCTACCCCATACTCACAGAGGATACCGTAAGGGTGGCGCCAGGTGTTTTCCTCGCCTTCTCGCAGCTGACCAGAAATTGCATCGTTTTCAGGTGTGTGAGAGTCTTCTTGCACGATCTCAGGAACAAGGAGACCAATTTCTCACTCACGTCACAGTGGACATCGAGAGGGTAGATGAGGCAATCCGACGTGCTTCCCTTACTCCGGACAAACCTACCCAACAACAAAAAATCAGGAATGTTCTACCCCTCCTATTGTGCCTGAAAATCGAAAAGTCTCGTTTATATTTGAATTGCCCTCGTATAAACAATTAGAGGCGTTTGTGCTCCCTTACTGGTCAGAGTGTTAGTCTATTCAGTTCCTTTAATTCCTTAGTGACCAGGAACTCAAGATAAACACCTTGTTGTTCTTTCCTACTTCATAGAATTTTCTTTAACTCTCCCCTTTTAAATTTGAGTTGATGACATAAGAGTTCAGTGCTTTCAATAGCAGCTTGACTACCAGAATGGATCACTAATCACTATAGGCGTTTTCGGATACTTACTCGGGTTTACTCGATCCCTAACCTAGTCACCGCATGCGCACTGTTGTTCAATTTTGTTTTTGAAAAAGGCGGTAATAAGTCTTCTACTCTTTTCTTAGCAATTTCATATATTCAATTCCTAAAAATTATGACAAGAGAAGAGAATTTGGCTCAGTGTAAAATGTGTGGTTCCATGAGCCGAGAAAATAATGTTAAACATCTTCTTTATAACTTCCTTCTTTACTTCTTTAACATTGATACCCAAAGATAACGTTGAACATGCGAAGGCACACCAGAAATCATAAGAAAGATTTTACAGAAACCATAAAATCCAAGCAAAGCTAGAGACAATCAGTAAATAAACTGAAACTGAAAAAATATATTCTCTACTTCTTTAACATAGGTACTCAAGAATAACATTAAACATGGAAGGGCGCACCGGAAATTATAAGAAATATTTTACAAAAGACGATAAATGCAAGCAAAGCTAGAGGCAATCAAATCCTAAACCTAATGTGTAAGTAAACTTAGAAACCGGGTCTGTGATCCGAGTAGATCCGTCACGTGACCCAATGGATCGAGTAAGTTTCCGAAAACGCCTTATGTCACCCTAATAGTTTCTTCCAGTATATGCATTTTTCGATTTAGTATTTCTGCTAGAAAAACGCTCTTGGTTCTTGGCCCCTATACTCAAGCGCCGGTCACTATCTTGGTTTTAGAACTCATCTGTATACCACGGTATTACCTTTGAGGTTTTGGGCAGTGTATCCCTTTTCTCATCTTTCCTTCTCCCATAGCATCGAGTTGAAGTTCATTTTGATGCTTACTTTTTTTATCATAACATTACTAAGATATGTTCGCTGATGAGATGTGCTTGGTCAATGAAGACCAGACTCAATGACTTTAAATTCTCTCATTACCTGTAACTTCTCTTAGATATTCTGAGGATGGCCTCTTGGGCTACCCTATTGATCACAAGATGTAGAGGAGTGAGATCATAACCTCAAGGGCACTAGTTTCATTTAAAAAAGCAGTGCTCACCTGATATAATAATAAAATAATAAAAATAATTTGTTTGAGACTCACCTACTCAACAAATGATGAACAGCATTCACACAGGTAACTACCAAACTGAGAAGGAAATCATAAATGATGAGCCTGTACATTTCTTGGCCTAATGATGTCTCCCAGCATTCCTATTAGAAAGAAGAATATTCAGGAAATTTTTCAAATCTTAAATTGTTTAAAATACCTGTGAAAACGAATGAATCAACCAGAAAATGACTAGGGTGCCCACAATGACAGTGCTCAAGATGAAACATCTCATCAATGTTACCCCAACAGCATTTCTTTGGCTCTTATAGTTCTCAAAACTGAAAAGTTCATAGATCATGACTATAAGTACTGAAAAAATTCAGTATATCTCATCTCATTCGAAAACTATCCAAGATAAATAATTAGTGTAAAAAGAGACTGATATTCATTTTTTATTTCGAATCGAATGCTGTAAAATAAATATGGGGTTGCCATTTGGAAATCTCGACATAAATTAATTTGGAGTTCCACATTTTCGGAGCAATATCTTCGAAAAACATTACGATATATCAAAATACTGAATGTACCACATAAATGAATGGATTATCTACTATGAGACTGCAGAGTTTGGTTCCGTTTGCATAAAGAATAATCGAGATATTGCATTTCCAAACTGGCAGATGTCAAAAATTTCAGGAATTCGTGCATAACTTGGCAACAGTGCATAGCAGAGAATTTTTTTTTTAAGCAGGTTTTACTGCGAATTTGGTATTGAATCGATACATAAATGAAAATAAAGGTAGGTAGTTCCATGTGGTCGCTATGTGATGAATGCTTACCTTGCAATTTTGGTGAACAAAATAGGCACAACAATATTGAAAACGTTAGCTGTGACAGCTACAACTACTGGGTCGATTTTCTTCTTGGTATGCAGTTCTAGAATGTAAAACAGAAATACGCACACAGCTATATAGAATATAAGTACAACGATATTAGCTGTTAGGTGAATTAACTTCTTCTTGAGTTTTTTCTTCCAACTAATATCCTCTTCATCTTTGTACGTTTCACTTATGTATTCCTGAAATAATTAACAAATTTAAAAATTGTTGAATATACAGTGTGTTTGGTCATGAGTTAGCGATAATTTAAGGTCATCAAATATACCTGATATTATCGACAGTAGCCCGCATTTTAAATTTACTTTTTTATTTTCGTCGACCCTTCAAAATAATATCGATTTCTTGGGACATAAAGGACCTACAGATGTGAAAAAAATGTTTTTTTAAAGATGAAACTACTACCTTTCATTGAAGCATAACAATATAAAAACATTCAACTTGAAAACGCTATAAAAAAATTTTTTAAAAGAGTTCATAGTGAAAATATGTACTGATTTTTTCAGTAAATCCGCAATAGTACAAGAACTAGCACATTGAAGTATAATTTTTTTCAATGATTTAACACGCAAGGATAATAGCTACAAAACAACACTCACATCATTTCTGTAAGTTAAATAATTTTAGAGTTATTGCTGTTCGAACATGACCCTTATGAAAATTGATAAAATAAAAAACCTAAGTACTATACTTTCGATCATTCCTAATGATCAAACAAACAAATTAATCATTAAAATTGCTCAAAATGGTCTCCTCTGCTCTGTAGACAGGCAGTGGCCTTCATGACGACCTGTCTTGTGTCTTTTGCTCGCGTAGTGATCATGTTCGAGCAGCAATAACTCTCAAATTATGTAACTTACACATATGATGTGAGTGTTGTTTGGTAGCTAATATCCTTGTGTGTTAAATCATTGAAAAAAAATTATACTTTAATGTACTAGTTCTTGTACTATTGCGGATTTACTAAGAAAATCAGTACATATTTTTACTATGAACTTTTTTAAAGAATTTTTTTATGGCGTTTTCAATTTGAATGTTTTTATATTGTTATACTTCAATGAAAGGTGGTAGTTTCATCTTTCAAAAAACATTTTTTTCACATCTGTAGGACATTTATGTCCAAAGAAATCGATATTATTTGGAAGGGTCAACGAAAATAAAAAAGTAAATTTAAAATGGGGGTTAAAAAACAAAAAACAAAAACAAAACACACTATTATTATTTATTAAAATCTTCGGCTATCGATTTCGGAAATTATTCCATCATCAGGCCAGCTGAAAGTATACAAATGTAGATCATGTATTTATTTAGGCGAGAGTATGCAACTTACTGTCTTGAATTAAAATTAAAATGGGGGCTACTCCAAAACTAAGGGGATAAACTTCCACGTTTGGGTGTGTTTGTCGATAATATTAGGCATATTTGATGACCTTAGATTATCGCTAAGTCATGACCAAAAACACTGTATATTGTCTTTTTGGGCAATCTAGGACTTTATACAAAAAATAATGGAGTATTTCTAAAACTCTGAGGTTCCCATATTGAAAAGTTACTGAAAATCAATGATAATGAAATGGAATTCTATTGGAATTCATTTATTCTTTTATGCCTTTCAAAGCAATATCGGGCATACCTTCAATTCGTTGTAGATAGCTCTTGACTGCAAATCAGCAGCTTCTCGAGTGGCTATACTGAAATCCCATCCACATAATATTTTATGAGCGAATATATTTTTCAATCCACCTTCTGTCTCAATAAAACTTTTACGATAAGAAACAGCGACACTAAAACAAAGATATTAAAGAAATATAATATGTAATACAATAACAAAGTAAACAACAAAATGAAATATCATTTCAAAACAAATGATCTGTTGTAAATTTCATAACCCATTCACAATTTGTACCTTTTATACACACAAAATGAATAAAAATAAAAGCACTACAACTTGAATTGAAATTTTGCAAAAAAAGAAATTATAAATACACTGCGCAAAAAAATTAACGCACATCATGGAAATCTCAAATTTATTCTACAACTGAAGGTGTTCTCAATGATGATCATTTTTATCAGAATTATGCATGCATATGTTATCCACTTTCAACGTTTTTCTTCAATACAGATGTTTTTTTCCCAGCAAGAATAAAAAAAGATGAGATTATCCGATTTTGAATATCTTTGACTGCTCGCATAGACCTAGTGGTCGTTGATAATGGAGCTATGAATGCTGATAGGTGTACTAAGGAACATTCTTGAAGAGCATGTAGTGCCATTTGTACCATACATTGGTGAAAATTTCATTTTTATGGACGATAGTGCCAGACCCCATCGTGCGCGCATGGTTCAGGAGTACCTTGAAGAGGTTGAAGTCTCTCGAATGGAATGGCCAGCAAGAAGTCCAGATCTCAATCCGATTGAGCAGGTTTGCGACAACCTCAATAGAAGAAGTTCAGGAAATCATCCAGCTACTCCTAATGATTTAGGAATCCAACTCATAGAAATCTGGGAAGGATTAGATCAGAACATTTCAAGATCACTTATTTTGAGTATGAACCGTTGCCGAGCTTTAATTAACGCAAGGGGTGGAAATACCAAGTATCAAATCATTTATCAGCATTCCAGTATTTTAAAAATTGTTTATTTCTCTTCTTTCACATAAGATTCGGTGAAATCCTGAATTTTTCTTCCATTAAATGTGTCTTATTTCGTTCAAAACCTTCCCGAGAGAACATAAAAAATAAGTTATAAAGTCAATGTAGAGTAAACTTTAACTCATTAAAATTGAGATTTTCAGAATGTTCGTTAATTTTTTTGCGCAGTGTAGATAAATCTAAATTATGCGTTTAGAGTAAAACTTAAATTGTGTGGAAAATCAAATATAAAATTTGCACTCAGAGTGAAATTAATAATACTAAC
Source organism: Propylea japonica (assembly GCA_013421045.1). Lineage (NCBI taxonomy): Eukaryota > Metazoa > Arthropoda > Insecta > Coleoptera > Coccinellidae > Propylea > Propylea japonica. Next base: position 17,570,343 of record CM024248.1, read on the forward strand.
CTATAGCACAAAACCAAAAATGTGGAAAAATAAAGGAATAACATGGTGAAGAAAAAAGCATGGGGCATGCTGTAACTAAAACCATAAACATTCACTGTTTCATTTGAATAAAACCCATAATAAAGTAAAGTGTCTGTTAAATATCCCTGTGAATGAAAGCAAAAATTAAATATGTATTCACAGTGTGTGGATTTGATGTTAATACAATTCAGGAGGTAAAACTACAATATGGGGAAAATTTAAATTTAAAAATTCACAATTTTTCAATATCAAAATTTGGCATATGCAAATGCAAGATAGCTTTTTGATGAAATATATTCTATATCAATTAAAATACAGTGGAACTTCCCGATAACGAACGTCTGTATAACGAATTTCTCTGTATAACGAATTTCTTACAAGACATTGCATCTTGAATCCAAATTCCATGTTAAAAACACCCTCTAAAACGAAGTACATTGTCGACGAAATATTCAAAGAACATCACTCTTTGAATGGGTATTGGTAAGAAGTTATGAGGGTGGGTTTTTTCCGAAATTTTTCCGGACGTACGTAATAAATCCCGACCTTAAACTCAATCATTACGGCGGGCAGAGAGATAATAATAAAATAATAATAATAGTTTATTTTACCCAACAGGATATTTCCCAATAATAGGGTAACATATTGATTATGAATAAAACAATTATTCAAACAAAATAATACATTCAATGCATAACAATAAACAATAACCGCCCCGAACTAAAAAAACAAATTAAACTTAAGTTCATCAGCAGCTTTGCACAATCGATAGACCGGAGCTTGCTCGAGTATGTTAGTCCGAGGTTTTGGGAGTCGAAAAGTTGAAGTGGTCCTCGTTTCAATTCTTGGCACGCGAATGTCAACCCTGACAGTAGATGAGGTGAATCAATTCTTCCACTGACCAACTTTTGCGCAAATTTAGCGCACTGTCGCTTCTGTCTCCCCTGCAACGTTGAAATTCGCATTTCCCGCATGATCTCCGATAAATCCGCACCACGTTCAGGATACCTGCCGGTTTTTCTGTATTCGGCACACTTCAAGAATTTCCGATGAATGCGTTCAAGTGATGTTAGGTGGGAACTGTATATCGGAAACCAAACCAAGTTGGCGTACTCTAATTTGCTGACGACAAGAGAAAAATAAAGAATTCTGAGAACAGAAACATCAGGGAATTCTTTGGAACACCGGAACACAAAGCCCAAAGATCGACTAGCCGCGAAAACAAAGCTCCTCGATATGAGGAACAAAGCTGAACGACGAATCAAATAATACCCCCAAATCGCGAAACCGATCTCCACTGGCAATAAGACAGTCACCAATTGAATAATTGAAGGTGAGAGGATGTAAGCTTCTTGTGAAAGTCACCTTAAAACACTTTTGAATATTCAAATTGAGTCCATTGCGCGAGCACCAAACATGAACTAACTCCAAGCTGGACTGGAGTAGCTCCGAATCAGCAATTCCGCGTATCCTCAGGTAAAGTTTGAAATCATCTGCATAGGCCAAGGCTAAGCAACTGAGAAGAGCCAGAAGATCGTTGATGAAAATTATGAACAACAATGGTCCAAGATTAGATCCTTGCGGCACACCAGATGACAGACAAAATTCGAACGACTTGAAGCCATTATAAAACACATGACTCATTCTTCCTTCTAAGTAAGACTTCATCAGGCCGACGAATCCCGGACTGAGGCCAAGAAATGAAAGTTTATTCAGCAACATACGGTGATCAACCGAGTCGAAGGCTCGCGAAAAATCTGTATAAATAACGTCGACCTGACCTCCATCATCCAGAGTTTACGCGATAAACTGCGACAATGTTGTCAAATTCGTGACCATAGATCTGCCCCGCATGAAACCGTGTTGCATTGTTGATATATGTGATCTAACATTGTGATAGATATAAGTGTATAAAGCTTCCTCATATACCTTTGCAAAATTACAGAGCACAGAAATCGGTCTATAGTTCTCTACCTCAGATTTATCGCCTTTTTTGAATATCGGGATTATTCGGGCTCTCTTCCAAATGGTGGAAAAATGGCAAGCACAGAGCTACAGTTTTTGATGAAAAATGAGGGGAGTTGATCATCACCAGCAGTAGTCTTATCAGGAAATTTATCCATAATAGCTCTTATTTCATCCTCAGTTATAGAAGGTGAGACAACTGGAGGGTATTGGGAAAAATTAGTTTGGTTATAATCCCTGATTGCATCTGGCATACGAATATTTGAAAAATGCTTTGCTGGATTGTCATGTGATCTTCCGTCGCTATGAAATACACCAGTTTTCTTGTGCCACTCTTCCTATGGTTGATGTATTTCCAGAAAGAGGAAAGATTCGACTCCAAATCGCCCCGCACCTCAGCCAGGTAATCATCTTACGCCGAAGAAATCCCAGACTTGACCAACGACCGCAAACGCCTGAAATCCTGGAGATATTTAGTTCTTTCTGTGGACCGCCATTTTGAACGATAATAATTCTTCAATCGGATATTGCGCTTCAAATCAGGAGTAAACCACACCGGAAAGCAGCGTTTCCCAGAGGTATGAGTTCCAGTAGGTACATGATCTTTTATGATCTCGAACAATTTATCATAAAAGTACCGCAGAGCGTCATCAGCATTATTGAAAGTCTGCAGAATATTCCAATCAACGGAACCTAGCGACGAACACAATGCCGGAAAATCAGCCCTCCTGAAATTAAAAAAGTATTGCTGATGTTGGAAAATCTATCTGGCGTTCAAGGGAGCTTCGACTCACGATCATGCTAAGCGCGGGATGATACAGATCCTCCGGGACAAAGGGCGACTCAGAATGAGCCACAGACACCCCAATATTATCTCCTGCAAGGACTAGGTCAAGCAATTTTTGGTCTCTGTTGTAGATGTAGTTGAACTGCTGCAACTTGAGGAGGTCACAGAAGTTTTTGAAGAGCACCGACTTAGGACAAGAAGGTCCAACACTGAAATTAGGAATATTAAGATCGCCGATTAATAGGACCGTTTTTCCAAGGCAGATGTAAAGGTCTCGAGCTGAAAAACAGTAATATCAGGAGGAACATAAACCGCACTTATCGAAAGGATAAGTACACTGACACAAAACCACGTCAATCAGTGGAACACGATCAGTCAAGAATTCAGTATTCAACGTTTTGTAAGAAATATTATCTGAAAGTGCAACCAGAACTCCTCCTCCCCGAGATCTGTTGCCCCTGAGAAACTGTCTGTCACGACGCACCACACTATATCCCGGCGGAACTATCTCGCAATCAATCACCGAGTCACTAAGCCACGTCTCACTGATACAAATTATGTCATATATGTATATTCACAAGCTGATTTGAAAAATTGGGGTAATTTTGAATTGAGCCCCCTGGAATTCTGATAATAAACCGAACACCTGGACACTCACCGGCCGAAATAATCCTGTTGGAAGACACTAGTTTTCCGATCCAGAACTCACTATCGTAGGAACACCTCCTACATGTTTAATTTTGAGACCAGTCTCACCCTCGGCTACGCGCAGCTCCATCTCAGCTTTAACAGCCTTAAACATATCCATTTGCTGTGGCGTTCTGTCTGGGGTGATGAATACTCCTGCATACTTATCCTTAATTTTCTGAAACCTGCGCAACATAATAGGAACCAACTCCGGAGAAGACAAACGCACCTTCAAGGGACGAGGTCGTACCTGTTTGGTGGGATCGAATTTTCCTAGTCTAATAGGAGTAACAACTTGATCAGGAATATTGCACTCCTTCAACAGCGATTGCACCAGCGCCACATCCTCCCTTACCTGTTCCAGCCTGCCGGAGCCCCCTCGGAGCTGCCATGATTATCACATTATTGGCACGTTTTGTTCTTTCAACAACTTCCGGAATCACCTTTTCATTCGATGGTACCGGCGCAGGCAACTGTGTCACGGAAACATCCACCGCACCCGCCTGCTTCAGCTCGCGTATCTCATCCCTCAGCTCATTAATCAATTGAAAAATCTTGGGGATCTGATGAAGCCCCTGCTCACACTCATCACAAAGGTATTTTACTCGTCTTTTTGCATTCGACCGTAAGTCGAAGCATTTCAATTCTGCGGCAGTAAGCTCAGCTTCTTGTGAAAGTCACCTTAAAACACTTTTGAATATTCAAATTGAGTCCATTGCGCGAGCACCAAACATGAACTAACTCCAAGCTGGACTGGAGTAGCTCCGAATCAGCAATTCCGCGTATCCTCAGGTAAAGTTTGAAATCATCTGCATAGGCCAAGGCTAAGCAACTGAGAAGAGCCAGAAGATCGTTGATGAAAATTATGAACAACAATGGTCCAAGATTAGATCCTTGCGGCACACCAGATGACAGACAAAATTCGAACGACTTGAAGCCATTATAAAACACATGACTCATTCTTCCTTCTAAGTAAGACTTCATCAGGCCGACGAATCCCGGACTGAGGCCAAGAAATGAAAGTTTATTCAGCAACATACGGTGATCAACCGAGTCGAAGGCTCGCGAAAAATCTGTATAAATAACGTCGACCTGACCTCCATCATCCAGAGTTTACGCGATAAACTGCGACAATGTTGTCAAATTCGTGACCATAGATCTGCCCCGCATGAAACCGTGTTGCATTGTTGATATATGTGATCTAACATTGTGATAGATATAAGTGTATAAAGCTTCCTCATATACCTTTGCAAAATTACAGAGCACAGAAATCGGTCTATAGTTCTCTACCTCAGATTTATCGCCTTTTTTGAATATCGGGATTATTCGGGCTCTCTTCCAAATGGTGGAAAAATGGCAAGCACAGAGCTACAGTTTTTGATGAAAAATGAGGGGAGTTGATCATCACCAGCAGTAGTCTTATCAGGAAATTTATCCATAATAGCTCTTATTTCATCCTCAGTTATAGAAGGTGAGACAACTGGAGGGTATTGGGAAAAATTAGTTTGGTTATAATCCCTGATTGCATCTGGCATACGAATATTTGAAAAATGCTTTGCTGGATTGTCATGTGATCTTCCGTCGCTATGAAATACACCAGGTTTTCTTGTGCCACTCTTCCTATGGTTGATGTATTTCCAGAAAGAGGAAAGATTCGACTCCAAATCGCCCCGCACCTCAGCCAGGTAATCATCTTACGCCGAAGAAATCCCAGACTTGACCAACGACCGCAAACGCCTGAAATCCTGGAGATATTTAGTTCTTTCTGTGGACCGCCATTTTGAACGATAATAATTCTTCAATCGGATATTGCGCTTCAAATCAGGAGTAAACCACACCGGAAAGCAGCGTTTCCCAGAGGTATGAGTTCCAGTAGGTACATGATCTTTTATGATCTCGAACAATTTATCATAAAAGTACCGCAGAGCGTCATCAGCATTATTGAAAGTCTGCAGAATATTCCAATCAACGGAACCTAGCGACGAACACAATGCCGGAAAATCAGCCCTCCTGAAATTATAAAAAGTATTGCTGAGTGTTGGAAAATCTATCTGGCGTTCAAGGGAGCTTCGACTCACGATCATGCTAAGCGCGGGATGATACAGATCCTCCGGGACAAGGGCGACTCAGAATGAGCCACAGACACCCCAATATTATCTCCTGCAAGGACTAGGTCAAGCAATTTTTGGTCTCTGTTGTAGATGTAGTTGAACTGCTGCAACTTGAGGAGGTCACAGAAGTTTTTGAAGAGCACCGACTTAGGACAAGAAGGTCCAACACTGAAATTAGGAATATTAAGATCGCCGATTAATAGGACCGTTTTTCCAAGGCAGATGTAAAGGTCTCGAGCTGAAAAACAGTAATATCAGGAGGAACATAAACCGCACTTATCGAAAGGATAAGTACACTGACACAAAACCACGTCAATCAGTGGAACACGATCAGTCAAGAATTCAGTATTCAACGTTTTGTAAGAAATATTATCTGAAAGTGCAACCAGAACTCCTCCTCCCCGAGATCTGTTGCCCCTGAGAAACTGTCTGTCACGACGCACCACACTATATCCCGGCGGAACTATCTCGCAATCAATCACCGAGTCACTAAGCCACGTCTCACTGATACAAATTATGTCATATATGTATATTCACAAGCTGATTTGAAAAATTGGGGTAATTTTGAATTGAGCCCCCTGGAATTCTGATAATAAACCGAAACACCTGGACACTCACCGGCCGAAATAATCCTGTTGGAAGACACTAGTTTTCCGATCCAGAACTCACTATCGTAGGAACACCTCCTACATGTTTAATTTTGAGACCAGTCTCACCCTCGGCTACGCGCAGCTCCATCTCAGCTTTACAGCCTTAAACATATCCATTTGCTGTGGCGTTCTGTCTGGGGTGATGAATACTCCTGCATACTTATCCTTAATTTTCTGAAACCTGCGCAACATAATAGGAACCTCCGGAGAAGACAAACGCACCTTCAAGGGACGAGGTCGTACCTGTTTGGTGGGATCGAATTTTCCTAGTCTAATAGGAGTAACAACTTGATCAGGAATATTGCACTCCTTCAACAGCGATTGCACCAGCGCCACATCCTCCCTTACCTGTTCCAGCCTGCCGGAGCCCCCCTCGGAGCTGCCATGAATTATCACATTATTGGCACGTTTTGTTCTTTCAACAACTTCCGGAATCACCTTTTCATTCGATGGTACCGGCGCAGGCAACTGTGTCACGGAAACATCCACCGCACCCGCCTGCTTCAGCTCGCGTATCTCATCCCTCAGCTCATTAATCAATTGAAAAATCTTGGGGATCTGATGAAGCCCCTGCTCACACTCATCACAAAGGTATTTTACTCGTCTTTTTGCATTCGACCGTAAGTCGAAGCATTTCAATTCTGCGGCAGTAAGCTCAGAACAAGCAAGATGCACAGGTCTATTACAGCCATCGCACTTCACAACCTTATCTACCTCCACTTTAATAGTGACATTACACTTTATACATGCCATAATGGGTATAAGGTTATCTTTAAAATATACTGGTGAAAAGAGGAAAAACAGGGACACTCTTCACAACGGCTGGGCCTATAGCCGGTGACTAACAGACACACAAGAGAGCCACCGGAAAACACAAAGCAGGAATGGATAGGTTACACCAGTATTAAATAATAAACAAACAGAAATAAACCTTCGCAACAAGATTTGAATAGTAATAATACGATACCAAAAAATGAACGTACCCCGTATATAAAGAACGAGAAACGCACACCAGCTGACACAGATAAGATAAATAACTGGCAACTAGGTATCACACGTGTCACCAGAGTTTAGATATTAACGAACCGAAATAAATATTACGAATTCAACAAAACAAAAGTGGAATAAACAGTGAATTATATTCTGAGTTTAATATCAGATGTAATGTATAGGTACTTGCCACCACTTCAGTCTCGAAACAAACCAAAAGTACTAGAATTCACACTATGAAAATCAAATTAAAGGGGAGCGATCACTGTTACATGCGTATGCCATGAACACAATATTCAATCTCATGGATCTTTCTGAAACAGTTTTAAATACACCCCTGGCTGTTTGGTTTCAATCTAACCATTACGCTAGTGTGAAAGTTGTGCGAAAATGTCTGAAAGCAAGTGCTTGAGTTTGAATGATAAACTTAAATTTATCAGTGAAGTCGACCGCGACATTGCCGATGATAGAAACAAATTTTCTGTATAACGAAATTTTTTGCGGATTTAGCGCTCTCGTTATAGGGAAGTTCCACTATTGACTGAATGAAAATACAAGAGTAGCACATTATATTTTATCCGCGACTACTGAATATATTTCTTGAAAATTTTAATATTTTGCCACCGTGACAAAACCCTTCTATTACAAGTGTAGAAAAAGTCAAGTTGACGAATGAGAAATTTTTCGAGAACTTGTCATTATATAATTTGTAATAAAAATTGTATTATAAGGTATACCCACATTTTTTTAGTTAGAGTTAGAGTACTTAAGAATACTGAAGAAACATCATTTAAAGAACATGGTGAAATTTTAGAGCTTAATCTATGGAGCATTTGACAGCAGTTCAGCAGTAAATAATAAGTAATTCACTTGTGATTAATGCTTATTATTATAGACAAGCAAACAGACGAACAATAGGTGGATTATTCAATAGTCTTGGATAAATAATGTTTCTTGAATAATTTCCAGCATATACTTCCGATCGTGCTGAGATTTTGCATTCATTTATTTAGCATGAATCTCAAGTACCATACATTTTTTGAGGTAATAGCATTTTTGCTTCACCAATGAACGAGCTTCAATTCATCAAAAAACCTAATTTTTACCTAACTCCATTCAAATATGCAGAATTTTGACGGATTCATCACAAAATTATGAGTTTATAAATGTTTATAAAAAGAAAAAAAACCTGAATAAACAATACCAAATACTCCAATATTAATAAAAATATACAATGATACAAATTGTTTAACAAACCTCTCCAGTGAAAATATCCAACAATCTCAATTCTCTTTGGTATGACAATAGAGTATTATTTTTGAACGTTGTCTCAGGTATAACTATGAATGAAATAGACACAACCATGACTAAAACATTCATTAAGAACAGCCATCTTAGGAACCGAAAGTACGATGATATAGCAGATCCAAATTGACCTTCAATGGTTTTTAAAGAAGAATACCATAACTCGTAGGAGTTCAACATGTCCTCCAATTTAGCTTTCATCTAGAAAAAGATGCCCAAGGATTGTTAGAAGTACTTACGTGAAATAAACTTATCGCTACGAGCAGTTGGAAGCGATGATTTGTAGACTTAGATTTTGAGTATTTTTCAAGCTAAGAGAATCTTACCTGGCAGTATTTGGTACTCATTCTATACTGTAATCTTTTGAAATAACCTATAGGATGACTTTTACCCTTTCTATTGACTGATTTATTCAATTTTCTTTTAATGCATCTCTTCATTGTCAAGCTCTGAGGCATATGTTTCAAAGCATCTCTAGAACATATATAAAACTCAACAAAACATTGATAATTTTTGAAATTGCCAGCAAACCTTCGAAGTTTTTCTGATTCTACATTATTCTCCATCAAACTGGGATCTTCCTCCATTTTTGTAACAATACGGTCAGCATGGCGTTCGATGATATTTTGAACATTTTCAACATCTAGAGGAAGAAATCATAATTAACAAATCATCTAATCTGATGATGAATAAATTGATGCTTACAGTCATAGTAAGAATCATTTCTATTCCGCATTTGAATCTCATCATGTTGGGTTTCCAATTTGTCTCTAAGGTTTGTACGGTACCGTAGAGTATGGATTTTACTGGGTATGTTCTCAGGTTTCTTATTTCTGGATTTTGTAGGATATTTATAAGGCCCTTCTTCCTTGTCTACTGCCACATACACTTGATTGGAGACCAAATTGTCTCGATCCATGTTTCTTTATTTGATATTCCTCTATTATATTCGCAACTAGTTACAAATTGAATAATCTATTTTCATTGTTCGTAAGGGAATCACTTATCATAGTCAAAAATACTTCATATCTACAATAAGATTAACATTATCAACTAGATCTGCCTTTGTTATTGTTTTCAAGATAATTGGAGGTTAGGTAGCATACAGCTGTCACAATCATATGGGATTTTTGTTAATTCAATATACAGGTTGTTTCTTGTTGCAAAGCTACTTTCACCCCAGCCTCAGACCAATAAAAGACCATTTTATTGATCTGAGACGTTCATATTGTTATACAAATTTCAATTTGATTGATTCCACATTTTTTTGCAAAGATTCCTGTTCAAATGACATAAGCAATAAGTTATCTTAGGGTACGTCCGCATAGGCAGGAGGCTTGCTTAACGCCTAGAGCCTAGCAAGCCATTTTTCTAGTAGCTCAGTAAAACGAACGTTTTGAAATGTACGCGATATGCCGCACTACTCACATAGTCCTATCCTTAGACTATATCCCGACTTAGTCTAAGGCTAAGGTCCTATCTGGTCGCTTAGCGACTATCCAGCTATCAAGATATTTGAATATTATGTACAAAGAAAATACATGAATAATTGAATTCTATCTTCAACCTGATGTTCTTTTTCGATATTTACCTTCAGTTTGAGTGAATGGATTATAAATTTGCTATACTTACCCCTCTTTTGAAAAAGTACGGTGTAGGTCAGTCAGGTATGGTGAGGTTAGGTACCAGTAGCCTCATTGGACACTGAATTATAATTATTCATTTGAATTTAGTTGAGAATTTGAGATTATTTTTCAGTTTTTAATTTGTGGAAGTACATATCCCATAAAAATCGCAGAATTGGCATCAATGGCATTTTTTCTACTTAACCAATTACTAGTTTCTTCGTTAAATCATTTTAATTAAATTAATTAAGGTGATTACATTTTGAATACTATCTGTTATCTAATTATTTATCAAGTGGAGTATTGTAGTCAAGAAACAATATCCACATTTTTATCATTCCTAATTTCAAACTCCGAGATGCATTCTTTAAATTTTGCATTATTTCACAGGACAATTTAAGTAATTTAATGTTTGTTGACCCTGCAAAAATGAATAATAATAGTTTTCTTTGGGAAATTCGGGAAAAACAGGATCTTTTCTACAACATGGTACCTGAGACGAAAAGGACAGATTGCCAGATGTGGCAACACTAACTTCATGTACTGCCATTAGTGATTCTCATTGACATAGTTTGAAAGAGAGGTTACAGTTCACTACGACCTTAAGGTCTATTGTGCCCCTTACAGAGCTGTTCTGGCCAAACCCTTTACAACTCGCCTTCCAGCTCTCTAATGAAATCTAATATCTGTGAAGGCTTCAACGAGGCTAGTTCCTCACTTTTACGAGTTTCTCGCCCAATTCATTCTTTCCTTAGGCTCGCAATACCAAGGCATTCCTTAACTCGTAAATGTGAGGAACTCTCACTCACCCTCATGGGCGAACTATGAATACGAGCCTAAGATCTTCTTGAGTACGAGATCTGACGGAGCATCGACTATGAGTACAGGCATAGGTGAATGGGGGTTTCTTCCTCCTCCCCACAGAACCTACACTCGTCAGTGTCCGATGATCCCATCCTCAAAAGGTGCTTCTTACCAAGATCCAGATATCTTTTGGATGCCGCTGTCTCAAAGTTCCGGAAGAACTCAGTGGAATGATCCATCTCTGGGAGATTCGGCCAGAGTTTTTCCCTCTCGGCTTTCTCCTTCTCCAGAAACTCCTTCTTATAGGTACATTTACCTATACCCCAGAAGGGTTCTGGGCCAATGATTGACATTCGTGCGCCCTCTTTGGCAAGTGTATCGGCCTCTTCGTTTCCTTTGTTTCCCGAATGGCAAGGAACCCAGATTAAAAAGACCTTGTTTCTCTTGCCTACCTCATTGAGTTTATTCCAGCCCTCCAAGATTCTCATTGACATAAATTGACCAATCAATTTCTGACTTGAACGATGTTGCCACATCGTGCATTTACCCAACTAAACATATAAATAAAAAACCATTGATGGTGGACAAATACAATGTATTTACCAACACAAGTCGACTTACAATAAAAAAAATCGAACAAACATATCTTTCATTTAACTTAAACAACAATAAAAAACATTTACTTATTCTAAATCTTTCTGTTCTTAATTTTTTTTTGTATCAACTAGAGTTTGAAAGGGTCGCTCTGACTATAACATTGCCATAACTAGAGGTTCCTCAATTCTTGATCGGGAGCTCTAAATATCAGCTCAATATATCTATATATAACATTTAACTACCATCCCAAACAAACCCTAGTCAATTTTTATTTCACTCATCTTACGAACTAAACCTAATCTAGGATATCTAAAGTACCGTTTTGACTACACTAAAATTTAACATACTGCACTAAGCATTAATCTGAAAGCTATTCTTAACTTAAATGCGATCATGCGCATACTTTTTACAAATATTGGGACCTGTTCCCAATCTAAACCTATAGGTAGTCGTTTCTCGATAATATGGTCTAAAACTATGCGATACCTCGTGGTATACGAAAATAAACCGAGTCTATCAGTTACGTGTAAAATTTTTTATCTTCGAATGTTCTCCATATAATTTTTGGTTTTAGCTATTCAGACATTCCCTTTATAAAAATATAAAATTATTGTTTTCCTTGTATTGGGCTTACCGAAGTCAATTTTTGAAAAAATATCTCGTGTGAAGATCTATTGAAGTGTTCATTTTACTGCGATGATCTGAATCCAATGAAAATATACGCGTCAGTTCCACATACGTTTATTTCACCTCTAACTAATCAACCAACTTCTGTAACCGCTCAATGCATTTCTCCTACCAGAAAACATATCAAACCATACAAGGTGTTTCATCGATGATATCCCCAGCTATTAAGAACGAAACCCTTCTTCATTTCTCTTTCAAAACACCTTGTATAGTTCAAAAGCTGTTTCTAAGCTTCAACCATCAATTTTCATTTTGAATTCGTAATAGTGCATTCTTAAAAGTTGTTTTAAATTGGTGTTTTGCAGAATGATTCCAACTCAAGGTCACTGCGACTGATTCATCCTTAAATCAGCATGAAAAATGTGAATTCTGATTTTGTGTGGGACACGTCCCATCTGAGCAACTGTGGTAAACCACTACAGTCATTTAATAACTATGACACAAAGCAACTTGGACCAAGAGCTTGACAAGACACGACTGCAATAGCAGGGGCTATAAAGTGCCTCTTCAAGATAAAACTCTTACCTCTGACACGACATCTCAAGTAGAAATAAAAAACCATGCTCTACGATGAAAAAAGAACATGTAGGATGTAAACGAACAAGTGCAGAATATTCAGAGTGAACTCACTTATTTTCATGAATATTTTTACGTTTTCAGCACTCTGCAATCATTCGTGAACAACCAGTAGATTCGCGAAATAGATTGAAAAATATTTGGATGAAAATTACATAAAACATATTAAAAAAATATCCAATATACAACAATTAAAAACACACCAGAATAAAAAAAACTTAAAAAATCGATATTTACAACTATCAATTTCTGGATCAAACAGGTATCAACAGGTTCCATCAAGAAAACTTGTTGAAACACGTTGATACCTAGCATACCATTCTTAAATTTCGTACCTCAAACGCAGCAATGATCAGCTGTGTTTGCAACTTATATTTGTTATTATTAAGATTAATTTAATTTATATAAGGTATGCAATTTTAGGAATGACAAGAATTAATAACCTGTAATATCATTGTGATGCAATATGAGAATTCGATTCATGGTTTTGAACCTTTGAGAGACGTCTGTGGGATCAAAGCATACATAAAAATAATTACACATTTGTCTACAACACAGAAACTTCAAAAGTTAATAATTTAGTTACGGTTCCTCAGGAAAACATCGAGTTAAAAAAATATATTAAAATATTTTTCAGTATATCCCTGTCAACGGACAATCTGAAAAGGCACGAGTTCAAATAATGTCCACATCCATATCAAATAACCCGGTCCTTTGATGTCATTTAATATTTTAGATTTGATCGAAACGTATTAAAGGAAAATGTAGCTTTAAAACATGTGTACACACAACAACAATCTAAAAATTCAAGTATTTACAAAAAAACTATTGCGCAATAAATATATTAAATATTATTCTTGTATGTATATGAATATTTTTCTGTCAATAAATTATCTAGAATATTAAATATATTGTGACCAGGTAGCCCTTTATCCTTTTCGAAGGCTTTGTTTCACCTCTGCAAGATCATAGTGGCACCTTTTCCGAATACCTGCCGATTATATTACAACTTCCCTTAGATACGACTATACAAATTAAATGACTTAAAAATTCAAAATCACAGTTCTTACAACCGGCACGTACTCCGATGCCATCTGACAATAACGAGGTTTGATTTAATCCATTTAAAAAAGAATCCCATATGATAAATCTTTCAATAAATAAATCTAGAAAAACAAAAACAAAATTGCACTATACAATAACTGTACAAATAGAGGGGGAAACTTTTGTAAATGAAAACGAATTTCACCAATGACAACTAAATAAAAAGGTGGGGTGGAATGTCAATCAATAAGAAATCTAATAAAAAAACTACTATGAACAAGGCTATGCAGTTTTCATACTTTTCAGAATATTTCGATTTTGAGATCAAAATAAACCATATATCATCAGTATAAAGTGAGAGAATTTATACGAATCATTGTTGACTATATCCAGAGCTGCTACTCAAGATATAATGAAAATAATGTTAGACCCCTCGTTTTGAAGAGTTACATATGTCCAAATAAAAAACTTTAGCAGCATTGCAGATCTCATTAAGATACCTTTAAGCTCCAAATGACAGTTGATGTCATAATAATACAATAGGACTCCAACCTTCTTTTTAGATGAATATTGGAAAATATTGTCTGAATTCGAAATCTCCAGTTGGTTTAACATTAAAAGATAACGATAACAGCGCCATCTGATGCTCTAACCACCCATTGTCAAATGAGCAAACATAACCTTATTCCGAAGAAACAGATTACTAAATCAAGTTTTTAAATATCTTAATGAGTTCTGCTATCTTTAATAACTTGAAATTGTCAAAAAAAGTGAATCAGAGAGCCTGGATTCACCCAATTTACCTTGACGCATAAAAGTCTGACGTTTGGACACATGTTAACCCTAAAAGCATCATTTTTCCGATTCATATTCAAAGTTATTTTCTGAAAAGAGCAAAAACTTTTCGTCTGAATGTCATATCAGCGTTTTCATTTCCTAAATTCCTGAGAATAATCAAAATTAAAACTTAATAACGAAATCTGAAAATACATTCAAACCCGACAGGCAAAAATCTGATGTGGATATATTGTTGCTAGTACACCGATATGACATGATTTCGAGAAGACGAAAAATTACAATTCAGAAATTAGGCGAAATTTGGAAGTTTTAATACATTAATACTGGGTGGTAGAATAAAATTGTGTAGAAGTCGATATTCTGTTCGGATTCAAAAGCTCGTTTTAGAATTGTCCTTCATCGTGCTGTTTGAATACCTATGGTACTTTGTGGAAAGACTGAACAGAGTGAAAAAAGCATACAAAAACAAATTTTACCAAACCAAAAGGTGCACTAAATTCTGAAGAAATTTCTGCAGGGGGTAGAAACGTCTGTGCCGTTCAATTTTATTCTAACCACTCACGTTTTTTGTTATTAAGATGATGGAGGAAGTTTTGTTTGATTTGTTATGAGCATTATAATCTCATCATGAATATACAACTACCTACGTAAGATCTTCATCAAAAAATAAAATTACTTAATTTACCTATGCTATGCCTAGCGGCGGGAAGATCATATTTCATCAGTTGCTTCGCCTTCATTTTTAGTTGCTTCTCGAATGATCTTACTCATCATGGCGTCAAGTGTTCTATTACTTTTTTCAATACTATCTACATTTATCTATTCTACATATTAACGCTCATTTTTCACAACACAGATTCAGTAATCGAACCACTAGGGACCATTTTTTCATTTATAACCTCAAAAAGATGTCATTAGAGCCAGCTGTCATTGTCAATTATTTGAATTGACACTTGAAATGAATGTCAGATAGCACAGCTGGTAGATATATATTCACAGGTACCAACCATAGACATAGCCTATTCGTTTTGAAGAGTTTCATGCTCGAAATACGGCTTGCCATTGGTTGCAAACAAGCACTGGAACAGCTCAGGAGCTCGAAACTCTTCAAAACGAATACTATAACATATAAAAGGATGGACAGGGCATCACGTGACTTTCACACTAAGTTTCGTGCCCCCAACAGAGAGAGAGAGAGTGATACTGTGAAGGATGGAGTAATATTAGTGTAGACCATAGACTAAACTAAACTTATATCACTACATCCTTCACTGTATCTCTCTCCTAATGTTGGAAAAATCACAGAACATAAAAATATCTAAGTCGTAGATATCTACGATCCAATGTTTTTATTATATGTTCTGTGCTTCGCACTAATATTATTCTATCCTTGTCTGAAGTCAATATTCTCTCTCACACGTCCTGTCCATTCTTTTACAAGTCTATGGAAGTTTCACGAATATTCTAACATGATTTGAAACTCGAAGATTTACTTAGGAATGATTTCTTGAAATGAAATCTTCAATCCAAAAACCAATTTATGAGGAATAAATATTGAAATAGACAGTCCAAGATTCAACTACAGTCAGTTGGATGAAAGTTGGTCATCCGGTAGTTTTTTCATTGTAGAGCTACAATTAACAGTGTTGTACCTAAGATGGTGTAAGAACACAATACCAAAGACAAGGCACATTCCTGCTAGTTCTCGGTGAATCGCCAAGAATTCCAAAAAGCCGAAATTGATATGAAAAACCCTACATGTCGTTGTCATTTCAGGTACAACAATGTTGTCAGAATACAACAGGTTTGGAAATTCACATCTGAAACATACGATATACAATGCATCAGACAGAGAATTCTTCCGTCCAGTTGCACAGATGAATAGTCGAGACAATGACGTGCTGTAACACACTGAATTCCGTCGTCTTATTGCAATATTCTAGTCTTGTCTATCTCTTATCGTTGAGAGGATAATTCATTCTGTATGGTAGGCAACAGGAAATACTTGAATCGAGTATTACGGGCAGCCTGACAAATTAAATAATTCTATATGTGTACTGCAGGTTCCTTACCATACTGCGATAAGAGAGAGACAAGACTAGGTTATTGCAATAAGTCAACGGAATTCATTCAGTTACAGCACGTGATTATCTCGACTATTCATCTGTGCAACTAGACGGAAGAATTCTTTGTCTGATGCATTGTATATCGTATGTTTCAGATGTGAATTTCCAAATCTGTATATGCGGTGTTGCATTCTTATTAGAGCTGTGTTGAGAAATGTGCGATGTTGCCACATAGTGCCTAAAATCCCGCGTTCAAGTACTGAATTTGTACTGTGAAAACGCAGCGTGTTCTTGAAGAACATGGGTATACCCTATCTATGTAAGAAACTCACAGTCTGTTGAAACATATTTACACTCACATTTTGTTAAGCAAAAAATGTAACGAAATAGAAAACGTCGATTTTGGCTTTCTTACACAGATAAACCTGTGATATTTGATGGATTTTCAATACAATTTTGTATCTAGGAACATACTGTATCAAAAATACCTACTTTACACTTATATTCAGTCATTTATAGATCTCTTGAAACAAATTCAAATCGAGACGAAAAAACAATAAACTGACAGAAGAATCTGTATGAATGGAATAATCCATTATAAGTTATTCTGTAACTTAATAAGGGTTGTTCCTTGCCCTTTCTAATACCTACAAACTACACTCAAACTCTATTAAACACCTTGGTATTTCCATTTTTAGAACTAAGAATCATTGATGCGCAGAACTTCGTAATATTCACTTTGAATAAAATTCTTCAGCTCGCGACCAATTTTTCAACAATAGAGTTGAAGGAAAATTCCTTTAATAAATAATCTATTCACACAGGAAAATCCATTTCCTGTTGCCAAAAAAATAGCTTTAAGTAAAACTAAGGAAAACAAATCGATTCCTTCAAGTCTAACGCAGAAAATGGATAAAATTACACAAGTTTTAATCGAAATAAATAAAATTAACTGTCTAAAAACACATTCCAAGATAAATTTCCTTTTCTCTCCGTTCAACTTCTTTGTTCTTACTTTGGTTGTGCTGGCTGGTAAGCTTGGTATGGATCTTCGGGACTAGCAGCATTCGGTGTGTTCTCCGAATCTGTTAACGGTACTGCTTGGATCATCGATGGGTAAAATTGGTACTGAGACATGAAGGGTGAAGTACCAATATGCATTGCACTCATTTGGGCTGTCAACTAAAAGAAAAAATAACAAAATTAAGAGCGTGGATCAAAAACAAATGGGGATTTCCATTATGACATTTGAAGAGTACCATAGAAATGTCAACTGCATAAAATACACCGAAAGTCAATTCTCTTTTTGAGAGGTTGTTCTGCTTAAACCATAGAGATAGGATAGTATAGGGTTGCCATCATTGAAATAAACGTGGTATCAGATGCTCCATATTACTACCACCTAATGTAAAAATTTGACATTCGTTGAATTTTCTGGAGGAATTGTGATTCTTGCGCCTGTTTCTAGTTGAATTGTGATTTTTTCTGCTTAATAATATATAATGAAATGGTATCGTGCACTGTGAGGCTTTCTTCAAGCAGAGAAGAGACAGATAAGAAGAAAATTAGAGGAAAAACATATCACAGGTAGGGATGAGTACTGAACAGATCCGCATTCGAAATTTTTGCTAGTCTGTCTTGGTAAACTGATATCTTTTTATATGTGCATATTATCGCCTGAAGAAAAATTGTTTCTCTGATATTCACTTGACCTTATTTGAACAGGATTCCTAAAGACCCAAAACGTCATATTTTTTGGGTGAAATTTGTAAACAGAAAAAACTGGAAACTTAATTCAAACCTGAACTTTCCGCCATATTGGTCCCCGACTTAGCCCAGCCCAGAGGTACTATTTTTCCTTACTCAATTGTATGTCATAACGTCTCTTCTCTATTATATCTCGATGATCTTACCTCTACGGGTCAACATGACCTCTTGAAGTAGTATAGGGTGATTTTTTTAATGCCATTGGTGAAACATAAGAAAAACAAATATTGCATAAAAAGGGAAGTGGTTTTCGGCGTATTTTAAGCAATTGGTACTCTGATGGTACTACTCTATTGAATAAATACTTACAGATGACATCATATTCATCCCGTAGGGCATGGACTCCGGCGATGGGAGCATAACAGGGATGTTCCTGGGTCCCTGACCATCGTTCTTGTAAGGAGCTGTCAAGTGTCCGGACAGAGGATAAGCATCGTCGACTGTATGTATCGAAGGCAAGACGTAACCTTGCATCCATGGCGGAGGTCCTGCGTAGCTAGCCGCGAAGGGAGCGAAGGACCTGTTGTAGTTGGAGATGGCCGGCATCATGTGAGTCGTGGCAACACCGTTCGAAGATATGGTGTGGTCGTAGCCGACGGTCGACAGCCCTTCGCTGCCGTCGCGCCACATCTTGGAATTCTCGTTATTCTGGGGAAGAAATCGGTTGTTAGGTGTGATTGAGAGGGGTTATTCAGGGTGACGTTTTAGGGCCATTTATGTTCGATATTGGAGAGAAAATCAACTAATAAATAGAAATGGGTCGATTACATTGAGATACTTTACAAGCTACTACTGAGCATATTTAGAAGCGAGTGACGTAGCTTCTGAGATTGTGATGGTTACACACAAAACTGTCTACTCGCTGAGTAGTCAACAATCTAGCGATCCACGTGAGGTGTATGTTTGTATTGTTGCCAAGGATCTATAAATGTCAAATACGTTTTCAAATTTAAGAACCAGGAATCACCGAGTAGATGAGAACTCACAGATTGATTAGTAGCAACTGTAATTACACACGTCTTGTTTACATGCCAACAAGCCAAAACGCCAGCGATTTAGCGTGTAAAGTAGCCAAGCTTTCAGCTTTAGTCGCAGCTTTTTTACAATCAGATTGTTGGCTTGTGAACACGATTACACTGAGCGAATTTACGATCAGCTACTAAATTCGCTCAGTAGCAGCTTGTAAAGTATCTCAATGTAATCGACCCTTAAAAGACTCGTTGACGATCAATTCTAGTAGGCCAAGAGCTAAATGTTTTTTTTAGATGATCCTGATACAGGTTAATTTCAGTCAGAAAAACTTGCAATCGGAAGATGCATAGATAGAAACCTGCAAGGAAACTATCAAGGGTGTGACAGGGATCCGTTTTGAAAGTCAAGCTGCTATTCAGGCACTGAACTGCTATGACATCCACTTATAAGGGAGTATCGAAGAAAATTCAAAGAAGTAGGCAAGAACAACAAGGTCTTAAATCAATTTCAAGCGGATAACCAATAATAACTGCGGTTATCATCGGTTCAGCCCTTGGTTATTCCCTTTTTGTCCTAAAACGAATAACCGGCCTTCGGCTCACGTCGCTTAAATGCGGTTTCTGGTTATTTGTCAATTGTCAATATAGGTTATATATATTTTATGCATACAAATTCGATTTGCAAAAAATGTAAAATATTATGCTTCAAGTTCAACTCCATGCATCCCAAAATATGTATTAATGTTTGAAATGTGTATTCAATGTAACGATGAACATATGTTTTTCAGAATGTTCCGCTTGACCAAAAAAAAGGTTTTTTTGTTCTGACAGAAATGATAAGAAGAGAAAATACGTCCGAAAAATATACAGGGAACACTATCAAATAGTTTTGAATTCACATGTATTGATATCGCTGTGGTATTTGGCTACATCTCACATGTCACATTTAAGTTTGCTATTAATATTTTTTTTTTGGGAACTCAAACACAAATTCATAATTTTTTTAACAGTCGAGAGCTATCAATTGTAACACAAAGCTTTTCCCGTTATCCAAGTAAAGAAAGAATGTTTTGTTATACTCAAACAATATCAGCAATCTTTAAGAACTTCGGACAACTCTTAAACTTTTAAAAGATATCAACAAGTCAGAAGCTTTTGGATGCGTTAATTTCCGAACCTAACTTAGAGATTTCAATAGATAAGTTCAATTCCTAAATTAATGAAACTAAGCCGATAATTGAAATTGTTGAAATAGTTTTCTCAATATAAATCGTAACGTGGCTAAGCTCACGAATACCTACATACCTTCTTCAAGTATACTTCGTCAGAAAAAATTTGCCGCTTACAAGCCTACTTTTCTAATAACCAGAAGTTTAACCTAGCACTAGCTCTTGAGTCTGGTCATTTGCGGTTCAAATCAATGACGTCGAAGGCTAATTCCTAACGTCATTACTTTGAACCAAAAATAACCAAAACCGCTTGAATGCAATTGGTTAACCAAAATGATTACCGGTTATCCGCTTGAAATTGATTAATGTGAATTATGTCAAACTTCCATGGCCAACCGACTGATTTTGTACAACTGAATGAAGCATAGAGTTCCAACGGAATTTAGTCCGTTCACGAAAGTTGAGCCGTCGGTTGGCCATGATAATTTGGCATATTCCACTGCGTAGAGTCCGTTCACGAAAGTTTTTAGCGCATAGTAGGAGTTTGTTTATCTATCTGAAGTTGGCAGTATTTGCTGTCATAACGTAAAATAAGGTCAACGTTGACGAATGTACCCGGCCTCGTCCGACGAGCTTGCGAGTTATCAGAGGACTCTATGCAAAATTGACAACATTGCGTATCAATCTCACAAGAAAATAAACAACATAACCCAAAATTTTAATATATACAGTGGAATATGCCGAATTGTCATGGCCAACCGACGGCTCACACTTTCGTGAAAGGACTATATATTAGAATTTAAGGTTATGTTGTTTATTTTCTTGTCAGATTGATACACAATGTTGTCAATAATGCATAGAGTCCTCTGATAACTCGCAAGCTAGTCGGACGAGGCCGGGTACATTCGGCAACGTTGACTTTATTTGACGTTATGACAGCAAATACTGCCAACTTCAGATAAACAAACAAACGCCTACTATGCGCTCAAACTCTCGCGAACGGACCATAAATATTATGAACTAACCTTATAAATCTTCTTCTTATTGCCACCATCAGCGAATTTGACCAGCAAGGGCTCCTTGCAACCCTGTATGGTCTTTCCGTTGAAATACTGTATAATCTTCTCGCATTTTTCCTTGTTTTCCATCCTGGCGAAGCCGACACCCTTCGAGATTCCTGCCGAATCTCTCAGAATCCTGGTAGATATAACGCTACCGTACTGGCTGAGAAGACTGTCCAAATCCGCCTCTTTGAAGTGCGGCGGTAAGTTTGCAATGTACAGATTTGTCGGATCTTGCTCTTGTTGCTGGAAAAAATAAGATATTTGAATGAGGAAATGGCGGAAAATCGTTGGGAATTGATCGTCACCAGAATTGGTGATCCCTGAACTAGAACTTTTTAACTACGAGGGCAATTCAAATAAATATAAACGAGACTTTTCGATTTTCAGGCACAATAGTGGGGGTAGAACATTCCTGATTTTTTGTTGTTGGGTAGGTTTGCCAGGAGTAAGGGAAGCACTTCAGATGGCCTCATCGACCCTCTCGGTGTGCATTGTTACGATGTTTGAGCAAGAGGTTCCTCCGTCAATTGCGCAACGTATTGTTCTCTCCACTCCTTACTCGCTTGTTTAAACTCTGGGGTGCAGTGGTGCACCCATGTTTCACCACAGGTGATAATGTGTGTGAGAAATTGGTCTCCTTGTTCCTGAGATCGTGCAAGAAGACGCCCACACACCTGAAAACGATGCAATTTCTGGTCAGCTGTGAGAAGGCGAGGAAACCACCTGGCGCAACCCTTACGGTACCCTTGCTCCTCTGTGAATATGGAGTAGGTGCTTCCATAACTCAACCTGATCTAACTTGCAATTTCAGAAGTGGTACGAAGTCTGTCGTCTTCAATAAGCTGTCGAACACTACGGATGTTGTTCGCAGCGGACATGGCTCTCATTTTCAACACAATCACGACCCTCCACGAACTGTTTATGCCATGCAAACACTCTGGCTCGCAACAGTGTCTCTCTTCCGAACATGAGCAGTCAATCTCTACAAGATTTTGGCCAGTTTTACGCCTTCTGCGGTGAGAAACTTGATTACAACACGTTTCGCAATGGACGGGGGAACCTCTTGCTCAAACATCGTCACAGTGGACACCGAGAGCGTCGATGAGTTAATCCGACGTGCTTCCCTTACTCCTGACAAACCTACCCAACTTCAAAAAAATTAGAAATGTTGCCCCCCCCCCATTGTGCCTGAAAATCGAAAGTCTCGGTTATATTTGAATTGCCATCGTAAAAGAGATGGAGAAAAATGAATGGCACATTGCGATAATCTCTTTTCGAGAAACTCATTATGCCATCTACCCTATTGCTCCATCTTCTTCTGTTTTCGAGTTATGAGTCAAAATTGACACTTGGGCAATTTCAACTTTGGTCACTATCTCTGTCCCTGTATAGTTTTATAAATATTAATGGGCGTTTTTTCTAGAGTTTAAGAACTTTAAATCTAAATGATAATACAGGACACAAATATTGTAGGGATGAATTTTTTTATTTAAATTTCATGATATTTGTTTTTGAATGGTTACTTAATCGAATATTTCATGGATAATGGTTGAGATATACGCCATTTCCAACTGTCAAACCACAGATAACATCGAAACTTCTTAAACTGATAAAACACCCATTATAAAAAACTAAAATACATGTATCATTTATTCTAACTGACTCAGTTGACGAATTTAATGATGACAACATTAATTAATATTAATTAATTGTCCTGTACACAGTTTCAACATTGAACATTTGCAGAAGAATTCATCATAAAATTGAAACAAATTTAAGAATCAAAATGTGCCAATAAATATTATCAAAAGATGTAAAACAAGAAAGTACAGAAGAATCACCATACAGATCGAAAAAAGCGGGTTATTCAGCTAGAAAATTGCAAATTTTCATTTTTCCTTCAGAATTCAAAGTCTATAACTGAAAGAGCGATATATCTTCAAAAACAAGAAGTTTGCTCATTCTGTATAGGGTACTTATAAATAACATTAGATTACTTTAATCCATTAAATCCCTTGACAAGGTTTCAAATATAAGAATTTCTAAGTTCGAGACGAATAAAATAATAATAACAACTTCCCTTAGTTCCATAAAACGCAATAAATGTAAGTACTGAATTTTTGTTATGGTAGGTATATCATAAATCCTATCTACATGCACCTATGCATAGCACATAACATTACAAATGTTCTACACTACAATCTGTAATAATTCAAGTTATAACTATCGTATGCCTAGCAACTAAAACATAGCACAGGTGCTCTATTCAAGTTCGGTTATTTCTATGTTATTCTGTCACAGCAAAATAAGCATTTTTACATGTCAAATATAATCGGAAACCTCATGCAGTATTATGATATTAAGTCGATAAAGTCATGTTTGTATTCAGATTTTAATAAAAATAGTAATACCCTATTATCTAATATAAATTCTATTGGCATGATATCTAGATCAACTAATGCGAAGTTATTATACTAGTGAACATAGTGAGTATATTCAAGTGAAAAAGTCGTTGCAATAGATATCCTATATAAATGATTTTCACAGGAATTAACCTAACCTAAAATGCCATATATGAAATGCTTTATTTTTAATATACCCTAACACTAATTTTACAGCTAATTTGACATTTACAATGAGTGATACAGGGTGTCTCATTTAAAAGTGTCTACCCTCAATAACTCAACAACGAATCACTCAGACAGGCTGATTTTTTATGACAGGGGGGGGGAAATGATCTGGAATACAAAGCCTGTTTTTACTAGCATCTGAAACATACGATATACAATGCATCAAACAGAGAATTCTTCTGTCCAGTTGCACAGATGAATATTCGAGACAATCACATGCTGTAACATACTGAATTCCGTTGTCTTATTGCAATATTCTAATCTTGTCTCTCTCTCTTATCGTTGGGAGGAGCATAATTCATTTAGTATGGTAGGCAACAGTAAATACTTGAATCGAGTATTACGGGCAGCCTAACAAATTAAATAATTCTATATGTGTACTGCAGGTTCCCTACCATACTGCGATAAGAGAGAGACAAGACTAGGTTATTGCAATAAGTCAACAGAATCCATTCAGTTACAGCACGTGATTATCTCGACTATTCATCTGTGCAACTAAACGGAAGAATTCTCTATCTGATGCATTGTATATCTTATGTTTCAGATGTGAATTTCCAAATCTGTATAGCGTTTATTGTAGAATACGGATTGAAAAATGATCTGGAGTTAATTTCTCAGATTTTGATTTATTCATTGACTACAGTAACCTATACTAACATGCACAGTCTCATACCCATTTCGACAACCTGCCCAATTCTTAAAAATTAATCTAACCAGTGACAGTAACTTTTCTTGATTGTTCATAGATATTATAATATTCTAGAATCTATGAATTGAATTTATTAAATTTTGTAATGTAAATAGAGTTAACAAGAATAAATATCAAAAACAAGACGTATATGATAGACAAACAGGAAAAACTATAATCAATTTCAAGCGGATAACCAATAATAACTGCGGTTATCATTGGTTCAGCCCTTGGTTATTCCCTTTTTGTTCTAAAACGAATAACCGGCCCTCGGCTCTCGCCGTTTGAGTGCGGTTTCTGGTTATTTATCAATTGTCAATATAGGTTATATTTATATTTTTACTCAAACAATATCAGCAATCTTTAAGAACTTCGGACAATTTCATTTTAAATAATATTAACAAGTCAGAAGCTTTTGGATGCATTAATTTCGACCCTAACTTAGAGACTCCAATAGATAAGTTTAATTCCTAAATGAATGAAACTAAGCGGATAATTGAAATTGTTGAAATAGTTTTCTCAATATAAATCGTAACGTGGCTAAGCTCACGAATACATATCTTCTTCAAGTATACTTCGTCAGTCAACAACTTTTGAAATTTACCTCGTACAACCCTACTCTTCTAATAACCAGAAGTTTAACCCAGCTTTTGAGTCTGGTCATTAGCGGTTCAAATCAATGACGTCGTAGGGCTAATTCATGACGTCATTACTTTGAACCAAAAATAACCAAAACCGCTTGAATGCAATTGGTTAACCAAAATGATAACCGGTTATCCAATTGAAATTGATTTATAACTCGACAAATCATTCAATGTTAAATATTCCTTAATCAACTTGCTGTTAGTATAACCGATCGGAATGCCTATCTAATTGCAATTAAATATGGGAAATACCATTACTAAATTCAATGTAAAACTAATTATTGTCTCCAGCGTAAAACTAAAAATTAACAGAAAAAAACACGAAAAAGAAAAAGTGAAAAATTAAAGGTAGAGAGCAGTACTGTGACAGAATAAACTGATAAAGCTAGGTATTACTTGCATGCAAACGTACATAGGGTTGTCTACGTTGAGAATTATGGATACCCACTTTGGCCATTTGCGCCTGTATATTTTTGGCGGTCAGCGCCTTTACCGCCCCCTCTGCTGCTGCGGGGCTGTCGAAGTCCACGAAACCGTAACCTGAAAACGTCAAAAAAATGGGTTAACGATCCATAATTACCTTTCAGGAAAAAAGAAGATCATCACAAGGTATTATGCGAAACATTACCATATACACCAGTGTGAAAAGAGCGGCTAAAGATAGCGGCCAAAATACACGGAAACACCCGAACGCCGGAACCAGTGGCGTCCGCATCGATCTAGTTTATTCATATGAATTCGACGAGATATTGTTGAAATAGGTGAATGATTAGTGAAATGAAGCCTTTCTTCATAAGATATATTCGATTTAATGAAAATAAAGCAAGAACTATTCGAATCAGCCTCTATATATTGCATTCTAGTGAACTCAAAGATGAAATATTCTTTAGGACATAATCATTCGATATCGGGAAAAAAATTTGACTTGCGAAGGGGTTCAGGGGTGGAAAATTCAACCTTTAACTTTCACGTCCGTTTTTCCGAGGGAAAGCGTGATCCTCGCATCACCAGATTTGGCAGAAATATTCTTCAGGACATTATCATTCGATATCGTGAAAAAAATTGGACTTGCGAAGGGGTTCAGGGGTGGAAAATTCAACCTTTAACTTTCACGTCCGTTTTTCCGAGGGAAAGCGTGATCCTCGCATCACCAGATTTGGCAGAAATATTCTTCAAAATTTCTGCCAAATCTTTCCCTCGGAAAAACGGACGTGAAAGTTAAAGGTTGAATTTTCCACCCCTGAACCCCTTCGCAAGTCCAATTTTTTTCACGATATCGAATGATAATGTCCTGAAGAATATTTCTGCCAAATCTGGTGATGCGAGGATCCCGCTTTCCCTCGGAAAAACGGACAAGAAAGTTAAGTGTTAATTTTCCACCCCTGAACCCCTGCGCAAGTCAAATTTTTTTCTCGATATCGAACGATAATGTCCTGAAGAATATTTCATCTTTGAGTTCACTAGAATGCAATATATAGAGCCTGATTCGAATATTTCTTGCTTTATTTTCATTAAATCAAATATATCTTATGAAGAAAGGCTTCATTTCACTGATCATTCACCTATTTCAACAATATCTCGTCGAATTCATATGAATAAACTAGATCGATGCGGACGCCACTGGTTCCGGCGTTCGGGTGTTTCCGCGTATTTTGGCCGCTCTTTTCACACCGGTACCATATACTCCGTTCACATATTATTGAGCGCAAAGTAGACGAATGTTTATTTATCTGAAGTTGGCAGTATTTGCTCTCATACCGATGAACAAAGTCAACGTTGCCGAATGTATCCGGCCTCGTCCGACATGCCGTTCACGAAACTTTGAGCTGTCGGTTGGCCATGACAATTTGGCACATTCCACTGTGTATATTAAAATTTTAGGTTATGCTGTTTATTTTCTTGTCAGATTGATACGCAATGTTGTCAATATTGCATAGAGTTCTCTGATATCTCGCAAGCTCGTCGGACGAGGCCGGATTCATTCGGCAATGTTTACTTTATTTTACGTTATGACAGCAAATACTGCCAACTTCAGATAAATAAACAAACTCCTACTATGCGCTCAAACTTTCGTGAACGGATTATATGTTAAATTCAATAATAGGATTTATAGTACGTGGTTATTTATGATACAAGCGCACAAGTGAGATGTTTAAAAGTAAAGGTGAACTCATTGTTTCGATTTTGTTTCAGACATAATGACGTCAAAATTTGAGATTCGGAAAACTTAATTTTCCTGCCGTTAGGATGGGGTGTGAAAGAATATCTGACAGCAGAATTGGAATTTCATAAAGGGTGTTTTTTTCAGAGATATAGAACATTAAATTTCCATAAAACAACGATGGAATATTCGATTGACATGAATTTTATTTATCCAAAAGATAATCTTGTGGCATTACATTTTAAATATGATTTTTGGCATATAACCGCCACGGCTGGCTCGGATGTAGTCCAATTTTCGATGACTTTTTCCAACATTTATGCCGTATATCGGTAATAACACGGCGAATGTTGTCTTCAAAATAGTCAAGCGTTTGTGGCTTATCCGCATAGACCAATGACCTTACATAGCCCCACAGAAAGTAGTCTAACGGTGTTAAATCACAAGATCTTTGTGGCCAATTTACAGGTCCAAAATTAGGGGGTCACCAACGTGTCTTTCAATAAATCGCTTCTGGCACGAGCTGTGTGACATGTTGCGCCGTCTTGTTGGAACCACAGCTCTTGGACATCATGGTTGTTCAATTCAGGAATGAAAAAGTTAGTAATCGTGGCTCTATACCGATCAGCATTGACTGCAACGTTCTGGCCACCATCGTTTTTGAAGAAGTACGGACCAATGATTCCACGAACCAAACAATCAGTTTTTCTGAATTTAACGGTGTTTCGACATACACTTGAGGATTAGCTTCACGCCAAATGCGGCAGTTTTGTTTGTTGATGTAGCCATTCAACCAGAAGTGCGCTTCATCGCTAAACAAAATTCGCTTATGAAAAACGGGAACAACGACAATCTTGTTTTGGGCCCATTCGACGAATCTACGCTTTGCTTGATGTCAATCACTATCGGGGTGTCAATAACTGAACCTCTCACCCTATAAATTATTTTTTCAAATTTTTGGTGAACCCGTTCATTATGCTACATCTTGTAGAGCAAAATATTGCTTTAATATCTCAGCTTCACGCAGCTTTTCATGGTTATATCTCATTATGTATGCCTTCGGCAGTTGCGTAATGAATAAGTATTCCCTAATTCACTGAAATTTCAATGGAATTGATGGAATACTTCCATAAATATTGTTTAGTAATTCCTCATAAATTTTGGTTGGCAAAACTGTTTTCTGCATCACTCAATTGATAACCGATAAATTTGAGCAGAGCCAGCGCATCCGCCATTTTGTAAATCGTAATGTACAAGATAGATTGCTTTTTAATCGCTTGATTAATAGACGAGTTGATTACAATATATTTTCCTTCGAACGCATTATGAATTGCGTATAAATTCTTGATTTAAATTAGTATTTATTTTGCATAAGAGATACATTTGACAGTTTGAAATTCTATGTTTCAGTATTGCTTCTGAATACTTTATAATATACAGGTTTGGAAATTCACATCTGAAATATACGATATACAATGCATCAGACAGAGAATTCTTCCCTCCAGTTGCACAGATGAATAGTCGAGACAATCACTAGCTGTAACACACTGAATTCAGTTGTCTCACTTCATTATTCTAGTCTTGTCTCTCTCTTATCGTTTAGAGGAGCGTAATTCTCTAGTATGGTAGGCAACAGTAAATACTTGAATCGCGTATTACGGGCAGCCTGACAAATTAAAAATTCTTTACGTGCAGTGCGGGTTCCCTACCATACTGCGATAAGAGAGAGACAAGACTTGATTAATGCAGTGAGACAGTTGAATTCATTCAGTTATCGCACTTGATTATCTCGCCTATTCATCTGTGCAACTGTAGGGAAGAATTCTCTGTCTGATGCCTTGTTTATCGTATGTTTTCGATGTGAATTTCCAAATCGGTATATACGTTTGGTATCAGTTGACAATAGCACATTAAAATAGGAGAAATTGTGCATTTATATAAGTCATGTTAAATTTCCTGTACGTTTATCTGAGCTTAAATTTGAGGTAGACGGAAATAATACTAATATTGTTTGTTGAATATTATTCAACTTACCTTTACATTTATTCGTATTTTTATCTAAGATGGCCTTTGTAGAGATTATCGTACCAAAGCTGAAAAAAAATCAAATATTCAATATGTATATTCATGAAAAACAATAAGCATTATTGAATAGCCTTTCAATTGATTCAAACTTTCTGTGCCAATGTTCTATGACGTTTATATCGCTGACAATATCTAAATAGATTTTTGTTGTGAACATCATTGGACTAAGAAGCAATTTCACGCTTATTTTTATTGAAAGAAACATATTTCAATATCCTGATAAATCTTCGTTTTGTTGTAATCAATTTTCCACTTCAAATTAAAGGTATATGAAAACAAACTATTAGTAGGAAAATACTGTTAAAGGGTTTTCCAATAAGAAGTGTTATTTTTAATAGCCCGCTATTTCGGTAGATGTCACGTTTGAAGCTGTCATTTTTTGACATTTGACAAGTAGAAGTAGAAACTACGCCATTAATAAAAATGGAACGATACACCCTTCAAGAACGCATTGAAATTATTAAAATTCACTATAAAAATGGTGAAAATTTGGCAGAGACGGTTCGTAAAACTCGAACACTTTTAGGTCGTCGTGAAGCATTTTGTCGGACCGAAATAAAGAAATTGGTGGAAAAATTCGAGCTGTTGGGAATAATAAAACCCGTGCACGTAGCTCAAGAACAGCCGAGAATATTGCTGCCGTAGCCGAAAGTGTTGAAGAAAACCCAGGTTTGTCCATTCCTCGTCGTTCTTTGGAATTAGGCTTTCCACAAACGTCATTACAACGTATTTTGCATTAAGATTTGGGTCTTAAGGCTAATACAGTTCAGTTAACAATCATCTTGAGTGATAAGGCATAGCTTCTTCTTTATAATCATGTAAACATCCGATCATTTATATTGAAAAATGGCATTTTTCTTTGAATATCAAAATAACACCTCTCATTGGAAAACTCTTCATGAGATGTCAACTTTCCTGGTGAAATATTCAGGGTAGGTTCAAGATTTGAATAGAAAATTTGCATTAATAAAAGAATAGAAAAAAACAATAGTTCTCTTATAATTCAAATTTCAATTATCGTTTTATCAAAATGAACTAACGAGTACAATCTTCTGGCTTCACATAAAAGCTATCTTTTTCCATTTGGAATTGGTAGTTCTTATCAAGAGGAAGAAAAGCTCAGCTCTTAGAACGTCCTGTAGATAATAGGTTAAATTGAACAATGAGTGAATGACGACCATTATTCAAACATTCCAGGGAGTAATAGATAAAAAAAATATGTTCCATTACCTTATCAGTCGAAAAGTAATGGTTGATTTGTACATAATCTTGATGGTTGTTTAATTATAATTGTTTCACGAAACGGTAACGGAAGGTTCGACCTTGCACAAACTATGCGTTTTCCAGAAGAAGCTTTCAAGTGTCGGAATAAAGTTGCGTACCCACCACACGATATGTTCATTCACAAAGTAATCAGAACAGCGTTAGAATTCAGGGAAGCTGCCTAAGATGACTTTGCCAAATGAGAGCGTGTAGTCGGGACGCAGATAGCTTTCGTATAACTTAGAGCTATCGTGATAGCTATCGAAGCTGACGCAAGATACATATCAGACCTCCTAAAGCTATCGCGATAGCCCCAGGGCATTCGGAAGCTATCTGCGTTCCGCTTTTACAGGTTTGGAAATTCACATCTGAAACATACGATATACGATGCATCAGACAGAGAATTCTTCCCTCCAGTTGCACAGATGAATAGTCGAGACAATCACGTGCTGTAACACACTGAATTCCGTTGTTTTATTGCAATAATCTAGTCTTGTCTCTCCCTTATCGTTGGGAGGAGCATTATTCATTTAGTACGGTAGGCAACAGTAAATACTTGAATCGAGTATTACGGCAGCCTGACAAATTAAAAAATTCTATATGTTTACTGCAGGTTCCCTACCATACTGCGATAAGAGAGAGACAAGACTAGATTAGTGCAATAAGACAACGGAATTCATTCAGTTACAGCACTTGATTATCTCGACTATTCATCTGTGCAACTGAAGGAATGAATTCTCTGTCTGATGCATTGTATATCGTATGTTTTCGATGTGAATTTCCAAATCTGTATATGGTGTCTAATTCAACAACAAATCAGAATTCCTGAAAACACTTAGATCGATTTTTGATGACAGTGGGAGTATACTCCTATTTTGTGTAGTTATCTCAGACAGCAGGGGAGCTACCTGAGAGGAGCCTAATGGTACCTTTCAAACAGGACGCAGATAGCTTTCGGATACGCTATACCTATCTCGATAGCTATCGAAGCTTGCGCAAAATGGGCATTGGACCTTCAATAGCTAGCTCGATAGTCCCAGGGTATCCGAAAGCTATCTGCGTCCTATTTAAAATTTGGCTCAGTTCTCTCAGCAGCTCACCTGAATTCAAAGGCACGATGCCATACGCTGCAAAGTAATCGCGACGCAGCTTTAGAGTTCATGGTTTCTGTCTGAGATAACTACACAAAATAAGATTATATAGGCGGAACGCAGATAGCTTTCGTATACCTTAGACCTATTGCGATAGCTATCGGAGGTCCGATACATATCAGCTTCGATAGGTATCGCGATATCTGTAGGGTATCCCAACGTTCTGTATCCCGTTCACATGCTCCAGTTTGGCGTACTTATCTAGTTTAGTTTAAAAGGGGTTACAATTCACTGCGACCACAAGGTCTATTGTGCCCCCTTACAGAGCCGTTCGTGAAGGCTTCAACGAGGCTAGTTCCTAACTCTTACAAGTTTCTCGACAAAGGCATTCTCTCCTTAGGCTCGCAATGCCAAAGCATTCCGTGACTAGGCGAATGGAGGTTTATTCCTCCTCCCCACAGAACCTACACTCTTCAGTGTACGATAATCCCATTCTCAACAGGTGCTTCCTGAGGCGACAGTGTCCTGGAGAAAGCCAGTGAGGAGGTGTAATTGTTTCTCACCAAGATCCAGATATCTCTTGGATCTTGCTGTTTCACAGTTCCGAAGAAACTTAGTGGAATGATTCATCCCTGGGAAATTCCGCCAGAGTTCTTCACTCTCGGCTTTCTCCTTCTCCAGAAACTCTTTTTTATAGGTACATTTACCTATACCACAGAAGGGTTCTGGGCCAATGAGTGACATTCGTGCGACCTCTGCGGCAAGTGTATTGGCCTCTTCGTTTCCTTTGATTCCCGAGTGGCCGGGGACCTACATTAAAGAGACCTTATTTTTCTTGGCTACCTCATTGAGTTTATTCCGGCACTCCCAGATCATTTTTGAGTCGTACTCATCTAAGGCAGCTTCTTTAAACTCTAAGGCTTTGCAGAGCAATTGCACAGTGCCCAAAGACTCCGAAAATTTTCTGAGACCGTCTTATTTATCTGATAGATGAGGTATAAACGATAAACAATGCATGATCACGCTTCAATAATAGTAAAAATCTTGTTATGAATACTCAAACCGACTTAGTTCGACGTTTTCTTTGGGAAAACTGGTGCGCACCAGAATTGCCCCAGTGCGATCTGAGTGCAATATTTTATGAGCATTTCATTGTTCTTTGTACCAATGAAACACGAAAAATTGCACTGGGCAATTCTGGTGCGCACCAGATTTCCCAAAAAAAACGCTATTAGTAAGTACTCACTTTTGGCACATAATGACTAGATCCTTGTCCGTTGTCGTTCCGGGGAGTCCCCGGATGTACAGGTTAGTCTTGGATAGTTGTTCCGAACCGGCCGTCGAATTGTTACTGGACGAGTTCGTGTTGGCCATGTTGTTGCTCAGCTGGCTGTTTGAGATCGTGCCGCCGTTTTGGCTGCTGTGAGATCCCGTGCTGCTCGCGTTCGATTTTGACGGACTACTCGCTGTTGGCACTCGATTATCATACTGAAAATGAAAGAAAATAATAATAATAATAATTTATTTAATCCTTTAAGACATGGTATGGTGCATAGGACAAGTCAATTAACAACTTTACAATGTACAACTGAAAGAAAAGAGAAAAAACAAATATTTCATTCAATAACAGGGCTCATAAATTCACTTTTGCTGTATAGTCCGTTCTCGAAAGTTTGAGCGCATAGTAGGCGTTTGTTTGTTCATCTGAAGTTGGCAGTATTTACTGTCATAACGTAAAATAAAGACAACGTTGTCGAATGTACCCGGCTTCGTCCGACAAGCTTGCTAGATACCAGGGAAATCTATGCAATATTGACAACATTGCGTATCTATCTGACAAGAAAATAATTAACATAACCTAAAATTTTTATATAAACAGTGGAATATGCCAAATTTCCATGGTCAACCGATGGCACAACCTTTCGTGAACGGACTATAGAAACATCTTTTCAGCAGAAGGTTTTTGAGTTCCCTCTTGAATCTGAAGTATTCCAAATTTTTCAACCTATTTGGTAGATTATTATAGAGTTTAATTAATTAATTATGAATAAAATTGAAGGAAAAACTTTCAAAAATATGTATACATTTTCATATCATACAGTGGTGACTGAATGGCAACCCTATATAGAAAGACTAGATGCTTAATAAAGGGTTTTCCAATAAGAGGTGTTATTTTGATATTCGAAGAAAAATGACATTTTTCAATATAAATGATCGGATGTTTATTTCATTATAAAAGAGAAGCTATGCCGTTAATAGTGAAAAATAACATCAAGCAAATGACCACCACGACCACGCTTATTGGACCATATCCTTTTAATTAAATTTTCCATAACCAAATCGCAAAGCGGCTGCCCTATGTCCTCGATAGCCTCAGGAATTCCATTTTTGAGGTCTTGAATCGACGCTGAGCTTTTGGCGTAGGTCTTCTCTTTCACGTGGCCCCAAAGGAAGTGGCAAGGTGTTAAATCACAAGATCTCGGTGGCCAATTGTGATCACCCCTTCGAGAGATAACACGGTCCGGAAACTATTCCCGCAAAAGATCAATGGTTTCGTTGCTTGTGTGATGATCGGCCAGCTTGAGTTCTTGTGGTAACTGAACTTTATAGGCCTTAAGACCCAAATCTTTATGCAAAATACGGTCTAATGGCATTTATGGAATGCCTAATTCCAAAGAACGACGAGGAATGGACAAACCTGGGTTTTCTTCAATACTTTCGGCTACACCAGCAATATTCTCGGCTGTTCTTGATCGACGTGCACTGGTTTTATTCTTCACATCACTAGTTTGTCCCAACAGCTCCAATTTTTCCACCAATTTCTTTATTGCGGTCCGACAAGGTGCTTCACGACGACCCAAAAATGTTCCAGTTTTATTAACTGTCTCTGCCAAATTGTCATCATTTTTATTGTGAATTTGAATAATTGCAATGCGTTCTTGAAGCGTGTATCGTTCATAGACCTAATAAGAATAGTAATTATAGATCTGTGGTATCGTTCCATTTTTATTAATGGCGTAGTTTCTACTTGTCAAATGTCAAAAAATTACAGCTTCAAAAGTGACATCGCCAAAATAGTGGGCTATTCAAAATAACACCTCTTGTTGGAAAACCCTTTATACACCTGAAGTTAACGTTCGCAAAACAAACTATCAACGAAAAAATATGGGTTAAACTGTAGGACACCTTTTAAAGGAGGATTTTCATGCAAGAATGAGATTTAACTTTCAAGTGACAAAATCCTGGGCGATCCTCAAAATCATACTTGATTGATTTTGCTGCTTCTGCTATTGAGTATCAGAATCTTTATGGAAATTTGGTGTCTCTCTTTCTTTATTTTTGTTAAAATTTGTTAGGAATGGCAATAGATGTTGCAAAAATATGCCAGAAATTTGTTTCATTTTTGAGCGCTCGTTCTCCTTAATCGAGTGCCATATCGTTTTGCCCAAATGTCTGTAATTTTCGAATTTTGAGCCGAAACTGGTCTCAAACGATAGGGTTTGACTCCCCGATGACGAATTCGTGGTCAAATTCTATTCGGTCGTTAGCACCATAACTTTCGAAGGGATTGTTCTAAAGACTTGAAATTTTCAGGGTGAGTTCGGTTCCCCAATGGCTCGGTTAAGTTCGTTAACCAGGCAAATCGTACAGGGTGTTCCATAAAATATGACCATTCAAAATTTTTGTTTCTCTATATCAGACAAAACGAAACCCCTCGAAATGAAATGGCTTACTCTACTAGGTGACGCGACCATGACGCCAGTCGATATAAAAGCGAAGTCTCTTAAGAAAATAATCAATCTTTCGAAGGATGGTACATTCCTGCACAAAAAACTTATCTAACGGTCGATCATAAACACAATAACTTCGATAAGAAATAACTTGAAATTTTCAAGAAAGATTCATGATATCAAGAAAGTTTAAAATAAATATGAATAGAATAAAACCAATACCACTTGAGAAATTCGAACTTGAATCATCGTTTCCTCAAAAAGTATGAACATGCGAAAGCTTCTGCACCAATTACAGCGGAACTTCCCTACAACGAAATCGCTAAATCCGAAAAAAAATCGTTATGAAGAAATTTCGTTATACAGAAAATTTGTTTCTATAGTCGGCAATGTCGCGGTCGACTTCACTGATGAATTTAAGTTTATCATTCAAACTTAAGCACTTCCTTTTAGACATTTTCGCACAACTTTCACACTAGCGTAATGGTCAGATTGAAACCAAACAGCCAGGGGTGTATTTAAAACTGTTTCAGAAGGATCTCTCTGCCCGCCGTAATGATTTAGTTTGAGGTCGGGATTTATTACGTACGTCCTGAAAAACTTCCGGGAAAACCCACCCTTATACCTTCTTACCACTACCCGTTCAAAGAGTGATGTTCTTTGAATATTTCGCTACAGAGAGAATTTACTTCGTTCTAGAGGGTGTTTTTAACATGGAATTTAGATTCAAGGTGCAATGTCCTGTACGAAATTCGTTATACAGACGTTCGTTATAGGGAAGTTCCACTGTATATCTCAGTGTTACTCAAAAAAAATCATAAATTTTCACTCACATCGAATAAGTTTACAAACAAACCACCACCGTTTCACTGACATCAGCAAATCAACCATTACGAATAAAATAAAAAAGCTCAGATTAGATAACCAGATAAGATTCATACAAGTTCATGGAAACGATTACGATAATCAGTAGCATTACTGCAGAATCCAATTCAAATATTATCTTTATCATGATTGAAAAGAAATGCAAGTTTGTTGTTATGCCCAACCCAATTGAGATTAGATAAAGAAACGAATAAAGTAGTGTTGACCTCACAAAACGATGTCACTTTTATGAAATCACTTAATATAGGATTTCGGAGGTATACAATTATTATATTGGCTGGAAGGTTTCCGGTCTGACCCATAGGTGGCGCCACAGATACTTTACAATTTTCAGGAAGTGCCAACCTATTAGTTTAGTGGAGTTTAAAAAGGGGTTACAGTTCACTGCGACCTCAAGGTCTATTGTGCCCCCTTACAGAGCTGTTAGGACCATACCCTCACAGCTCGCCTTCCAGTTTCAGAGATCTGATAAACTCCAATATCTTTAAAAGCTTCAACAAGGCTAGTTCCTCGCTCTTACAAGTTTCTCGCCCAAGGCATTATCTCCTTACGCTCGCAATGCCAAAGCATTTCATGGCTAGATGAATAGAGGTTTCTTCCTCCTCCCCAGAGAACCTACACTCGTCAGTGTCCGACAATATCATCCTCAACAGGTGCCTCCTGAGGCGACAGTGTCCTGTAAGAAAGCCAGTGAGGAGGTGTAATTGTTTCTTACTAAGGTCCAGATATCTTTTAGATCTTGCTGTTTCAAAGTTCCAAAGGAACTCAGTGGAATGATCCATCCCTGGAAGATTCCGCCAGAGTTTTTTCAGCTCGGCTTTTTCCTTCTCCAGAAACTCCTTATTTAGGTACATTTAGCTATACCACAAGAGGGTTCTGGACCGCCTATAATGGTATTTTTTAAAATTTCAGGTCATTTTTATCATTTGTTTACAAGTTACAGTTCTTGAAGTGACGCCACTTTTGAGATTATGAAACAATGGGGAAAAATAATTCCTTGTGTTGTTTAAAAATCGATGTTTGATAGGAAAAAATAACGTTCAAGTGAAATCATAGCTTGATAGGCATCTTACCAAGAAAAGCAACCAAAATCTTCTGGTGTGAAGAATTTAAACTTGGTTGTTCAACCACCGAAGATGTGCGACGCTCTAGAAAGTCAAAACAACAGAAAACATGAAAAAATTTGAGAAAGTCCCTGAGCAGGTGCCTTTGAAAGTTCGTTCATTGGTGGAGCAATGAGGCTATTACCTAAAAATTTTGTATGAGACTTGAGATTAATGCTTAGTATATGAATGCAAAATCTCAGCACGATCGGAAATATATTCTGGAAATTATTCAAGATGTGAAATATGTAAAAAATCAATAACTAAAAAAATTATAAATTCTATGGTTCTGATGATGCGATCCTCTTGAAATGTCGCATGAACATTCAGTATATCAATCTTCATTCGCAAAATTGATTTTACTCGAATTGGATGTCTTGTTATGGAAATATAAAGATTCTTCTTTAAAATATTCCAATTGAAATTTCTATGGTTCTGTTAACACTATGGTCACAAAATTTTGCATGAGGCTCATTATGAGCATCTTGAATGTGTCCGCAAAATTTCATTTCGATTGGTTCTGTTTTGTCTGAGATATCGAGGAACAAAAATTTTGA
Source organism: Propylea japonica (assembly GCA_013421045.1). Taxonomy (NCBI): domain Eukaryota; kingdom Metazoa; phylum Arthropoda; class Insecta; order Coleoptera; family Coccinellidae; genus Propylea; species Propylea japonica. Next base: position 17,608,865 of record CM024248.1, read on the forward strand.
ATTGCCATATTTTATGGAAGACCTGTATGATTTGGCTGGTTAACGAACTCAACCGAGCCATTTGGGAACCGAACTCACCCTGAAAACCTCTAGGACAATCCCTTCGGAAGTTATCGTGCTAACGGACGGACGGCCCCACGGACAGATGTGCATTTGACCACGGATTCGTCATTAGGGACTCGAACCCTTTAGGACCATTATCGGCTCAAAATTCGAATATCAGGGACATTTGGACAAAAAGATATAGCATTCGTCTTTTGTTTCTAATTTTTCCCACAAACAAAAGGAACAAGATATAAACGAATCATTCGATATGTGGTCCAAAACTAGATGATGTTTCTATTTTAATGTGTTTGACATCCAAATAATACACATCATTATCTGGTGCATTCCACCAATATCAGAATTTGTTTTCAGCGTTGCTTCCGGTTCGAAACATTATCTGACAATTATGACATATTTCAGAGGAAATATCCGCTGTACTATGTAGCATGAGTTTTGTGGAATCACATTTTCGGACTTTGTATCTCGATAATGCTTGCACCAGCAGACAAATCGATATACATTATTATCCGCATTGATATCCTAGGGGGATACAGGGTGTAGAAAATATAAAGCATTAAAATGTACAACCCAGTCCGCCCCTGGTAAACTGAACAAGCTAATTGAAATTTGAGTGCGGTGATTTAAGAGGTCCTTAATACTATTAATCATATCAAATTTCATCAAATTATATCGAGTAGTTTGAAACTCATTCCACTAAAATGGATTTCCAGTGGCGTCATTTAGGAGGTCGTATCTTCGTAGAGAGGGCCGCTAGGAAAAAAAATTATGGGAACTTGTCATCTTCATTTTTTATGTTCTATCTGAACCCGAGAGATTTCCCACATTTTCCGGGACACCCTGTATATTCTGTGCTTCGAACTAATACTTTTCTATCCTTGTCTGAAGCCAATATTCTCTCTCACACGTCCTGTCCATCTATACTAATATAAGAGCACTAGAAAGATAGGTATGCCAGACAGGCTGACTGGGTCCAACCATAGATTCGAAAATTACAGATCTTTCGCAAATTTTCATCGCCGTCTATTGGGTTTATGGACCAACATAGAGGATTAAAACCTCATTTGATTACAGATTTCATTTATTCGATTACAGATTTCATTTTATTCGAATTGTTCTGTAATTTTCGAGTCTGTGGTTGGACCCAGCATGGCTGTCTGTTATACTCCCCTTTTCAGAGCCTTACTAATATTATAAAGAGGAAAGATTTGTATTTGTATTAATAAGAGTACCAAAATCAGCCATGATCAGCTATTTTTAGGTGCGCTGCAAAAACCGTAAGACGTACATGGAAACAATGTATGACGGAAATGTACCTCTTCAATAGTTCTACAAAAGTCCGCGATAGCATATATATATCTTTCAAGGTTTACTCGGTGTCACCTTTTAAAGGTATCCGAATGTTTTTCAAAAATATGCATTATTTGGGAGTATTTTTTTATGAATACGCTATTGATCCTTATCCAATTAAATACGTCGTTCACACCCAGTATTTAATTTAGAATGAAATTGCCTTTTACATCATTCAATTATGATGAATACATCAAAATATGTGGCAGGTTGAAGATGAAATCGCACCAAAATGCGTCTCCGTGGTAGGCACTAGGCGGGTAGGAGGTGAAGAATGTATGAATGTATTTTGGATTGCCTGATGCCCGTATGTTTATGATCACAAGTCAGATCAACAGATGGCGCTGTAGTCGTTATTCAGGTTATTCATCTACTCTTCAACTAAACGCCTTAGGCTTACTTTTTACCCTAACTTCTATAGCCATGTCCATTTGGACCAGTGTTACCAACTCACCGAATTGGAGGTGTTATAGGCGTTGGCAGCCGCGGTCGCGTACGCCGGTATATGGTTAGGTTGGTGCAACTGGCTAGGCTGGGGATACCGGTAGTACGGGGGTGATGCCGGGTGAGCGGCCGCTGCGTGCTGGTGACCGCCGCCTACGCCGCCCCACTGCCGGTAACCGCTTGCGCTCTGGTGTTGCGTTGCCATGGGAGCGGAGACTGCCCCCACTGACGACGCCGCTTTCACGAGGGTGGCGAACGACCTGTCGCCGCTGTTGCTGATACTGTTAGTGCTGTTACTGCCGCGCTGATGCTGCTGAGAAGAAGAAGGATGCTGAGGTAATCCGTTGGAGCTGGCACTGTTCTGGAATAAAGAAAAGGAGCTGTTAATAACAGTGCCAAGTGTTGCTAGTGGTGGGAATAGTTAATGTGGATGAGTTAGTACAATGTGCGGTGGTATATGGTGTTCCTCATGGGACTCGTCTTGGTCCATTCTTTTTCTTTTAATACGTATGAATTGCGTATACATGTATAGTCCGTTCACGAAAGTTTGAGCCGTCGGTTGGCTATGACAATTCGGCATATTCCACTGTGTAGATTGAAACTTTAGGTTATCTTGTTTATTTTCTTGTCAGATTGATACGCAATGTTGTCAATATTGCATAGAGTTCTCTGATAACTCGCAAGCTCGTCGGACGAAGCCGGGTACATTCGGCAACGTTGACTTTATTTTACGTTATAATAGCAAATACAGCCAACTTCAGATGAATGAACAAACGCCTACTATGCGCTCAAACTTTCGTGAACGGACTATACTTGTGGTACTGGGTTCAAAGCAATGAATGAGCGTTTCACTTGAATGCTTATAGGGCACTTATTTTTCAGGAAGCAACAGGCCGAATGTTGTTAATGATGGTTTATGTGTATGAGTTAGTACGAACGATATGGTGTTCCCAATGAGGATTGTCTTGGCCCATTATTATCCTACAAATACATATAAACCGCGTATACCTACTTGTGGTGCTGAATTGCAACCACTGAATGAGCGTTGTACTTTTAGGCACTTGTTTCTGAGGAAACAACAGGCTTAATATCTGTTTTTTTCGAAATTACTCGAATTAAATTTTTGGGGAGTACATCTTTTTCTGTTGAATCGAGCATCATTATCTCAATTTAGCGACTTTGACAAGGGCCTTTCGAGATGTTGGTTTTTGCTTCAGTTATATTGGCCGTCCTATTCAACATTCAATTTTGAGATGTTTGTGCAATGCGTTGTAATGGTCAACTGTACCTTCCATACCTCGAGATGTCTACGTGACTGACCTTCTAGTTCCAGAGTCTTTATGGATCCCGAAACTGAAATGACTTTTTATTTTAAAGTTTCCTTATCTTCTCTATTTATCGTTTTTGGCCACAATCAGTTTCTTAAGGTGTTTTCTGAGACGTCAGTGAACAGTGAAGGACCTTGTGAGAAGGTGCAGCCTCTTCTTGTTAAATTCCGAGGCAGTTCGGGAGATTTTGGTACTGAACGATCCGAGAATTTTTTGAAGCGTTCTTCTGGGCTCAAAAAGTGCTTCCAGAGTGCCCTACTGTCACAAGTGTGAAGTTAACCACATCCACAAGAACCTTGGAGTGTTCTTGTGTAAAGAAGGGCGTGTTATATACTCTCTCTGAGTTAGCACAATAACTTTCGAAGGGATTGTTCTAGAGACTTGAAAGTTACATGGTGAGTTCGGTTACCAAATGGCTCGGTTAAGTTTGTTGACCAGCCAAATCGTACAGGGTGTTCCTGGCCATTCAAAATTTTTGTTCCTCAATATCTCAGACAAAACGAAACCCAGCGAAATGAAATTTTGCGGCCATATGCAAGATGGTCATAAAAAATTTTGCGCCCATAGTGTAAACTGAACCATAGCAAATTCATTTGGAATATTGAAAGAAGAAACTTTATATTTCCTGAATAAAATAATCCGATTCGAATAAAATTTATTTTATAAATAAAGATTGATACACTTATGGTGGTATTCTGCTTTCATCTGTAAGTCAATCTGTAACTTTTTACAAGCTTACAGAAAAATTGCAATTCTGGACCTCTTTAAGGGGTCTGTAGCTTACAGAAATCGTTAAATATTCACGAGTACTCGACAGGTGATCGGAAGCATTATCGAATGACATATTCTGAGGTTACGTTGAATGGTTTGTTTATTTTAGGACGAACACCAACGTTTTAATATAAGAAATTTATGATGAATAAAAATAATATGGCTTGGTCTATAAGATTGTTATCGGAAGAAAATCATTCTTTTTTAAGTAGGAACTTTATGAGAGTTGGAAGGAAGGATGAGTGATCAAATTAATCCATTTGAAATGCCGGATGCCCAGAAAATGTTCAGATTGAAGAACCATTGTACTATAAACTTAATAAATGCTCTACAGCAATTTTAACCAAGAAATTTTTTTCTTTCCTGTTTTCAATTTATTAGATGAAAGAAACAAACGCAAACTACATTCAGATAAATGTATTTTCAAATTCAAATCAAAACCATTTACTCATAATACATAAAGTTCCATGATCAAATCTCACGATTGAAGGTTATGTTTATCGATAAGTAGTTCAAAAGTGACACTGTAAATAAGAAAGTTACAAGAACCATTCCAGAATTGCATTATTTACTAATCTGTAAGTCTGCCAGTTACAGATCAATTGTACGCTACAGCATCGTAACTTACAGATGAAAAGCAGAATACCACCATTAATGTTCATGAAGAATTTTGTGGCCATAGTTTGTCAGGCCTCAGGTAGTAGAGGAGACAAAATATAAATCGTTCTACAAAATGGTATCTGAATGTTACAGCAACATTTCTGTCAATACGTTAGTCGTCAGAATATTCAAATTGAAATTTCCACAACATGAATTTTATATAAATAAATTCAAAAATGTACCGACTGAATCCCCAAAACCAAACCGAGAAATTCAACACAAATCCAACCTCCCTAAATCCCAGCTTAAGCGACGAAACATCCATTTTCCTTTCCCAAGTCTTGGGACCTTTCAATCCTATGAATAATTTCCAACTTCCGCGCTTGTTCAATTGTCGCATCTAAACGCGATCGCCCTTGGCGATGCACTTCCTTATCCCCCTCCTTCTCCTACGCCACTGATAAATCTTTCATTTAATTCCTCTCACGTCGTATTTCCTTTGTGCTTTGGACGGGAATTGCCTCATGTATCACTTCCTCATGTTCCTTCTTCGGCCGCTTTTCAAGGAAACGTTTCCGTACGCAACTCTGTGCTTCTTGTTTCTATGCTATTGATCATTGGGAGTTTTCCTCCCGCCTGTCTGCCTTACGGTCAATAGATGTCTTGTGCGGCGAGTCTGGGGTTTCTTCTACACGGTTTAAGCACTCTTGCGTCACATTTGGCTCTTGAGATCAATGTATTCTGTCTGTATGTTGTCTTTTATATTTCGGGATTAGATATCAAAAACTTATTATTATTTGAACTGGGTTTGTTATGGCTACGTTAGCCTACCGGGAACTGCGACCTTGAAGATCTTTTGTTAACTAACCTACCTATTCATGGAAACCCAAAGAGGTAGTAAATGGCGTTGATAAAAAAGACAACTTCTAGAGCCTCGTTACCTCTTGGAAGCCAAATATAAAACATCAATAATTGAATTAAATACTTCACCTAACCTTGAAAAAACAAGACAAAGAAGGAAAAGTTAAAACAATTAAATAAAATAGATATAAAATCAGTTGTTTTCATATCTATTTCAATTGATTTAACTTTTCCTTCTTTGTCTTTGTTTTTTTAAGGTTAGGTGATGTATTCAATTTAATTATTGATGTTTTATATTTGGCTTTGCTGCTGTTTCTCCATGAGTTTTTTGTTTTTAGCTTCACTTTCGTGTTTTTTTCCTCCTGAAGATGAGCTTCATATGGCTCGGAACATGTTGGGATCTTAAAATCACTCAAGTTTTTTATTTGGAAAGTGTTTTATTCATCTTATAATGATGTTTGTACCGAAAGTGCCCTGTTAGCAGTCCCACCATCACCCAAAGCTCAGCTTGTGACAGCTTCGGTAGCTTTTGCGCCTAATTAAGTCCTGAAGTGTTTCTTTAGAGGGTTATTCAGCTCCCATTGCTGAACCGCTGCCTCATATTGGTCTTTTTCGAGCCCACAAAAGAGCTCAGATCCAGCAGGTGTTAACCGTGATGCATTTTTGCAAGATCATCGGTTATTCATTTCCTTCAAAACCACATTGTCCTGACACCCATAAAGTTAGTTAAGTTATAGTTTAAAAAGGGGTTACAGTTCACTGCGACCTCAAGGTCTATTGTGCCCCCTTACAGAACTGTTCTGACCACACCCTTTACAGCTAGCCTTCCAGTTCCAGAGATCTGATGAAATCCAATATCTGTGAAGGCTTCAACGAGGCTAGTTCCTCACTCTTACAAGTTTCTCGCCCAAAGCATTCTCTCCTCAGGCTCGTAATGCCAAAGTATTCCGTGACTAGGTGAATGAGGGTTTCTTCCTCCTCCCCACAGAATCTAATCTCGTCAGTGTTCGATGATCCCATCCTCAAAAGGTGCTTCCTGAGGCGACAGTGTACTGTAAGAAAGCCAGTGAGGAGGTGTAATTGTTTCTTACCAAGACACAAATATTTTTTGGATCTTGCTCTTTCAAAGTTCCAAGGAACTTAGTGGAATGATCCATCCCTGGGAGATTCCACCAGAGTTTTTCCCTCCCGGCTCTCACCTTCTCCAGAAACTCCGTCTTATAGGTACATTTACCCATACCACAGAGGGTTCTGGGACAATGAGTGACATTCGTGTGCCCTCTTTGGTAAGTGTATTGGCCTCTTCGGTAAATACCTTAAAATGGTATACATATGGTTCTAAAACCTCTACTGGAGCTAGCGCTGGGATATACGGGCCAAGAACCAAGTGTGCACTGTCGCTAGGCTCCTGTATGAGCGTCTTTCAAGCGGAAATATTAGCTATTGAAAGATGTCTAGATATACCTAAATCTAGAAATAAACTATCAGAAGTGCGATATAGCCATATACTCATATAGACAAACTGCTATTAAAGCACTGAGCTCCTACGTCATCGACTCAAAGATGATCTGGGAGTGCCGGAACAAACTCAATGAGGTAGGCAAGAAAAACAAGGCCTTTTTGATCTGGGTTCCCGGCCACTCGGCAATCAAAGGAAACGAAGAGGCCAACACACTTGCCGAAGAGGGCGCACGAATGTCACTCATTGGCCCAGAGCCTTTTTGTGGTATATGCAAATGTACCGGGGTTTTCACTATAATTTGACCCCCCTCTTAACTTTGTTACTAAAGGAGATACAAAAAAATGCTTCGTATAAAAGTTTCACGAAATCAACTGAGGTTTTTTTATATGAGTCCAGAAACTGAAATATATACAGGGTGGCAACATATTGATGGCAACTTCATTTTTTCAAATGGAACACCCTGTATATTTTTCCATGTTTGGCCAGCTCTTTTTCCCTGACTTTGAATATGTAACATACGTTGGTCTATCTCTTTTATTCTCAGAACCACAGAGTTTCAAATTTTAAGAACTACCTGCCAAGATCTGTAATCATTTTACAAGTGGCAGAGTGCGTTTACTGAAAATACTCATTTTTGGAGTTATAATAACGTCAATGGGAAGATATACAGGGTGAACAACATTGAATGCAACTATATTTTTACAAATGGGACACTGTCTCTTCAATTTTCAGAGTTTCAAAGTTTGAAATGATGACACCGAATAAAAATATATGTGAAATACCTACGAAATTCTTTATATCCAACCAATCTACTCAAAAGTTTTATTTTAGAATGAATACTTAACAATTACTTAACCAATTAAAAATGATAAATTATGGTAGTATGGTGAGAATAACATCAACTAAAGAAATTGCTCAAAATGACCATCTTCATTCAATACACATAGTTCATATAGTTGTCTCGAGTGTTTAGACTATTTTTGATAGCATTATTATGGCTCTGATTCAAGTCAGATATTAAAGCTTCAAAATTTGTTTCTAATCATAACAATATTATCATTATTCTTTGTGCGTTGACGGGATTAGTTCCGAATTATGGGTTTAATATTGGTTGATTTTATATCATTAAATTCCTTCAGGAACGGCTATAAAAACGTGTCCAACGGTGTTAAATCGGGACTATTTGGTGGCCATAAAATGGGTGCGCCATTACCAATCCAAAGATCAAATCGGCCACTTAAATATTCACGAACTTCCAAAACGATATGCCAGATGGTTATTGAAATTTGAAACTCTGTGGTGCTCTAATTAAGAAAGATAGAGCAACATATGTTTCATATTCGAAATCAGGGGATAAAGAGCTAACCAAATATGAAAAAATATACAGGGTGTTCCTTTGAAAAATGAAGTTGCCATCAAATATATGGTCACCCTGTATATATTTTAATTTCTGGACTAATATCAAAAAACCTCAGTTGATTTCGTGAAACTTTTGTATGAAACATTTTTTTGTATCTCCTTCAGTAACAAAGTTAAAAGGGGGTCAAATTATAGTGAAAAACCCGGTACCTATAAGAAGGAGTTTCTGGAGAAGGAGAAAGTCGAAAAGGAAAAACTATGGCGGAATCTCCCAGGGATGGATCATTCCACTGAATTTCTTTGAAACTTTGAAACAACAAGATCCAGAAGATATAAAGATCTTGGTAAGAAACAATTACACCTCTTCACTGGCTTTCTTACAGGACACTGTCGCCTCAGGAGGCACCTGTTGAGGATGGGATTGTCGGACACTGACGATTGTAGGTTTTGTGGGGAGGCGGAAGAAACCCCCATTCACCTAGTCACGGAATGCTTTGCCATTGCGAGCCTAAGGAGAGAATCCTTGGGCGAGGAACTAGCCTCATTGAATCCTTCACCAAAAATTGGATTTTTTTTTTAAATCTGAGACAGACCACGAAGGCTCAGGCCTAAGTACTAGTGTACCGTGGGTGTCGGAGAAGGAGGGACAGATTCAATCTATTAACACGTGATTTAAAAGACTGGAGGTCACATTCTGAGGAAAGGCGTGGGCAGGAAGTTGGTTCCACACTCTAGAGACCCTTGGGATGAAAGTACGGGAGAAGGTCGGATTTCATCAGATCTCTGGATCTGGAAGGCGAGCTGTAAAGAGTGTGATTAGAATAGCTCTGTAAGGAGTCACAATAGACTATATGGGTGTCAGGACATTGTGGTTTTGAAGGAAATGAAAAAGCCGATGATCTTGCAAAAAGTGCATCTAGGTTAAATTGGTTGTTTAAAATTGTGAAGGAGAGGATGGGTTAGTAGAGTGTACTATTCCACTCTACTCAACCGTGCACTATCTATGATTGAAAAAACATCTGTAGAAATTGAAAATCTATAACTGGCACGCCCAGTGAATAAATCATAAAATTTCTGATGCTACATTGTTTTCTATTTCCTAGTTCGGTCCTGTACTCCTATATGTAATTTAACCGAGAGGCCGAACCAATGAATCATACACAAAATTGAATTCTTTATCATTTCATGAATATCAAAGGCAAACAGTTTATTGTGCTTTATCTCTGTTAATTGTACACAGTAAAACTAACTATGGAATGCTTTGATTATTTATTATGAACAATTATCAAATAATGTAACTGTAAAGCACTCATGGTAAATCAGTAATTGAATAGCTTTGTTGAATTGCCGAATTGTTAATCGCGTCATTTAGTTGAATAAACTTCAAAAAACAAGGCAGAAGTTATTCAATGAACGCCTTCTATTTTAGTATTATACAGGGTGGGACAGAGGAACTTGCAGATTTAGACATTCAATCAAACAAAACTTGCATCATTAAGTAAAGGGTTTTCCAATGAGAGGTGTTATTTTGAATTGCCCGCATTTCGGTAGATGTCACGTTTGAAGCTGTCATTTTTTGACATTTGACAAGTAAAAACTACGACATCAATAAAAATGGAACGATAAACGCTTCAAGAACGCATTGAAATTATTTAAATTCACTATAAAAATGGTCAAAATTTGGCAGAGACGGTTCGTAAAACTCGAACATTTTTGGGTCATCGTGTGATGTGAAGAATAGAAACCGTGCACGTCGCTCAAGAACAGCCGAGAATATTGCTGATGTAGCCGAAAATGTTGAAGAAAACCCAGATGAATGGTTTGCACTATCGAGAGACGATGCCACACAAGCCACAAAACCATTGATTTTTTGCGGGAAAAGTTTCCGGACCGTGTAATCTCTCGAAGAGCTGATCACAATTGACCACCGAGATCTTGTGATTTAACACCTTGCGACTTCTTCCTTTGGGGCCACGTGAAAGAGAAGGTCTACGGCAATAGCCCAGCGTCGATTCAAGACCTCAAAAATGGAATTCGTGAGGCTATAGAGGACATAGGGCAGCCACTTTGCGATTTGGTTATGGAAAAATTAATTGAAAGGATATGGTCCTGCAAGCGTAGTCGTGGTGTTCATTTGCCTGATGTTATTTTCCACCATTAACGGCATAGCTTCTTCTTTATAATGAGATAAACATCCGATCATTTATATTGAAAAATGGGATTTTCCTTTGAATATCAACATTACACCTTTAAAAGAAAAACCCTTTACAACAGTTTCAAAGATGATATCTGGCAAAATGGTGCCAATTATTGTCTATACAATGCGTTAATCAATTTCGGAAATGTTAGACAATTCAGATCAGCATTTCGTTGGGTAAATTTCTTGAGCAAACCATTCAAAACCATTCTTGAGTGATTCAGCTTTCCGAGGAATATTCTATCTACATGTTCTCATGACTGGTATCTTCACTCACCCTGATTTCTATTTATGAATCAGTTGTCATCCGTATCACCCACCTGCAAAGAAAAATATCATGAGAATATATTTCAAAAAAGATAAATACTAAGTGACATAATAAGCATAATAATTGTACAGTATGGGAAAGTCATTATATGAAAGTTGCAGGCTCAGTGGATCAGAAGCAGAAACAACTGAACACATGGTATGCAAGTGTCCCGAGCTTTCTAGCCTAAGAATAATTCTCATGGCAAAACCATTCCCAGAAGTTAACGGCCTCGGCTCCTAAGGAGATTCTCGGTTCAACAACCTAACCATAACGACCCCAGTTAAAATTATAGTTATAAGAATAATGAGACAGTTCACAGAATATTCCCTAGATGTCGCTAGGGAGCCTCCGAAAACAATTTCACAAGCTACTCGTTCTACTAGATATTTAAATCTTAGCTATTGAAAAATGTCTAGATATAAATATGGAAACAAACTATCAGAAGTGCGATATAGCCATACACTCAAATAGTCAAGCTGCTATTAAAGCACTGAGCTCCAACGTCATCGACTCAAAGATGATCTGGGAATGCCGGAACAAACTCAATGATGTAAGCAAGAAAGCCGAGAAGGAAATCTCCTAGGGATGGATCATTCCACTAAGTTTCTTCGGAACTTTTAAACAGCAAGATCCAAAAGATATCTGGATCTTGGTAAGAAGCAATTACACCTCCTCAGTGGCTTTCTCACAGGACACTATCGCCTCAGGAGGCACCTGTTTAGGATGGGATTATCGGACACTGACCTAAGGGGAGAACACCTTGGGCGAGAAACTTGTAAGAGTGAGGAACTAGCCTCGTTGAAGCCTTCACAGAGATTGGATTTCATCAGATCTCTAGAACTGGAAGGCGAGCTGTAAAGGGTGTGATCAGAACAGCTCTGTAAGGGGGCACAATAGACCTTGAGGTCGCAGTAAACTATAAACCCTTTTTTAACTATAACTACAATAGTCTGTTCAAATGTAAGAAGGAGCAATAACAACAAGTTTGGCGCAGCGGTAGGAGGGCCTTTGGATAGGTACTTTCCGTCCAGAGTCGAATCGAGGAAATTTCTTACAATCGTTCAGTTTTAACTGAATATTCTTATACGAATGCAATTCTTACAGCACATCTAAGTGAAATATATACACGCTCTCATTCATTGCTTATCGAATTTATTCCATTTGGAGGTTCCACACTGTATACACTTTGTCAAAAGATTATCTCTATCCAGTACCATCCACAGTCCGTTCCGAGTACTATCCTGGCGTTTTTATGACAGCTTGACCAATACGAGCTTTATATTGAGCCAACCTGACGATTCTGTTTGTTTACAAAGTTCCTTCTTATTTTTGAACGGACTATAGATATTTTAAGCAAAGTACCACAGGTACCACCGGACAGATCCGGTCGTCGTTGGCGAGCCTTAGGCAGTAGAAGAATCGAATTCCTGAGGAATGCACACAGCCGTGGAAGAATGCGCTTCAATGCCGGCCCGAAGAATCGCACACTCGGATCTAGGTTAGTCGAGGTCACTTACTTCTACGGCCCGAGAAGTTTAGGAATGCGAACGCAAGACAGTACAATCACATGTGCCCGTTTATGATCCCTCTATTTCTTCTTCTTCTTTCTTCTACGTCGTACTGCTTCGCCTGTAAATTGGCGTTTGGACGTAGAGATCTCTAGTAGGCGGGGAGGCAATTGAAGATCCGGTACTACGATTGAAAAATCTGAATATCTACTATGTGGTACTTGCGTACCATGTGTTTTAGGGTACTGTTTACGTTTCTGTTTGTGTTACATACGGACGGACCTTATAACGGTTGGCGATGGTCAACCGGACTTGAGAGTTCTGCATTCCAACATTTGATTATAATTTGTTTTGTTGATTTGGTTGAAAGGAAAGTACTTCTTAAACGAAATGGTTTATACTATTCCAGTTAGACTAAGAGGTACTTGGAAATCTGGTAGATCGGTTCAAAAATTGAAATATCTACTAATCTACTACATGGTACTTAAAGTACGTATTTCAGGTGACTTTTGGATAACCCATCATGGAGCTAACAAATGTCCATCTGAGTGAAAGCAAGGTACTTTTGAAATGAGATCGATTTGTTTTAAACAATACTTATTTATGAACGAAAGTTTGACTAAGAGGTACTTGAAAATCTTGTTTTCGATTTAACAATTGTGTCCACGTATAGTCCGTTCACGAAAGGTTGAGCCGTCGGTTGGCCATGGAAATTTGGCATATTCCACTGTGTATATTAAAATTTTAGGTTATGTTCTTTATTTACTTGTCAGATTGATACACAATGTTGTCAATATTGCATAGAGTTCTCTGATAACTAGCAAGCTCGTCGGACGAAGCTGGTACATTCGGCAAGGTTGACTTTATTTTATTATGACAGCAAATACTGACAACTTCAGATAAATAAATAAACGCCTACTATGTGCTCAAACTTTCGTGAACGGACTATAGTACTATATGGTACGTGTCTCAGGGAACTCACTTTAGGATAATCCATGAAGTTCATGAATGTCTAAAAGTTTTATTTGTAAATTAAGGCAGGTTAAGATCCGGTACTTTGGATGAAAAATCTGAATATCTACTACATGGTACTTGCGTACCATGTTTTAGGGAACTGTTTATGTTTCTGTTTGAATTACACTCGGACGGACTTTATAACGGTTGGCAATGGTCAACCGGATTTGATTATTCTGCATTCCAACATTTGATTACATTTTGTTGTGGTCTTTTGGTTGGAAGGAAAGTACTTCTAAAATGAGAAAGATGGGTTTTAAATAACCCGCTCGAATTATTAATGAATAAACGTTCGACTAAGAGGTTCTTGAGAATTTGGTACTCCGGTTCAAAATTTCAAGTATCTACTACATGGTACTATATAGTACGTTTAGGAATGCGAACGCAAGATAGTACAATCACATGTGCCCGTTTATGATCCCTCTATTTCTTCTTTCTTCTACGTCGCATTGCTTCGCTTGTAAATTGGCGTTTGGCCGAAGAGATCTCTAGAAGGCGGGGAGGCAATTGAAGATCCGGTACTACGATTGAAAAATCTGAATATCTACTATGTGGTACTTGCGTACCATGTGTTTAGGGTGCTGTTTACGTTTCTGTTTGTGGTACACACGGACGGACCTTATAACGGTTGGCGATGGTCAACCGGACTTGAGAATTCTGCATTCCAACATTTGATTGTAATTTGTTTTGTTTGTTTGGTTGAAAGGAAAGTACTTCTTAAACGAAATGGTTTATAATCTTCCAGTTAGACTAAGAGGTACTTGGAAATCTGGTAGATCGGTTCAAAAATTGAAATATCTACTAATCTACTACATGGTACTATAAAGTACGTATTTTAGGTGGCTGACTTTTGGATAACCCATTATGAAGCTAACAATTGTCCATTTGATTGAAAGGAAAGTATTTCTAAAATGAGATCGTTTGGTTTTAAATAACAATCATTTATAAACGAAAGGTTGATTAAGAGGTACTTTAAAATCTTGTAGTTCGGTTTAAAAATTGAAGTGTCTACTTCGTGGTACTATATGGTACGTGTCTCAGGGAATTGATCTCAGGATAACCCATTATGAAGTTCATAAATGTCTAATCGTTTTGTAAATTAAGGCAGGTTAAGATTCGGTACTTTGGATGAAAAATCTGAATATCTACTACATAGTACTTGCGTACCATGTTTTAGGAAACCTTATAACGGTTGGCAATGGTCAACCGGATTTGATTATTCTGCATTCCAACATTTGATTACATTTTGTTGTGGTCTTTTGATTGGAAGGAAAGTACTTTTAAAATGAGAAAGATGGGTTACCCACTCGTATTATTAATAAATTAACGTTCGACTAAGCGGTTCTTGAGGATTTGGTACTCCGGTTAAAAATTTTAAGTATCTACTACATGGTACTATATGGTACATGTTTTTATATAACCCGGTTTTTAATGGTCAATCGGATTCAATTCCAACACTTCATTAAATAATTGCAATTTTCTAGTCGTATTATGTATAAATAAACGTCTAACTAAGAGGTACTTGAATATCTGTGTTTTGGGGGGCAGACTTTTGAGCAACCCCTTATAAAGCTAGCAATTGTCCAACCGTTTTGCTTGTGAAGTAACATTTGACTAATTGATAAGAGAGGTGAAAATTAGGTACTTTGGTTGAAAAATCTTGATATCTACTACACGGTACTTGCACTTTTGACGATGGGAGTTTGCGAATTTCATTAAACTTATAGGTAGTTGAAACAGTAGAAAAAAAAGAAGAGAATTAAGTAAATTGCAGAAAAACCTTCAAAATTGGATGAATAATCCATTAAATTCGCAAAAGTTGAGAATCACCCTGTATAGACGGAACTGTGACTAATCCCATAGAAAGAACCACCTGTTGAATTGATGTGTACGTTAGATCATAACATTGAGTCGATAAATCCTGTTTTGAAGGCTAGAGGAATTTTACACACCCAAAGTTCACTGACTTCTTAATTTGTTTACCGTAAAAAAATAGGAATACTTAATATATGTCGGAATGTTTATATTATGGATTTTTTGTGCTGTTAGCTATTTAGAATGCGGACATTTACATAAAATTAAGTCGACCAAATTGTTTCTTTTCATGTTCAAGTGTCTGGTTGAAAATTGAGGTTGGTTGTGTGTTCGCAGGTGATTAATGTTGATGGAATTTTTCGCTTAGAAATCGAGACGATGTTGATGTAAGATGATCATCGAATATAGTTATACAGGGTCTCTATAAATGATTGTAACAGCGCAGTTGGCTTTGGATTGCAGAGTACCAATCTCTAACCAATCAGAGCATAGCATGATCATAGAATTCTGTGGTTTGCATAATCCAAAGCCAACTGCGCTGTTACAATCATTTATAGAGATCCTGTAGTTTTAAAAAGGGTTAAAGTTCACTGCGACCTCAAGGTCTATTGTGCCCCCTTACTGAACTGTTCTGATCACATCCTTCACAGATCACCTTCCAGTTCCAGAGATCTGATGAAATCCAATATCTGTGAAGGCTTCAACGAGGCTAGCTCCTCACTCCTACAAGTTTCTCGACCGAGGCAATCTCTCCTTAGGTTCGCAATGGCGAAGCATTCCGTGACTAGGTGAATGGGGGTTTCTTCCTCCTCCCCACAGAACCTACACTCGTCAGTGTCCGATAATCCCATCCTCAACAGGTGCTTCTTGAGGCGACAGTGTCCTGTGAGGAAACCAGTGAGGAGGTGTAATTGCTTCTTACTAAGATCCATCCCTGGAAGATTCCGCCAGAGTTTTTCCATCTCGACTTTCTCCTTCTCCAGAAACTCCTTCTTATAGGTACATTTACCTATACCACAGAAGGGTTTTGGGATGAGTGACATTAGTGCGCCCTCTTTGGCAAGTGTATTGGCCTCTTCCTTTCCCTTGATTCCCGAATGGCCAGGAACCCAGATTAAAAAGACCTTATTTTCTTGCCTACCTCATTGAGTTTGTTCCGGCACTCCCAGATCATCTTTGAGTCGATCACGTAGGAGCTCAGTGCTTTAATAGCAGCTTGACTATCTGAGTGTATGGCTTTATCGCACTTCTGATAGTTTCTTTCTAGATTTATTTATTTATCTAGACATATTTCAATAGCCAAGATTTATGCTCAGGTTCTCTTAGTTACACAATACCTTGGCATTGCGAACCTGCCGTGGAAAGTGAAAATTCACAGCCTATTCTTGTTGAATTCAAAGACTGTTTGGGATCTTCCCATATTGAACGTACTGGGAGACTTTTTGGAGTCTGCCTCCACCCTCCTCACAAATTCCACTTGTAAGAATTCACGAGAAGTTCATAAAGACATCGTTTCTATCACTGCACTACTTATACAGGGTGTCCCGTAAATACCACGCGAAAGTGACACTGGAGATAGATTGGCATTAGGTCTATCAGATAGCATCAACATGACCTCAGTAAAAGTCCGCTGGTTTTCGAGATATCACCACTTTTGCAAACAAAAAATGAAAGAGAAAGTGAGATAAAAGAGAAAGAAGAGCAAAAATAATGGTTGTTTGAAACGGTAGCGAGGAAAGAATATCAAGCAACATGTAATTTGGCAACAGGTGATACTTGTGCATTTTTCCTAATTTTTAATTATTTCGGCATAAACACATCTCTCGCGACAAAATTATAATTTCTAAGGTTTTGACATAAAAAATTGGTAGTGTTGTATCATTTTGAAAAGTGCTGGAAATGGACCAGTTTTTACGATTATTTGTCAATTCAGTCTGATTTTTTTTCACATCAGTCAGTCAAACTTAAGTTAACGTTTTAACTTCGTCATAAAATACAACAAGTTAGACATTTTTTTAAAGGATTTTGTTCTAGTTCTCGGCGAAGTTATTACTTCATTGTTTAAAGCAACTATTCAGGGTAGCCTAGGTAAAAAAAAACATGAGTTTGAAGACCGAAAATTGGGGATTTTCAAAAAAACACAAAAGTGGTTATATCTCGAAAACCAGCGGACTTTTACTGAGGTCATGTTGATGCTATCTGAAAGACCTAATGTCAATCTATCTCCAGTGTCACTTTCGCGTGGTATTTACGGGACACCCTGTATAAGTCTGCCAATAGACCACAACTCAACTTAATCTAATCTTATCCCAGCCGAAAAAATGGGACAAAAAGGAAAACGGCAGTCTGCGCGATTTGAACCCGCCACCTCCGTAGACGCGTTTTGTTTTCGTACGGTGTATCCTTCAGCAGGCATGACCTTGGCAACCTTCCCGGGTCTTCCACCTGCTGGTCGGTCGGTGGCCTTTAACTCTGTCGAAACGAGATCGTGAATGAACGCCTAGTCGACTTCTCTAAACGTTGCAGACGTACCGTTGTATCGATCCGAAACTACCGTACGGGAAATCTGGACGTCCGTGTTACCTTTGACCCTGATCGATCAAATCGTGGTACGAGGTTTTTGGTACACGAATATTCATTCATGGGTTCATCGACTTCTTTTATAGGATCGTAAACACTTCTGTGGCATAGGGAAAAACTACTGCAAAAAGGAATTTACGAAGAGGGAAGAGAAAAACAGGCAGGTGCTCTAGCAGAGCCCTTCAGGCTTAGGACACACCAAAAAATTTCTCAGAACGTTCAAAACGTGAAGATTCCGAATTATTTTGGGATACTTTCTTGTTAAGTATTTACAGAGTTTTAACGTGGATCTTGGTAAGAAACAATTACACCTCCTCACTGGCTTTCTTGCAGGACACTGTCGCCTCAGGAAGCACCTGTTGAGGACACTGACGAGTGTAGGTTCTGTGGGGAGGAGGAAGGAACCCCCATTCACTTAGTCACGGGATGCTTTGGCATTGCGAGCCTAAAGAAAGAATGCATTGGACGAAAGACTTGTAAGAGTGAAGAACTCTTCTCGTTGAAGCCTTCACAGATACTGGATTTCATCAGATCTCTGGAACTGGAAGGCGAGCTGCAAAGGGTGTGGTTATAATAGCTCTGTAAGGGGGCACAATAGACCTTGAGGTCGCAGTGAACTGTAACCCCTTTTCAAACTATAACTACAGTGGAACTTCCCTATGACGAACGCGCTAAATCCGCGAAAAAATTCGTAATAAAGAAATTTCGTTATACAGAAAATATGTTTTTATAGTCCATATACTTATAAAAGAATGGACAGGACGTGTGAGAGAGAATATTGACTTCAGACAAGGATAGAATATCTTAGTGCGAAGCATAGAACTTATAAGAAAAAAACATTGGATCGCATTAGATTTTTATGTTCTGTCAGTTTTCCAAAATTATGAGAGAGAGATACTGTGAAGGATGGAGTAATATTAGTTTAGTTTATGCCCACACTAATATTACTCCATCCTTCACAGTATCTCTCTCTCTTATGTTGGGAGCACGAAACTCTATACAGTACAACTTCGATAGTTCGGACATTCGCTAGCACGGACACTCCAGTAATCCGGACACTGATATGATTCGGGCATTTTGAAATTTCTGCCTTTGAAATCCGGGCGCTAAAATAATCTTTATGCAGAACAATAGAATTTTCCTGCCTAAATAAGTAAAAAAACGGTTACATCTCGGTTGGAAACATAGCGGAGTGTTTTTTAAATCTGGAAAGAACCAGTGGCGTACCTTTTTATCAAATTTATTCCGAAGTCTGTATGGATGCCACTGGTAAAAATTAAATATAATTTTTAATTGAAAAAAAATGTATTTGATGCGTTCTTATAATCTACCAAAACGCCAAATAAAACGGTGGTCTGTCGAAATAAACCAATTTTTTCTTCAAATTCAAACATCTCATACATACAATGCGCCGGGTCCATATTAACTTTATCATAAAATCATAGGAGTATTGAGATACCGAAGGAGTTTTGACCAGTTTAGTTTTATGTATTCCAAAAGTTTTTTGTGACTGTTGATAATGAACCTTACCTTTGATAGTTATAAGTTGTTCTCTTCAGGAACTAAAATCACTTCAGTAATCCGGACGCCTCGATAATCCGGGCAGGTACCGGAACGATATCTGCCCGGACTACTGAAGTTATACTGTACTATAGTCGGCAATGTCGGGGTCGACTTCACTGATAAATTTAAGTTTATCATTCAAACTTGAGCATTTTTTTTAGACATTTTCGCAAAACTTTTCACACTAGCGTAATAATTAGATTGAAACCATACAGCCGGGGTGATGTTCAAACTGTTTTATAAGGATCTCTCTGCCCGCCGTAATGATTAGTTTAGGTCGGGATTTATTACGTACGTCCGGAAAAAAATTCGGAAAAAACCCACTATTGTACCTTCTTATCAATACCCATTCAGAGAGTGATGTTTTTTGAATATTTCGTTATAGGGAGAATTTACTTCGTTTTAGAGGGTGTTTTAACAGGGAATTTGGATTCAAGGTGCAATGTCTTGTACGCAATTCGTTATGCAGACGTTCGTTATAGGGAAGTTCCACTGTATTTACATTAACTCATACCTCTTCCAACTCCCAAATTTGCCTTTTTTCGAAAAAAGTTCATCTCCGCCCCTCGCGGGGTTCGAACCCGAGACCGTCGCGCCCCTTACTCGTCCGCGTCTTTCCAACCCGCCGACAGGGGCGAGCTTGACCTTGACAACCTTGCCGGGGTCTTCCACCTGCCTTTTCGAGGCCGGTGTCGGTGCCGTTGCCGAAACAGCGAGCGGAGAATGTGGTGAATGAACAGCATAGAATCCGATTTGAATTTTTATCGTCGCAGACGTATCGTATCCTTGAAAGTTCGATGCACCCGCCGTCCGCCGCTGGACGAATATCTGCCGCTGCTGCTGCGTTTTCGGGCGTTGCCGCCGCCTCCGGTCGGTCGGGTGGTCCCAATGTTTATCTCGTTCACGACGTTCCGCAAAACGGTCTTAATAACAGTTTCTATGCGCGCGGATTCTGTACTCTGTACGTTGTACCGTCGGCGCCGCTAGCCGGATGGGCGACCGGCCGGACGGATGGACGGCGAGGAGATCCGGTACAGGATACAAGAAAAGTTGATCGAAGAATTGGTCCTTTTTACGCGGTTATTCCTTGCAGAACCAATTTTGGCCCAAATTTCTGTTATTTTCGTTATAAAGGGTTTTCCAATAAGAGGTGTTATTTTGAATAGCCCGCTATTTCGGTAGATGTCACGTTTGAAGCTATCATTTATTGACATTTGACCACTAGAAACTACGCCATTGATGAAATGGAACGATACACGCTGCAAGAACGCAATGAAATTATTTAAATTCACTATAAAAATGGTGAAAATTTGGCAGAGACGGTTCGTAAAACTGGAACTTTTTTGGGTCGTTGTGAAGCACCTTGTCGGATCGCAATAAAGAAATTGGTGGAAAAATTCGAGCTGTTGAGACAAGTTAGTGATGTGAAGAATTAAACCCGTGCACGTCGTTCAAGAACAGTCGGTTTGTCCATGCCTCGTCGTTCTTTGGAATTAGGCATTCTACTAACGTCATTATACCTTATTTTGCATAAAGATTTGGGTCTTAAGGCTTATAAAGTTCAGTTAACACAAGAACTCAAGCCGGCCGACCATCAACATCGAAAACATTGATCTTTTGCGGGAAAAGTTTCCGGACCGTGTTATCTCTCGTAGAGGTGATCACAAATGTCCACCGAGATCTTGTGATTTAATACCTTGCGACTTCTTCCTTTGGGGCCACGTGAAAGAGAAGGTCTTCGCCAATAGCCCAGCGTCGATTCAAGACATCAAGGATGGAATTCGTGAGGCTATCGAGGACATAGGGCAGCCACTTTGCGATTTGGTTATGAAAAATTTCATTAAAAGGATATGGTCCTATAAGCGTGGTCGTGGTGGTCATTTGCCTGATGTTATTTTCCACTATTAACTGCATAGCTTCTTCTTTATAATGAAATAAACATCCGATCATTTATATTGAAAAATGTTATTTTTCTTTGAAAATCAAAATAACACCTCTTATTGGAAAACTCTTTAGGTCTCAGCTACGAAGTTAAAAAAAAAATTTTGCTGCGTCAGAATTTTTATATCAGATCATTTTGACATAGGTTTTGGATTTTTAAGGCTACATTTCACTGTGACCTAAAGGTCTATCGTACCCCATCACAGCTGTTTTCGCAATTGCGCTACAGCATAATAAAATATAAAAATAATTTCAAGAAATCCCTGATCATTATGGTTTTCCGAATGCGAACTTCATCTCGAAGCTTTCAACAATTTTTTCCATTATAAGACGTTTAATATCATCCGAAAATACTGCATTTCTTGTAAATCGTTATAAGTAAAGTTGTGTGCGTCATAATGTAACTGTTGAACGGCTGCAATATGCCATCAGCAACTTGGCACTTTCTCTTTGTGAAACACTTCTAGCAAGTGCATTCGATTGTCTACCCGGAACTGATCCATATAACTCTCAAAGTTTCTATCTTCTCGCGGTATTGATTCAGCAATTTTTAAAACAAGTATATGGTCCAAACCAGCTACACTCCCAAGGATTTTTATTTTCTTTTTAAATCTTGCAAAAATACTATTCTAACTTAAGCAAGCTCAAATATAAACGCTTTTGTCTATGTTAAATATCAAGGATGACATTGATCGAATTTGTGATTTCATTGATATTTAAAAATCAAAGGAATAAACCGATTTGGCCTTCCTACAAAAGATATGGACATGTGGATGTCTTAAATCCACCGTGAAAAATTCAAATCCGTAAGTTAGAACTAGAGTCCCAGTGACCACAAATCTATCGGTTGTCATTACACAGACAACTCAATATGCAACAATTTCGAAGGCCTATTCATTGGTTCGATGGCGATTGTGTTTGACCTCGAATTCTTCATCAGTTATTCCAACCTTGTAGTTGAGATCACTTTCAGAAAAAAATTTAAGAAAGACAGACATTGGGCAAAATGATATCTGGGTATTGCCCACGTCAATATATCGTTGAGAAAACTTACTCAGGGTTAACTCAATCCTTTGGGTCACGTGACAATGACAGATATCATTTTGCCCAAATGTCTGTTTGGACATTTATGGATTTATTATTTCAGTCCCAGTTTATTTTCGGATTGTCGCTAGCTTTGCTTGGATTTATTGGCTTGTGTAAAATCTTTCTTATAATTCCTGGGGTGCCATCGCATGTTCAATGTTATCTTTGAGTTCTTATGTTGAAGAAGCAAAAAAGGCTTTAGCTTTAACGCAGAAAGATCTGCATAAAAAGTTACGAAGAAGTTGTTTCACATTATTTTCTCGGCTCATGGAACCACACATTTTACACTGTGCCAAATTATCTTCTTTTTCCATAATTTTTATGAATAGAATATATGAAATTACTAAGAAAAGAGTAGAAGACTTATTCCCGCCTTTTTCAAATACAAAATTGAACTGTAGTGCGCATGCGGTGACTCTACGACCCCGCTCTCGTGTAGGGTTACGATAGTCAACTTGGGTCAGTGATCGAGTTAATAGCACCATACTTTCCGAACACGGGTTGAATGTTCGGGTTAGGTAAACGAACGCGAAGGTTAGGGATCGAGTTAACCCGAGTAAGTATCCGAAAACTCCTGTATTGACGTGGATCTTAAAATTCCTGCTCATTCTCAATGTAGAGACTCCCGGTTACAGTATCCCCAAACAGTTATTGTTTGTCTATTCAGTATCACTCCCACGACTGATGTTTACGTTGCTCCATCGTCCTTATCGACAGTGGAAAGGACATCTTTCGATGTTTTGTCTCTCTGATTCACTATCAAGGAATCTCCAACCTTCAGACTTTGTTGCAGAGTGCGTACAATTTTCCTTCTCTCGTTCTTCAATTAATTTTAAAAATAGAACGCCTGTTGTTTATTCCCGGCAAGGATCTGAACAATACTCGTTTTCTTTGTTTACTTGAAGGAAGGAATTGCTGACGAAGGATTTCGTCACAACAAAGTATACAAGGGGTTTGTATTTGATGTGACATTGTTGGGGTGCTCCTAGGCTTTGATTGCAGCTTGAGCAAACTCATAGGGTGCAAACTAGCACTCAGACAATAAGAAATCGTCTCAGAGAATATGATTTAAGGCCTCGTGTCGCGACAAGAGGCCCAGCATATCCATTGGGAAGAGGCTGATTGGGAAAGAGTTCTCTTCACAGATGAGTCTAGATTCTGCCTCTACCATTGTGATCGACGTTTCCTTGTATGTATACAGACGTCCACATGAAAGATATGCTCAGTGCAATTTCCTGAATACTACTGGTTTCGGGGGAGGATCGATTATGGTATGGGGTGGAATATCTTTGACTGCTCGCACAGACCTAGTGGTCGTTGATAAAGGAGCTATGAATGCTGATAGGTATATAAGGAAAATTCTTGAAGAGCATGTAGTGCCATTTGCCCCATACATTGGTGAAAATTTAATTTTTATGAACGATAATGCCAGACCCTATCGTGATCGCATCGTTCAGGAGTACCCTGAAGAGGTTGAAGTCTCTCGAATGGAATGGCCAGCAATCCGATTGAGTACGAGGTTTTTAATTTTCAATTCAAATTCAATGAGATCTTGATACTGGGATCATTTTTATCCTCTTGGACATACAATATGTTCTCGACTCGAACCAGAGAGTTTTGGATGATTCCATTTATCTGCTTTGAACTCAAATTTTCATAAAAATGGCTTTGATAATGGCTTAACCGCCCGAAACATGTCAGCCTGTATGGAATAAATTTGGGAGTTCAGAATCTAATATAGTGTACAAGATTTTTCCTTTCCTTCCTAGAAAATCATCTAGCTATCACTCTTAATAACTTAGGAATCCAACTCAGAGAAATCTGGGAAGGATTAGATCAGAACTTTTTATGATCACTCATTTTGAGTATGAACCGTCGTTGCCGAGCTATAATTAACGCAAGGAGTGGAAATACCAAGTATTAAATCACTTATCAGCATTCCAGTATTTTTAAAATTGTTTATTTCTCTTCTTTCACATAAGATTCGGTGAAATCCTGAATTTTTTTCCATATATGGGTCTTGTTCGTTCAAAACCTTCCCGAGAGAACATAAAAAATAAGTTATAAAGTCAATGTAGATTGTAGAGTTAACTTTCATTAATATTGAGATTTTCAGAATGTGCGTTAATTTTTTTGCGCAATGTATTTAGTAAGTCTGAGTGATGAGAACAACCACGTCAACCTTGTATGGGCACCTGGTAATACTGTAACGAAATAACAGAGCAATTGGCAAGAGAGGAAGTTAACACCCCGATTACACTCAGCTTACTTTCACGGCAGGGAGCAGGGAATTGAGCAGGTAAGTGGGCAGCGCGAGAATGTAATCTGTAATCACTACACTTCCCTGCTGTCTCACATAGTCACTCGTGCTGCTCTGCGCTCCCTGAATTGGCGGTTTTTCGTACGGAAGTCAAAGGACCGGCAGCGTGAACTGCTGTAAGTGATTAAATTTAACTAGGTTGCTGTGGAATTTCTTTGTCTGTCGTTGCCGACACTTGGTCGCGAGAGGAATTTTGCAGCAAAGTGTGAATGCTCACTGCCTCCGATACTGTCGCAGAAGTATTTCGGTAATTATTGCCGACAGCGCGAGCGGCAGTAGGAAGGTGTGAGTGTAATTGAGGCTTATAACTAATTTCATAGGGCCAGACACATTCTGAGGTTTCCGAGCCAGTCATTAAAGAAGGGCAGTTGAGAAAAAAACAAAGGAATACTGATAAATCATACCGAAAAACAAAAACAGGCTGTATCATTACTCTCTTACTCAACGAACTATAAGTTCCGTAAAGCTCTTGGATAAAAGTCCATCCATACGGTTAACCGATTAGTCCGGTCTATTTAGACATTCGAAGTTACATAAAGTCCCAACAAGCTGAATTTCTGTGAAGTTGTTCAAAACATAATTATAAACAATGTCTAGAAGTTCCCCATCATTCCCCTGTGAGGAAAAAAATTTGATTCAAGGTCAAAAGTCAAAAAAATGAGTTTTTCGCGATTTTCAGCAAAACGGTAAGTTTTATCATAAAAGTACCTCTGACAAAAATTGTAGATCATAAAAATATCTAAAAAAATTTATCAATACTTTTTTCTTACGAGCCACCGTTTCTGAGATATAACGATTCAAAAAGTTATAAAAGTCGTTATCGTCATAATATGCACACCTTTCCACGCCATCTATGAGGTAGTGTACTTAGCGCACATTTATAACTTTTTGAATCGTTATATCTCAGAAACGGTGGCTCGTATGAAAAAAAGTATAGATACATTTTTATAGATAATTTTATAGTCTACAATTTTTGTCTGAGGTACTTTTATGATAAAACTTACCGTTTTGCTGAAAATCGCGAAAAACTCATTTTTTTGACTTTTGACCTTGAATTAAATTTTTTCCTTACAGGGGAATGATGGGGAACTTCTAGACATTGTTTGTAATTATATTTTGAACAATTTCACTGAAATTCAGCTTGTTGGGACTTTATGTAACTTCACTCTCATTTTTTGGTCTAAATAGACCGGACTAGATGGACCAATATCAGAAAGATGCACTGGCATTAGAGTAGGGTAAAAGCTATAGTGCTTGACACCTTAAGGGCATGGAAACTTTCAGTAGGCGAATTCGGTTCCTTATTTTACTGTAACACCGTGGTTATTATTACGGAACTATAGTTGAATGTTGCTATTTTGATGTTACCTTCAAACTTTCAAAAAATATCTATTGAATATTTGAGGAGACACCAATTTCGTCGAAATTACATATTGACATATTTCGATAGTAATTGACACCCAGTATGATAGTCATTGACATAATTTCATCTCTCTTTTGCATCAATTTTGATTATGATATCATCCTGCTTTCTCTCACTCATACATTCTCATTATATGGGTCATCGAGACATTCAATAATAGGGAAATAAAACGGTTTAGAGAATTTTATTCCAGATAAACAAAGAATTACCAGAAAGTATTAATGATCATCACATATATACTGATGTGATAAACTATTGATGCTATCTAGGGTGTTTCATCTGTGTTCCCATATTTCTGAATGTTTTATTTCTATTTGAGTCTTCAGGTTATCATTCTGAAACGGCATCATCAGATATTTGGAGCGAGATTTTGCAGTAGTGTCAATAAGTGTTTAGGTTTACTTAATGCGGCCCATACACAAGCTACTCTCTCGGCGTTTTGGCAGCTAGCGTTTTGCGAGCGTCCTAGACGCTCGTGCAATTTTCACCACACACAAGCGTCTCAGTAGCTCATCGATCGCTGACGATAAAGGTTTAAAATGTCATCCGTACTTGCACCCGACTTTTCCGTAGCTCGTAACTTTTTGTATTCTTTACGGAATGAGTCTCGGATGCTTTTCATTTTTTTCTTTACGAAATCAATATCGCATTCATCGTTTTATTGTTTACAGAAAGCTAACAATTCTTCGTAGGCTTTATTCTTTAGTGTTCTGTTCGAATATTTTTTGCTCTTAATCACCCATCAATACTTATACTTTTCAAATAGTTCTATAAAATTTGTAATAAATTCTTCTGAATGTGAAATTCTTGCATGATTCTCTGCCATTCTAGGCGCTCTCACACACACACAAGCGTTTTTCAAGCGTTTCGCCGGCTATCTTGACGCTAAAATCAAACACGTTTGATCTTGGGGTCCGGCGTTGCGTCTAGCTCGGCGACTCGCCAGCGTGGCAGCGGATGGACATACACAGGCGTTTTTCGGGCTACTTTTGGGCGTTTTGGTCGCTTGCGGCGACGCTAGCTGCCAAAACGCCGAGAAAGTAGCTTGTGTAGGGCCGCATTAGGATAGCGACTGCACATAATTGCGTATATTTTCCGATGTTTCATATTCGTTAGAAGTTTTCTATTGGTTGGAAGGTTCCAAGGAATATTTAATTGATAATTTTAAACTATTGCAACGTCATAATTTCTGTCAATTCTTCCACGAGCAGGTCGAGGAGAGTAAAGAAGGTAATTTCTTCTGAGAAGTGAACGAAAACCACAGAATGGAACAAATTAAACACAGACTCACTAATAGGATCGTTATATGGAAGTATCAGACACTAATGGTCTTCCTAATGTATCCGTTGAGACGAAAATAATATTTTAACACGAACAAACGGATTTTGTACAGTTCATTTAATGGTAATTCCGCCATTATAATTAATTGGTCGTTATTTTTCATTATAATAATGTAACGAAAAGTTTTTTGTATGGATGCTAAGAGTTGTATCATTGTTTGAGATGTTCGAAAAAAGAAGAAGATTTTGAGCGCTTGTATATTAGGAAATATACAAAGTATCGGTGAATGAGTGCGACAAAATTCAGGAGGTGATTAAGCATGAGAAAAAAATGGCATTATGCTATTTACTTTTGTCCGCAAAATGCTTCGTTCTCTGAGTTACGGAGTATTGAAGTTGTACTCGAAAACTGACTATAAAAATTCAAGAAAGCCCTGAGCAGGTGCTCTAGAGCGCTCGTTTATTGGTGGAGCAATGAGGCTATTACCTCGAAATTGTGTGTATACACTTATTGACACTACTACAAACTCTCGCGCCAAATATCTAATGATGTCGTTTTCAGAATGATAACCTGAGCTGAGGATTCAAATAGAAATAAAACATTCTGATATATGGGGAGACAGATGAAAAACCCTAGATAGCACCAATATTTTATCACATCGTTATATTTGTGAAGATTATTAATTATTTTTGTTATTTCTTTGTTTATATGGAATAAAATTGTCTAAACCTTCCCATTTCTCTATTATTTTTAGTATGAATGTCTCAATGACCCATATAAAGAGAAGGTATGAGTGAGAGAAAGCAGGATGATATCATAACCGAAATTGATGCAAAAGTGAGATGAAATTATGTCAATGACTATCATACTGTATGTCAATTACTATCGAAGTATGTCAATATGACTATCAAAAATGTAATTTCGACTAAATTGGTGTCTCCTCGAATATTCAATCGATATTTATTGAAAGTTTGAAGGTAATACCTAAAAAGCAACATTCAACTATAGTTTTGTAATAATTACCATGGTGTTACAGTAAAATAATGAACCGAATTCGCCTACTGAAAGTATGTATGCTCTTAAGGTGTCAACCACAACAGCTTTTACCCTATGTGTAACTAAAGGGTTTTCCAATAAGAGGTGTTATTTTGAATAGCCCTCTATTTCGGTAGATGTCAAATTTGACAAGTAGAAACTACGCCATTAATAAAAATGGAACGAAATTATTAAAATTCACTATAAAAATGGTGAACATTTGGCAGAGACGGTTCGTAAAACTCGAACATTTTTGGGTCGTCGTGAAGCACCTTGTCGGACCGCAATAAAGAAATTGGTGGAAAAAGTCGAGCTGTTGGGACAAGTTAGATGTGAATAATAAAACCCGTGGACTTCGCTAAAAAACAGCCGAGAATATTGCTGCTGTAGCCGAAAGTGTTGAAGAAAACCCAGGTTTGTCCATTTCTCGTCGTTCTTCGGGATAAGGCATTCCACAAAATTTTTTATGGCCGAAATTGGATAGTATTTATCTGAACAACGTTTACTTTCAATAAGACGGCGCTACGTTCCAAACAAGCAACGAAACCATTGATCTTTTGCGGGAAAAGTTTCCGGACCGTGTTATCTCTCGAAGAGGTGATCACAATTGGCCACCGAGATCTTGTGATTTAACACCTTGCGACTTTTTCCTTTGGGGCCACGTGAAAGAGAAGGTCTACGGTAATATCCCAGCATCGATTCAAGACCTCAAAGATGGAATTCGTGAGGCTATCGAGGACATAGGGCAGCCCTTTGCGATTTGGTTATGGATAATTTCATTATAAGGATATAGTCCTGTAAAGGTGGTCGTGGTAGTCATTTGTCTGATGTTATTTTCCACTATTAACGGCATAGCTTCTTCTTTATAATGAAACATCCGATCATTTACATATATTGAAAATGGCATTTTTCTTTGAATGTCAAAATAACACCTCTTATTGTAAAACCCTGTGCAACGAAGTATGTGAGAATGTGTGCGCATAACAAAATGTCAAATCAATGTATTATCAAATCTGTAACAGTTTTCAATTGGCC
Source organism: Propylea japonica (assembly GCA_013421045.1). Taxonomy (NCBI): domain Eukaryota; kingdom Metazoa; phylum Arthropoda; class Insecta; order Coleoptera; family Coccinellidae; genus Propylea; species Propylea japonica. Next base: position 17,638,211 of record CM024248.1, read on the forward strand.
TAAATATATCAAGCACTATTGGTCTAATTGTTCCATTCAAATCGAGGTCCTACGATGGGTGCCTAATTCAATAATGTCGTAACCCGCATGGTATATTAATGCATAAAAGGAGGAATTAATTGAGATCATTTTACCAATCATAATGTCAACCTCCCCTATCACTATCACACGGACAAAATTCTAAAGGAACTTGTTGAAAAATACTTCAATTTGCAAGGTGTCTATACGGGGTGTTTGTTTATATCCTAACAAAGATTTTTCATTAATTTCACCCGAAATCCATCGTTAAACACTGCTTCTTGATGAAGCTGCATAACAAAAATTGAATTAAGTGGATCGATACACTGTTGAGTTGTAGAAAATGATTGCAGGAAAATGTTCACGATATATTTCCATTCTTTTGGTCGAGATTAATGTTTCAACTTTCTGTAAACAACACAAATAGCACTTGGATGTCAAAACTTTGTCAGTTGCCAGATTGCAACACTAGTCCAATCGCGATTTTTTCGAAATGAATGAAATATACAGGGTGTCTCGGAAAATCTCTCGGATTCAGATAGAACATAAAAAGTGAAGATGACAAGTTCTCATAATTTTTTTTTGCTAGTGGTCCTCCCTAAGAAGATAGACCTCCTAAATGATGCCTCTGGAAATTCATTTTAGAGGAATAAATTTAAATTACTGACTTCTTTCATTATTTGTTTTTTCGAAAACGGTTCATTTCATCGAAACTGAACAAGACTACCTTTTCTTCAGCTTAATGTTCAATGTATCCAAATTTGTTTTTTAGCACCTTATCATGCAGGGTGTTAAAATGTAGGCATTAAAATGTACAACCCAGTCCGCTCCTGGTAAACTGAACAAGCTAATTGAAATTTGAGTGCGGTGATTTAAGAGGTCCTTAATACTATTAATCATATCAAATTTTCATCAAATTATATCGAGTAGTTTGAAACTTATTCCACTAAAATGGATTTCCAGTGGCGTCGTTTAGGAGGTCGTATCTTCGTAGGGAGGGCCGCTAGGAAAAAAATTATGGGAACTTGTCATCTTCATTTTTTATGTTCTATCTGAATCCGAGAGATTTCCCACATTTTCCGGGACACCCTGTATATTTTCATGAATATGGTTGGGTAATTTTTGCATTGAAAATATTGGGTTGGTAAAACAGTTTCCTGTTTCACCGAATTGACAGATAATAGATATATTCGAAAAAGGGCAGTTAATGTATAATCTTTGTAAATATTAAAGCATTATTTTGCCTTACAAGCTATGACAATATGAATGAATTTATCACAGAATAAGAGAAACAAATTTTTCTAATTTTATTCGAATCAAATTTTCGACTTGGTTTAGCATAAAAACGTACTGAGTTAGTGTCAAGGTCGTTGTGAAATTTGTTTCGCTAATCGATCCATTGTGTTTATTATTGGAATTAACAAACCAAAACGATAACAGTTCTCAGAAATTCCTTATCTCAAATGAATCATTCCCGTCAATAGAAAATAAATTATGGTATACATTATGGGACTATTTATTCGAGTATGCACTTAATTACTCGATTTCAAATATTACTTTCGTAGTTCGTACCTATAGATATTAAATGAACCGAGAAAGATTTTCTTGTTATTTAAATATAGGAAACATATACGTAGTGTCGTAGTAAATGATATGAATATATCAAATGTCAATCGATCGAAAAAACGACAAGTGTACTGATACGTTCTCCATTTAAGTCAACTGGTATGTCATTTTGAAATATTTTAATAATGAATGAGCTTATTAAGTTGTTACATATTTATAATACAAGGCATTGATATTCTCTCAATCGTTTTTTAATGAACGAGTTGGAGAATAAGCGTGTACGATTATTATAGATTATTTTTTTGTTACTGACAATCCGTATCAACGATGTTTTTCAAGAACTATTCAACAAAGAAAATCTTGTAAACAATACTGTTAAGCATAACATATCTATAGTTATTTCTTATTCTTTCCTGTTATTCAATGACATTTGTAGATCTATATAAGGAATCTGTAGATGGATTTTTCTAGTATGGTAAAATATAGGTTTTTTTCCTGTGATTGATTTGAGACTAGTGTGAAACATATACCTGTCAATGTCAAGTTATTAACCTTTAAATAAATATTTCCGACCATGATATGAAAGGTAATTTCAATGTGTACGAAATTGAACATTAATGACCCATTTTAATGCTCAATTTATGCTATTTTAATGTGCAATCGGTATGGCAACCGTACACAAAGTATTCAGAAACGCTACGAGAAATGTCAAAACTCGACTGGAACATAGAAATTGAATTATGTCAAATGTATTTCTTGTGCTTGTGCAAAATGAGAATGTATTTCAATCAAGAATTTATACACAACTCATGTTGAGATCGTCGGAAAAACCTTGTGATCAACTCGGTTATTAATCTAGCGACTAATGGCCTCGAACTATTAACGCGTTCGCTCCGCTCACGCATTAAAATATCTTGACCATTAGTCGTTGTCTTTAATAACCTAGTTGATTAAATAACTATTTATTTCATTACTTTAAACTAATTTTCCTTACAATTTGTATAACCGATGATTTCCAATATCCCACCAAAAAAATGTTATATCCTAATCCTTAATTTTTATTGCCCACTGATCCATAATTCATTCTATCACAGTATAATCATTCAACGTGAGAATATTCTACTATGTCTTAAATCGTCTCAAGAACTATAAAGGCTACATAAGGTGGTTCAAATAGTGCTAACCTTCACAAGAAGAAATAACCCCAAATGGGACATCAACATTCCACAATGAGCTGATAAGACAGCCTATCTAAAACTGACCACTTAACTGTCTCAATGTAAAACACCAAAACTGCAGAAATAGAAGATAAACGACGTCAAAAAGAAAGCATGACGTTGAAAGAAATTCCAAGGAATTTCACGAAGAATTCGTCAATTATATCGCACTTAATTCATCTTAATCCCACAGCCACTTTGGCCGCGAGGGTTAAGAGCAAACCTCACACCCAAACAACCCGAGTTCAATCCCCAATCCTTCCACATTATCAGATGCCACGTAAAACCCAATTTCCGGTCGTTTTCGATATTTCCGAGCTTCTAAACGAAACACAAAATATCAATTAGTCCCATAGAAATATAAGAGATTTAACCTTTCATTAACAACCACAGAAATTGGACACACAATAACAATTAACATAGAATTAACGATAATGTCCACCCCTAAACCCCAAATTACCTTGAAAACAACAGCGATGACAGCTCAGCTCGTCACATCACCATAGAATAAAACAAAAAAACACTATTATCGGTCAATCTCGAACCGGCAACTACGCGGATAAAAAATTCGGAACTACTACTACTACAGAGTGTCTCCCGTATACGGATTCCAATAAGGCACTTCACTCATCACAGCAGCAGAACACGAAGAATGTGAACGTCGGAACGCACAGGAAGTCCGATGTCGACCTTCACCGGAAATACAGTGACGTGCTGGCAGAGATGCAGAAAGCAGAGATCACATAGTTGGCCGAGACTGCTGGTTCTACTCCCGTCATGTCTGGGTGAAACCACACTGCGGGGAAAATCGGAAAGTCACTGTCGTGGCAAAATCGTGCCCGCCGGTAGGCCGATGGGCGTGCTGCAATCGGAGATCCGAGGACGCACGAAGAACCGAGAGGGGCGGATTCGGTTCGGACGGATGCAATTACGATTCTATGTTCTCTTGTCGTCTTTGTTTCTCTGGTGTGGTTGATAGAGATGCGAGGTTTCGAATTGCCGATATTCGTTATACCATTATACGGAAATTATTGCACCGTGATTTGGGGATGTAATTCTGTGGTTGGTGGGAGGCATTTAATGGGCAATACACCCTGGAAGTCCTCTTTAATAGTTATTTAATCAACTAGGTTATTAAAGACAGCGACTAATGGTCAAGATATTTTAATTTTTTTTAATAGTTCGAGATCATTAGTTGCCAGATTAATAACCGTGTTGATTACAAGATTTTTCCGACGATCTCAACATGAACAGTTATTAATTCTTGATTGAAATACATTCTCATTTTGCACAAGACATACATTTGACGTAATGGAATTTCTACGTTTTTATGTTCCAGTAGAGTTTTGACATTTCTCGTAGTGCTTTTGAATACTTTGTGTACGGTTGCCATGAGGATTGCACATTAAAATATAGCATAAATTGAGCATTAAAATTGGCCATTAATGCTCAATTTCGTACACATTAAAATCACCTTTTATTTCGAGGTCGGCGGAAAATTCAATTTTCTGTCAATTGATGCTCTGGAAAAGTGAACGACAAGATTTCCAATTTTGCTTCATGATATCCCCTTTTATGCTCCTTCTTCTGTCTGTGATTGGACCACAATTTTGTTATGCTTCTCTATGAGCGTCAGAATAGGTGTTAGTTGTCACAATGCACATCATCTCTACATTTCTAGAGACGCCTTTCATGAAACAGCTTTGTGAGAAATGATCTTCCAAGTAGTGTTGTCAAGGTCAAATGGAGTCAGAATAGAGGTCAACTTTAATTAGTCAGAATAGACGTTGACTTCACTCAGTCAGAGGGGTTTTAGTTGAAGCTGCTTCGGAAGACGTTGATATTCAAGTGAACTTTATAGAAAGTTGCCAAAATTCATTTAGAGTCAGAATAGCTAACAACTTTAGCTTGTCATAATGATATCCCATTTTCATGCTTCTTCTTCTGTCTGTGATTGGGCCACAATTTTGTTATCCTTCTCTAATAGCGTCAGAATAGGTGTTAGTTATCACAATGCACATCATTTCTACTTTTCTAGAGAAGCCTTTCATGAAACAGCTTTGTGAGAAATTATCTTCCAAGTAATGTTTTCAAGGTCAAATGGAGTCAGAATAGACGTTGACTTCACTCAGTCAGAGTGGTTTTAGATGAAGCAGCTTCGAAAGACGTTTAAAGAGAGTTGCTAAAATTTATTTAGAGTCAGAATAGTTAACAACTTTAGCTTGTTATAAATTATATTGTTGGCATTACCTCTACTTTTTCAGATTGGCAATTGATGAAGTATTCTAGTACAAATTGACTCACTTACACTTGAGTAAGATATAGTCACAGTTAAATCAGAGTCTGAATAGAAGTCAATTTCAGGTTGTCAGAATAGACGTCGTCTTCACTTCGCTAGAGTGGTCTTAGATTAAGCAACTTTGGAAGAAGATAATATCCACGCTCACTCAGAATGATTTTGTCAAAAAAAATGAGCGTCAGAATAGGCATCACCTTCACTTTGTCATTGATGGCCACTCCACTTCGCCAGAGTGTCCTTTCATAGAGTACTTTTTGGATAAACTTACACCCAAATAGATTAAAGAAAGTACTGTCACAATCCAAGAGGACAGCTTCATATTACCAGCGAGACCTTCCATAGAGTATACCATTTGAAGATATTGACATTCAGAACACGTAGGAGGTTTTTACAATCCAATAAACGTCAGAATAGTCGTCAATGGTATAATAATAAGCGTCCACATGAGATGACCTTTGGAGGAATTGTTTTCACAGTAGAATAATAAGATTTTGCCAAAATGAAGTCGAAGTCAGAACAGACAACAATTGAATTTTTCAAAGAAAGAATACAATCTGGAGATACATACATATGTATATTGTTTGGAGTTCACCTAGGAGAGGATTCCTACCATTCTATGAGCGTCAGCATAGACATTCTCTCATCGATTTTGAAAATTTTCAATCTAGCTTCGAATATGCACATTTTATATTAATGAAAAAACACAATTCTGAAGATTTTACAAGTTTGTCCTGAAGAAGGTGTCTGATATAGACACCGAAACGTTACATTGTCCTTTTTATTTATTTCCTTTTTCAGTTTTACTGTTAGGCAACAATTTTTTCAAGACCAATTTGCTCCTGACAAATAAGTGCGATTCTCGCAAGAGCACTTCATGTTGATTAATTTTTTCCAATTATTTCTGTTTCAGAAACTCGGAGTGAAAACCTATAAAGTTTTTCAGGAATGTGATGTATGGTTATGAATTCAGAAACTATTTATGATGATAGTCAGTTTGCAAAGAGTGAAAATTTTCAACCAATACATTACCTCCAAACCTGGTTTTATTCACCATGAAATCATCCCTGTCTTACCTGAAAACCAAAAAGAATATATTATAATTTGCTATAATGTAGAACAAACAAACATATCAAAATAACACTATCTACAAAGGTATTCTTCTTCAAGTATAATAGTTATTCAGAAACTACTTCAGTAAAATGAATGGTGAACATTACTGAGCAAATACAGTGGAACTTTCCTACAACGAACGTCTGTATAACGAATTTCGTATACGAGATATTGCACCTTGAATCCAAATGCTATGTTGAAAACACCCTCTAAAACGAAGTGAATTCTCTCTATAACGAAATATTCCAAGAACATCACTCTTTTAATGGGTATTGGTATTGGTAAGAAGGTATAAGGGTGGGTTTTTTTCCGAAATATTTCCGGACGTACGTAATAAATCCCGACCTTAATCCTTCTGAAACAGTTTTAAATACACCCCTGGCTGTTTGGTTTCAATCTAACCATTACGAAAGTGTGAAAAGTTGTGCGAAAATGTCTAAAAGCAAGTGCTAAGTGAATGATAAACTTAAATCAGTGAAGTCGACCGCGACATTGCCGACTATAGAAACAAATCTTCTGTACAACGAAATTTCTATAACGAATTTTTTTGCGAATATAGCGCTTTCGTTATAGGGAAGTTTCACTGTAATAATGTTTCATGCATCTTGCACCTATACTCATATATTAAATTGGCAAAAGTATGGTTATGTTTGATGAAAGCGGTTAGGTACATTTTTGTGTAATACAAAGTTCGATTATCTTCTCGTTGCATGGCTTATACCCTTCATTGATCAAAAATATTCAATTTGATATTCTTGTATTGACACAAAATGTGAAATTGCGCGGGTTGCAAAATGGCGGATGCGATAGTGTCCTTGTCTAGATATTCGGCATGGCTGAAATAATCAGGATAGGTTATGGGCTGAAAATCTTGATTGAGATCTTAAATGGACAGTTCCCCTTGAAAAGTTTCTCAACACCTAACCTTGATCTACTCCATGGATGAAATGAAATACATGACATTCGAAAAGTTGCTAATTCGATTACCCAGTTTTATTTCGTGAAGATTTTTGTTGATTGGATTATCTTACGTTGTGGTTTCAGTGCTCAAACTTTTACGTAAACTATTTAAACCTCTTCGGTTAGGATACTCAATAATTAGGTATATCGGTGAATATAATGGAAATAGGGTTTCATACAGGCAGAATCGATTATTATATTGTGAAGGGTTTTCCAATAAGAGGTGTTATTTTGATGTTCAAAGAAAAAGGCATTTTTCAATATAAATGATCGGATGTTTATTTCATTATAATGAAGAAGCTATGCCGTTAATAGTGGACAATAACATCAGGCAAATGACCACTACGACCACGCTTACAGGACCATATCCTTTTAATGAAATTTTCCATAACCAAATCGCAAAGTGACTGCCCTATGTCCTCGATAGCCTCACGAATTCCATCTTTGAGGTCTTGAATCGACGCTGGGCTATTGGCGTAGACCTTCTCTTTCACGTGGCCCCAAGGAAGAAGTCGCAAGATGTTAAATCACAAGATCTCGGTGGCCAATTGTGATCACCTCTTCGAGAGATAACACCGTACCGAAACTTTTCCCGCGAAAGATCAATGGTTTCGTTGCTTGTGTGGCACGTAGAGCGGTCTTGTTGAAAATAAACGTTGTCCAGATCAATACTATCCAATTTAGGCCATAAAAAATCATTAATCATCTCTCGATAGCGCAATCCATTCACCGCAACTGTTGCTCCAGCCTCATTTTCAAAAAAAGTAAGGTCCAATGACTCCGTCGGAACATAAACCGCACCAAACAGTCACACGTTGAGGATAAAAGACTTTTCAACAATTACTCTTGGGTTTTCCGAGCCCCAGATGCGACAATTTTGCTTGTTGACCAAGCCATCGAAGTGAAAATGGGCCTTATCATTCAAGATGATTTTTCGATGGAATTCCGAATCATTTTCATGCATTTCAACGACCCAATCAGCAAAGACATGACTTTGTTGATGATCGGCCGGCTTGAGTTCTTGTGTTAACTGAACTTCATAAGCCTTAAGACCCAAATATTTATGCAAAATACGGTGTTATGACGTTCGTGGAATGCCTAATTCCAAAGAACGACGAGGAATGGACAAATCTGGGTTTTCTTCGACACTTTCGGCTACAGCAGCAATATTCTCGGCTGTTCTTGAGCGACGTGCACGGGTTTTATCCTTCACATCACTAACTTGTCCTAACAGCTCTAATTTTTCTACCAATTTCTTTATTGCGGTCCGACGAGGTGCTTCACGACGACCCAAAAATGTTCAAGTTTCACGAAACGTCTCTGCCAAATCTTCACCATTTTATAGTGAATTTAAATAATTTCAATGCGTTCTTGAAGCGACTATCGTTGTTAAATGTCAAGAAATGACAGCTTCAAAAGTGACACCTACCGAAATAGCGGGCTATCCAAAATAACACCTCTTATTGGAAATACCTTTATAGGGAAGAGTTTTTGGAGAAGGAAGAAACTAAGATAGAGAAACGCTCTGGAGGAATCTTCCAGAAATGGATCATTTCACAAAGTTCCTTCGAAACTTTGAAACTGCAAGGATCAAGAAGTATTCGTATCTCAGTGAGAATAAGTTACGCCTCCTCACAGGCTTTCTAACAGGACATGGTCGCCAAAGGAAGCACATGATGATAATAGGCTTAACAGAAACTGACCAGTGAAGATTCTGTGAGGTAGGACTTTAAGGTCGCTGTGGAAAGTAACCCCCTTAACAACTTTCAATAACCACAGAAAATATAAAGTAATTTCCTTTGGGATTGCTTCCACACAACCCGAAGAAACCACGAGAGTCCCTCTTCTCCTTCATTATATTTCAGTCTAACATAGACCATTCTTGTTTCATAACTTGGATTAAACACACAAAAATATGGTCAAACTCAACAGTAAAACAATCTATTGCCTTTCGATCACCTGCCTAAGACACCCTTTACCCTCACCAAATCCATCATCCACCGATGATGGATCCTTCCTGCCAAACCAGACTGACCGCATCTCAAATTTCTCATCGAAAAAAACTTCAAACTCCAAATACCACATGATGAATCACTCCCAAAACACACCAAACGTCACCCAACAACGATAAAACGAGAATCAGCTGGCCAGGACAGCTGGCCCGTACGAAAACACAGTAGGCCGGGTTTATATTACGCAACATCGCAAATGTAAACATTACGGCCTAACCTAAACTCTTGTCAACAATCCACAATATCTCCTTAACTCAACTCAACCTACCGTGATCTTGTAGCTGATCTTCTTGCTGTTGATTTGCGTCGAAGAACGAGAAGCCATCGAAATGTTTATTTATATCACAGATTGTTTAAGCTCGCCCATAGAGCAGAACGTATCTAGGGGTGTGTCTAGGCATCATAAGATCGGTTTACACTTTCGACGGCCGGGAGTTAAAGATGCACAGAAAGTTTGTCCCGTTCTTGCCGTGTATCACAGAATTTTTTAGAGGGTAAACGGAACGTTCGACAATTTTTTTCGCGGTATCACAAGACCGTCCGCCACTCCCCTTGCTATGTGGACACCATCTTGGATGGCAGAGCCGAGCGCTGCTGTCGTGACGTCGACGGCGGCCGACGGTACGTGCCCGACAACGTTGCCGTTGTTTCGGTTATTGTTGGGGGAGATAAGAAATTCTTGGATGATAGTAATATACACTGCGCAAAAAAATTAACGCACATTATGGAAATCTCAAATTTATTCTACAACTGACAATTATTTTTATCAGAATTAGGCATGCATATGTTATCCACTTTCAAAGTTTTTCTTTAACACAGATGTTTTTTTCCCAGCAGGAATAAAAAAAATGAGATTATCAGATTTTGAATGTATTGGATCCATTCTGAAATCAGTTGTTCTCGATCAATTCTAGTGATCAATAGTTTTTCTTTCGTTTGATTTTCTACACGCGATCACTATGCAACGCGAAACACGCAGTTTGACCCAAGAGGAATGTACCCAAGCGGTAGTTTTGCGAGAAGAAGGGTGGACATACACAAGAATCACAGAAAGATTTGGAGTTTCCCATACAAGTTCGACGAATTCAGGGAGACGGTATGAATGTCCGAAGACCAGGACAGGGTGGACCACGGGTAACAACTGCCATTCAAGAACGTTACTTGAGAGTTTCTGCGTTGAGACAACGGTTTGCAACCGTTCGCCTCCTTCAAAATCAGCTTGAGCAAACTCATGGGGTGCAAATTAGCACTCAGACAATAAGAAATAGCCTCAGAGAATATGATTTAAGGCTTCGTGTCGCGGCAAGAGGCCCAGCTCTTAGCCCGGCCCATCGAAGGGCGCGTTTGGATTTTGCGAGAGGGCATATCCATTGGGAAGAGGCTGAATGGGAAAGAGTTCTCTTCACAGATGAGTCTAGATGCTGCCTCTTCCATTGTGATCGACGTTCCCTTGTATACAGACGTCCACATGAAAGATATGCTCAGAGCAATTTCCTGAATACTACTGGTTTCGGGGGCGGATCGATTATGGTATGGGCTGGAATATCTTTGACTGCTCGCACAGACCTAGTGGTCGTTGATAATGGAGCTATGAATGCTGACAGAGCATGTAGTGCCATTTGCCCCATACATTGGTGAAAATTTCATTTTTATGGAAGATAATGCCAGACCCCGTCGTGCGCGCATCGTTCAGGAGTACCTTAAAGAGGTTGAAATCTGTCGAATGGAATGGCCAGCAAGAAGTCCAGTTCTCAATCCGATTGAGCAGGTTTGGGACAACATCAATAGAAGGCTGAGAAGTTCAGAAAATCATCCAACTACTCTTAATGACTTAGGAATCCAACTCAGAGAAATCTGGGAAGGATTAGATCAGAACTTTTCAAGATCACTCATTTTGAGTATGAACCGTCGTTGCCGAGCTGTAATTGACGCAAGGGGTGGAAATGCCAAGTATTAAATCACTTATCAGCATTCCAGTATTTTGAAAATTGTCTATTTCTCTTCTTTCACAAAAGATTCGGTGAAATCCTGAATTATTCTTCCATTTAATGTGTCTTGTTTCGTTCAAAACCTTCCCGAGAGAACATAAAAAATAAGTTATAAAGTCAATGTAGATTTAACTTCCATTAAAATTGAGATTTTCAGAATGTATAGTTCAAAAATAATACCAGTAAAATGGATTTCCAATGGCCGTATCTACGAAGGCAGGCCCGCTAGGAACAAAAATAATGGGAACTCATCTTATTTGTTCATCTTTGATCCTAATCCGGGAGATTTTCCGGACACCCTGTATCAACTTTTCTCTTCAAAATAGGCGACCATCTTTGCTTCCGATGCAGCGCGGTCGAGTTTCGCCCTTTGGCGTTTGATGACGTCATTCTGAAACACCCTGTATATCGAAATCGTTGCTGTAAATGCGTTCTGCGGATTGAACTCCGATAGTGCTCTAGAGATGAAATTTTTCTCGAACCGCGTAGTAGTCTAGCCAATTACCGAGTCGCGGTCGATACTAGGCATTGTTGCCGGATGTACGTCTTTTACGCTCGTCTACCGTCGTCTCTTTCTTGACCTTGGTGCTACCGCAATCTTTCATGGATAAACGAAGTGCAAATATTTCATTGCATTACTCACTCATATCTGATATCTGTTTTGTTTACTGGATGCCGGTAAACAGAATGTTGTCATCGTTTTCAGACCTCTGATTTTTTTTTAATTTGATAGGGAAAGAGATTAGAGCAGCAGAATTCTTTCTGAATGTCTGTATTTTGCGAGAAAAGCACGAACCTAGTAGGTAGTTTTATTCATCTTATTATTGTGAGAACTGGAGTAGTTACGGATAAGTTAACCTTCAGGGAACTGCGACCATGAAGATATTGTGTTCTCTACTCTACTCATTGATGGAAACTCAAGGAGATGGTCAATGGTGTTGATAAAACCGAAACTTCCCGAGGAGCCTTGGCTGTTTCCTCTTGGTTGTCCAGGACCGGTTTCCCCATGTGAATTGTTCCTAGGCCATGAATTTTAACAGTAGAAAATAACATCAGGCAAATGACCACCACGACCACGCTTACAGGACCATATCCTTTTATAGTCCGGTCTATTTAGACATTCGAAGTTACATAAAGCGATTTCGATTGATGTTGGTTCTTGGTTGGTTCATGAATTGGTCCGTCATTTGTTGACCAACCGCTTTCGATTGATATTGGTTTTTGTGCGGTTCATGAATTGATGACGTAATAAATCAGCTGTTTCAGGGTTGGTTAACCGAAACTCGAACCGTGCTCTGCAGCACGGTTCGATCTCTGGTTCATAGTTCTATCTCTTTTTATTCTACAATCTCCCGCCATCGGCCATAACTTTTTTTTGTTATTGTTACTTCAAAAATGTTTGTTATTATTTGTTGAGATTAAATAATTGGAGTTCTGGAAATTGTTGAGTGTTCGCCTTCTATCTCTGAATTGAACTTGACAGCTCGTGATCAACCAACCGTTTCGTTAAGGAAGATTCGAATGGGCGGAACCAACCGGAGGTCGGACGTCATCGTTGATGTACGACCGACCGGTCAACCATGAACCAACCGCAAAAGCCATTCGAAATCGCTTATAAAGTCCCAACAAGCTGAATTTCTGTGAAGTTGTTCAAACATAATTATAAACAATGTCTATAAAAGTTCCTCATCATTCCCCTGTGAGGAAAAATTTTATTCGAGGTCAAATGTCAAAAAAATGAGTTTTTCGCGATTTTCAGCAAAACGGTAAGTTTTATCATAAAAGTACCTCAGACAAAAAGTATATCATAAAATTATCTATAAAAAATGTATCAATACTTTTTTCTTATGAGCCACCCTTTCTGAGATATAACGATTCAAAAAGATATAAAAGTATAGTCCGTTCACGAAAGGTTGAGCCGTCGGTTGGCCATGGAAATTTGGCATATTCCACTGTGTATATTAAAATTTAGGTTATGTTCTTGTCAGATTGATACGCAATGTTGTCAATGTTGCATAGAGTTGTCTGATAACTCGCAATCTCGTCGAACGAAGCCGGTTACATTCGGCAACGTTGACTTTATTTTACGTTATGACAGCAAATACTGCCAACTTCAGATAAATAAAAAAACGCCTACTATGTGCTCAACCTTTCGTGAACGGACTATAGTTATCGTCATAATATATGCACACGTTCCACGCCACCAATGAGGTAGTGTACTTAGCCGCGTAGTTATAACTTTTTGAATCGTTATATCCTAGAAACGGTGGCTCGTAAGAAAAAAAGTATTGATACATTTTTTATAGATAATTTTATGATCTACAATTTTTGTCTGAGGTACTTTTATGATAAAACTTACCGTTTTGCTGAAAATCGCGAAAAACTCATTTTTTGACATTTGACCTCGAATAAAATTTTTTCCTCACAGGGGAATGATGAGGAACTTTTAGATATTGTTTTGTAATTATGTTTTGAACAACTTCACAGAAATTCAGCTTGTTGGGACTTTATGTAACTTCACTCTCATTTTTTGGTCTAAATAGACCGGACTATTAATAAAATTTTCCATAATCAAATCGCAAAGTGGCTGCCCTATGTTCTCAATAGCCTCACGTATTCCATCTTTGAGGTCTTGAATAGAAGCTGGGCTATTAGCGTAGACCTTCTCTTTCACGTGGTCCCAAAGGAAGAAGTCGCAAGGTGTTGAATCACAAGATCTCGGTAGCCAATTGTGATCACCTCTTAGAGAGATAACACGGCCGGAAACTTTTTCCGCAAAAGATCAATGGTTTCGTTGCTTGTGTGGCACGTAGCGCCGTCTTGTGAAAGTGAACGTTGTCCAGATCAATACTATCCAATTTCGGCCATAAAAAATCATTAATTATCTCTCGATATCTATTCACCGTAACTGTTGCTTCAGCCGCATTTTCGAAAAAGTAAGGGCCACTCACTCTGCCGGACCATAAACCGCACCAAACAATCACACGTTGAGGATAGAGAGGCTTTTCAACAATAACTCTTGGGTTTTCTGAGCCCCAGATGCGACAATTTTGCTTGTTGACGAAGCCACGGAGGTGGAAATGGGCCTCATCACTCAAGATGATTTTTCGATGGAATTCCGGATCATTTTCATGCATTTCAACGATCCAATCAGCAAAAACACGATGTTGTTGATGATCGGCTTGAGTTCTTGTGTTAACTGAACTTTATAAGCATTAAGTCCCAAATCTTTGTGCAGAATACGGTGTAATGACGTTTGTGGAATGCCTTATTCCAAAGAACGACGAGGAATGGACCAACCTGGGTTTTCTTCAATACTTTCGACTACAGCAGCAATATTCTCGTCTCTCTGCGACGTGCACGGGTTTATTCTTCACATCACTAACTTTCTTATTATTATTTCCTTATTGTGGTCCGACAAGGTGCTTTACGACGACCCAAAAATGTTCGAGTTTTACTCTTGCCAAATTTTCACCATTTTTAGTGAATTTTAATAATTTCAATGTGTTCTTAAAGCGTGTATCGTTCCAATTTTATTAATGGCGTAGGTTCTACTTGTCAAATCCAAAAAATGACTGCTTCAAAAGAGTCTAGACCGTTATCTCTTGGGTGTCCAAGACCTGTTTCCCCATATTAATTGTTTTAAGGCCAGCCAACTGTTTTTGCTGGACCATCCATTGCGTAAGAAACATAGCACGTAAATCTTTCGAGTATACCACTGTTCAATTGGACGACAAAATACTCTTTCTAATGCATTGAATTATGTATGTTTCCGATGTGAATTTCCGAAACAGTATTCGAAATATTCAGACCATAAACCGACTCCAGAAGCTCAATCCTTTCGAAATGTATAGCGTTTCCGACCCTGACGATATAGAATTACTTTTGACCTCGAATTTTTCATCAGTAACTCAAACCAAGTCGTATGATACAATTTTTCAGCTCAAAATGTAAAACTTACAGACATTTAGTCGAAAAACTTCTCATATAACACACTTCCATCCGATATATTTCTAAAAGCTTACGTGACAAAACGCTGTTGAATGAAACGATTATTATTTCAACGAAGCAACTATTAACAGGAACTCTTGGAAGACATTGAACTTGAACCATTTTGGCGTGGCAGACTAGTCTTTTTAAGTCGAGGAATTTGTTAGTCATAATCAATGTGGTGAAGGAATTTAAGAATTTATTTAATGAGTTGTCGTGATTCGGTTGAAATCGTTTGTTGTTTCATTATCTATACTAATATTATAAAGAGGAAGATTTGTATGTTTGTGGGTTTGTGGCGTTGATACGAGTTAACTCATAAGCTTCTAGACCGATTTCAATAATTCTTTCACCCTTAGAAAGCTACACTATCCCTGAGTAACATAGGCTATACTTTTCACCCGAGAAAATTAAGGAAACCTACTATAACTTCAATGATAATAAATATGAGTACCAAAATCAGCTATTTTCAGGTGCGCTGCAAAAACCGTAAGACGTATATGAAAACAATGTATGACGGAAATGTACCTCTTCAATAGTTCTACAAAAAAGTCCGCGATAGCATATATCTATCTTTCAAGGTTTACTCGGTATCACCTTTTAAAGGTATCAAAATGTTTCTCAAAATTATGCATTATTTGGGAGTATTTTTTTATGAATACGCTATTGATCCTTATCCAATTAAATACGTCGTTCATCCCCAGTATTTAATTTAGAACGAAATTGCCTTTTACATCATTCAATTATAATGAATACATCAAAAGATATGGCAGGTTGAAGATGAAATCGCACCAAAATGCGTCTCCGAGGTAGGCACTAGGCGGGTAGGAGAAGGTACCGAAGTGTGAGGGATGTATGAATGTATTTTGGATTGCCTGATGCCCGTATGTTTATGATCACAAATCAGATCAACAGATGGCGCTGTAGTCGTAATTTAGGTTATTCATCTACTCTGCAACTAAACGGCTGGATCGAATTGAATGAATATTGTGTATACAGAACATCGTCTGTTTGGTCTGCTAGTTAATGATATGATCAATTGAATTCATCGAATACTGTGTCAAATCATTCTTTTATTCAGTCAAATCTTATAGATCATATTTTTCATGGCGGTGCTCGGTCTCTGTCAATTCAATGATACCGTCAACTGTTCTGCATACCAACTTAACAAAAAACGATAACTTTAGAATTATTTCTTGCATTTGAAATGAAATTCAGTGAACGAAGCACTGAACTCCTATGTCTTTGACTCAAAACTAATATGATAGTGTCTAAGAAAAGAAAATGAAGTAGGCAAGAACAAGGTCTCCATAGTCTGGGTTCCTGGTCACTCAGAAATCGAAGAGCTCGCACACTAGCCAGAAGAAGGTTTCAGGTAGGTAACACCCAGCTCAGAACAATATGTTCTGGATTTGGTTGGTAAGGTGTGATGCTTACTTTGCAGGTGTTGAAAAAGTCTCTTCCAGAAAGGAACTTCGATGCTTCAAGTATCCAATTATGTTAGCACTTCGGAAGATGTCTCAAGTGGTCCGCCATCTATGCTTTTATGTAGAGTAAGTGCCGAAAATTTATTTATACACGGTGAAGTAGTACTCCTGATATGGTTGTTTATATAGTACAGTCAAATAGGGTTTAGCAGGAAAGTTTTGGGGTAGTTTTGATTTTTTCGGTTTTTTATGTTTTTTTGGGGTGCTGAATGCGAATCTGAGGTTTGCTAACAAAATTTCGTGAGGGAACATTGAAAAAAATACGAAAAAAGAGAAAAAATCTCATTCTTTGGCAGTTTTCTGCTTATAACTCGGAACTATCAACTTTTCGTGAAAAACTTCCCATACAAAATGAAAGTACATGAAATTCCTACGAATTGTTTACCACAGCTGGTTCTGCGACAACCCGTTCTGGCTCAAATTATAGTTGAAAATGAGGTATTTTCTATGACTCAATAAATGAAAATAAATTAAATTCCGTGGTTCCGATAATGCGAACGTCTTGAAATACTGCATGAACATTCAGTATACCAGTCTCGATTCACAAAAAAATTAACTCGAATCGGATATCTTGTTATGGAAATATAAATATTCTTCTTTTCAATATTCCAATTCAATTTTCTATGGTTCTGTTCACACTATGGCAACCAAATTTTGCATGAAGCTTCTTATGAGCATCTTGCATATGGCCGCAACATTTCATTTCGATGGTTTCGTTTTGTCTGAGATATTGTGGAACAAAAACTTTGAATGGCCATATTCTATGTTTCATAAAACATGGCCATTCAAAATTTCTGTTCCTCAATATCCCAGATAAAACTAAACCAATCGAAATGAAATGGTGCGGCCAAATGCAACATGCTCATAATAAGCCTTATGCAAAATTGTGTGACGATAGTGTGAAGAGAGCCATAGAAAATTGAATTGGAATATTGAAAAGAAGAATCTTTATATTTCCATAACGAAGATATCCGATTCGAGTTAAATTTTTTTTGTGAATCGAGACTGATATACTGAATGTTCATGCAGTTTTTCAAGACGTTCGCATTATCGGAATCACGGAATTTATTTATTTTCATTTATTGAGTCATAGAAAATACCTCATTTTCAACTATAATTTGAGCCAGAACGGGTTGTCGCAGAACCAGCTGTGGTAATACAATTCGTAGGAAATTTCATGTACTTTCATTTTGTATGGGAAGGTTTTTCACGAAAAGTTGATAGTTTCCGAGTTATAAGCAGAAAACTGCCAAAGAATGAGATTTTTTCTCTTTTTTTGTATTTTTTTCAATGTTCCCTCACGAAATTTTGTTAGCAAACCTCAGATTCGGATTCAGCACCCCAAAAAACAAAAAATCGAAAAATCAAAACTACCCCAGAACTTTCCTGCTAGGGGTTTTTTTGAGCACAAATTGACTGGACTAATATCGTTTCTTACAATTTTCATCTCCTGCTGCAGGTATTTAGACTTGTGGTGGTATTCTGCTTTCATCTGTAAGTCAATCTGTAACTTTTCATAAGCTTACAGGAAAATTGCAATTCTGGACCTCTTTAAGGGATCTGTAGCTTACAGAAATCGTTAAATATTTACGAGTACTCGACGGGTGATCGGAAGCATTATCGAATGACATATTGTGAGGTAACGTTGAATGGTTTGTTTATTTTAGGACGAACACCAACGTTTTAATATGAGAAATTCATGATGAATAAAAATAATATGGCTTTGTTTATTGAATTGTTATCGAAAGAAAATCATAACAGGTAAAACATTGTTCAATAATATACATGACCTGAAAATCATTCTATTTTAAAGTAGGAACTTCAGGAGAATTTTCAGGAAAAGGTTGCGTGATCAAATGGATCCATTTGAAATTCCGGATGTCCAGAAAATGTTCAGATTGAAGAAATGCCGAATGCCCAGTTTGTGAACATGTTCAGATTGAAGAACCAGTGTACTATAAACTTAATAAATGCTCTACAGCAACTTTGACTACGTTTTTTTTCTTTCCTGTTTTCAATTTATTAGATGAAAGAAACAAACGCAAAATACATTCAGACAAATGTATTTTCAAATTCAAATCAAAACCATTTACTCATAAAACGTAAAGTTCCATGATCAAATCTCACGATTGAAGGTTATGTTTTTCGATGAGTAGTTCAAAAGTGACACTGTAAATAAGAAAGTTATAGTAAGGTTATAGTAAGGCTCTGAAAAGGGGAGTATACCAGACAGCCATGCTGGGTCCAACCACAGACTCGAAAATTACAGAACAATTCGAATGAAATGAAATCTGTAATCGAATAAATGCTTATGCTTACCTGTCTAGTCTCCAACTTTATAGTTTGGAATAAAAAATCAATACTTTCTATTAACTTTCCTTCAAAAAAAGCACGCAACTAACAATAGAGCACAATAACTGAGAAATTGACATTACCATCTGTAATTTTCGAGTCTATGGTTGGACCCAGTCAGCCTGTCTGGCATACCTATCTTTCTAGTGCTCTAGTTATAGGAACCATTCCATAGAAATGCATTATTTACAAATCTGTAAGTCGGCTAGTTACAGATCAATCGTACGCTACAGTATCGTTACTTACAGATGAAAAGCAGAATACCACCATTAGATATTCTTTGCAGGCACTGGAGTCGATGTAAGGGAGATTTCCTGTTTGTAGGTGTGAGTTACAGTGTTACAAACCATAACTAATCCACTGATTTTCTGTAACCCAGGCCGAGTACCTCCAAAAAACTTCCAGACATAACTAAATTTTCGAAAAAAGGAGGAAACGGCAACGTGTTCATGTTGCGGTGGTTGTTCCGGGGGATGGCACGTCTGTCTGGTTTCGATTTGGGCGGTCGTCGTTGGCGGTGGCGTTCTCCGGGCATCCGACGAGGTCAAAGACCCGCCGCCATCCTCTAACCCCCGCCGTCTCCGCCGTCCTCATCTCGACGACCTTTTCTCCTTCTCTCTCCTCTTTCCGGGATCGGAATTTATCCCGTTCGGGGATGTGGCGGGATACGGATTGAACGCCGCCGCTGATGCTTTACACACCTCTAGGGTATTTTAATTACGCCGAGGGACACCTTTGATCTAAGGGATGGTCCGTTTTTTTCTGGGACATATTAGGTACCTACTGGAAATTATTGGAAAAAATAGTTATTTTTGTATTAAGTGCGTAAAATGAGTGTTTTTTTCATGGCACATGAGAGTGTCAATTTTGGCCGAGACCGCAGGTCGAGGCCAAAAATTCACTCGAATGTGCCATGAAAACACGAATTTTATACGCACGAAATACAAACAACATTTTTTGTACAACTGTGAATGTGAATTTACATCGTCTGAAATATGTATAATCATTGAAGATAATGCTTTCAGTACAATATTTAAATGAATCCAGTGATCTTTCTGTGTCGTAACTATAGAAACAGTTTGTTGAAATTGTTTGAATCTTTGACAGTATTTGCTCGTAGTTGCTTCAATTTCGAATTATTTTAAAGAAGATGGATGTTGAACATGATAGTGGTAGTGATACCCCCGCAGATATGGCTGAAGAAGCAAATACAATTGTATCTTATATGTTACCAGCCAAATCAAAGCTAATAATATGAGAAAACGAATAACCAATTTCGAGAATGGCGCAACAAGAACAACGTAAAAAAGGTTTCTGAAAATGTGCTCACATGCTATTTCGAAGAAAAATAAAAGATTTTTAAACCTTCCAAGTTATGGAGCTCAATGTTAAAAAAAAACATCGAATGTCAAGGAAAATATTGATATAAGGAATTGGTCCCGCTTATTAAGAACAAAAGCGTCGGATACCGAGGAAAGAAATCTAAAGTGTTATGGAGGGATAATATCAATAAATTTCTCAGAGATGCTGATGACGAAACTAATTTACTTTATAAGGTACAGATACAATCATAATTTTGTGAAACTTGTTGTAATTAAAAAATTCATTATTTTTGAGTTGTTCTAATTTTAGTTATCAGCAGTGAAAAAAAGACTTTTTTTAACGGTGAAAAAAAGTAATATTTTACGCATCCATAGTGATGAAGAAAAGTCAAGTTTTTTTGACAGTTGTACAAAATAGTTATTTTTGTATTAAGTGCGTAAAATGAGTGTTTTTTTCATGGCACATGAGAGTGTCAATTTCGGCCGAGCCGCAGGTCGAGGCCAGAAATTCACTCGAATGTGCCATGAAAACACGAATTTTATACGCACGAAATACAAACAACATTTTTTGTACAACTGTGAATGTGAATGTACATTGTCTGAAATACGTATAATCATTGAAGATAATGCTTTCAGTACAATATTTAAATGAATCCAGTGATCTTTCTGTGTCGTAACTATAGAAACAGTTTGTTGAAATTGTTTGAATCTTTGACAGTATTTGCTCGTAGTTGTTTCAATTTCGAATTATTTTAAAGAAGATGAATGTTGAACATGATAGTGGTAGTGATACCCCCGCAGATATGGCTGAAGAAGCAAATATAATTGTATCTTATATGTTACGAGCCAAATCAAAGCTAATAATATGAGAAAACATATAACCAATTTCGAGAATGGCGCAACAAGAACAACGTAAAAAAGGTTTCTGAAAATGTGCTCACATGCTATTTCGAGGAAAATAAAAAATTTTTGAACCTTCCAAGTTATGGAGCTCAATGTTAAAAACATCGAATGTCAAGGAAAATATTGATATAAGGAATTTTTCAAAATTGGTCCCGCTTATTAAGAACAAAAGCGTCGGATACCGAGGAAAGAAATCTGAAGTGTTATGGAGGGATAATATCAATAAATTTCTCAGAGATGCTGATGACGAAACTAATTTACTTCATAAGGTACAGATACAATCATAATTTTGTGAAATTGGTTGTACCTAATTAAAATATTCATTATTTTTAAGTTGTTCTATAATTTAAGTTATCAGCAGTGAAAAAAAGACTTTTTTTAACGGTGAAAAAAAGACTTTTTTTAACGGTGAAAAAAAGTAATATTTTACGCATCCATAGTGATGAAGAAAAGTCAAGTTTTTTTGACAGTTGTACAAAAAAGCATTTTTTGTTACTGTCTGATAGTTCGAAATAGTTTTTTATGATGCAAGTAGAGAAGGTATTCGTATGAAAAAATAAGCTTTCTGTTTAATATAACGATTGCTCAATTTAGACGAAAGTGTTGGTGTGAACTGTGAAGTTTTGCCGGTTTCCTTTTATGGGCATCACATATAAGTATTGGATGATAATATCAGTAGAAATGTTACTAAATACACTGCGCAAAAAAATTAACTCACATTGTGAAAATCTCAATTTTAATGAAAGTTAACTCTACATTGACTTATTTTTTATGTTCTCTCGGGAAGGTTTTGAACGAAACAAGACACATTAAATGGAGGAAAAATTCAGGATTCACCGAATCTTATGTGAAAGAAGAGAAATAAACAATTTTCAAAATACTGGAATGCTGATAAATGATTTAATACTTGGTATTTCCACCCCTTGCGTTAATTACAGCTCGGCAACGACGGTTCATACTCATAATGAGTGATCTTACAATGTTCTGATCTAATCCTTCCCAGATTTCTCTGAGTTGGATTCCTAAGTCATTAAGAGTAGCTGGATGATTTTCTGAACTTCTCAGCCTTCTATTGAGGTTGTTCCAAACCTGCTCAATCGGATTGAGATCTGGACTTCTTGCTGGCAATTCCATTCGAGAGACTTCAACCTCTTCAAGGTACTCCTGAACGATGCGCGCACGATGGGGTCTGGCATTATCGTCCATAAAAATGAAATTTTCACCAATGTATGGGGCAAATGGCACTACATGCTCTGTCAGCATTCATAGCTCCATTATCAACGATCACTAGGTCTGGGCGAGCAGTCAAAGATATTCCACCGCATACCATAATCAATCCTCCCCTGAAACCAGTAGTATTCAGGAAATTGCACTGAGCATATCTTTCATGTGGACGTCTGTATACAAGGGAACGTCGATCACAATGGTAAAGGCAGAATCTAGACTCATCTGTGAAGAGAACTCTTTCCCAATCAGCCTCTTCCCAATGGATAAGCTCTCGCAAAATCCAAACGCGCCCTTCCATGGGCTGGGGTAAGAGCTGGGCCTCTTGCCGCGACACGACGCCTTAAATCATATTCTCTGAGGCGATTTCTTATTGTCTGCAAACCATTGTCTCAACGAAGAAACTCTCAAGTTACGTTCTTTAATGGCAGTTGTTACCTGGTCTTCGAACATTCATACCTGTCTCCCTGAATCGCTGCAACATTCTGGATACACTTGTATGGGAAACTCCAAACCTTTCTGCAATTCTTGTGTATGTCCACCCTTCTTCTCGCAAAACTACCGCTTGGGCACATTCCTCTTGGGTCAAATTGCGTGTTTCGCGTTGCATAGCGATCGAGTGTAGAAAATCAAACGAAAGAAAAACTATTGATCACTAGAATTGATCGAGAACAACTGATTTCAGAATGGATCCAATACATTCAAAATCTGATAATCTCATCTTTTTTTATTCCTGCTAGGAAAAAACATCTGTAATGAAGAAAAACGTTGAAAGTGGATAACATATGCATGCATAATTCTGATAAAAATAATTATCATTGAGAACACCTTCAGTTGTAGAATAAATTTAAGATTTCCATAATGTGCATTAATTTTTTTTGCGCGGTGTACAAGGCTCGTAAGGGGTCAAATTTCGTCTGGTAAAATTATTTATGAAACAAAGCATCTTTCGCTAAGCGCTCTAAAGCTCCCAAACCTCTAAAGTTTCTTCTAAAACCCCCCACAAACGGAACGCTTCAAATCCTCATCTTACCGTCCATCATCCCCAAGAGATAACACTTTCCTCCTTCTGAACCAGACGAAGCAGAAGACCCTTCTTTCGTCTGTGTAATAGATCACGCGGCCTGCCAGACAGCTCTCACGTGCCTTTCGAACCCCCCTGTAGACCGGAAATGGGATTTCTTCTTCCTTACCTCGTGCCGTCGCGTCTTGGACTTGATGATGGCGGCAGGCAGGCCTCCGTCTTTGACTTAGGTAAGGTCGATGGCGTTCCGTTCCGGTTAGCCGATGACGCAACTGTTGTTGTTCTTCTTGGCTATGGAATTTTTATGTGAGGATGGGGTCCTGTTATTTCGGAGCACGAAGGATCGTGTGCGTCTGTCTGTACGGAATTGTTGTTAACGTGACTTTTGTACAGCGGCGGGTTGTCCGGACAGAGCTAGTGAGTTGACTGATACATACACACATCGTCAAAAGTCTTTGTCCACCCTTCCAACAATAATGCAGCAAAAAATGTTTCTTGGGAGAATACAAGTGTATTCGAAGCTAAGCAATTTTCAGCGAATAACGAAAGTTGTAACATTGTAACACAAATTTTTATTATACAGCGTTTAATAAAGCGTTTTCCAATATCAATGATCGGATGCTTATTTCATTATAAAGAAGAAGCAATGCCGTTAATAGTGGAAAATAACATCAGGCGAATGACCACCACGACCGCGCTTACAGGCCATATCCTTTTAATGAAATTTTCCATAACCAAATCGCAAAGTGGCTGCCCTATGTCCTCGATAGCCTCACGAATTCCATCTTTGAGGCCTTGAATCGGCGCTGGGCTATTGGTGTAGACCTTCTCTTTCACGTGGCCCCAAAGGAAGAAGTCGCAAGGTGTTAAATCACAAGATCTCGGTGGCCAATTGTGATCACCAGAGATAACACGGTCTCGAACTTTTACCGCAAAAAATCATGGTTTCGTTGCTTGTTTGGCACATAGCA
This sequence comes from Propylea japonica, assembly GCA_013421045.1. Lineage (NCBI taxonomy): Eukaryota > Metazoa > Arthropoda > Insecta > Coleoptera > Coccinellidae > Propylea > Propylea japonica. The sequence goes on from CM024248.1 coordinate 17,662,654, forward strand.
CCATCTTGTTGAAAGTAAACTTTGTCCAGATCAATACTATCCAATTTCAGCCATAGAAAATCATTAATCATCTCTCGATAGCGCAATCCATTCACCGTAACAGTTGCTCGAGCCTCATTTTCGGAAAAGCAAGGTCCAATGACTCCGACGGACCTTAAACCGCACCAGACAGTCACACGTTGAGGATAGAGAGGCTTTCCAACAATAACTCTTGGGTTTTCCGAGCCCCAGATGCGACAATCTGGCTTGTTGACGAAGCCACCGAGGTGGAAATGGGCCTCATCACTCAAGATGATTTTTCGATGGAATTCCGGATCATTTTCATGCATTTCAACGACCCAATCAGCAAAGACACGACGTTGTTGATGATCGGCCGGCTTGAGTTCTTGTGTTAACTGACTTCATAAGCCTTAACACCCAAATCTTTATACAAAATACGGTGTAATGACGTTTCTGAAATGCCTAATTCCAAAGAACGACGAGGAATGGACAAACCAGGGTTTTCTTCAACACTTTCGGCTACAGCACCAATATTCTCAGCTGTTCTTGAGCGACATGCACGGGTTTTATTCTTCACATCACTAACTTGTCCCAACAGCTCGAATTTTTCCACCAATTTCTTCAAAGTGGTCCGACAAGGTGCTTCACCACGACCCAAAAATGTTCGAGTTTTACGAACCGTCTCTGCCAAATTTTCACCATTTTTATAGTGAATTTTAATAGTTTCAATGCGTTCTTGAAGCGTGTATCGTTCCATTTTTAATAATAGCGTAGTTTCTACTTATCAAATGTCAAAAAATGACAGCTTCAAACGTGACATCTACCGAAATAGCGGGCTATTCAAAATAACACCTCTTATTGGAAAACCCTTTAGAAGCGAACTACACATAACTTCGCCTACGCCCGAGGTGCAATCCTTCAACAGTTCAAGACGCATCTCGTAAGAAATTCATTTCCTGTCTACAGGGGGGAACACAGAACAAAAAAAGAGGAAGAAAAAGGCACGTGAAAGCCGTGTATGAATCAACGTGATCTATTAGCAACTCGGTTCTAGAAGGGTCGAAAGAAGAACTCCTAGACGAAGGGCCCTTATTTCTTCCATCTTAGACACGGCGTCTGTTATCTTTCACGGATAATCCGGTCAGGAAATGTCCCTCGCCCACGACTGACGTCCCAGCAATGTACATATCTATTAATAGCCTTTCGAACAGGAAGTAACTGTTGAAAAAAAGTTAAGTCTGTTTTCACCCCATTTAAGGGATTGAAAGGAGAGTTATGGCTTTCTTAGGGGGCGTTTACGTGGTGACGATTGAGAGGTTGAAATGGTAGTGCAAAGGTTACAGCTTGGTTTATTGCTGTGCGCTCTTATGGTGCTTGGATGTTATGGTGATGGTAATGGTATGAAGAAACGGAGGGTTGCCTTTTATATTTCGAGATTAGAGGTACATAAACCGATATTAATCGAAAAATCGCTTTATTGTTCTTCAAAATATTCCCCATGAAGATATCGGGCGTTTCAACTTTCAATAGGGATTCGACAATTTTAAATTCAATTTATGAATGCACCTTTTCATATAATCGAACTCTCATAATCAATTTATAAAGGGGTTTCCAATAAGAGGTGTTATTTTGAATAGACCGCTATTTCGGTAGATGTAACGTTTGAAGCTGTCATTTTTTGACATTTGACAAGTAGAAACTACGCCATTAATAAAAATGGAACGATACACGCTTCAAGAACGCATTGGAACTATTAAAATTCACTATAAAAATGGTGGAAATGTGGCAGAAACGGTTCGTAAAACTCGAACATGTTTGGGTCGTCGTGAAGCACCTTGTCAGACCGCAATGAAGAAATTGGTGGAAAAATTCGAGCTGATGTTGGGACAAGTTATTCATGTGAAGAATAAAACCCGTGTACGTCGCTCAAGAACAGCCGAGAATATTGCTGCTGTAGCCGAAAGTGTTCAAGAAAACCCAGGTTTGTCCATTCGTCGTCGTTCTTTGGAATTAGGCATTCCACAAACGTCATTACACCGTATTTTGCATAAAGATATGGGTCTTAAGGCTTATAAAGTTCAGTTAACACAAGATGTCAAGCCGGCCGATTATCAACAACGTCGTGTCTTTGCTGATTGGGTTACCCCTCGAAGAGGTGATCACAATTGGCCACCGAGATCTTGTGATTCAACACCTTGCGACTTCTTCCTTTGGGACCACGTGAAAGAGAAGGTCTACGCCAATAGCCCAGCGTCGATTCAAGACCTCGAAGATGGAATTCGTGAGACTATCGAAGACATAGGGCAGCCACTTTGAGATTTGGTCATGGAAAATTTCATTAAAATGATATGGTCCTGTAAGGGTGGTCGTGGTGGTCTTTTGCCTGATGTTATTTTCCACTATTCACGGCATAGCTTCTTCTTTATAATGAAATCAACATCCGATTATTTATATTGAAAAATGGCATTTTTCTTTGAATATCAAAATAACACCTCTTATTAGAAAACCCTTTATTATGAAGAAACGGGTGTTCTAATAGGGATACACCTTCTCGTATAATCGATTTATACAGTTAACTCAAAACTGCCGAAGTTAACTCTATGAAGAAGACACGCACAACAAGGTCTCTTCAGTTTTTGGTTCCTGACCACTCAGGCGTCAGAGGAAATGTGGAAGCTGACATCGAATTTTCCTCAGAAAAGCATCCAATCATGCCCAATTGGGTTCAAATCTGGGCTTAGAGCAGGCCAAATCTTTCTGGCTATCCTGGCTAAGTGCTGTCGGGCATTATCATGCATTAGCACGAAATCACTCCCATAAACGGTGCAAAAGAAACTACATGTGGCGCTAAACCTACTCTTGTTTTATGTTTTCACTTAGTTTTCAGTTTATTTTTATTACGTTCGGACAGAATGTTTCACATAAAACCCTGTATCTTAAACAAAAATTGAGCTATTGTAATGAATCGAGTATGAAATTGTCAACAGAGGATGTGTTTTGATGATGAAAAAAGAAATCAGACTGTGGAACAACTGGAACACATCAGGGGTGGTTCTAAAGTTATGTTAAAAAAGCAGATCTTGTTTCACCCTGTATAAAATGAAGTACGCCTAATTTCATGAAATTCAGAACTGGCCATTGATTTCGCATGAACCCACCTAGATTTGAAAAAAAATTCAATCAGATTGGACTTGAAATAACAAAATTATGAACCAACAAACTTCATCGATTTTTTGAGTGGATCGATTATTTTGCCGGTGAGTGTATGTTATGTTCCCTCGATAAATTCCTAGAAGCACAAATCGTTATGCTTTATAACTCACGTATAATGTACAAGAACGCAATCGAAGAAACTCATTAAAAATTAAAGTCGTTCGTGCAGAAACGTAAATAAAGAAATCGCATAATTCGCAACTTTCTGTATAGGCGAAAAGGATCGGCCAATACTTAATGCGTAGTAAAGCAAATCTTGGACAAAGAAGACTCAAAGAAACGATGAGGATCATTGATTTGCATATTATCATAAGTTGTCACGAAATTTTCTTTCATATTCCGAAATTCAGTTCCATTTTTCACGCGAAATATCATAAGTTGAATCTATGGGAAGTGTTTCTCCAATACCTATAAAGAGGTCTCTAGAGTTCCTCGCATATTTGACACTCTGTAAATTCTTTACTTTTCATATCTTCCTCCAGCTTTTTCGACTCTGTTTCGTTTTCCAAGATAATCTTGATAAAATACAGACAGTGCATCCAAATTACAGAACCTCCGAAGAAACACGTTATAAGGAACTCTCCCAGACTTTTTAATAAACACACAAAGGTTTAAATCTTTTTTTTTTTCAATTTTCAATGGCATTATGAAAATTGCGCATCCGCCATTTACTTATATCATGGATTTTGAGGGTCTTTCTCGGACCAGAAAATAATTGGAATTATTGGAAATTATCTGAATGATCTAAACAACCCTGAAATAATATTTCAGGATTATTGTGAGTAATTCATTTCAAGTGCTTCTTTTTGAAACACTGAAAGTGTATAATGAGAAATATCAAAGCGCATCCACCAAAATTTTGGACAATCCTAAAAGTTAAAATTTCGAGTACCACTCTAAAGGGGAAAAAATTTTATTTGAATATGATTGTCAATATAATAGTAAAATGAAAGTTAATCAAGAAACAACAAATTCAGTTCAAAAATGTCAACAATCCCACACAAAAATATCAAAGTTGTATACTTAAATCAAGAACTTTTGATGACATTACAAACTATTCACCATATATGGTTTAATTATTGTACTGGCCAAATATTCTTCAACCTGGGGCACTTTTCTTCTCATCCTCATTATAATTCTATAGATTCGCTGTGAATTATTATTGATTCCAGTACTTTTATAATCATCAATATTCCTGAACTTTCAAATTATTACATGATGACTCATTCCTAATTTTTTCTACAAAGTACCTACAACAATATAACGTCACAAGTCGTTATAATTCTATTAGTTACGAGATAAAATGTTGATAAACTGAAGAATTTTCAAGAAATGGTCGACAATCGAGATAAAATTGGGCGTAAAAGAAAATGAATAAACCATAAACTGCTCACAATTGAAGATCAATACACTTTTTGAACGAAAAAAGGACGACTGATTCATCCGGAATTTCAATTCATAACAATACGAAATATCGAATGTACAATATGGAAATTAGGAAAATGGAAAATCGGAAATTTTCCGACAGCGACATTCTAGCAACTCCTTTTCTTCGTATAAAATCATGCATCTCACCTTTTATGATGTACAAGACACAATAAATTCACAATTTCTTCAAATGAAAGGCACTCTGGAGTTATTTACTTGTTCCGGAAAATGTTCAATTATCGACAAAGTTCTGAAATTCCTTCGCAGATGATACGCCCCTACTTTCTTTGACAGATGTCAAACACCCAAAACATTAAAAATTTTCTCGATATTAAGCACGTCAGTCTTTCACAGCTATTTGTACTTGATTTTAATGTGTAAATTTCTATAAAAGAACACTTTTCTTGAAAATATTCGATATATATTACTTACAACGCGGCATTTAAAAACCGCAAACACTGATACTTCTGTAATGGGAGGTAAACATCAAATTATGATTACAGTAGGGCCAACAGAACAGTAATATTTTTTCTTGCAAGAGAAAACCCCTAAGGGACAGAAACACTGCAGAATTTTCTGCTTGATAGTTTTGTTGGTAAACCTTCGCAGTAAATCGATGTTTGAAATTTATTCGCAAAAAATTTTTGTGCGCTTGTTCAAAGAAACAAGGCGAGAGAGATCGAATGTCGGTAATTTCTGCGTTTTGAACTTAAAATATAGTCTAGAACCATTAGGGGTCGTTTATACTGGCCCGTAACTTATGCCCTTAAATTTTGAATGAAAAACTTCTAGGTAAGGGAATAAGTTAAAGTTCGAGTATAAACCAGAGCATGAAATTTCTATGTTTCAATTCTTAAAGTTAAAGTTACGGGTCAGTATAAACGACCTGTGCCAGGTTTTAAATATCGTTAGTATACTTGCTAAAAAGAATATTCTTAGTAGGTGACAGCAGATGTTATTTTAAGTCAAAAATGGTCTCAAATGAGTCAATATTGAACAATAATCCGAGGTAAAAAATTAAATGATGACCTGCCCGTGAACAATGACTAAAAGTCAAGGCAGGATTTCAAGCTAGGGACTGAACATTTTCAGGAAAAGTGCAAAGATAGTTAATGGACAAAATGATCCAAATATTTTCGGAGTTATTCATTAATTATCAAAGAGTTAAATTTCTACGAAATGTCGTGTAATTTAAACAAATAGAAAAGGAGTGAATGTCGTTTCTAAAGCTTCGTAAATGAACAAAATCAGTTCAATAGTTACGGAGTCAAGTTACACGATTTATTTTCAACTCAATCTGATCTCGAGATGAGCTTTTATTCCTTGTTTTCTCAACTCAGCAATAATAACTGTGTATGTCGACATTGTTCAAGTTTAGAAAAATGATCAGATAAAAAAAACACTTTTTATTAATCTGAGGAAAAAATTGCCAAAAATCCATATTTAGACGTGTAAAATGGGCATAACAAAAATTCTGCGATAACCTTTCTGTGTGTTTTAAGGTTAAGTAATGTTAGGTTAGGTTTATTTTCAGTGGAAGTTTTGAAAACAAAAGTTATGGAAAGTGAAGGTGAATTTTCCAAAAGACCCCAGTTTGGAAATCGTTTTTTAACGGATGAAAACAATGTTTTCGAACATAACGCATGGTATGAGTTCTTGGTTAAAGATAGCTCAAAAGCGGTTTTGCTATGAATACACTAGGAATAGAAAAAAACCCAAATGTGGGTCTAGATTTTTGAGAGATAAAACACACATCTATGATTTCAATGCATGGTACGTGTGTACTGAACCTAGTAAATATTTACAAATGAAAACCACCTTGTTTCAATGACCTAATTAAGATTTTATTTATACCGAGCCTTGTAATACTTTACTTGAAATTTTTATGGAGAACTGTACCAATTTTTATTATCTTTGCAGGGATGACGTGGAATGGGACGAAGAACAAGAAAAAGAAGCTCAGAAAAGGGTGACTGCAAACGGCAAAGTTACTTTACCTAATGAACTGATTGAAAAGTACGATACAGAAGCTAACTCATACTGGGATGCCTTTTACAACATTCATACTAATCGTTTCTTCAAAGACAGACACTGGCTATTTACTGAATTCCCCGAATTATCAGATGCTTCCCCTGATGAAGATAAGAAAGTTTTTGAGATAGGTTGTGGCGTAGGAAACACAATATTCCCCATTTTGAAATATTCAAAAAACAAGAATCTATTTGTTTACGGTTGTGACTTTTCTGCCAGAGCCATAGATATATTGAAGGAATCTGAGGAATATGACTCTGAAAGATGTGAAGTATTTGTTGAAGATGCTTCAAAAGAAGAATGGAAAGTTCCTTTTGAAGAAAACAGTATCGATGTTATAGTTTTGATATTTGTTTTATCCGCTTTGAAACCGGAAAGGTAATTCACACAAGTTTATTTCTACAGTTATAGCGGAAGAATTAACTGTAACGAATAAATAATAAGAAAATATATTAATAATATATTTTCTAAAATTTATTCTTTAGGTTTCAGAACGTTGTGGATAATATTTACAAATATTTGAAACCTGGAGGTGTGGTTTTATTCCGTGACTATGGCAGGTACGACCTCGCGCAGTTGAGATTCAAACCAGGAAAGTGCCTTTCTGAGAACTTTTACGTCAGAGGAGATGGAACAAGAGTATATTTTTTTTCTCAAGGTAAACTTTATATCATACAGGGTGTCCGGGAAAATGTGGGAAATCTCTCGGATTCAGATAGAATATAAAAAAATGAGATGACAAGTTTCCATAATTTTTTTTCCTAGCGGCCCTCCCTACGAAGATACGACCTCCTAAATGACGCAACTGGAAGTTCATTTCAGTGGAATAAATGTCATCCTACTTATTTCTTACATTATTTTTTTTTTCAAAAACGGTTCAGTTTATCGACACCGAACAAGAGTACCTTTTCTTCAGCTTAATGTTCAAGGTATCCAAATTTGTTTTTTTTAGCACCTTATCATACAGGGTGTTAAAATGTACAACCCAGTGGCGTCATTTAGGAGGTCGTATCTTTGTAGGGAGGGCCGCTAGGAAAAAAATTATGGGAACTTGTCATCTTCATTTTTTATGTTCTATCTGAATCCAAGAAATTTTCCGGGACAGTCTGTATAGTGTATTTACATTCTCCCACTGAAAGTATAATCTACTAATCATTAATTACTTGATGAATTGAATTTTAGCTTTTCAAATACAGTCCATTTTTTCAATGATTTCATAGGTGTTCTTTGTTTTCTTCATACATATTTTTTTTACATATCGTTTATTGCTAAAACATGTATTTCTTTTATATTTAGTACTATTGAAGGAAATGTGTTATGTGTATTTTCTGTTTTCAGAGGAAATCAGAAATTTGTTTGATAATTCGAGGTTCAAAGAAGAAGAAAACAGGAGCGACAAAAGATTACAAGTGAATAGGGGTAGATTATTAAGAATGTATAGGGTTTGGATTCAAGCCAAGTATAGAAAAATCTAATAAATTGTTTAAAAGTATTTAAGAATGTTTTTATTACGAAAACACCTCTTGTCTGATGTAATTGGAATGGACTATTTTGCATGGCATGATGTTGTCTGAGACGGCCTTTTCATTATAATTGTCCTATTTACTAAAAACCATGTAAGTATAACAAAAAAAAATATGGTGAAATTCCATCGGCCAGAAGTTTTTCAACAAGCCTACACACATGTTGGCATTTGAAAAAAAAAATTGGTGGGGTTAAAAAAAGTATTTTCTATTACTTCAAATGGCATTTTTTTCCAAAACTCAATATTTCAAACTTGCATAATTTCCGTTTGAACAGCCGGAATCGAATATGGATTGCATATTCTTTTTCAGTCTGTAGTCCCCTTCGAAATAAGCACATAAAATGATCATCTGAAATTTTGGACGAAAAATGACTAAGGGGTTGACCCCCCTAAAACACTGCATTTCAGTATTTTGCGAAAATTCTGTAGGATCTACAGAAACAGTTATTACTGATTATTGTTAAGCTCAAGCAATGAATCTAATGAAGTTGAAAATTCATCGATTCGAAGCGAACTGCATTACGCAGACGCTCTCGAACGCAACTCGAAAATAAAAAATGCAAAATCTATAAACTGAATTTATTTGAAAAGTATGGCGGACTTTATTGAATTGGTTTGTTTTTATAGGTTTTCGAGGTAGCTGAATCAGAAAAAAATACTTTCGAATCGATATCTATAAGCGTTTAGAATTTCACCGTTCAAATGGCATTTTTTTTAAAACTCATATTTCATAATTTCTGTTTTAAGAGCCGGAATCAAATCTAAATTGCATATTCTTTTTCAATATGTAGTTCCCTTCAAAATAAGCACATAAAATGACCACCCAAAATTTTTAAATTTTGGACGAAAAATGCCTAAGGAGTTGGCCCCCCTCAAAACGCTATATTTCAGCATTTTGCAAAAATTCTGTGGGATCTACAGAAAAAATTTTTACTGATAGTTGTTAAGCTCGGTCTATTGAATCGATTGACGTTGAAAATTCATCGATCCGTAGCGAACTGCATTACGCAGGCGCTCTCGAACGCAACTCGAAAATGAAAAAATCGAAATCATAAACTGAAATAATTTGAGAAGTATGGGAGACTTTATAATGTTTGGTATGTTTTTATAGGTTTTCGAGGTAGCTGAATCAGAAAAAAATACTTTCGAATCGATATCTCCAAGCGTTTAGAATTTGGTCGTTCAAATGGCATTTTTTCCAAAACTCGATATTTCAAACTTGCATAATTTCCGTTTGAACAGCCGGAATCGAATATGGATTGCATATTCTTTTTCAGTCTGTAGTCCCCTTCGAAATAAGCATATAAAATGATCATCTAAAATTTTGAAATTTTGGACGAAAAATGACTAAGGGGTTGACCCCCCCTAAAACGCTACATTTCAGCATTTTGCAAAAATTCTGTAGGATCTACAGAAACGGTTATTACTGATTATTGTTGAGCTCGGTCTAATGAATCTATTGAAGTTGAAAATTCGTCGATTCGAAGCGAACTGCATTACGCAGACGCTCTCGAACACAACTCGAAAATGAAAAATGCAAAATCTATAAACTGAATTTATTTGAAAAGTATGGCGGACTTTATTGAATTTGGTATGTTTTTATAGGTTTTCGAGGTAGCTGAATCAGAAAAAAATACTTTCGAATCGATATCTGCAAGCGTTTAGAATTTGGTAGTTCAAATCTCATTTTTTCCAAAACTCGATATTTCAAACTTCAATTATTTCCGTTTGAACAGACCTTATTGTTTGTGGTATGTTTTTACAGGTTTTCGGGGTTCATCCATCGAACTCACCCTGAAAAGCTCAAATTTGTAGGACAAAACCTTCGAAAGTTATCGTGCTATCCTATCGTTTGAGTCCATTCTAGGCTCAAAATTCGAAAATAACAGACATTTGGGCAAAACGGTATAGCACCGTTTAAGTATAACGAGCGCTCAAAAATTGAACTGCCACTGGAAATAAAAAGTTTTGATTCAAACAGAATGAAGTTTTCAAAATTGTGACAATATTTATATTGTCAAATTGATTTTATTCTAGCAAAACTAAAAATTCCAACCAAATTTGTTGAATTATGTAGTATTTACTACCAAATGAGTGTGAGTAGAATAGATAATAGATCATACAGAGCTTGCTTTGTTGTATTTCCGAACAACTTATTGAAAAAAACCTCCCCTTATTATTTTTTTTTCAATTTTAATTAGTTCCATTTCAACAGAAACAATTCAATTCTTCTATTTCAGAGTTTAACTTAAGTTTTACATTGTTATAAGTTTGTAACAATTGATTTTTATACTTAATAATAACAATTCCAGAATCTGTAACCCATACAAATTAAAGTAAACAAAATTGTTGATGAAAATGAATTCTAATAAAGACCATGCAGAAGGAATGAAGTCCTCAACAAATATCTGCAACCAAAAATCATTTTCTAAATGGCTTTTAGACATGTCATCGTAAGTTATATGGGTCGATTACATTGAGATACTTTACAAGCTGCTACTGAGCGAATTTAGAAGCGAGTGAATTAGCTTGTTAGATTGTGATGATTACACACAAAACTGTCTACTCGCTGAGTAGCCAACAATCTAGCGATCCACGTGATGTGTGTGAAGTTGGCCCAGCACTTTTTGATTTTCGAAAAAATTTTGTTGTGCTGAATTGTGCTAGGTTTGTGCTGCTTTGTGCCGAAATTTTTTTTCTAATTCCAAGTGGTTTTCGAAATATTTCCAAAACCGAAAAAATGAGCCAGCCAGCACTTTTCCAAAAATGGGATTTAAATAATTGATAAAAATTGTGCTACACATGTACTGAGTTGTGCCGTTCGAATTTTCTCGAAAGTCCCTCGCATTTCGAAAATCGAAATTTAAGAAAAAAGATAGCCCAGCACTTTCGTTTTTTTCTCTCACCAACGAATGAAAAAATTTGTGTTACATTTGTGCTGCTTTGTGCCGTAAAAATTTTCACGAAAATCATTCGCGTTTTCCTGCAAACTACGAAAATAAACAAAAGTCATCCCAGCACTTTTACTTTTTTTTCAAATGAAACATGCTCAAAGCATTGTGCTACTCTTAGGAAAAGTTGTGCCGCAGTTATTTTCACAAATATCACGCTAAATCACCCAAAAAATAAAGAAATTGGAAAAAAGTTAGCCCAGCACTTTCATTTTTTTCGACGAAAATTTTTTTTTAGGATTGTACTCTATTTGTGCTATTGGAAAATAAGAAAAATCAGTAGGGTGGAGGAAAAACCATTTACCTTGCAAACAGTGTGTGTGAAGTTGGGCCACCTGGCCCAGCACTTTTTGATTTTCGAAAAAAATTTTATTGTGCTGAATTGTGCTAGGGTTGTGCTGCTTTGTGTAGCTTAAATTTTTTCTTTTACTTTCATTCGGTTTTTCGGATAGTTCAATAAAAATGTTAAGTACGAATAAGCCTAGCATTTTGCGAGAATGATTTTGGTTTCCAACGGTTGGTGAAATGGATTATGTTTAAATGTATTGAGTTGTACTGAGTTGGGGCTCTCAAATTCTCGAAATTCCTTGAGTTGTAAGAATATTCAAGTTAAAAGAAAAAATATTTCAGAAAATTATATTTTCTCTCCCGAATATTGTAATACCTGGGAATATAAATATTATCCGCAGTATTGAGAAAAGAGAATTTCGAAACATTTAAGCTTAAAAGCCAGATGGCCCCATACATAGAACCTATTTCGTGTAACTTGATCCTGGGGTAAACAAATGGGTTCGTTATTGTGCGACCCGTCGAACTGTTTACAGTACGAACACTTAGTCGATCTATTTTATGTTCTGTGGTCGATACTTTGGTTTCAGCATATTTTAAAGGACCGATAATTAATAGGGTGATAATGTGCAGTTTTTTCGTGTTAAGTGGCCATGGGAACGCTTGGTTCCCAAGGAAGAAAATAGTTGATGTGGCGTTTTTCTATTGGGTAGGTCAAAGTCCAAAATGTCGAGAAAGGGGAAATTTTCGAAGAAGGGGGACGCTACAGAGCTTAGAAGGTTTTTGAAAAAGGTTTTAAGAGTCAGTTATCGTTTAGCGGTACTCGGTTAAGGTTCCTCAGGGAGGAAGTCTTCGGTCAAGAGTTACGGTTAGGGGGCTCGTTGGAGGAGTCAGTTTTAGGTCAGTCAGTGACGGTTAGGAGGCTCATTGGAAGAGTCTCAGGGAGTTGTGGTCAGAGTTTGGGGTTTAGAGTCACGTCGGAAAAATCGGTGGTACTTGGGCGTTCGAGGAAAACGTCGTCGAGCGGAGGCTAGTTAAATTCGCGAATTGTGGTGTTCGGGAGTGTAAAAGCAGAGCATACGTTTGTGTTTGTTCCCAGGTCAATAAAAAATAGGACGGGAAAAGGTAGGACTGTCCCATATTGAACACTAGGTGTATTCCCAGGTAGAACGGCAAGTCTCCCATTTGTTAGCTTTAGTTCTTTTCCAAGATTCATAACTGATACCAGTTTTTTTTTTTTGGTGATTGTTCAGAATAGAGTATTCTTCAATAGATTAGTTGTATATATTTATATGGGTGTTTTTTTTTTATGTTTCCTAACTCCTCAGAAAAAGTTAACAGTAAGACTCCCTCTTCGTGCAGGAGCACGGATCAACGTTTTCTTTCTGGCCTTAGGTAGAGAAAGAGAATTGCAATTATTTCAATTAGAAAAGTACATAGGTCGACTTGTACATATGTGAAATATGTGGTGTACAAGTCGTGACTAGTGTGAATATCAAATTCAGAAAACACTTCGAATTTTCCGTCGAATGTTGGAAATTGAATAAATCAATCTCCTGTAGGAAAATCGGTTATACACATGGAAAAATAACACTGACGATTTGCAATTCGTGCAAAAGTGGAATTTTGATAGACGTCTGAACTTACTCTGTTGCCTTGATTATTCGAAGGGGTTAAAACTCATGACAATATTGTCGATAAAAAATAAGCTCAGAGATTTGAATGACTTGATGATGTTTTCTCGTGAAAATTTAATTGACTATTGATACAGATTTGAATTTATTCGCGCCTCTTAAGGCACCTTACACGGTCAATAATATTGAAGCAATAACGAATATTGATCAATTACTGAACGTATAAGGAGTGCATTGAAACAATAAATAGAATAAATGTTATGCCGTCAATAATATTGCTTCAATAATATTGACCGTGTAAGCAGGTTTTAGATGAAATTTATGGTCGCATAATTTTCTTGGAGGAAAAATTGTTTCTTTACTTTATGCATACAAAAAACCTGAAGGAAAAAAAACATTGTTACCACACCTGTATTAGTATACATAAGTATACATATATAGTTCATTTTCACATAAGAGTATTATTTTTATATCCATGAAATTATAAAAAAACTCAATAATCTCCTTGAAAATCTTCGAAATATTAAATTATCCCCAAATAACGAGAAACTATAAAAAAATGAATTTTAATGTACAACAACAACAAAAACAAAATTATGATATTTCGTGTAGATAACGGATAATGCTCGGTAGGTTCGTACAAAACATTTCGTTGAATATCTCAAAAACCGATTGAAATAAAAGAAAAATTCAAGCGGCACAAAGCAGCACAAACCTAGCACAAATCAGCATAATAATTTTTTTTCGAAAATCAAAAAGTGCTGGGCCAACTTCACACACACTGTTGCCAGGTATACTGGTGTTTCCTCCACCCTACTGATTTTTCTTATTTTTCCCCATATAAGAAGAAAACTGACGATTCTTCTGAAAATCTGACCAGCACAAGTTAGCACAAATAGAGCACAATCATAAAAAAAAAATTTTCGTCGAAAAAAAATGAAAGTGCTGGGCTAACTTTTTTCTAATTTCTTTATTTTTTGAGTATATTAGCTTGATATTTGTGAAAATAACTACGGCACAACTTTGCCTAAGATTAGCACATAAAACATAAATTGTTTCTTCTAAAAAAAAACAAAAGTGCTGAGATGACTTTTTTTTTATTTTCGCAGTTTGTAGGAGAACGCGAATGATTTTCGTGAAAATATTTACGGCACAAAGCAGCACAAATGTAGCACAAATTTTTTCATTCGTTTTTGAGAAAAAAAACGAAAGTGCTGGGCTATCTTTTTTCTTAGATTTCGTTTTCAGGAAATGCGAGGGACTTTCGAGAAAATTCGAACGGCACAACTCAGTACATGTGTAGCACAATTTTATCAATCATTTAAATCCCATTTTTCGAGAAGTGCTGGGCTGGCCAATTTTTCGGTTTTGGAAATATTTCGAAAACCACTTGGAATTGAGAAAAAAAAATTTCGGCACAAACCTAGCACAATTCAGCACAACAAAATTTTTTCGAAAATCAAAAAGTGCTGCGCCAACTTCACACACATATCCACGTGAGGTTTATGTTTGTATTGTTGTCAAGGATCTAAGATAAATGTCAAATACGTTTTCAAATTTAAGAACCAGGAACCACCGAGTAGATGAAAACTCACAGATTATTTAGTAGCAACTGTGATTACACACGGATTGTTTACATGCCAACAAGCCAAAACGCCAGAGATTTAGCGTGTAAAGTAGCCCAGCTTTTTTACAATCAGATTGTTTTCTTGTGAACAGGATTACACTGAGCGAATTTACAATCAGCAACTAAATTAGCTCAGTAGTAGCTTGTAAAGTATCTCAATGTAATTATTTTATTGTCAATAGTCTAGAGCGGATTGTTTTAGAGCCTTGGATAGAAATTTTGTGATACAACCGAAAAATCCAGAACTTTCGTACAGAGGTCGTAGAGACCTCACTTCCATTACAGATATTCCCTCAAGAGTATCAGATACCAATATCAGATATATGAAAAACTCAAGGTTTGTTAAGTGGCAGATTACTATATCAAAAAATTATTTATCCACGACTATTGTAAAGGGGCCCACTCACTAGGAAGGAAGAATGCGCAGTTAAGTATCTGCACGTTGGCTGTAAAGTAAACGTGTACTTTCATATTTCCCACACACACAGACACTTTTGCTTGTTGAGTGAGGATGTGTGATAAGCGTGAGATGACGTCGAAAAAAGATCTGATGTTAATGGCAGTGGCGTGTGTTGCTATAAAGGAAAAAATGTCCAATGTATAAATAGCGAACCTGACACTGTATTGCTAAAAATATGAAACGTTCACAGACTTTTTGCCCATACACGGTCGTTCTTGGTCAATCTTCCACGTACGATGGGCAATGCACACCCTAAAAATCAAAACTATCCTGATTCCGACCGAGGGAATTGCGCATTCCAAATTTTGAACGGCGGAACGCCATACACACACTATTTTCACTGTACCCCGTACCACGCGCATTCAAGTCTTCGCGCTTCCTTCTTAGTGAGTGGGCCTCTTAAAATACTTCCATAGGTGTGTTCTTTTATTCATCAGATGGATTCACCGCTGTCACCACGGTTGCATCAAGTCGTTCGTTTATTCAGCGGTTGAAACTGTCACTCGTTCGGTTACTCACCGATGTTTCCATCGGTGGCTCATCGGATCCATCGACTTTCAGAGCCCATTGTACGTCTATGTGCTCTGCCTTAATAATACCCATTAATCACAAGGGTATAATGAGATTATAATTCACTGCTGTCAGATGCTTCATAGATTTAGTTTTGATATAATATTCTTTAAATTGGTATTTTTTCAGTATTCTAAAGTACTCCAACTAACAAATATGGGTATACCTGGTCAATCGAGGGCCAAATCTACTTTCATTATATCAATTAAAACTTTTTCATTACAAAATATGAATGACCTGGGGCCTATTGCACCAAACATTTTGCAACTTTTCACTTTGCACTTTTCACTTTTCAAATTAATTAAGTTGTACAAAACGCATTCATAATTGAAAAGTTCAATGTGAAAAGTCAAGTGCATAGTGAAAAGTATACCGCAGAGATAAAATTTTGGGAGAAATGTTGTGCAACATAACTAATATTCACTTTTGAAATTTGTCAGAATGCGAAGTGCATAGTGAAAAGTTGCAAAGTATTTTGGTGCAATAGGCCCCTGGGGCTTAGACCTGGGGCCTATTGCACCAATACTTTGCAACTTTTCACTTTGCACTTTTCAAATGAATCATATTGCACAAAACGCATTCATAATTGAAAAGTGCAATGTGAAAAAACCAGTGCAAAGTGAAACTCACTCCGCAAAAATCAAATATTCGAAGAAATGTTGTGCAATATAATTAATTTTCACTTTTAAAATTTGTCAGAATGCAAAGTGAAAAGTTGCAAAGTATTTGGGTGCAATAGGTCCCAGTTTTCCAAAAATTTCTCGTGTGTCAACTCGACTTTTTCCACGCTTGTTATAGAAGGGTCTTGTCGCGGTCGCCAAATGTTGAAATCTTCAAGAAATATAGTCAGTAGTCGTGGATTAAGTATAGTAGGCTACTCGCGTATAATGGCTGTTATTCACTCGGTGATTTGTGCCACTCGCCTACGGCTCGTGGTCTAAATTCACCTCGCGAATAAAATCTATCATTATACACTCGTTGCATAATATACTATATTTATACAGGATGTTCCTAAAAAAGTGGATCAACGGTCAAGTGTAGATTTTCTTATGGAAAAATAACATTTTCCTTTCTCTTCCATTTCTTCCTGCTTATATCTCAGGAACCAATTGAATTACAGAATTGAGTGTTTGTATACACAATACTAGTATTCCTTTTACCCGCTTCAACTGAGATTAACTGAGTCACTGCTGACAGTTCAGTTCGTTATTCGAATTATGACAGTAGCTTCTCAGTTAATCTCAGTTGAAGTGGGTAAAAAGAATACTAGTATCGTCACTAATATTAGCTTCAATTGATGTAAAAAAAGGAGATTTAGCTCTCGATTAGATTAGATTAGATAGTGGTCGATCGGAACGTTGATTACCATTCTGCACTGCGACCAATAAGGTCTTTTGTGCGTTACCATACTAAAACTACGTTTTCCCAGGAAAAACCTGCTTAGCAAAGCTGGTTACTTCCTTAGGAGACTTCGCTCTTATGTCGGCTGGCGTTAATAACGCGCCACCTGTAGAGTAAGTCTGGTTTGCGCCAGCGCAGTGCATTGGCATAGTATGTGCTCGGTTGTTTTAGTGGCTGATTCACATAACCTACAAATGTCGGAGTTTTCTTTACCGATCTTGTGTAGGTGATATCTCACGGGACAATGCCCTGTGAGAAGGCCGATTAGCAGCCTTTACTCGTTTTTTGACAACGATAGAGCTTGTTGAGCCTTCTCTTTGGAAGGTTCGATTAGTCTCTTTGCTTGTCTTCGACCGGATGTGTTTATCCAGTAAGAATGTTTCTCCCTTTTTTCCCAAACGTCGACCTCTGCCCTAATCAGTGTAGGTGATACCCAACAGGAGGGCACGGGTCCGGTGAAGGGTGTGTTTGCTCCTCTTTTTGCAAGGACATCAGCTGTTCTGGTGGGCAGGTACCCAAGCTAAAACTAGTTTGTTGTACTCCGGTGTGCCAGTTTTTTGAGGGACTGTTTGCAGCTCCAAATGGTCCTTGATCTACAATCAACGGCTATAAGCTGCCTCAGTGTCATCTGACTATCAGAGGCAATGCAAATTCTGGCTCCCTTGTACTGTCTGGACAGACAGACTTGGGCGCATCTTTCTATTTGGCCCTCGATTGACAAGGTATACCAATATTTGTAAGTTGGAGTACTTTAGAATACTGAAGAAATATCAATTTAAAGAATACTGTATCATAGCAAAATCTATTAACCATCTGACAGCAGTGAATAATAACTCATTATTCACTTGTGATTAATGGGTATTATTATGGCCGAGCAGACAGACGTACAATGGGTGGATTTTTCAATAGTCGCGGATGAAAACTTCATTCTTCACTTCGAACGGTTCTTGAGATTGATTTGCCTTCTTCTTCTTCTTCTCTGTGCGGTGCCTTTCCGGCCGAACTGAGGCCTGGTGGCCCATTGTTCACCCGCATCGTTCTATAGAGACTCAGCTCCTCAGACACGAAGACAGAAATGTCGCGAGCCTGCCAGGAGTGATCCCTCTCACCATAGGGATAGAAGGTGTTGGATTTCCTAGGTGTGTTGATCTTAACTCATTAAGGTTCCCACAGTTGAACAAAATATGCTCAACCGTTTCATCAGTACTCCTGCACCACCGACATAGGGAGCAGCTCGTCAGTCCCATTCTCTTCAAATGCTTGTTAAACAGGTGATCAGTCAATGCACCAGTCACCAGACCGAGTTGTTTCCTCTCCAGCAACAGAAGCCTATTGACCTCAGATCGCGAGGACGGTCTCTCAATGAGAATCCTCGACCTCCTCAGGCCCACTCCTGCGCTCCATTCCGAGGAAAATTTCCTGTTTAGCCATTTCCTGAAGAAACTTCTGACAGATGTGTGATAGATTGGCAGCGCAGGCTCTGGACCAACAAATGCTAATCCGGCTCCCCGCCTAGCCAGTTCATCTGCCTTAACGTTACCAGGTATATCCGCGTGAGCCGGACACCAGATTACTTTCAAAAAGTTATCGGCCAGCCCACGCAGAGCTTTCCTGCATTCTTCTACCAAAAGAGAATCAACTCTAACATCGTATAGAGATTTCAGAGTTCCCTGGCTGTCGCAACATATGTAAATGTGCTGGCCAGAGTATCCCCTGCGAATATTTTCTAGTGCGCATGCAAGAACCGCAAATAGCTCAGCGTGCACAATGGAACAGTCCTTCCCCAGAGGGATAGCCTGATTGAAGTGAGGACCCACGATTCCGGCACCAGACCTGTTGCTGTGACAGAGCCATCAGTGAACCAGGTGGGACCCTCTGGACTAAGAAGCCTGTTTGATGAAGACCATAGGTCTCTGTCGGGAACAATTACCCTGTAGGGTTCGTCGAAGTAGAACTTAGTGCCCGCGCGGTCACCTCTTTGGAGAAGGGGAGCGTGAGCATCCTTAACCATTTTGAGGGCCCTTGCGTGCCCAGTGAAGAGTCCTCCATCGCGCCATTGTCCCCGTTCCCAGATTCCTAGAGCTGTCTTCATGATTTGCCTTAGTTGAGAGCTTAATTTCAGCAGTCATGGCCACCATTGATTCAAAACGACTATAGTCATCTTTTATACAGTATGTTAAATTTATGTATGTGACACTTTTGAGATCTTTTCATAACTTTTGCAGAAAAAACGCGTGTGAGAAATATGCCAGAAGATCCATAGTAACGCAGATGTACTTCGAGAATACCCCTAGAAATATTTCGCTTACGAGTTCTGATTACCTTGTACCTAAGTTTGAGCACATAGATTTCAACGAACTGAAGGTTAAGGATCCACATCAAATAGCCTTAGAGAATTCTTGGAAAAACTTGAAGACCTTTCAAAAGTTTCAAAAAAGGGGGGCTAAAGAAAAAATTCTGAATCAACCTTTCGGCGAAAAGTTTTAAGTAAAAAATGTTTTTATTTTCAATGCCATTAATAAAATATATATGTCATCCATGAATTTTGAGTAATTTTTTTCTATTTTGAAATATCTAGCGAAAATTAAGCATATACAGGGTATTCGAAAAGACTGCACTTCGATAAGGAAAATTTGGAATGAAAAACATAATCCATAATAATATTATTAATGAAGTAATATTCTATAAAAGCTAGTAAGTAGATAAACTATATAAAATAAAATCTTCTTTAATTCTAATTGTTAGAATAGAACAACTTTCTTCCTTTCAACGTATATACAAAATACCTTTTTATCTGATAAACATTAAGAAATTTTCATTTATAAAAACATAAGCTTAATTCATGCTTTTTTTGGAATGAGACTTAGAAAGGTACAGCTCCAGATTTACCTTAGTAATTATCATTTTATTCAATAACGCTATTATTAATATTTGACTACAAAATACTGCTTGGCACAAAAGTTGAAAAGTATGATGAACAATCGTTCATTAAAATCAAATAATGATATTGAGAACAAAATTTAAAACAATATTATTCTAGAACTTAGGATTCTTCTGGTATTATCTTGAATTATCAATTGAATTTTTCTCCAAAAAAAATAAACAAGTGATACAAAATAACGGCAAATACTGAGATTTTTGCACATTATCAGTCACATAGTTTCATCTGTTTATTACTTATTACTACTACTAATAATTTCAGGAAATGCTTATTGAGGGAAGTGGTTTTTGGTAAGTATTTTTTAAGCAGTTGGCCACTCTTATGATACCAGTACCAGTCTACTTCAGGTCAATTTTTGTTACCTTCAAACAACTCAACATTTTTATATTGTTAACATTCTTCTTTGCATCTTCTAACAACGTTTCTTGAAGTTTTCGTCCAGTAATATTGCATATTTTTTTAAAAAAACATTGAAACTATTGGATGACTTTTCTATTAAAACTCTTTCGTTCGGAGAAGTTTGGCAACACCGCGCATTTTTCCAAGAGGCGTATTCAATTCTCACTGTCAGAATGACATTAAACTTACTGGGGACATTCAGGCCCCGTATTCTCGACAAGTGATCTTTGAATGCGTATACGAACTTCATTGCGCGGTGTGCAGTTTTGCAGGTAAAAAAGGGACTCGCACAATGAAGTTTGTATACGCTTTGAAAGATCACTTGTCCAGAATACGGGGCCAGCAGAGAGAACTTTTACGCGACGGTTACCAAAAGTGAGCATAATTTTTGACTGCTACAAAAAATGGCGTCCGCTTCCCAACATGTTTGATAGGTAGCGATGCGTTCAGCAGAAAGAGCATAAAATAGCAGTTGCAACAGTTCCCTCTGCTGCATGCGCTCACTTCGTGATGTCATCAGAGTTATAGGTAAAATGCTAACAAAAATTAGGCTGTTTCATTTTGCAATGTAATATTTTTTTTTGGGAATACATATTGAAATCTATCGAAAGATTCAAAAATGATTTGGTCACAATGTACAAATAGTGAGTTCGGTTTTGAAGGTAGAGAAAGTAAGCACAAAATGCGATGGAGTGAAATTTTGACAATGTACTATCTATACAGTGTGTTTGGTCATGACTTAGCGATAATTTAAGAGCATCAAATATACCCAATATTATCGACAAAAACACCCATATAGGGAAGTTTACCCCCTTAGTTTTAGAGTAGCCCCCATTTTCAATTTACTTTTTTATTTTCGTTGACCCTTCCAAATAATATTGATTTCTTTGGACATAAAGGTCCTACAGATGTGAAAAAAATGTTTTTTGAAAGATGATACTACAACCTTTCATTAAAGTGGAACAATATGAAAACATTCAACTCGAAAATGCCATAAAAAAATTCTTTGAAAAAATGTACTGATTTTCTTAGTAAATCCGCAATAGTACAAGAATAGCACATTGAAGTATAATTTTTTTTTCAGTGATTTAACAAGCAAGGATATTAGCTACAAAAAACACCTACATCATTTCTGTAAGTTACATAATTTGAGAGTTATTGCTGTTCGAACATAGCACTACGCGAGCGCCCTAAACTTTTTTTGTTGCTATAGGTCGCCATGAGGGCCACTGTCTGTCTACAAAGCAGAGGCGGCCATTTTGAGCAATTTTTATGATTAATTTGTTTATTTGATCATTAAAAATTATCGAAAGTACAGTACGGAGTTTTATTTTATTTCATCAATTTTCATAAGGGTCATGTTCGAACAGAATTTACTTTCTAATTATGTAACTTCCAAAAATTATGTTGTTATCGTTTTGTAGCTAATATCCTTGCGTGTTAGCTCATTGAAAAAAAATATACTTCAATGTGCTAGTACTTGTACTATTCCGGATTTACTAAGAAAATTTTTTACATTTTTTTTAAAGAATTTTTTTATGACATTTTTAAGTTAAATGTTTTCATATTGTTCCACTTTAATAAAAGGTGGTAGCATAACCTTTCAAAAAACATTTTTTCACATCGGTAGGACCTTTATGTCCAAAGAAATCGATATTATTTGGAAGGGTCAACTAAAATAAAAAAGTAAATTTAAAATGGGGGCCACTCCAAAACTGAGGCGGTAGACTCACCAATGTAGGTGTTTTTGTCGATAATATCAGGTATATTTGATGCCCTTACATTATCGCTAAGTCATAACCAAACACACTGTATATTTCTGGAACTTTACCTTTATCAAATCCCAACCTCTTCAAATAGTCAATCATCCACAGTCCCACCTTATATCCACTTAACAAGCAAGGTTCAGAAGAATTTCAAGCCCTTAATACAATAAATTTCAGTGTCTGGCTGAAAATGAAAGCGTCGAAGCATTTCACTGAACCCAAAGACATACCAAGCGTTAAGATTCTTCCTTACATTCGCACTTCCACCTCCTTCTAGACAGTTCTGAAACTTCGTAACATTTATTACATTTCATGCAAACAAGAGATTGGGCCCTTTTGTGGAGCTGCTTCAAATGGTCTATGAGATTCTTCAGGGCGTTCGGGTATTCGAAGACCACTTTGCAGAATAAACACTTGTACGTTATTATTGGTTTGAACTTCAACATGTCTTTGTTATCGATTTTTTCTGGATCTGCAGCGATCTTTTTTCTTCCGTCATGTTGCATTCCTGTGAAATATCTGAACCATGAAATCACCCTTGGTAGGTACATTTCGTTGAAAAGAACGTCCGTTGGGTGGGTACTGAAATAAATCTATATTAATAAAACAGGATCTATGGTTACCGTCAAAATGTAATATCTTTCAAATGGCTGCACCAAATTGGATAATTCTTTTTTTGTTGTGTTCATTATTGCTAGGGCAAGGTTTATACAACAAAATATTTCCAAAAAAATTGTTCAGAAAAAAATTAAAGGCTTTCCTTTTTCTTACGACCAATCAAGCAGTCATAGAATACATATTTATAGGTTATAACGATTTTGGCATTTGGACAAAAAGTTACATCGAGTGAATCGAAAATTTAAAATTTTAATCAGAAATGACGTATGAACTAACATATTATACAACAATTTTTTACTTATGCCATATTTTACAAATTTTAAACCTATGATGTATGAATGTATTATGGATTGCCTGATGCCCGTATGTTTATGATCACAAATCAGATCAACAGATGGCGCTGTAGTCGTTATCCCTAGGCTATTCATCTATTCTGCAACTAAACAACTGGATCGAATTGAATGAATTTTTGTGTATGCAGAACAACGTCTGTTGGTTCCGCTAGTTTGACAATATTTATCTAGGCCAA
The DNA here is from genome assembly GCA_013421045.1 of Propylea japonica. Taxonomy (NCBI): domain Eukaryota; kingdom Metazoa; phylum Arthropoda; class Insecta; order Coleoptera; family Coccinellidae; genus Propylea; species Propylea japonica. The sequence continues at coordinate 17,686,035 of CM024248.1, forward strand.
GCAATAGAAATATTTCCTTGACAAAAATACTACCTGGAACTCCTGGAAGCCACCTATGCCATTCCGAGCAGGATAGTCCGTAGTTTATTCCCACCATGTTTTCAACACGAAAATGCCATTTCTTTTATTTGTTATTAACAAAAAACAACAAAAATACGCGTTCTTTTTAGTTTTTTCGTTGCAAAATGGAAACTATTGATGCAGTGATAACGTTGCAATGGGATGAATTGTAGAGAATTACATTGTGAAGAGAATGATGTGTCAAACGATCCGATCGAATATTAAAACTGGAGAAAAGCGGAAAAAACCGGAAAATTGCGTGTTTTTTCTTTTAACTCATAACTCTGCCTTTTTGCAATATTAAGAACTGAAACTTCACACGATAGTAGCTATTGACGTGCAATTCATGTGTGCCAAAATTGGATTCGGTCGGATAAATAGTTTTCACATAATTCCCATTTGAATTTTTTTTGGACATATTTTCGAGGAGAGCGTTTGAGGTCGTCCGATTGAACTTAAAAAAATTGATTTAGAAAGAAGACGTGATCAGTAACAAAACGACTATTCTGATTTTCAATAAAACGCGTTTAAGTGTGTTAAAAACTAGTGAGAACATGGGGGAAAACGACCGACCAAGCGAGTGTGGTCGAGTGGTGAGGGATGAGCGAATCGAGGGGAAACGCCGCGGAAGCCAACGGTCGCAGAGCGCACCAATGTTGTACACATATACGTTTCCCCTCGATTCGCTTATTTCCTCTCCACTCGACCGCTCTCGCTCGGTCGGCCGTTTTCCCTCATGTTCTCACTAGTTTTCAACACATTTAAACGCGTTTTATTGAAAAATCAGAATAGACGTTTTGTTACTGATCACGTCTTCTTTCTAAATCAATTGTTTTAATTTCAATCGGACGACCTCAAACGCATCCAGCTCTCCGCGAAAATATGTCCCAAAAAAAATTCAAATGGCAATTATGTGAAAACTATTTATCCGACCGAATCCAATTTTGGCATACATGCATTGCACGTCAATAGCTACTATCGTGTGAAGTTTCAGTTCTTAATATTGCAAAATGGCAGAGTTATGAGTTAAAAGAAAAAACACGCAATTTTCCGGTTTTTTCCGCTTTTCTCCAGTTTCAATTATTCGATCGGATCGTTTGAACCCACCATTCTCTTTGCAATGTAATCTCTACAATTCATCCCATTGCAACGTTATCACTGCATCAATAGTTTCCATTTTGCAACGAAAAAACTAAAAAGAACGCGTATTTTTGTTGTTTTTTGTTAATAACAAATAAAAAAATGGCATTTTCGTGTTGAAAACATGGTGGAATAAACGACGTAGCCCAGTCAAATTAGGATTTCACCTCGGAATGAAAGATAATAAGCTGAAAATTGGTATGAACCTTTGTTTTGTCATTCTTAATGTTGTCTCAAAAGTCACAATTGCTATCGTGCCGGCGTCTTAAGATATTGAAGGTCAAAGGTCATAAAAATCGGTTTTTTGCGAATAACTTCCTTCCTTTGCTTGAATGAGATTTGCAGTTATTATGAAAGTTGTAGACTATAAAATTGTCTACAACTTTTGTTCGAACTTTTTTTTCATACGACCAACCGTTTTTGAGGTAGAGCGCGAAGAGTGCACAGCGTACAGTCATAATATATGACCTAATGCAAAGTCGAGCTTGAGTTACGGCTATCAGTCCGTTGTATTTGTATAAAGTCAATTATTTACTTAACAATTATAATTATTAAACAATGCCCATTATTTGTGTACTATTTATTATTATTTATATTTAATTAAAATAAGTAATTAAGTTATTTATATATAATTATGTTAATGTAAGTTACATTATTTTCATCAAGATCGATATCGACAGGTATCATTTGTCATACGAGTATAATGTCGCTTTCGTGGTTTTTCTCATGCCATCACTATCAAATAAAGATGTCGGATACGGGCATAGTTCCTACTGAAGATATTCTTGTAAATTACTTTCAAATTTTTTGCTTACAGTTATTCTCTGAAAAAGTAACAAGGGATCTACAGAGACTTTACAATCATTAATATTGATAGATTTGTTAACGGCTGAAAGCGGTAAAACCTTATCGACGCGTTTAAACTTTATCTCATTAAACTTCAAACCAGTTATCTTTACCATAGATTGCAATCCGATTTCATGAGCTCTGTGACAATTATTTTGGTCATTTCAAACGATTCCTAAAGCTAAGGATACCAACTGATTCGTATTTGGAAAGGGATTATAAAGAGTAAACCAACCAACCAGTTCATTCACATCAGTATCATCCCTTTTTATTCGTGAATCGTGAATTATAATAATTATATATAAATAATTTAATTACTTATTTTAAATAAATATAAATAATCAACAAATAGTACACAAATGATGGGCATTTTAATATTTATAACTGTTAAGTAAATAATTGACTTTATACAACGGACTGATAGCCGTAACTCACGCTCGACTTTGCTTAGGTCATATATGACTGTACGCTGCGCACTCTTCGCGCTCTACCCCAAAAACGGTGGTTGTATGAAAAAAAAGTTCAAACAAAAGTTGTAGACAATTTTATAGTCTACAACTTTCATAATAACTGCAAATCTCATTTAAGCAATAGGAAGGCAGATATTCGCAAAAAACCGATTTTTATGACCTTGACCTTCAATATCTTAAGACGCCGGCACGATAGCAATTGTGACTTTTGAGACAACATTTAGAATGACAAAACAAAGGTTCATACCAATTTTCAGCTTATTATCTTTCATTCCGAGGTTGACCCCCTTTTTCATCTAATTTGACTGGGCTATACGGACTGTCCTGCACGGAATGGCACAGGTGGCGTCCAGGTAGTATTTTTGTCAAAAAACTAATCATTTGTAAGCTCTGTTGCTTGGCGTAATCGGGTATCCTAAATTCGTTGTCTAGTGAGGTGATCTCAAAAACCCGATGAGTTAGAACAAAATGAGTGGCACATTTTCGGGCTCGATTTTTGAGAGAATTCATTTGGTTAAAACCGCTACCATTTTAAGTCGAACCGTTTTCGAGCTATTAAAGAAAATTGGAAGATGGCGTCAAATGAAAATTTCTCATAACTTCTTTAATACTGAAGTTATAAACATGACACTAAAACTTTTAAGAGGCACTTTTTTCAGTAGAATTCATTGAAGTAATCAAATTTTCTCTGTTACATTTTGTTCTAGCTCATCGGGTTTCTAAGATCCCCTTACTAGACAACGAATTTAGTACACCTGGTACAGGGTGATTCACTTATCTTGGTAATCTGATTTTTTTTTTGAGAAAGGATGAATATTTTTTCATTCTGTTGACCGTATTTGATTCAAGTCAATGTTGACTTGAGAAGCGCGTGGAAGTCGGAGGAAAAATTGAGACGCCAGGCGTCGCGGCGCTTTCAATTTTTTTTCCAGATACATACATTTTTTATTGTGTCATTCGAATAATAATTCATTTCTGAATTTTTCTTCCTAACGATTTTTTTTTCATTTCTTACCGTTAGCGGCCTGCGTTTTACGTTAATTCTATTCCATTAATTTTTTCCTGTATTGTGACTGTACGGATTAATTTAGAGATATGAAAATTAGTTATCGACCTTCTTCTTCTTCTTCTTCTCTGTGCGGTGCCTTACCGGCCGAACTGAGGCCTAGTGGCCCATTGTTCACCCGCATCGTTCTATAGAGACTCAGCTCCTCAGACACGAAGACAGAAATGTCGCGAGCCTGCCAGGAGTGGTCCCTCTCACCATAGGAATAGAAGGTGTTGGATTTCCTACGTGTGTTGACCTTAACTCAGTAAGGTTTCCGCAGTTGAACAAAATATGCTCAACCGTTTCATCAGTACTCCTGCACCAACGGCATAGGGAGCAGCTCGTCAATCCCATTCTCTTCAAATGCTTGTTAAACAGGTGACCAGTCAATGCACCAGTCACCAGACCGAGTTGTTTCCTCTCCAGCAGCAGAAGCCTATTGACCTCAGATCGCGAGGACGGTCTCTCAATGAGAATCCTCGACCACCTCAGGCCCACCCCTGCGCTCCATTCCGAGGAATATTCCCTGTTCAGCCAGTTCCTGAAGAAACTTCTGACAGATGTGCGACAGATTGGCAGCGAAGTTCATCTGCCTTGACGTTACCAGGTATATCCGCATGAGCCGGACACCAGATTACTTTCAAAAAGTTATCAGAGCCCAGCCCACGCAGAGCTTTCCTGCATTCTTCTACCAAAAGAGAATCAACTCTAACATCAGATAGAGATTTCAGAGTTCCCTGGCTGTCGCAACATATATAAATGTGCTGGCCAGAGTATCCCCTGCGAATGTTTTCTAGTGCGCATGCAAGAACCGCAAATAGCTCAGCCTGCACAATGGAACAGTCCTTCCCCAGAGGGATAGCCTGATTGAAGTGAGGACCCACGATTCCGGCCCCAGACCCTGTTGCTGTGACATAGCCATCAGTGAACCAGGTGGGACCTTCTGGACTAAGAAGCCTGTTTGATGAAGACCATAGGTCTCTGTCGGGAACAATTACCCTGTAGGGTTCGTCGAAGTAGAACTTAGTGCCCGCGCGGTCACCTCTTTGGAGAAGGGGAGCGTGAGCATCCTTAACCATTTTGAGGGCCCTCGCGTGCCCAGTGAAGAGTCCTCCATCGCGCCATTGTCTCCGTTCCCAGATTCCTAGAGCTGTCTTCATAGCCACCTCCTTCACAACTAGGTGCAAAGGAGGGAGACCCAGCAGACATTCCATCGCTGCTGTAGGGTAGACCTCAGAGCGCCTGTAATACTTAAACAAGCTTTCCTCTGGCATTTAGTCATAATGTTCTGGTTGACGGCCCTCTCCATAGAAGGCCACCACGCCACAGAGGCATAGGTCAGGATAGGCCTCACCACGGCAGTATACAACCAGTGCATAACGTGCGGTTTGAAGCCCCATCCATTACCCAGCACCCTCCGAGTAGACCAGAATATAACGACCTTAATTGTTAGTAAAGTGAGAGTTTATTAGGATCTCTTGGTCAAAGTATTTGTGATACACTTACATATTATCCAAGCTTTCGGTAATGTTTATTACCTTTCTCAAGGATATATGGTGTGATTTTTATCCTAGTAGTAACAAAATTTTTCGTAGTCTCACTCTCACTGAGATACAAAATTTGTATGTTGCCTCTAATACATAAAATTTTTTTTCGTGGAAATCTCAACCATAATTCCACATATGTATTAGAGGCAACATAAAAATCTCAGTGAGAGTGAGATTACGAAAAATGTTGTTACTACTAGGATAAAAATCACATATCCTTGAGAAAGCTAATAAACATTACCAAAAGCTTTGATAAAATATAAGCGTATCACTAATCCTTTGACCGTGAGATCCTAATAAACTTTCACTTTATTGATTTAGAGACTTAGATATGATTGTGTTTCTGAAAATTAAGTAGGCTTTGTTAAAAGCCATTACTCAATTATTATATTCATTAAATATTATATTTTATAACGATAAAAAAAATTTTAATAACAAGCATGGAACAAATGATTTGAAATGTTGCATTTGTTGTTGAAAAAAATGTTTATTGTTATAAAATATAATACAGTGGAACTTCCCTATAACGAAAACGCTATTTCCGCAAAAAAATTCGTTATACAGAAAATTTGTTTCTAAAGTCGGTAATGTCGCGGTCGACTTCACTGATAAATTTAACTTTATCATTCAAACTTAATCACTTCCTTTTAGACATTTTCGCACAACTTTCACACTAGCGTAATGGTTAGATTGAAAACAAATAGCCAGCTAGGGGTGTATTTAAAATTGTTTCAGAAGGATCTCTCTGCCCGCCTCAATGATTTAGTTTAAGGTCGGGATTTATTACGTACGTCCGGAAAAATTTCGGGAAAAACTCACCCTTGTACAGGGTTTTTCACTATAATTTGACCCCCCCTTTAACTTTGTTACTAAAGGAGATACAAAAAATGTTTCGTAGAAAAGTTTAACGAAATCAACTGAGGTTTTTTTATATGACTCTACAAACTGAAATATATACAGGATGGCCAACATATTGATGGCAACTTCATTTTTTCAAATGGAACACCCTGTATGTTTTTCCATATTTGGTTAGCTCTTTTTCCCCTGATTTCGAATATGTAACATATGTTGGTCTATTCTTTTTATTCTGAGCACCACAGAGTTTCAAAATTCAAGAACCATCTGTCATAGCGTTTTGGAAGTTCGTGAATATTTAAGTGGCCAATTTGATCTTTGGATTGGTAATGGCGCACCCATTTCATGGCCACCAAAAAATTTAATTCAGCAATAATGATAATCAATGAAAGCGGAGAATAATATTAATGATATAAAAGCAACCAATATTTATTAAACCCATAATTCGGAACTAATCCCATCAACACACAAAGAATAATGATAATATTGTAATGATTAGAAACAAATTTTGAAGCTTTAATTTCTGACTTGAATCAGAGCCATAATAATGCTATCAAAAATAGTCTAAACAATTTGAGACAACTATATGAACTATGTGTATTCAATGAAGGTGGTCATTTTGAGCAATTTCTTTAGTTGATGTAATTCTTACCATACTACCATTTTTTAATTGGTTACGTAATTGTTAAGTATTCATTCTAAAATAATACTCTTAGGTAGATTGTTTGGATATAAAGAATTCCGTAGGTATTTCACATATTTTTTTATTCGGTGTCATCATTTCAAAACTTTGAAACTCTGAAAATTGAAGAGACACATCCACATACGCATTTATATTCGAGATCAGGAGGAAATAGCCTATCAAAAAAAGGAATAATATACAGGATAGGGTGTCCCATTTGAAAAAATATAGTTGCATTCAATGTTGTTCACCCTGTTATTATAACTCCAAATATGAGCATTTTCAGTAAACGCAGTCTGCCACTTGTAAAATGATTACAGATCTTGGCAGGTGGTTCTTAAAATTTGAAACTATGTGGTTCTCAGAATAAAAGAGATAGACCAACATATGTTACATATTCGAAATCAGGGGGAAAAGTGCTAGCCAAACATGGAAAAATATACAGGGTGTTCCATTTGAAAAAATGAAGTTGCCATCAATATGTTGGCCACCCTGAATATATTTCAATTTCTGAACTCATATCAAAAAACCTCAGTTGATTTCGTGAAACTTTTATACGAAACGTTTTTTTGTATCTCCTTTAGTAACAAAGTTGAAGGGGGGGTCAAATTATAGTGAAAAACCCGGTACCTTCTTACCAATACCCATTCAAAGAGTGATGTTCTTTGAATATTACGTTGTAGTGAGAATTTACTTCGTTTTAGAGAGTGGAATTTGGATTAAAGGTGCAATGTCTGTACGAAATTCGTTGTACAAACGTTCGTTATAGGGAAGTTCCACTGTATAATAGTTGATGAATATAATAATTGAGAAATAGTTTGTTACAAAGCCTCCTTGATTTTAGGTATTACAATCATATCTATGTCTCTAAAATACGGTCAAAATACAGAAGAAATAAATGGAATAGAATTAACATAAAATACGCTGCAGGTTTGCAGGTTGCTGACGGTAAGAAATAAAAAAAAAATGGTATTCAGAAGAAAAATTCAAAATTGAATTATCCTTCGAATCACACAATAAAAAAGGTATGTTTCTGGAAAATAAATTGATAGATAATGTTAGAACATTATATAAATTCAACGTACCCATCAACGATTTTTTTCGTTCTTTTGTAAACACCCCATCCAATATTGAAGGTTGTTCGTCTGTTTTCATAAACCTCATTATTGCTACTTATATCCACCATGTCCTGATAAAATTGATCCAACACTGTGCCAAACTCTTCTTGTTGTTCTGGAGATAACTGAAATAAAAAGTTTCGGTAATAATTAAATTTTTTTTTGTTCCAGCAGACATCTATCAGATTTTGATGTAATTGTATTCATTTAGGCCTCCAGATCAACATTAGTGAAACTAACAGGTGGCGATCTGTTTTAGAATATATACAGTGTGTTTGGTCATGACTTAGCGATAATTTAAGGGCATCAAATATACCTAATATTATCGACAAAAACACCCACATTGGGAAGTTTACCCCCTTAGTTTTGGAGTAGCCCCCATTTTAAATTTTTTTTTATTTTCGTTGACCCTTCCAAATAATATCGATTTCTTTGGACATAAAGGTCCTACAGATGTGAAAAAATGTTTTTTGAAAGATGATACTACAACCTTTCATTAAAGTAGAACAATATTAAAACATTTAACTTGAAAATTTTAGTAAAAAAATTTACTGATTTTAGTAAATCCGCAATAGTACAGGAACCAGCGCATTGAAGTATAATTTTTTTTCAATGTTTTAACACGCAAGGATATTAGCTACAAAACAACACCTACATAATTTCTGTAAGTTACATTATTTGAGAGTTATTGCTGTTCGAACATGATCACTACGCGAGCGCCCCAAACTTTTTTTTGTGGTCATGAGGAGGAATTTTTATGATTAATTTGTTTTTGATAATTAAAATTATCGAAAGTACAGTACTGAGTTTTATTTTATTTTATCAATTTTCATCAGGGTCATGTTCGAACAGCAATTACTTTCTAATTATGTAACTTACAGAAATTATGTTGGAATCGTTTTGTAGCAATATTCTTGCGTGTTAGCTCATTGAAAAAAAATTATACTTCAATGTGCTAGTTAATGTACTATTGCGGATTCCTAGGAAAATCAGTACATTTTTTTACTAAAATTTTTCCAAACAATTTTTTTATGACATTTCTAAATTAAATGTTTCCATATTGTTCCACTTCAATAAAAGGTGATAGTTTCATCTTTCAAACAACATTTTTTTCACATCTGTAGGACCTTTATGTCCGAAGAAATCGATATTATTTGGAAGGGTCAACTAAAATAAGAAAGTAAATTTAAAATGGGGGCCACTTCCAAACTGAGGGGGTAAACTCCCCAATGTGGGTGTTTTTGTAGATAAAATTAGGTATATTTGATGCCCTTAAATTATCGCTAAATTATGACCAAACACACTGTATACACAGGGTGTCTGTAAAAAAATGCGAGGGATTATGGGAGATGATTCCCCGATGAAAATAAACAGGGGTAATTCATATAAATTTTTTTCGAAATCAACCCTTCTTCCAAGATACAGCCTTTGGAAGGCAATGACGAGTTGACAGTTTTTAATTTTTTTACAGCTTCTTAAAAACACTGAGTCATTAAACTATACATAATATGAAGCACTAAGTAGATGTTACTCACACAAATTTTTAGATCTTTATTATTAGGGGTTGAAAATAACAACCCCCTATAATTTTCGTTCAAGAATTGTTTTCATGGGACAGATTTTCGAAAAAAAATAACGAATTTCGTTTTTTTGCATTAATTATTGAATATACCTGAAATGAAACTAATCGAATTGTTCTGTAAATGTTCAAAGGTGATTTAGGGACTGCATTATAGCAGTAATTCTGTGTCTTTAAAGTGGAAAAAGTGACATGAGGATGGAACATTTTCGTAACTTGGGGACCCGTATTCTCTAAACTGAGACAGATCACCACCTAGTTGGTTTCACTAATGTTATTCAGGAGACCTGAATGAATTTAGTGACACCAATATCTAGTTGAAATTCAAATGTTTTCCAAAGTTTCCATATCACTTCTACAATCTTAAAATATTTTCTCTGGGTTACAAGATCACTGTAATTTTCAGGGGCCAATATATAGAGATAGGATAGTATAGAATTGCCATCATTGAAATAAAAGTGGTATCAGATCCGCCATATGACTACCACCTAACGTCAAATTTGACAATCGTTGAATTTTCTGAAGGAATTGTTATTCTTGCGCTTTTTCTAGTTTATACGTCATATAGAGTCGAGAGAAAAGTTAATTCACAGCGAGTAAAATATAAGTTTATCGTTTCTAGTGTGAGTGTTTGCCACGCTGATAGTGAAACGCTCTCTGGAGCAAAATGGCTGAGATGTCGGGAGACAAGGAGCCCTCCATCGAGACAGTTGACAAATTCCTTGCTTATTTCAATGACCCTGCTACCTTGGAATATCTATTTAGGACTCTAGCCGAAAGACTAGGATTCTCAGATATCATAAAGAAGACGGAAAGTAGAAAGCGGAAGAAGAAGAAACAGGATGACATGACAACCATATCTACAAGCAATAGGTATGAGATATTGTCTGACGAAGACGAGACAGACAACATGGAGATTGAAATGGAGAACAGAAAAGAGACGACCCAAAAATCACTCCATGCAGCGGCACAATTCCCCAAGTTACCACTGACCAAGACAGTTACCGCACCGGTCTCAACTAAGACAACTATTCAATTTCCACCATTGCCACAAAAGAAAACTGTAATTCCCCCTGAAGCCCCGAAGAAACAACGTGTTCCGCCAGTTAAGGTCAAAAATGTTCATTCATTTCCATCAATCATTGAGATGGCGAAACAACAAAACATTAAAATCACGGCAGCGAAAGAAGACGCAAGAGGTCTTCATATTTATACTGATACACCAGATGATCACCGTAAACTGACGAGAGGGCTTGAAGAACATGGTCAAGAATTCTTTACCTTTCAACTTCAAGAGGATAAAGTCTTGCGAGTGGTACTGAAAGGAGTACCGTCGCATGAAAACAGCGAATCAATAAAGACGCAATTGGCAGAAAATGGGTTCAATGTACTAGAGGTCACACAACTCTACAAAAGAGAAGATGGCAACAAAGTATTATTTCCACTATGGTTAGTCAAACTCCCGAGAACAGAGGAAAGCAAACGTATATACAATCTGGAGTTTTTGGGGTACTTCAGGATTCGCGTTGAATCACAAAAAACCAGAGAATTTCATCGACAGTGTCATAGGTGTCAAAACTATGGCCACACCCAATCCACTTGCAGACTACAACCCAGGTGCGTGAAATGTGGCCAAGATCATTTCTCCTTTCAGTGTGAAAAGCCCAGAAACACTCCGGCAGTGTGCGCCAACTGTAACGAGGCCCATCCAGCGAACTTCAGAGGATGCAGACACTACCCTGGTAACAAAAATGAAAAACCACAAGAAAAAAGAAGTTTCAACTCAAAGAAAGTAACGGATGGACTAACATATCGTGAGGCAGCTAGAAATGAGGCGAGCCAACCAAGTAATCAAAAGAAGCCAACTACAACTCAACCACAGATTGCGGCGATGCTCACTCAAGTAACATCCCTACTTCAACAGATATCCCAGTGTCTTCAGAATTAGAAAACCAAAGAGTCTCAAAGTACTGGCGTGGAACGCCAATTCCATCAACAACAAACTTCCTGAGCTTCAGAACTATATTGCTGAAGAAAAATTTGATGTCCTTCTGATCAGTGAAACGTTCCTCAAACCCCAGGACCATGTAGCCATTCCAAACTTCATAATTCACAGAACTGATAGACTGACAGGCAGAAATGGCGGTGTTGCGGTACTCGTCAATAAATCCTGCACGTGAGAATTGAAAATTTTAAAACCATCAATCTAGAGAATGCTGCTGTTAATATTACTATGGCAGATAATAAAATTATTACCGTCGTTGCTGCTTACAATTCCCCAAGTAAAGGTCTACTACATAGTGACTTGGATCAAATCTTCAGCTCATCCAACGAAATTATCTTAGGAGGGGACCTGAATGCCAAAAATATGTCTTGGAACTGCCTTGTGAACAATACAAGAGGTAGAAATCTAGCACAAAACGCCACAAGGAATAACTTCGTAGTCATCGCTCCTGATCAACCGACACACTATGGTATAGGCAGGCCTGATATTTTAGATGTTTTCCTGCTGAAGAACATCCGATACAACTACGACATATACACTGAGGCAGTTCTTAGCTCTGACCATAACCCGATCATCCTCCAATTAAATGAGTGGCATGACGTACCAGGAAATTCAACTGAGATGAAATTCAATTGGGAGATATACAAGGAAACCCTCCAAAGCAATGAAGAACCCCTCAGCCAGTTAAACACCAGGTCAGACATAGACAATGAAGTAGGGAAAATAACTCAAGACATTCAGAGAGCAATATCAAGAGCTACAACCATAGTTCCAAGACCGGCTACCAATAGATACAAACTACCAGAAGAAATTCGATCATTGATCAGAAGAAAGAATAGCGCGAGAAGAACTGCACAAAGAACCCTCCACCCAGATGATAAGCGTGAGGCAAACGACTTGGGAATAGAGTGAAAGAGGCAATGAAGAATTATCGCAATGAGAAGGGAAACATTCTTAGAATCGATCAACGAAGAGTGCAGTGAACATGAAGCACACTACAAACCGCTATGGCGTCTCAACAAACATTTAAAGAGAAAAGGTAATCGTTCCCCTCCAATTAATGGACTAGATGGACTGGTGTACACTGATCAAGGGAAGGCAGACTGCTTTGCTGAGAATCTAGAGCAACAATTTTCCCCTAATGTCATGCCTGAGGACGATATTGAATTCGAAGAGATGATCGAGCACAGAGCCAGGACTGTTCTACTACAAGAAACCGAAGAACCATTCGACAGACCACCTTGGATGAGCTGAGAGAAGTCATCAAAATGCTTAAGAAAAAGTCGGCTCCTGGTGAGGATGGGATCAGCAACAGACACATAAGTCAACTACCGGACTACTACATTGAGAGACTGACAAATTTAATCAATGGCATACTGAGAACGTCATACTTCCCAGAGGCTTGGAAAAATGCTATTGTGATTATGATTCCGAAGAAAGGAGAGAACCTATTGCTTCCCCAGAATCATCGACCAATTAGCCTACTCTGCAATTTAGGCAATTAGTGGAGAAGATCATCCTCTGGCGACTTCAAGATGAACTTGACGAAAAAGAAATAATTCCAAACGAGCAATATGGTTTCAAGGCTGATCATTCGACTGAGCTACAGGCGTTGAGATTAACAGAACACCTTATTAACAATATAAATAGAAAACATGTCAACACTGCTGCATTTTTTGATGTATCCAAAGCCTTCGACAAGATGTGGCATGGAGGGCTAGTATTCAAGATGAACCAAGCAGGCATAACCCTTCCCATCATACAGCTAGTAGGAAGCTACCTATCAGGAAGAACATTCCAAGTGAAGATAGGATCTTGTCTTTCTCTCAAGAAGTCCATCACAGCCGGAGTACCACAAGGTGGAGTTTTGTCCCCGAAACTTTACAACATATACACAGCTGACGTTCCAACTAATCTCGCCAATGACACCAAGATGTTTATGTTTGCA